>OZ043933.1:9417083-10671331 GCA_964056405.1 Acronicta alni | reverse complement strand
AAGAGTGGGGGAAAACCTATAAAAGACGATGCCTCGCGGCATCGCGGAACATCGCGGGCCGCCCGGAGACACGCGATGCGCGTCGCTCACCCCTGTCTGACCATATCCGGAGGTTAGCATCCCCTAGTAGGGATATAGTGTCGCGATCTCGCCGGCTTGTTTCGCCTATCCTTGATCGTAGTCAACGTCCGCGTTCTCCGTCTAGATCGCCGCCTCGTCGTTCAGAACCCATTTCTATTACGGCGCCAGAACATTTGACAGTTACCGATCGTATTGTTGACGCGATCCGTTCAATTAATTATGCCGGTAGATCGAATCATTTTTATATTTCTAATTTTGATCCAAACTTACATCATATTGACGATTGGTGTGCTGAAGTAGATCGCGCTAAATCTTTGGAGTGATTACGAATGTCTCTCGTGCATTGGTAACTGTTTGAAAGGTGACGCTCGATCATGGTTAAATGAGTGGGTATCGAATGATCGTAGTTGGAGTAATTTTAAGAGGGAGTTTAGGCCGTTATGTCCACGGACACCTGATATCGCGAGCATTCTGGCTGATGTGATAAACACAAATTCAGATAATTACTCCACATATGCAGATTACGCGTGTCGTTCTCTACTTCGCTTACGTATAGTGCGGGGACTTAGTGACAAATTAATTTCTGCGATAATTATACGTGGCATTACTAATCCAAATATTAGAGCGGCAGCAACAAATGCCAAGTTGTTACCAAATGATTTAATTGATTTTTTCTCAATTTATGTTAAGCGTGTTAGTACCTCAAAGAATTTTTCTTCACGTTCAGTTCCGATTAAAAGTAATAAGGGTGAGCAAACTACGGATTATTCTCGAAAAACGGGTAGTGATGATGTCAAGTGCTTTTCGTGTGGCCAGCTGCGTCATAGGCAAGCTTCATGTACAAAGCGACCTAGAATCGATCAGGGATTGAATAGTTTGCGAGGTAATTCGAGTTCCACAAATTCTAAGACCGCTTTTGTTCCGAGCAAACCCGAACCGTGTTCATTTTGCAAAAAACTAGGTCACAGAATCGAAACCTGTTTTGCCAAGCAAAGGTCTGAAGTCGCAAATAAGGACACGATAAATTTTTGTAATCTTACGACTTCCAGTAATAGGGATGTAGTGGTAGCTGTTATCCAAGACGTGCCGGTAGATGTTTTGATCGATAGTGGGTCAACTATATCTTTGATGTCTTCGTCTCTGCTTGAACATTTTAACTGTTCACGCTAACCCGCTTTTCGGATCTTGAAGGGGCTAGGAAGTCAGGAAGTAGAAAGTACCTCCTACGTTACTTTGCCAATTGAGTTTGACGGCTTGACTCTTGACGTAGATTTGTTCATAGTGTCACCTCAATACATGAATATCCCGGTTATAGTAGGTACGGACATTTTGAATAGAGAGGGTGTTAGGTATGTGCGTACTAAAGACTATCAGTTGCTTACGAGGGATAATAGAAATGCTAATAGGGTGATGACAATTCAACCACAGCCTTCGATCCCAATTAACACACCTCTTGTTGATAGTCAATTACAGGAGCTCTTAAAGATTATCAATGAGTTTTCTAGATTTTTAATTTCCGGTACTGCGACATCGACTGTTAATACGGGCTGCATGTCGATTAAACTAAATTCCATCACCCCTATTAGTTATCGCCCTTACCGACTCTCACATGCCGAGACACTTCGCGTTCGGGAAATTATTAAGGATCTTTTGGATAAGGGCATAATTGAAGAGTCCAATTCTGAATACGCAAGCCCTATCCTGCTCGTCAAAAAGAAAGACGGGTCGGATAGGATGTGTGTAGACTTCCGCAAGCTTAATGATTTTACCATTAAAGATCGGTTCCCCCTACCGCGTATAGACGATCACACAGACCGATTAGGGCACAATAGGTACTTCAGTAGCCTTGATATGGCTACTGGGTTTCACCAAATTCCCCTAGATCAAGATTCTATACCACTTACAGGCTTTGTCACACCTGAGGGACATTATCAATATTTGAAAATGCCCTATGGTTTGACGAATGCCCCCGTTATTTATCAGCGAATCATCACAAAAACACTTCGCGAGTTTATTGAATCTGGTGATATCCTCGTCTACATTGACGATGTTTTGATTCTAAGCAAAATAGTGGACCAGGGCCTTCTTTTGCTGCGTAAAGTTCTTAATACTTTGACTAAGGCCGGTTTTTCAATCAACTTGAAGAAGTGCTCGTTTTTAGCGACTGAGATTGAGTATTTGGGACGGACAATTAGTGGAAATCAGGTTAGGCCGAGTCTTGACAAAGTTCGAGCTTTAATTGACTCAACTCAACCGCAAAATGTGAAACCTGTGGTCCGTCAGTTTATGGGCTTAGCCAGCTATTTTAGACGTTATATAGCTGACTTTGCCCAGAAGACTGCATGTATTACCGCCATGACTAAAAAGGGAGTCTCTTTTAACTGGGGCTTGGAACAGCAGGCTGCTCGAAAGTACATCTTAGAATGTCTGACGAGTGACCCTATACTGGCTATCTATGATCCTTCATTACCGATCAGCCGATAGAACTCCACACAGATGCGAGCTCTATTGGTTATGGAGCTGTTCTGATGCAAGTACATGAGGGTAATCACAAGCGAGTGGTGTCTTATTTCAGCAGGCTTACTCAAGGGGCTGAGAGTAAATACCACTCGTATGAGCTTGCTGTTGTTAAGGCCCTTCAGTATTTCAGACATTATTGTGGGGGTCCACTTCACCGTAGTCACGGACTGCAACGCATTGAAACTTACCCAGCGTAAGAAAGATTTGTTGCCTAGGGTGGCTTGGTGGTGGGTATACCTCCAGGATTTTGATTTTAGTCTTGATTACCGTAAAGGTTCCCTCTTATCTCATGCTGACTGTCTCAGTCGGAACCCTGTCAATGTAATTTCCGTTCAAAAACCCTTGAACTGGGCTCAAGTCGCTCAGGCTTCTGACGAAGAGACTCGGTCTCTAATGCAGAGCCTATCAGATGGACAATTAGACTCTTCTCGTTATGTCGTTAAGAATGACATCCTATACTTCAAGTTCACACCTACTGGTGAAGATCCAAAGCTACTATGTTTCATTCCGAAAGGTCACAGACTGAGCCTTTTACGTATCTTTCACGATGAACATGATCATCCTGGTGTAGATAAGACTGTTGACCTTATCATAAAACATTTTTGGTTCCCAGGGTTAAGAGCTTTCGTACTGAAGTACATAACACACTGTTTAGTATGTCTTTCCCATAAGAAAGTTGCCCGTGCCCCTCTCCAGCCCATTCACTCCTGGGGAAAAACCAAATGTCCCTTTCGAGACAGTTCACATGGATGTTTTGGGTCCTCTACCTGAAGCCGATGGCTATCGTTATGTTCTCATTGCGATCGATGCATTTTCGAAGTTTTCCCTATTTTACCCGATGTATCGTCAAGATGCTGATGAGTTGAAACGTCATGTTACCAATTTAATTTCACTTTTTGATACACCTAAGCTAATTGTAGCTGATAGGGGTAGAATGTTCCAAAGCGCTGACTTTGTTAACTGGGTTCAGGACATGGGTTGCAATATGCACCTGATCACACCAGAGATGCATCAATCCAATGGACAAGTGGAACGCTATGGTCGAACTGTACTCAACATGGTACGTATTGAGTGCAATCATCGGCAACAGAGGTGGCCGACCGTCATGTGGAAGCTGCAGTTGGTCCTGAATATAGATATATTTACTAACTGTATCTTAGCTTTAGATAGAGGCTTTTACCCGAAGGGGGTCATACAAAAATAGTCATTTTTTTGTTTAATTATTATGTTATAGCATTTTAATTATTTTTTGCATGGAATTTAATAAAGCTTAATTATTATTATTATCTTAGCTGTAGTAGTTAGTTTTCTGAAGTAATACAATAAAATCTATATAATATGTATAGTAAGAATTTAAGTTTTGCGTGTCTGTACATTGCTTATATTTGCAATAAAAACTAATTTGGGGGACTGAGAATAAGTAACAACAAATTTCTATCATTTTTTTAATGATTGTCTGTATGTCTGTTGGTTTATCTGTCGGTTTGCATATCTGTCTGTGTGTTTGTGATACACATCAAATCATCACTCCTGAATTTATTAAAATGAATTACTGAAAAGGTATTCATATCCCATATCTTGGGGCCATGTATAGGCTACTTCATCAAAATCGGTTCACTCTATCAAAATTTATTACAATTTTAACCATTGAAAACAATGAATTTGAAAAGTAACAGTGATCTATATCTTGAGCTCACGTCCATCATAAGTCTTAAATACTTGGTCAATCAAAAATCAAAATCAAAATAGTTTTATTTTCATATAAACCATATACAGGCACTTATGAAATGTCGAGTCAGGTGGTACATATACATTTTAAATTTTACAAACATTCACATTAAAAAAAGCTATGTCATATACTAACAATCACTACTAAACTACTCAATATTCAATAACCATATTATGATTGGTTTTTATTTGACAAGAAATTAGTACTTTTTTCAGAAAGTCGATTTAACTCAGAAAAGTCAGAAGTTAATACTTACTCCGCGATCGGGGTTAGAATTAACGGTTCCGGGGTAAAATATTAACAAAACGGGCAACAATTACCATTCTTGGTGTTTACCTTTATAATTACAGAAAACGCAAATTAATATAGATTTTCTTATTATTAAGCTTACAGTACACTTTAACAATTACAATACGTTGTCTCTACAACAATGTTTTAATGCAATAAATATAAAGAAACAGAAACCCAATGAAAACCTCTCTATAAAAGAACTATAAACAACAAATAGTTAATCGAGAGCGTCCAAGAGGGGATTGAGGGCAGTACCTGTCGGCTGAGGTGGTGGTCCTTGGGGGACCTCAACGCTCACCATAAAGAGTGGCTGGGGTCAACAAACACTGACCTCGCTGGCAGGCCTGCATTCAATATGGCCTCGGCTTATGATCTCTTATGGTCCCTGGTGGAACAACCTACACGTATCCCAGACGTTGAGAGTCATCAACCTTCTTTGTTGGATCTTCTGCTGACCACTCACCCTGACGGATACAGAGTGGAGGTCGATGCCCCACTCGGGATATCCGACCATTGTCTGATCCGCAGCACTACTCGGTCGGATCGATGGATCGGGACGCCCTATAGCGCGTCCCAATCGCTTCGCGGTGACCGGGTACCTTAAATTCTGGCAATATAAATTAGCAGATTGGGACGGACTGCGGGAATTTTTTGCTTCTTACCCTTGGAAGCGACTCTGTTTCACTTCCGTTTTTCTGATCCTGACACATGTGCGGGCTGTGTCTCGGATACTGTGCTTCTGGTGATGGATCTAATCATCCCCAGCGCCAAAATACCTGTAGGTGGTCGCAGCCGCCCCTGGTTCAACAATACTTGCAGGGAGGGTGCGCACCTCAAGCAGTTCGCATACACAGCTTGGCAAAACGCCAGGAAATGTCGAGATCCAAACGCGAAAGCAGAGAAGCGGAAGTTCAATGGCGCTTCCAGATCCAACAAGAAGGCTATTGCTGAGGCCAAGGCGGAACATGTTCCCAGAATTGGCGAGCGGCTAGGAAGCTATCCCTCCGGGAGTCGTGCCTTCTGGTCGGCCGCCAAGGCTGCCCAAGGCAATTTCTGCCAGTCAAGTCTCCCACCACTGCAAAAATCTGATGACTGCCAAGCCCATAGTGCAAAGGAGAAGGCTGATCTTCTGGTCGAACTCTTTGCCTCCAATTCGAATTTAGACGACGGGGAAACTACACCACCCACCATATTGCCACTAGTTCACTCCCTGAAATTCGCATAACGCAGCGCGCGGTACGGCATGAGCTCAGGTCCCTGGACGTACATAAGTCGAATGGGCCGGACGGCATCCCCGCAGTGGTGCTAAATACGTGCACCCCTGAGTTGGCTCCTGTTTTAATGCGCCTATATCGTCTTTCATATGAAACCAAAAAGGTCCCATCTTCATGGATGGTTGCTATTCACCCGATCCCTAAAAATGGTGACCGGTCGGACCCGTCAAACTACAGGCCAATAGCGGTAACGTCCTTGCTCTCCAAAGTAATGGAGCGTCTAATAAATTCTCAGCTCTTAGGTTACCTTGAGGAGCACCAGCTGACCTGACACACCGCTGGGTGGAAGCTTTGGAGGGCAGGGGCGAAGCTCTCGCCGTGAGTCTTGATATCGTGAAGGCATTTGACATGGTCTGGCATAGAGCCCTTCTATCTGCTAAACAAAAATGTATCGGCATTTTCCTTGATCTGGCCAAGGCTTTCGACACCGTCTCGATACCGATTCTTGTAGACAAACTAGAGCGGATTGGCATTAGAGGGCAGTCATTAAATATTTTTCGGCACTTTTTATGTGACCGTACACAGAGAGTGAAAATTGGTGAATGGGTTAGCTTAGATACCTCTGTTTCATATGGTGTACCACAGGAGAGTATCCTCAGCCCGAGTCTCTTCCTGATTTACATAAATGACCTGTGTCAGTTAAATCTTGCAAATTGCAAGATTTTCACATACGCTGATGATACTGCACTTGTATTTCATGGAGAGACTTGGGATGAGGTTCGAATAAACGCTGAGCTGGGGCTGCTTCGTGTGAGTAACTGGCTGAGAGCTAACCTCTTAGCCTTGAACATACCTAAAACAACTATGGTTCAACTTAGCTTCTCTAAACTTCTAACTAATAATAACTTTAGTGTCAAACTACATTCATGTAACTCTCCATATGACTACACATCCTGTTCATGTCCGCTTATAATGAAATCAGGGACTGTAAAATATCTGGGAGTACTTCTGGATGCAAAACACGTATTAGGAAATTTATATGGGTTTTCAGAAAACTAAGACATGTTGCAGAATACGAACTACTACGCACGGTTTATTACGCCTTAGTACAATCAGTGATTGGGTACTGCATTGGTGTTTGGGGTGGTGCATGCAAAACTCACATGCTTCGGCTCGAAAGAGCCCAAAGATCGATTTTGAAAGTTATGACGTTTAAACTATTTAGATTCCCCACCAGAACTTTGTACGAAAACTGTCAAGTGCTCACAGTAAGACAAATGTACAGACGCCAGCAGGTCAACCTATCCAAAACTGTCAAATTTTTCCAATTGAATTTGAACCTTACATTTTTAAATTAAAGTTGAAAATCAATCACAGAAATTTGACAGATTGTGGTAGCTTGATGTGCTGGCCTCTGTACATCTTTCAAACAATCATCAAGCAGCACCTAGTCACACCGTACGATAAAAAAACTATAAGGAAACGCACAACAAAAAACGTTTGTACACCCGTAAAATGCAATACTACGGCGGCTCAGAGACAACATATGTATCTGTCAACTTTCTTGTACAACAAAATAAATAGATCTCATAATAATATAAACCCTCTCTCAATGAATGAACCCAAAATTAAAATTAAATCGTGGCTACTGACTCTGGATTACAAAAAAACAGAATCGGTTTTAGAATAGGTATACATATTAAAATCAGACACACACACACACACACACACAAACACTTGAAAATACTTGAAGGACATTCATTCACTCATTCTGCATAATGACTTTAGCATCTTTTTAATATTTTTATACTTTTTTCTGTTTGTATAACTTTAATTATTTTTAATATTACTAATTTTTATCTATTTAATTTAATGGTTAATTCTAATATTGCATAAAAATTTGAACATAAATGCTGGGAGAAGACAATGGCTTCTGTAACACAGGTTTGTTAACCTAGCGCAGGAGTCAGGGCCTCACTTCTGTTGTGAATATTTAAAAAGGTCAATAAAGAATTATTATTATTAAACTATACATTTTCATGCAAATTTAAACTTATTACGATATATTATTACTTACTGTACTGTGGCTGAAAAAAGTTGCGTCCTTCCGGTTGCAATCAAAATCCTACAGCGGTATGCTGCTATGCTAGCAGGGCTTTGATTGTTTTCAGGCGATCTATCATTAATTATACTTACCTACTCTTTGGATAATTAACTGTGCAGGCAGGTATCATATTTCAATTAAAATATTTCAGCATGCAGTCACAGATGTGCAACAACAAGACATGCCGGTGCTAAGTCCGAGAACACTTCAATGTTTACAAATTGGTGATTTGGAATCCATGCGCTGGGTGGAGGCTGTGAATGAAGAGCATTCAGGTGTCCCGATAACTGTATGTATAATACGTAATATTTTGTATAAATCGCTCTTTTTTTAGAAAGCAAACCACCGGTGGGCTGTTTTAGATACTGCTGGGCTAAAAGACGCTTTAGGTTATCACAATATGATTCATCATCATCATCATCAGCCTATAGTAGTCCACTGCTGGACGTAGGCCTCCCCTAATGTGCGACATTTCACCCTGTCCTCGGCTTTTCGAATCCAGCTTCTACCAGCAGCCTTTCGCCTAAATAAATCATCAGTCCATCTTGCCGGAGGGCGTCCTACACTACGTTTGCCGAGTCGCGGTCTCCACTCGAGAACACCACCCCAGCGGTTGTCGGTTCTCCTGCAGATATGGCCAGCCCACTGCCACTTCAGCTTGCTAATCCGGTGTGCTATGTCGGTTACTTTGGTTCTCTGTCGGATAACCTCGTTGCGTATTTTATCTTTCAGAGATAGCCTCCAAGCATAGCACGCTCCATAGCACACTGTGCGACTTTAAATTGGTGGACTAACCGCACTGTGAGTGTCCACGTCTCAGCGCTGTAGGTCATCACAGGTAGGACGCACTGATTGAAAACTTTCGTTTTCAAACTTTGCGGTATGGGTGATGAGAGGACATAATATGAATAAAGTCAGAAAACTGCTAAGGATCGGCTGTCTGTGTTCTAAAAATTAACGATTTAACCTAATATCACTTCACCTGGTATAGGTATTACAATTTTATTAAAACATTTTTTATCCTACGAGTATTAATGTATCTACTAACTAGCTTTTACCCGCCACTTCGTACGCCTAGATTTAGTAACACAATTGTTGTCGGATTGTATTCATGGGATAAGAAGAACTCAATGTTAGGTTAGGAAATTCTCGCTTTGTTCCGAGAAAAGAAGTAGGTATTCAATATCGCCAATCACAAACTATTAGTGTACCAACATTTCATTTAAATCCCGTAAGTAGGTCTCCTACAGAAGTTTTCTGGGAATTCCCACATAATTTTGGTGTAAAATGTATCCTGTTTGTTATTCCCGGTCACATACTGTCTGTATGAAATTTCATTCAAATCCCATAAGTAGTTCTCCTATTTTCGTTTTTCCGGGATATCCGGGATATTCCCACATTTTTCTGGGGTAAAATATATCCTATTTGTTATTCTCGGTCACATACTGTGTGTATGAAATTTCATTCAAATCTCGTAAGATATTAGTTTTTCGGGATTTCCGGGATATTCACACATTTTTCTGGGGTAAAATATATCCTATAATTTTAATTAATAATTAGTAATAAATGTCATTGATCATGTAACAATAAAAAATGTAGGGTAGCTGTCAGTAATTATATCATCAAGACGCCCACCACCTCAGTCTACCCGTGACCATGGACGCTGTAAAGGGTCCGAAACGTCGGGATTAATAATATCAATATACGCGATAAAATCCGTAAAAAGTAGTTTTATTTCAATGTATACATTGATATTCGCGTAAATGTCAGAAATCAATATATATCCTATTTGTTATTCCCGGTCACATACTATGTATGTATGAAATTTCATTCAAATCCCGTAAGTAGTTCTCCTATATCCGTTTTTCGGGATTTCCGGGATATTCCCACATTTTTCTGGGATAAAAAGTAGCCTATACTTTATTCCCGGTCACATACTATTAGGATAATTTCATGCAAATCGGTTCAGACGTTTTTGCGTGATTGAGTAACAAATAAACAAACAAACAAACATCCAAACTTTCACATTTATAATATTAGTATGATTCTTAACTCCGTAGGTAACTATTTAAAAACACATCAAACTTCTGTTTTTTTTCCTTTGGTTTCAGGTTCATTATGCGGGACTCAGCACGTACGACCTGAAAAGAGCTATTGGAGTAGTACCAAATGCTTCCAATACATATGGAATGGATTTCAGTGGAACAACCAATAGGCATGTACATTTTGCATAGGTACTTTTAATACACGGTGTGTGTCTGTGGAACCAATCATTATTTTTTAATTTATACGCAGTGGTGAGCGCGTGATGGGTCTGGTGCAGACGGGCGCGGCGAGCAGCGTGGTGCGCGCGCGGCCGGAGCTGCTGTGGCCGGTGCCGGCGCACTGGAGCCTCGAGGACGCCGCCACCGTGCCGCTCGCCTACATGCACGCCTTCTACTGTCTTGTAAGTCATGTTGTCGTCCTCAATTTACTAGTGATCGAAAACCTGGGGCCTAAGTCTGCTATTTAAATTTTTTTTTTTATAGTTTATTGGACAAACAATCAATATCACAATAACAAAGGCTTAAAATAGTTTGTTGTTATACAATATGAGTGATTGTGATATCCACACCGTTTGTCACAAGTAGGTTTTTCACAGGTTGAGAGAAGTAATACTCGTCTTTACAAAATAAAGTATGTAGTATGTAGGTAGTTCTACAGTGTAGAAATTATACAATATTTACGGAATGGTATTCAAATCATGTAGCTAAATATGTCAAAATCGTCGTTCAATGACTTCAGAATTGTTGATTTTTTACAGTTATGTCTAAGAAATCTTTGCCAGACTTTGTGTCATTAAGTACCACTGACCATTGACATTAACGACCATTCTGATACTATAGAGATAGCAGATTTGGGCTCTGGCTTACATACAGCGCATTGCATCTGTCCAAAACATTTTTTTTTTATTTTGACTGCACGTTTGGCATAGCATTTAAGATGGTCACCTCGCCACTACCATTGTGCCGGGTGTCTTGGGTTCGATTTTCCCACCCTACACGTAATAATATCTTTGTGTGATCCACAGATATTAGTTTCGTGTCTTGGGTGACCACAAGGTCCTTAATTATATGTTAGTAAAGTCCCCCGCGACAATACTTGTTCCCTAGTGTAAGTGCAGTTATAAAAAAATCTGATGGTGGTGCTTAATATTGGGACGTTGGGTTTACTTTGCTTAATTCAAATTGGTTCAAAATTATTTTTTACTATTATTAGATAATCAAGGGTAAAATGGAACCCGGAATGAAAGTACTGGTAGTTGGTGGAGCCGGTGCACTAGGTCAAGCAGCCATAGCCATCGCACTCGCTCACCAATGTGAAGTGTTCACTACAGTCAGCGAAGTCAGGAAAAAAATATTCTTGCGCAAGATGTACCCGCAGCTCAAAGGTAGTTAATACTAACATTTTTCTTCTATTGACTTTCGTTTCTCAAACAAGTATTCAAATCTATTTTTGTTTCAGACAAACATATTGGTAGTTCTCATAATGGCAGTTTTGCAGATCTTGTTTTAAGCGCGACAAACAGCAAGGGCTGCAATGTCGTTATAACTTGTATAAGAGGAAGTCTTAAAGATGTACGATGTTATATTAATTTATTTTGATACATAACAAGTTTAACAAAAAGAAAATACTTAGTTATATTTTAATCTGTTTTACGTTTTTAGTCATTTATCAAATGCGTTGCGCACTATGGTACATTTGTCGACACAGTGCACTTCCAGGAACGGGATAATTATGAATTTGGATTGTTCAACCTCACTCGGTCGAGATCATATGTTACAAGTGATTTTTCTTCTATATTTGCCCAACAAAAACATAAGGAAATTACTGTAAGTTCAATTTTGCTATTATATTTTATAACTAATGACAATGTCATTAAATATTATGATTGAATATACAAATAAAAAAAAATTAAGAAAATAAAAGAAAAATCCGAAAAGAGGTCAGCAGCACGAAAAAAACTAAAGAAGGACAATAAAAAGGAGGTAGTGGGATTCTGATTGTTTTTTTCAACAATCTAGGCTAACTTGAATTTAGCTTTTGTCTATACATACCTACTTAATTACGAAAATACAAATAAAGATTTCATAGTGAGTCCCGGCAATATCAAAGAAAGCAAAGAGCTTTTTTATGGTGATGAGCACTAAGAAAATATTACGCGAAGCCCATTTAGTTATTATTGATTGTCTTATTTTTGATGTTTTGACTATTTTTAATAGCCTGTAAATATACTATACTATTAAATCAACTAAAATTCGTAACTAACATGGATATAATCCAATATTATTCGCAGAAAATGTTGAGCGAGGGTATAAGTCGCGGCTACGTGCGTCCGCTGTCGCGCGTGACGTACGCGCCGCACGACGCCGCGCGCGCCTTGCGCCTGCTGGCCGCGAGCAGCCACCGCGGCAGAGTGCTGCTGAGCCTGCACGACCAAGTACAGCCCGCAAGCCCCAGGTAACGTGACCGACCACTTCCACAAAGCATTCCAACGGTAATCATAGTTGAAGCTGACACTAAGAGATCACTCTTATTTTTTGCAGAATTATATGTAATCCGGATCAATGGCAGTTATTATTCTGGGACGACGGTTATCTAGGAGTTCAACTAGCTGATAGACTTGTACAGCGTGGAGCAAGAAAACTATACATTCACTCTACTTCTATTACGCCATATCAACAGTATAAGATAGAGTAAAATTGTCTTCATATTTTAGAGAAATAATATGCTTTAAAATAATTCATGATGAGTAATAATTTACATTATTTTTCTTTCACTTAGTTCTTGGCGAAAACTTGGCACTGAAATAGCATTCGCTTCAGCAGACTTCATTATAAATAATAATGTGCATACAATAATAAACAGTGCCACTCGTCTTGGAGAAATTGAAGGCATATACGTGGTCGTCACAAAAATCTGTGATGACAAAAACAAAGACGATGAAAACCTTATAGATTCTTTAGATTCAGCATCAAGATCACTATTACCTCGGCTGAAGTTAGTACAATTAAATTTTTTGGTATTTCCATGAATATGGTTTCTGGTTATAAATATGTTATTTTACACTTGCTTATTAACAAAAAAAAAATCTGCATGAGATGTAGGTATCTTTACTAAGTCAATGACAATATTTGCAAAATATGATGCTGGTTCTCTTCTTAGTGTGTCGATCGATGGAAAAGGAAAAATAATAAGATCATTAAACAAAGCCTCACACTTGCTCGGTTCAAAACATAGCAACGCAGACTGCACTTGATTTACCTACGGGATGTTGGAATAAGTAACAAAAAAATAATTATTTATAATACCTAATAAAATTCTATTGTTTTTCGAATTTTATGTCCGTCGGTTTATCTGTCAGTATTTATATAGGGATTGAATGGGAAAGGAATACACATAAGATTATTTTTAATATCTTCTGAATATATTTTGAGAATCAAATATGCCTATCTTGACGTAACATTTAATCTTTATTTCATCACATTTGGTCAACTTTACCGAAAATACAATTAATTCAACATTAAACAAGTAATTCTGTCAGTCAACAGTAACCTTGTTATAAGCTAATACGAGGCTAGTACCTCTAAGAGTATTACTTCAAGTTCATAAATTGACGTGATATAATAAGTTGTTTTTAATATAGTAATGTTCTGTTCTGAGTAGTAATAACGAATAATTTAGCTGAGCACTAAGGCAGAATTTTGGGAAAATCTTCTGGAACTGGGAAAAACGAGATCATTGCGGGTTACAACGCAGGTATCAGCTATATATAGCTAATAAAATCTTATTGCAGGTACTTCGCAGTGGTATCTACAGTCAGTGCTGTGGGACAGGACACATGTCTAACAAGAGCACAATGTGGCTATACAGCGACCAGCTTAGATCTATCTCGATTAAACCCAGTACGTTTAATGAAACACCATCATAATAATGCTTCCCATTGTAATTCTTAGGGTATTTACATTTTATTTAACTGGTCTAGGTACAACAAAAGTATAGTATTCACGACGTGCTAGAGGCGGTGGAGCGCTCGCTGCGCAGCACGGCGCCGGTGCTGTTAGCGCAGCCGGCGCATGCATCAACATCTGCACTACTCCAAGAACTTGCTAAACTTGCAGGTAAAAAAACGACGTATTTTTAAAGACAAGTTAGTCCTACAGGTATTACCAATATGATAATTTAAAAAATATATAATAGAAACATTCTGACCTGGAACTGGGAGGATCAACCTGTGGTCAGTAATAGTAAATTGCAGTAGTTAGAAGTCGATCAGCTCAGCCACCGACTCAGCCACTACGCAAATTGTACCCTCAAATACATTTTTTGTCTTCAAATAGTGATAGTATAGCGTATCTTTCTTTTATTTTAGGCATAAACGTCGCGGAGAACAAAAGAAAATATACTGAAATGACATTGCGAGAATTGGGGATTTCAGATGAAATAATACGAACTATTGGTGTCTTCCTGAATGTTACGTATAACATATCTTTGATAGACGACACATTACGTCAATTGACCTTAGAAAGGTTAGTACTAAATAATAAAAATAGTGCAGTCATGACGGCCCGGGAGTCGAATTTAATTAATACTACGGCAAATTTGATTGTCATTTTAGAATATGCGAGCTCGCGCAGGATTCCGTCCCCGTTAGTGAAATAGAAGCATTCTTTACCCAAGTTGAAGCTGACGAACTCCTTGCTACAAGTGACTTGGTGGTAATACCAACACTTAACAACGACATCACTTTGGTGAGTATTGTCTAAATTAACGTCCACAATGCGTTGCAGTTTTAAAAAATCACAACGTATGAGGTTGTGCTCATTGGATCTAATAATGGTACCCGGATAAACTACAATATAGAATTTACTTTCTTGCTTGCTCTAATATAAAAGCAATTCCATTTATTGTTTCGTAGACCAAGGGTGAATTCGACGTGAATACAAGATACTTGTGCATAATGCCAGGTATGGAGGGTAACTACCTGCGGTTCCACGTGCTGTGCGAGCGCCTCAAGCTGCCGGCGTTTGTACTGCAGCCGGATCTCGACCACCCGCGCGAAACCGTGCGGGAAACTGCCGAGAGATACGCTCAAGTATGTCATCATAAAAAAAGAAAGATGAAGCAATGTCGAATGACTTATATTATTTTAAAATGCTGATATTCTCCCATTTTTATTTGCAGATCCTTTTAAACAAAACAAGGATTCAAAACAACTTCTACTTATTGGGTTACGAGACCGGGGTCCTAGAGGCGCTTGAAGTAACTGCCATATTAGAGGATCACGGTAAATTTTATTTGTATGATTTTAAATTTTCGGGTAACTAGGTAGGGTTTTAAAGAAAAATCTACGTTGTTATTTCAGGTTTAACCGGTACAGTTTTCCTTGCTGGATGTTCACCAGACGAGCTGAAGATAATTCTCGAAGAACAAGTACGTGGTTTTGAAACAGAAGAGCAGCTGCAGATGGCAATACTTCGACGTATGATGAAGCTGTTAGGCGGTGACACGGTTACAGCTGTATTAAACGATGAACTGATGGACACTGCCACATGGTCGCAAAAAGTAAGCACGTGCGTGCAGGCTCTACGAGGCCGCGTGCCGTATTCGACGCAGTACACCCGCGCGCTCATAGAGGCCGCCCTGGCGCGCATCGAGCGTGCTCGTGGCTATGTGCCGCGGGCGCGCGCGCTGCGCTCCCAGCTGGTGCTGCTGCGCGCTGCGCCCGCGCCCGCGACGTCGTCGGAGCCGCTCGCACTGCAGCGACACTCGCAGCGACCAGTCGCTGTGCACCAGTTGCGCACATCTCTCGCTTACGTTGCCAACGATATGGAGTGTCCGGCCATCATAAACCGATATCTAGATAATGATATTCTAAGTGCATTTGCAAAGAAGAATCTGTGTGAAGCTTACCACATTCTTAAATTTAAATGATGTGATGTTTTGTTCCTATATAATTATATTAATGTAAGTTTTTTTACTCGACTGCCGAAATAGGGTAATGTTTTCCTGCGTATGTATGTATAATTCTTTGTCACGCTCTACAGTCTAAACTTGACCGATTTCAATATTAATAGATTCGTCCCACTTGTGGTAGTGACCTATGGTTATATTATTACAATATGGTGTCCGCAAATAAATGAGGGATGATTAAAAAAATACAAAGAGATAACATTGGTTATGGGTATAAAATAAAAGCTGAAAACAAAACAAATAACCCGAATGGGTTAAATATTAACTAAAATATGAAGAACAAGCTGTATATAAACACTAATGGCGTAGAATATTGAGAAAAAAACTTGAATGTTAGGAAAAATATTGCAGGCCAGGCTAACTATTATTCTTTACAAGCCGAGGGACAAAACATATTTGTTGTGTGTAATAATATTAATTGTTTAGGTGGATATTCAATGAATTATTTTTATTAATGTTTTGAACATTTATTCAATTATATTACAGTTATTAGCTTTTTACAAACATGAACGAATATATTAATTTGCATTTTTTTAAACGAATATGTAACGAATATTGTAACGAATGTAGAAGCATGAAGCATGTGAAGAACGAAGTTCGTTCGAACGACGACCGCTATGCAACGATATGAAGTTGGTCGCCGCTCTCCCATTGGCTGTTTGCCGGCCGTCGCGCCACTTGCATTTGCACCGCTCGATGCAGTATTCGGGACGGTGCGTGATTACACAACCTCGCCAATAGATGGCGTTGTACGTTCCAACATACCGGCCGCCTTGGAAGAACCCTCTTCCAATTGTTACTCGGAATCGACAGGAAGCGGGCAGATCTTGGAACAGGCTCGTCGGATGACGCCCGATGCAGTGCGGATTTCAGCTACCCTCGAGATACCATCGGTTCCTGCAAACACGCGAATAACTCTGCCCATTCTCCACTTCAACGGTGGGAGGTTATCTTCCTTAATCAATACCAAGCTATTGCACGCGATGTAGTCTTTATTGTCAACCCACTTGGTCCGACGCTGTAACTCCGACACGTACTCCTTAGACCAGCGCTCCCAAAAATGCTGCCGTAGCTGATTCAGCCGCTCGTAGCGCCCGAGACGTGTTGGTGTCGCCTGGGTCAGGTCCTCGCTAGCATGCGCAGTCAACGGCCGGCCAATGAGGAAATGAGCTGGTGTGAGAGGAAGGAAGTCGTTGGGGTCAGTGGACAGAGGTGACATGGGTCGGGAGTTCAGGACGGCTTCGATCTGTGTCAATATCGTACTGAACTCCTCGAACGTTAATTTAGCATCGCCTACAACGCGTCTTAAATGATATTTACACGACTTTATACCCGCCTCCCACAAACCACCAAAATGAGGCGCGTAAGGCGGAATAAAATGAAATTTAATATTATTATTACTAGCAAATTCTAAAATATCTTTGGTATTGTCAAATACAGCTGAAAGTTCCCTTTCAGCGCCTACGAAATTTTTCCCGTTATCGGAAAAAATCTGATAAGGTTTGCCCCGACGCGATATAAATCTTTTAAGAGCCAATATATAATCTTGTGTAGACAATGTGCTCACCAATTCTAAATGCACCGCTCGAGTGGTAAAACATATAAATAAACAAATGTATGCTTTAATTAACCGTGAGCCTCTGCCTTTCCGATTTAAAATAAGTACAGGACCAGCGTAGTCAACCCCACACTTCATGAAAGGATATGTAGGTTCTAAACGTTCTGATGGCAAGCTGCCCATAAGTGGAGTTAGCGTCTTCCCCTTAAGACGTGTGCAGGTGACACACTTATGCAGTACATATTTTGCCAAATTTCGCGCTCCTAGCACCCACCAAGTATCACGCATGGTATATACCAGAAGTTGAGGTCCAGCATGAAGTAACCTCTTGTGCTCATATGTACATAACAGTACTGTGAACCGATGCTTATGGCACAACAATACTGGATGTTTTTTATTGTAATTAAATTGCGAATTGCACAACCTGCCGCCTACGCGGATAATATTATCTGTATCTAAAAATATATTCAAACCAGATATTTTATTAATACGTTTTTCGTACTTACATTTAACAGGTAAGTTCCTTATAAGATTATTATATTCATTATGAAACGATTGTTGCTGAACTAAACGAATTATAACTTGCAACGAGCTAGCTATCTCATCCACTGTCAATACACCGGATCTACGTGGTTGTCCGCTACGGGACGCACGTGCATTATGCAAAAAACGCATCACATATGCACAGGTTCGTTGAAGACGATTATAACATGAAAACCTATCAAAATTAATAACACTGTTGGAATCTGTAGAAATTAGATTTATGGTTTGAGGTTTTACATCTGGCAATTGTATACTTTGATCAGGAATTATAGGTGTGGACCAACTTGATGTGGGCTCACATAAAAACCTAGGCCCGTACCACCACAGATCAATATTATCTTCCTTGAACGAATTGAAATAGACGCCTCTAGACAATAAATCAGCCGGGTTTTCTTTACCCTTAACATGACGCCATATGGTATTACCCGTCAGCTCATTGATCTGCACAACCCTGTTTTGCACAAATGTTTTTAGTTGATGTGGCGACATCCGAAGCCAGCCTTGGACTATAGTGGAGTCAGTCCAAAAGTATACCTTCTCAAATGTGAGACGAAGTGATTTTATTACCTTTTGATACAATTGTGCTCCAATTAAGGCTCCACATAATTCAAGACGTGGTATGCTGACAGTTTTAATAGGTGCTACTTTACCTTTGGCACATAATAGTCGAGTAGTAATATTAGAATTTGTTTTATCAAATGACCGCACATACGCACATGCACCGTAAGCAACTTGGGATGCATCGGAAAAAATGTGAAGTTCCTTATGTAGACAATTTACTACAACACAACGAGGTATGCTTATCTCAGGTAAATACTTTACGCTATTCATGAATGTATGCCACTCATTAGCTATGTTAATTGGAACCTCGTCATCCCAATCTAATTTGCTTAACCATAATTGTTGTAGCAATATCTTAGCCGTAGTAATAGCCGGTGCTACTAAGCCCAAAGGGTCATAAATTTGTGAAATAATAGACATTATTAAACGTTTTGTAATTAATGTGTCATTTTTGTGCGACTCTAAATTAGTAGTGAAATACAGCGTATCATTTTTATTAGACCATCCTATGCCTAATGTCTTGGATTGACAATGTTCGCATATGCTTAAGTCTTTACAGGTTTCTGGTGTCACATCATGATTAAAGGTCCACTTTCGTAAGGGGAAACACCCACTCTGCAATACCTTTGATGTTTTGCTACAAATATCCAATAAAACGGTTAACTCGTCATGGCCCGTTATAAGATCGTCCACGTAGAAATCGTCATTGATGACGCTCGCAATGACGTCATCGTCACACTCCTGGGCCAGCTGTTTTAGACATCGAATACTAAGGTAAGGTGCGGATGTGGTACCATATGTGACAGTATTCAAACGATATACTTGAAGTGGCTCACTACTATTATTGCGCCATAGAATAAGTTGTAAATTACGTTGGTCCGCTTGAATGAGAACCTGTCGGTACATTTTCTCGACATCTGCGCACGCTACGTATTGATATTGTCTAAAGCGCAATAAAATCGAGAATATGTCATTTTGAATGGCGGGCCCTACGTATTGAAGGTCATTCAACAATTTATTGCTAGTGGTAGTCGCACTAGCGTCAAAAACTACGCGTAATTTAGTTGTGAGACTATTTTCTCGATATACCCCATGATGAGGCATAACATAACACGGCTTAGGTAACGTTTGTGTATCTGACAACAAAGACATATGACCTAATTGTTCATATTCTTGCATAAAGTTGCAGTACATTTGTTTGTATTGAGGTAAACGCTCCAATTTGCGTTCTAACGAATAAAAACGAATTTTTGCGGAATTATATGAATCTCCTAAAACGTCGGGAGACTGTTTTAAAGGCATTTTGACATGAAATCTACCCTGATTATCGCGTCGTGTCGTCTCAATGAAGTGCTTCTCACATAAACGCTCTTCTTCAGACAACACACGCGGAATATTTATTTCCTCAATTTCCCAAAATTTACGTAATTGAGAATCAATCTGAGAAAAGTTGCACTGAACCGTATTTATGTATGAACGTTTATTATATACTGGACCGGATATGATCCACCCTAGACTTGTACCCTGTAGGCACGGGCCTGATTTGAGCCTTATGATTTTATGCTCATGTATTAACGACCAGAACACATCGGCACCTATTAGTATATTTATTTTAGACGGTACATTAAATGACGGGTCAGCAAGCTGAACGTGGTTAGGTATACTTATCAAATTATGATTAACGTATATAGACGGTAAATAAGAAGTGATGCTAGGTAAAACGAAACAATGCAAATCTGTATGAAAATCATATAATTTTGAACGCATACTGATTTTACATGCATGATTACACTGTGTGTGTGCTTCTCCCACACCACATATATTTATAGTGGACTGTATAATAGACGCGTTTAAACGTTTACATAAGTTTTCGGTAACGAAACAGTTTTGACTGCCATTATCAAGAAGAGCACGAACTGTGTGATAATTATTATCAGAATCGGCAACCTCAATCAACGCGGTTGACAACAAAACTGTTTGTAACGCATTCGCATTAACGGTGAACGCACCGCGCCGCGAGTCAATAACATTGCAGTCAGCTGATTCGCTAACGCTATGCGAAACAGATGACTGCGGCAACGTATTATTATTAACTGTCGATCTTGGCGCTGTATTTGAATTTACGTTATCAGTGTGCAATAACGTGTTGTGTTTTTGTTGACACAACTTACAGGGTCCGAACGTACAATCTTTAATTGTATGACTATCTGTACGTATACAATTAGAACAGAGACCTTTCGATGTAACTATTTTTGACCTATCGTTTATAGGCATGTTTAGAAAACTTGCACACGAATATAAACGATGGTTACCGGTACACAATGGGCATGTAAAATTAAAATTAAGCTTATTTTGATTATCTAATGTACTCTTGCCCTTATTTGTATTTGAAATATAGCTATTCATATGTTGAGCGTTGGAATTTCTTCTATAATCGTTTGATGACCTTGAATCGCTTTTAGAATGAGACTGTGAATTGTAATTATTATTATTTTTGCTGCTACTGGATTTGATCATGTCTAGCATGTCTGCCCTATTTCGTAAAAACGTAAGTAAATCTTCTAATTTTAATGCATTGTAATCTTTACGCGAATCCGAAATCAAAGTGCCCTTATGATTTTCCCACTCGCGCTCAGTCGACGAGTCGAGTTTCGTAACTATTAAATGAATTATTAATGTGTCCCATGACTCGGTGGGCTCTTTCAAAGAACTAAGTGCACGTAAATTACGTAAAACGGTGTCAATTAATTTTCGGATTTGCGTTGCAGACTCTTTATTTAGCGATGGGGTAGTGAACAGGGACTTCACGTGGTTATGTACCAATAAACGATTATTGTGAAACCTATTTTCAAGTAACTCCCATGCGTGACTATAATTAGGGGCAGTAAATTCCAACGCACTTATAACATGTAACGCAGTACCACTGAGTGCCGATTTTAAATAATGAAATTTCTGTATAGCGTCCAAGTCTTGACGTTCATGTATCATTGTTATATAGGAGTTTCTAAACTCCAACCACTGATCGTAGGAACCATCAAAGGCAGGCAGCTTTATTTGAGGCAATTTAACATTCACAGGTTTACCCGCAGTGCACTTAGAATTACTCGACTCACTGTGTTCATCATCATTAATCATGCACTTTGCTGATGCTACAATTGAATAATATTGACTCTCAAACGATTCCCTATATTCCAACTGAACTAACAATTCTTTTTCATCAACATTGTTCTCGATCTTAGTTTGAATATTATTAAAATCAGAAAAGAAAATGGACGCCGCTTGCATGCGCATTCGAACTTGGGTTTTAGTAACAGAATCTAAACATGATTTATCTAATTTATTGATGAAATTAACAAAGATCGTTAATCTACCTTTGATTGCACCTCGCTGTTTTTTGAGATCGTTAATATTTACGTCATAATCATCGGATTTACATTCGTCGTCACTCATTATGGCGGCTTGCGAAGGACAAGGTACTTACAGTCGTAAAAATTGTCGGCACGGCTGCAGCGCGGCGGCGCCGGCGGGCCGGGCAACAGCACTCGCGCGCGAGGTTACAGCAACAAAAACGGGAATCTGGTGGTCGAACTCCTGGAACGCACAGTAGGTACGATATTAACACAACGCGAATAGGGCGAAGGGGAGGAAAGGTGAGGGATAACCTGACCGTTGCTGGCTTGTGCTCCTCAAGTCCTCTAACGTCTGGTAGTTGTACACGTGCTCCGCCTCTTCTGGATGATTGTACGTTACGCCTGGGTTCCAGTAGGAAGCGCCTCCTCGATGTATCGAATACGTCCGGCTCGAAGGTCCAATGTTTAGGTGGATATTCAATGAATTATTTTTATTAATGTTTTGAACATTTATTCAATTATATTACAGTTATTAGCTTTTTACAAACATGAACGAATATATTAATTTGCATTTTTTTAAACGAATATGTAACGAATATTGTAACGAATGTAGAAGCATGAAGCATGTGAAGAACGAAGTTCGTTCGAACGACGACCGCTATGCAACGATATGAAGTTGGTCGCCGCTCTCCCATTGGCTGTTTGCCGGCCGTCGCGCCACTTGCATTTGCACCGCTCGATGCAGTATTCGGGACGGTGCGTGATTACACAACCTCGCCAATAGATGGCGTTGTACGTTCCAACATTAATTTAAATAAGTTCAAATTATAATTTTTATCCATTACTTATAATTGACTCATCGAAATTATAGGTACTTACATATTTACAAAATATACATACCTATATCAAAAAGAACAAAAGAGGACCTATAAACAAATCAATAAATAAAATTGAATGTGTAGCTTGTGGGCCTGCAATACGTATTTCAACAAAGTTGTAGAGTGGTTTTTTAGTACATTAATTTATTATATTCATAGTACCTAAGTAATTAAAATTATTATAATATATTAAATAAATAGGTAGTAAGTATATATTAAATAAGTAGGTAAGTACCGCATTTTTTTTTTTGGGACATCTTTACACAACACCATCTAATCCCAAACTAAGCAGAGCTTGTACTATGGGTACCTACTAGACAATGGATATAATACTTGAATACTTTTTTTTTGTAAATACATACTTATAATACATAAGAAACACCCAGACAAACACGAGTATTTGTGTTTAATCCACACAAATATTTGTGTCCTGTGGGAATCGAACCCACGACCCCATGATCAGCAGTCCGGCTGATCGCTCGAACCGCTAGACCACAGAGGTCGTCGCATTGCATAATTGTAGTGAATTATTTAATATTATACAAATACTATATAAGCATGCAATAAATTTACTACAACATACTGAATTTAGTTTTAATTTATATAATCCTTAAGCCCTAATAATGAACTAATAACGACGTTATAACTAATGGGTCAGTAGTTAATTTGTAAAATGGAGTAAGACAGAATGCTAAATACTTTAGAACCTAGAAGAGTAATCTTTGTAAATACCAAAAACAATAAACTGTAGGTACACACTAACATAGTGAATTTAACAGTCATTATTGGGTTATCCGTTCTAGATTTTTGAATGGTCAGGACTGTTAAAGTTGCGATGCTCCTGACGTCTTGTTTTTACCCGACTGCCGAAGGAGGAGGGTTATGTGTTTGACGTGTATGTATGTATGTATGTATGTATGTCCGTTCCTATGTCCGCTCGTAACTATTCAACGGTGCAACCGATTTAGATAAATGATACCTCATTAGATTTGTCTTGATGACACGAGTGTCACTGGGTACATGAAATTAAAAAAAAAAACAAAATGGCGGATTTTATGCGCTTTAATGCGTGGGCTGAAAAATATGTTTTGAGCATTCCGTATCATGTATTCTCAAATTTTCGGTAGCAATTAGCGAAAGCATTACATTACTTTATTGTTAAGGGACTTGTAGGAAATCATCTACTTTTTCATATAAATAATTTCTTCCTTAATGTCCGTAGGTAGTTTTAGATTGAGGTTAGGAAATACGATTTGTTTGTTATAATTTATTTATCAAGCATTCTGAATTATTTTTACTGTCCTTATGTACAGACGCCAGCACATCAAGCTACCCCAATCTGTCAAATTTCTTTGATAGATTTTCGACTTTAAGACAAAGATATAAGGTTCATGTTTAATTGGGAAAATTTGACAGTTTCGGATAGCTTGAATTGCTGGCGTCTGTACTTATTTAGTTTTCTTTACGTAATATGTGGGTGACTCACATACACACATACATACACATAGTAAACCATCACATAACTGAAATAAATGACTTCATTACATATTATAATCAAATATATCAAACAGATTACTTAAATTACATTAATGATTAATTACATTACTGGGAATTTTAGAGACGGTCACGATTTTGAATGGGTCCCGACGGCAAGATTGACTTTATTCTACGTTATAATTTATTATTTTATGTATTTATCGATCATGAAAACATTTAAATGGTGTAGATATTCAATATTACTTTACATAGGTCTGGACTACTAGACTTGTTTTTGTCTTTTTAGTTTTTTTTTAAAGTGTTTTTATGCAGTCGGGTTTTTTAGTTATTTTAATTACGTAATTATATTTCCTTTTTTATTTTCCTGACGTATTGTTTTGTTAGTCGTTCGTTTCTTAAGTTCACTCACAAAGTCGAATAGTTTGGGAGAACTCAAAAAAAAAAAATATAAATTACAATTTTCCGGAGCGTAGCATTGGTAATATAAGCTTATTTTTAAATTGACATCATGTATATCGCAAATTTGAGAATATTAAGCCGTCAAGGAATTACAGACAAAATGCAACATATTTTGTAAGAAATTAAGTAAAATATGGATTTCTGACACGCGAATATTATACGAGGTACATTGAATTAAAATTACCTTAATGGATTTTATCGGGTTATATTGATAATATTAATCCCGACGTTTCGTACTCTTTACAGCGTCCATGGCCACGGGTAGACTGTGGAGGTGGGCGTCTTGATGATATAATTACTGACAGCTACCCTACATTTTCAAAGCTTTCTTTCTTTCATTTTTGTTAATTATTGGCAATCTGATCCAGGCAAAACGAGCACACCATATCCTTTGTTCTTGCAGTTGTAGGCATGGATTTTGATTTAATAGAATGTTTAACAGGATTCCATGCAGATGGTAAGACCCAGCCATCTTATCTATTGAAATTTGGATGCTTTTTAATTTCAATAGCCTCACGAACTATTCTTGGTAGGTGTCGACTTTCTTTTAGCTTTATTTATAAGCAGTTGTAATTATGAAGTCATAATTATGACTTTCAGGTCAGCGGTTATTAATATAGTTCAAAAATTATAATACAGAATATAATTATGTTAATCTTGCCAATATAAAGATTCATACAATAGCATATTTTGTAGTACACTCGGTGGATATTTCCATGAAGTTTTTTGGGCATTTGTTCCAGTTAGCGTTAAATTTGTTTTAATTTTGAAATGTGAGTACCTACAGAAAAAATTGAATTTTGATACATCTATCCAATGGCATTATAGATATACTTTAAACGTCTAATTAATTAGTTTAACTAAAATTTGTTCATCAAGGCGAGAAAGTGGGAGATTTCAAACGAGTAGGTATGCAGTTGAGATCCGAACTTGAGAGGATCGCATACCTCGAATAAGTATGTAATATGTAGTGTTCATTGTGATAACCAACCTTTTTGGCGGGAAAATCAACGGATAAAAAATTGTTATAAAATGAAGAACTTATGATAAATGGTACAATACAGACAAATGATCAGTTATTTAAAAACATTTCCATGTAATGTAAAGTTCTTGCGAATGGTCGACGTAATGCTTACTGCGAGTGAACATTTATCCGTAATATTTCTTAAAAAAATATCAATTACTCCCCACAGTCTAACCTTAACAGAGATTAGATTTTCTGTTCATAAAATTCAACTATAAACCTATCTCATTATTATAACATCAATATCTAATAAGTATACTTATGTATAACATTGTTCAGGAAAAATGCTAAAATTCAGTTAAGATAACTACAGACCACAACACCTGATAGTATCAAAATAAATGCTGCCAGTTGATAACAACCCAACTTAATTCTCTTATCTTTTCAAGATAACCTTAAAATTTGTCCTTCTATGGCATGTCTAGACACATAGAGCAGAGGTCCATAGAGATAATATTGAAATTTTTATAGCTTACTAGCTGCCCCCGCAAACGTTGTTTTGGCATAAAAAAAAAAAAAAAATAGATGTTGGCCTATTCTCAGACCTCCCCGTTAAGCACAAAAAATTTCATCAAAATCGGTCAAGCCGTTTCGGAGGAGTATGGCAACGAAAACTGTGACACGAGAATTTTATATATTAGATAAAAGCCCACAGCAAATAGAAGGCCTACAACAATAACAATCAGTAGACAGATAAAGGACACTTAAGACTACCTGGTCTTTAATTACCTACTTCCTATTAATAATAAATGGAAATATTTATTCACAAATATTCATTCAACTTATTCAGTACATATATACATATGTAGGTACAGGTATTAGACACGCATCTACTTCTATTAAGAATATTAAAAATTAAATATTTAAATTATTATGATAATATTAATCTAATTTGGTTGATTTCCTTTTGATCTGAGGGTTGACTGATGGAGAGTGCCTCGCGGCACTGGTACTGCCTTGTATGCCACAATGTGCATTGAGGTATGGATAAAAACGAAATAATCAAGTACAACGAAATTTGTATTCCAATATAAACTGAAATATAGTTCAACATTCAATAATTAAAAGTAAAGAAACTAAAAGGGACTGATTATGGTTACAGGAAACAGCAATGGTTGTTCTACGCAAATATATTGTTTTTGTCTTTATACGCGTATCTCCTGTGGTACATCGTCTCTTCTGTGTACTTTCTTTTCCCGTATAATGCGGGTTTGAGTTAAATAAATTTGAGAAATTATGAGTGTGATAAAATAATATGTAGGTAGATATATCTCGTTTATTGTTTAACGTATCTCTGTATTGTTTTACTTTCAACCAGTTCTATACCATAGATTATGATTTCCGAACGAAAGTCATGATCTATGGTACTGTTTATTTAACTTATACTACATAGTTATTTTTTCATACGGTATTGAACTTCAATGTATGATTAATATAAAGCAATTAATGATATTTAATTTAATGGAATAATACTAAGGTTTTATTTTTTTATTTCAACTGATTAAGTAAAGTCAATTGATACATGTTTTATTGAGTTGAAGCTAAAGATAATAGATTTTTTGGTTTTAAATCATACTTGATTATCAAACCATGTTTTAAGATAGTTTTACTGAAATGGATCTAATTATTATCATCAATGTTTATTGTTATTTGGCTTAAATGTATGACGATCTGTGATTGGTAGAAAATGGCGCCTTATTGCTACTATGGTGCTATTATTAGCATAACAATGAGATCTGGCCGTTCATATAATGGTTTAGTATTGTGACTGTCTAGACGTTTTTCATTTTTCCCTGCCTAAGTTCAGAAAAACTGCGCATGACATTCTGGCATCTGATGCATGCTAGATGACCTATTTTTTCCAAATTTTAGGGATTTATTTATAAAATCATTATTGTGTCCGTCGTAAATTTATAGATAATTATGTGAAAACTGTTTTTGGATCATGTACTATTAATATGTAAAGAACAATGGCAAGTCTAGAACAAAATAATACCTGAGATTTTTTTGGAGCGTCTATGTATGAAAAAATGTTAAAACCATAGGAGTTCTATTACTTAAACATAATCACCAAGATTTTTTGTTTGAGATGGCCACAAAAAAAAGATATTACCATTTTTATATTTGAGGTTATGTCAAATTGTTAATATGAAATTCGTAATCGACACGGATTGATATCATTGTCCATCGTGAACTTATTCATTAAATAATGACTAGTTTGTGATCATAATATATAATTTATATCAAAAACAATAGTTTAATGTTACTAAGTACCTAAACAATCCTGATTTGAGAATGGGACCCATAATCATAATGAATCATGGTATGTAACATGCATCTACTCAGAAATGGAGTAGCAACTAATCTCATTTGAGTGATCTTATTGAATCTCTAAACATGAAATCATTTTTAATTATTTCTATTTTGGTTCTGGTCCGTAATGAGTATTTAAGCCTTTGCAACTGCATTCATGTAACATACTTACTTTTATGGAATATGAAAGTATAGAATTAAGTATTTAGTTGTTGCTATTACACCTATTCAGCATTTAGGGATAAAATAAAACAGGTCTTTTTTTTTAATATTTATTCATTCTCTCTTAGAAATATATCATCTAGGAACTCTGCAGGTGCTGATATATTATCTTGGTGCCTAGCCCATCTAATATACCATATGGATTTTGGCCTGGGAATTACTACAGGATCCTCTTAGGGTTTATTATCCTGCGAGATATTTTCATTTTTGGGTACTCCTTCATCATCAACCCATATACTGTCCCACTGCTGGGCACGGGTCTCCTCTCATATTGAGAGGGATTAGGCTGTAGTCCACTGTACTCCTTCGGTTGATCTTAATTCATCAACACGGTTGACATGGAGAAATTCTCTCTTAGTACACAACCAACAGGCATGACACGCTATGTGAAGGTATCAACTACAATCAAAATAAATAAAATTAGAAACTGTTTGTAATTAAACAACAAGATAACATTTGCAATCTCATATTAGTATTGCCCAGAAATTGGGTTGCAGCGGTTGATGGAAGGTAGTTGATTCATGTAAAATACTGAAATCCCTGTTGACCCTAACATAGTTGAAAAAGGCTGGAAGGATGATAACATTTGTAGTCTTAGTATTTTTTAGATTTGAGACTTGGGTTTTTCTTTATCATAAAGGCATTACATACCTGTTCGGTTCTATTTTATTTTGAATAAGATTAATCATGTTCTGTTGTAGTTTTGTTGGGATGTTTCTTATTATTTTGTCACTGCCTCTGTGCAATAGAACAGCCATACACTAGACAGACATTGGTATTGCCTTGTTGACTTGGTCCAAATTGTATATCAATAGAAGAAACGTTTTGCTGTAAATTCTGATTTACTGCAGCCAATGAGAGTTCTCAACATGCTTCACAAAATATCATCATCATTGGTAATCTGTAAGATAAGGTAATCAATGCATATACAAACGATGTATAAAATAAGTATTATTATGATAGGTTATTTTGTATGGTATGCATTTTTTGTGTAGTTGAACTTATGCTAGTTCCACAGTATTAAAAGTAAACAGATAAATAGGTTTATGTAAATCTTTAAAACTTACGATTCATGGATAAACGCAGGTGCAGAGCAAGGTACAAACTCTTGTATTTAGAATTTTTGATCCATTGGCGATTCGATATCGCTGAAGCGTGTTGACGAAAATGTTTTAATTCACGCACATTAAACGTGTAGTCTCGCTACGTCTTTCCATCTTCGAGGTCGAGCACACAAAAGAAAAATCTTGAGGCACAATCGGAGGACAACCGTTTTAAAGAAATCAATTGGTTGTTTACAGCTGAGATCGTCCGTGAGAAAGCACAAGTCTTATGATATGGGGAAGAAAATCAGCAAAAGGCAAAATAAAGCTAAACAATTAACCAACAATATTAATAAACGTGACCATGGACAAACAACGACAATGTCACTAAGTGTTGTCATTACATTTTATTTTAGGAATGATGGCAATCTGAGATCGATTAATCGAAGAATCGATTTTTCAGGCCCATAAGATCAATTTTTAAATCGATGTGTACTGAGATCCAGAGAATCGATATTTCACCCTTGCAAATCGCCATTCGATTTTTTCCTGAAAAATTTTTTTTTTTTGAAATCTCGATTCTTTGTGAATCGATTCATCGATTTAAAAATTGATCTTTTTCGTAAAGAATCGCCATCCCCAACCTTTTTATGAGTATTTAATAAATCTGTTGACAAAAATAAAAGTAAAGAAGCTGTTTTAACAAGCTTAGATAAACACTATTGTTTTGAATTTGGCATTGTCTTAGGGCATAATGCTTTAACTGTGTTTTATATTTTATGTAGCGTTTTTTATAAAGTGGCAACTCTGAGGATCGATTTTTTGTCAATATGGCTAATACCGGATATGAGTAATCAAGTAAAACACAATTAAATGTAATATTTTAACCTCAGCCTTTACATGAAAAACTAATTAGGTACAAAAAATGCACAAATTGGATCACTAAGATCTGCGTAGGTCACATTTTTAGACGCTTCCTAAAACACTCAGGTATAATCTTGCCATTGTTCTTTTCTTGTTATATTGCAATCTGTTTGTTTTCCAAATAAAATAAAAATAAAATAAAGTAAAAAATATTCCTCGAAATCAGTTACTCAAGGATTGGTCGTTGGATGCTAAAGTTAAGTACTTTGATAGTTACTATATGCTGTGTTATTATGCCATTGTGGCATATTATGTGATTGTGATTTCAAATGTGTGATTTCTTATGTCGATATTTATTTCTCTTGGTACTTTCATGCGGCTTTAATTAGATCGATGTAATCATATTACTGTACAAGTTTAGTGTATTGATTTCTGACATTTACGCGAATATTATACATTGAAATAAAACCTTTACAGCGTCCATGGTCACGGGTAGACTACCCGTGACCATGGACGCTGTAAAGGGTCTGAAACGTCGGGATTAATAATATCAATATACTTACGCGATAAAATCCGTAAAAAGTAGTTTTATTTCATAGTTTAGTGTAATTATATTATTGTACAAGTAATGGTAATAATGAAGTGCTAATATACATTGCGTTATGGAATGTATGGTTTTCTTAATATATTATCTTTCCAGTTGTTATTTTATTGGCATGTACTTATTTACAGCTTAGTTATATTATCATTGTTCTGACCTAATTAATGCCCCCATTCAGACAAGGGCAACAAAAGTTTTCTTTAGCACCTGTAACTTAACGTCTGTTATGATTCAACCTGACATATATGTATCTATGTAGGTAGGATGCACAGCTGTCCAGTGAATTATTTGTATGTAGCTAATTAACTTAAATAAAATCAGTATGAGAAAACATTTTGAGCCACCACACATTTGACACCACGTTTGTTTTACTTCTCTCCACCAAGTCATTGAAATAGCGACCTTAACTGACCGTCTTAAAGAACATATTGGTCCAATACGAACCGGATACCAAACCTCCGAGCCAGCGATAAGGAGAACAAAAGACGGCCGGCCAGTGCGCTAATGACTTGCAAAAAACATAGTGAATTTTAACAAAATTACGTTTGATTGCTTGTGTTGTATATTACACTGCTGATTCGAACATTTTTGGAGTGAAATCAAGTGACTATTGACACTGAATCACGATTCACGTGTAATACCGGTGCATAAACTTAGTGAAAAATTTTACGTTACGTTACTTGTGAATTCCTGGAGATATAGCAATGGAACAAGCCAAAACCGTCCAACAAGTGCTTAGCGAGTTAGAAGACAATCACCTACTCATCAATAAAACGTTACAAAACTTTAAGAAAACCCCGAAAGCACGATTGACAAAGGGTTATTTGGAGGTTAAGTTGAAATGTTTCGACGAATATTGGGATTTATTTCGTAATGCGAATCAACAACTACAGCGTTTAGTGCCTAAAACTAACCGTAAAGACTTCGAGTATTTTTCCAAAGATGAATATTCGAGATGTGAAGAAAAAACAATGAAAATCAAAGCGGATATAACGGACATGTTAACCGAGTATAATGAATCGAAAACAGTGAGTACTGCAAACAATTTACCGGTGTCAATAGGACAACAAACACAACCAGCACACGTGAAGTTGCCAAACATTCAATTAAAAACATTTTCGGGAACCTACGACGAATGGCCAACTTTTCAAGATTTGTTTATGTCATTAGTGGATAAGAATTTAACATTAAGCAACGTACAAAAGTTTCACTATTTAAAGGTTAGTGTCACGGGAGAAGCTGAGAGATTATTGAAATCAATACAAGTTACAGATCAAAATTATGCATTAGCTTGGACAACACTGAAAAATCGTTATGACAACAAACGACTTATTGTAACATCAATCTTGAAGCGGCTATTTAATCAAAGAAAAGCACAAGTGCAATCTGCTAGCAACATTAAATTCCTTCATGACACTACTTGCGAATGCTTAAACAGCTTAAAAAACTTGGGCCTTGATATTGAATCATGGGACCCTCTGATTATATTTTTAATTGTACAAAAATTAGACCCAAGCACACACAAAGAGTGGGAGGAGTATGTTACCAGGGAAGGAGACGAGTTGTCAAAATTATACAATTTTTACAATCTAGATTTCGTACACTTGAATTGATTACACCGTCCACATCGAAGGAGAAACCTGCAATAAAAGAACGCACTTACCATGTGTCCACCGCGGAGAGAATTTGTCCACTGTGCAAGGAAAATCACGCATTATATCACTGTAAGAATTTTGGGAAAATGGAACCTGCGCAGCGATCGGAATTTGTTAAAACTGGTTTCATTTGTTACAACTGCTTGGTTCCCCGTCATACACTCAAAAGTTGTCGGCAAACTACCTCATGCCAAATTTGTCGCAGACGTCACCACACTCTGCTTCACACTCCAAGGGCTGTCACAGAACCTACAAAAGAGACATCAAAGGTATCATTACATGTGGCAGAAGACACAGAGATCCATGTGAATACGATCACACAACCATTCTCTACACAAAGATATACTACTTTACTAGCAACGGCAGTAGTCACCGCAATAGGTGAAGATGGGCACACTACTGTCCTGAGAGCACTCATAGATCCAGGATCACAAGGCTGTTTTATCACAGAACGAGCAGCTCAGACACTAAGAACTAAAAGGTATTCAACACAAACAAACAAAAGTCGTAGGAGTAGGATCTATGAAGTTCAAACTTAATCAAGTAGTTGAAGTAGAAATACAGTCCAGACATGAACAATTCAGTATGAAAGTCAAGGCTTACATCATATCTAAACCACTCACTACTAACATCCCTACAAAATCTCTTCCTTCTAACAACTGGCCTCATCTAAAAGGACTTATCTTGGCAGATCCGAGATACCACACACCAGGATCCATTGATATCCTTCTGGGAGTTGATGAATATTCTAAAATTTTACAAAATGACGTCATCAAGGGTCCACCTTGCTCACCATGCGCGCAAAAGACTACACTGGGTTGGATTTTATTCGGCAAAGTAGACGATCATTTAGAACCAGAAGAATCAATGATTGTGATGCATCACAACATAGAAGTGGATAACATGCTGAAAGCATTGTGGGAAATAGATGATGACACTAAAAGAAAACACACACAAGATGAAGAACTATGCGAAAACATATACAAAAATACATACAAAAGAAATAGTGAAGGAAGATATACAAAGTGGGGAGGACAATATGATCATAAATGAAACTTCGTATAAGTCATGATATTCCCAACCGTCACACAAAAAATCAAATGAATATATCCAGTAGTTTAGCCACAGGACATTATTTTTCATTTTAAGTATTTTCTACATGATGTATTGTAAACAGGAGAGCACGCGACAGGTTAATGACACACGTTTCCAGCTCGCTACTTTAAAAACCTACGCCTTTTCTTTCAAATTTATTTTCTCAATGCAAATTATACTTTATGCCCGAGCCATAAGAGTCATAAAGTGTGTCATCACAGCTAGATAAGAAAAAATGCATGCGAAAGTTATTACTTTCCTGTTACGCACTCATGTCAATCGCAAAATATGTATGTGTGAAAGAGATAGGTAAGTTTGCTTGCTTCCTCTTTGCTTACTTGTCGACGTGTCTAGGTTACGCGGTCAGTGTGTCACCGGACGCAGGTCAGTGTACCAATTTTGTAAATGGTGTTTTATTTTGTTTGCAGTTTTAAGCTATTTAGTTTGTTAGAAAAAAATATTTTTTTAATTTCGATGTTCGGATTTATTTGATAGTTTACAAATGTTTCTATAAACCAGTATTGCCAGTGTTTTCATTTAAAGTCATATTGTCATCTCCACTTTGTATAGTCAAATTACCATTCAAATTAGAAAACATACAATCTCCTAATGGTAATACAGAAGAAATTGCTCTGAGAAGATTAGAACAACTTGAAAAAAGACTACAAAGAATACCAGAATTTAAGAAAACCTACACTGATATAATTGAAGAATATTTGGAGATGGGACATATGGAGAAGGTTCCAGAAGATGAACTAGCATTAAAATCAGTGTATTTGCCTCACCATGCAGTCGTGCACTCCGATAAAGAAACAACAAAGACAAGAGTTGTATTTGATGCGTCATGTAAAGGTGTAAATGGCATCTCACTCAACGACGAGTTATTAATTGGTCCTGTTATACAAGAAGATCTCAGAAGCATCATAATGAGATGGCGCATGCACAATGTATGCTTTGCAAGTGACATTGAAAAAATTTACAGAATGGTCCTTGTTCAAAGGGAAGATAGTAACTATCAGAGAATACTGTGGCTACAAAATTCCTCTGATAAAGTTAAACACTGCAGGCTATTGACAGTCACATTTGGCACAGCGTCAGCGCCTTATCTCGCTGTCAAAACATTGATGCAGCTTGCTGATGATGAAGGAGAAAGATATCCCCTCGCAGCCAGAATAATACGCGAAGACTTTTACGTCGACGATGTAATGTCGGGGGCTGATACAGTTGATGAAGCAATAAACGCAAGCACACAACTACAAGAGATACTAGGCAAGGCAAAATTCAAATTACAGAAATGGTGTTCCAACAACATAGACTTTGTGAAATCTATAGAACCAAGGAACAGATCTTCAAAAGCATAGATAGATCTCACAATCGATAGTACAGTAAAGACTCTCGGTCTATCGTGGAACCTAAAAAATGATAAATTGCACTACAAATTGACATTACCAACATCTTCAGCCTTCTGTTCAAAACGTTCAATCTTAGCTGACTTACAAAGATTATTCGATCCACTCGGATGGATTGCCCCAGCTGTAGTAATGGTCAAAATCCTTATACAGAAGCTGTGGTTACAAGGCACTGGATGGGATGATCGAATAAGCGCAAACCTAGAAAGAGAATGGAATACAATGAGACAAGACTTGAATAATGTACACACAATAAAAATACCAAGATGGTTGAATACATTTAGTAAATACAAAAACAACATCACTCTGCATGGCTTTAGTGACGCATCAATGCACGCTATGGCTGCTGTAGTCTATTGTCGAGTAATCCAGGGTGATGGAACTATTAAAACAACAACAGTTGCTGCAAGATCGAAAGTGGCTCCTGTCAAACAAATATCAATACCACGACTCGAGCTGTGCGCAGCTTTACTTCTATCAAAGTTACTGAGTCACGTAGCTAGAGCAATGAGAATTCCATATACACATGTTTATGCATGGACTGATTCGTCCGTGACTCTTGCTTGGCTCGTAGGAGACCCACACCGTTGGAAGCCGTTTGTCTCCAATCGCGTCGTGGAAATTTTAGAGAATATTAACAACAGCCAATGGTACCACGTAAAGTCAGAACATAACCCGGCGGACATAACGTCACGAGGCTCAACGATTTCACAGTGCGAGACAATCAGCTATGGTGGCACGGACCGCATTGGTTATCTGAAACAAAAATAGAATTAAAAAGACCTCAAAATATTACAACAGATTTAGAAATGCGGAAGACAATAAACACTTACCTTAATATTCCTGATGACCTGAAAACAAAGGAATTTCTAAACTTCGAAAATTTTGAAAATTTTAATGAATTACTAAGAATAATAGTTTACAGTACAAGATTTTTAAACTCCAAGAAAAACATACCTGAAATAAAATCAATTACTACACTTGACAAGAATTAGATAAAGCATTACTATTAAGACTGCCTCATTAGTCTAGTGGTCCTAGGCGCGACTGCTACGCTAGAGGTCCTGGGTTCGATCCCCAGGTCGAGCAAAGTGTTATTGGGTTTTTCTATGAAATTCTCAGTAGCAGCTCGGAGTCTGGATATGTGCCCGGTTAATGGCAATAGGCTCGCCCCCTATTACATGGGACCTAAACATACCGGCGAAATGTGGGTGTACATTAGTACACCTCTGCCTAACCCTTCGGGGAATACAGGCGTGATGGTATGTATGTTATGTTAGATAAAGCATTAAAAATATGTATAAAAAAATCACAAAGGGAAAGTTTTGAAGAAGATATAGAATCTATAAGAAAATACAAACATGTTAAAGCAAGTAGTAGACTAAAATCATTGAATCCTTACCTTGACGAAGATGATATTCTGAGGGTGGGCGGCAGACTGCGTCACGCACACATCAGCGAACACAGCAAACATCCTGTTATATTACACAACAAGAACAGTTTCCCTTACCTGGTCGTCGCTGATGCGCACCAGAGAACGCTCCACGGCGGTGTCCAGCTCGTCCAATGCTATCTCCGTTCACGATTCTGGATCTTGAAATAAAAAACATTGACAAAGACTTACCTTAGAAAATGGCTGGTTTGTAAGAAACTTGCTACCAGATCAAAAACACAAATAATGGGTGACCTTCCAAGTATACGAGTAACACCAGCAAGGCCTTTCTTACACAGCGGTGTCGACTTCTCCGGACCGTACGATATTCTGATGTCAAAGGGTCGTGGGGCTAAAACAAATAAGGCATATGTGGCAATTTTTGTCTGTATGTGTACTAAGGCAGTACATTTGGAACTTGTGGGGGACCTCACCTCCGAGGCATTTATCGGTTCCTTCAAGAGGTTTGTGGGCCAAAGAGGACGATGTGCTCACATGTACAGCGATCAAGGCCGCAATTTTGTCGGTACCAACAAGGAATTGACAGAGACATGGAAGGCAGCTCAACTGGAACTTAAAGACGAAGTGGCAGACATCCTGTCACGTGATGGAACCCAGTGGCACTTTATACGGCATATAGTCCTAACTTTGGTGGTTTGTGGGAAATCCGGTGTAAAATCATTAAAATACTATTTGAAGAGAATCATGACAAAAAATCTAACTTACGAGGAAATGAACACATTGCTTTGTCAAATTGAATCCTGCATGAACTCACGCCCATTGAGTCCCATAGATGACACCGACATAGAAAACACAGACCCACTTACACACGGACATTTCTTGATAGGGGAAGCTCCAATTACAATTCCTTTGCCAGACTTAAAAGATGTTAATATTGTTACGCCGGATACGTAAGAGAACGACTGAGATGGCTCACGAAGGTTCTAGAAACGCGTGGAAGTTTAATCTCGACACTCGCGTAGGTATAGGTAGGTACTTATATCTATAAGTGCCTATAACAATACCTCAAGGACACGCGGCTCGCGACACAATAGGCCGAGGTCAACGCCCGCGAAACAATAGGCGCGCGAGTACCTACTCGTATTTTTTGTAGCATTTTCGGGATTATTCGATTCTGGAACTTTCTGAGCCATATAAATACCGGTCCTAAGGGGCCGGCAAGGCAGTTCAATTGTGGACACGGACAAGTGAAGATCGAAGCGAATTACGAAGCGACTACAGTGCGATAGTGAATTGTGAAGTGAACTAGTATAGCGACATACTGTTGATTTGTGTTTTGTATTCGTGTGGATAATTAAAGTTTTGATTGTTTATCGGTTAAATTGGTGACATTTAATTTATCCCGAACCCCAGCTCGTAACAATTGGTGTCAGAAGTAGTGGGATAAATTATGCCAGTTCTACCGAAGGAAGATACGGACGGTATTCGTACCAGGAGTCAGCGGCAGCAAGAGATGGACCAGAGACGGTTTGGAGATTCTCCGTCACAACCTTCGGGCCCTCGGCAGCCGACGTTAGATCCGGTCGCTGGTCCATCTGGAGCCCTTCCAGCACCTGCGGTCGACTTGTCGGCCTTGATGGCGCTGATGCAGGATCAGACCCACCTACTGCGGGAGCAGCTGCAAAAGGACAAGGAGGAGCAGGCCCGTAAGCAGGAGGAGCAGGCCCGCCTACTGCGGGAGCAGCTGCAAAAGGACAAGGAGAGGCAGGCCCGTAAGCAGGAAGAGCAGGCCCGTCAGCAAGAAGAGCAGGCCCGCCTACTGCGGGAGCAGCTGCAAAAGGACAAGGAGGAGCAGACGCGTCAATTGCAGGAGCAATTACAGCGTGGTAAAGACGACCAAATGCACTTTTTGAAGGATGTTCAAGCGACATTTGGCAAAGAGCTCAAGGAGGTGAAAGAGCAAGTTAAACAACACGACAGTTGGATTTCCGAAACCAAAGTGGAAATATCTGATATAAAGAAGACTTTAGGTGATCTCAAGGCAGGAAACGGAATTGTGGCTCCTGTAGTTGGTGGTTCCACGATGCCTTCACTTCGTGGATTCAAAGTGCCGCCATTTGACGGGACCTCCTCTTGGTCGGCTTACAAAATACAGTTTGAAGCCGTCATGAAGTCGAATGGATGGGACAAAAGTCAGGCCATGACGGCACTCACATTATGTCTCCGCGACCAGGCTTTAACAGTACTGGAGGCCCTCGGCAACGACAGGACCTACGATCAGCTGCTTGAGGCGCTGGACTCTAGATACGGCGACGCACACCTGGAATACGTGTTCCGTGCCCAGCTGAAGGACCGCGTACAGCGTAGCACCGAGTCACTACAGCAGTGGGCTGTGGAAATTGAAAAGCTGGTCCGGAAAGCCAACCAGTCGACACCTGCATATATCGACGGAAATCTGGTCCAAGCGTTCGTCGATGGGATTCGTGACCTAGAAGTCAGAGCTGCTGTGAATCTTGGACACCACAAAACCCTTAAAGATGCCTTGGCCCATGCCTTAGAAGTGGAGGCAGTTAGGCAGGACCATCGGGCACATAGAGTTCGGGAAGTCGTGTTGCCAACCTGTCACCTCTGTGGGGAAAAGGGTCACTACCAGGCGGGTTGTCCAAAGCGTAACGAGGGACGGAGGGAAGGTGTAGGATCACCTCGATGCTACATTTGTGGTGAGAAGGGCCACCTGCGAGCAAATTGCCCCAAAGGAACTTCGTGGCGAGAAAAGGGGCAAAGCATGGAAGTAAAGGCGGTTAGTTCCACCACCAAGGAACAACAGGGAAACGAGTAAAAGCCAGGACTGCGGGGCGGGTGCTGGCTGGTGTGAAAGGAGCCCCAAGGATTTCCATCTCACAAGCCCATGATGGAAACAGCCTGATCATCAAAGGCGAAGTCAACAGAACACCATGTAAGCTGACACTAGATACTGGAGCTTCTCGCACGGTCGTGAATTTTCAGTTAGCACGTCGGGTTCTTGGGGATTACACCGGTGACCGTGATCTTATACAACTAGTAACAGCTACTGGTCAGCACATAGCCGTCCGAGGCGAGAAGGAGATGGAATTAAAACTTGGTAACAGAATATATCGGCATAATGTCATCATAGCTGATATAGTAGATGACTGCATATTGGGACTGGACTTTATGCGAAAGCATTTTTGTGAGATCGATGTTAACCAAGGAGTATTGAAGTGTGGTTCAGAAGAAATCTTTATGGAAGGAGCATCTACTGGGAATGTGTTCTGCTTAAGGAAAATTGTTCTTCCCCCTAAGTCAGAAACAATCGTTCCAGTCACTCTTCCACAAAATGCTGGACAGAAAAATCGATGTGTCCTCATAGAAAGGTTGGACGATGACTTTTCATGGAAGATGGCACGAACGTTGGTGAAGGCTACCAATGTATCAGCAGTACGCATATTGAATCCAAGCGATAAGGAGCAAGTAATCAAGAAGGGCACATTGATGGGTACTTGTGAAGAAGTAGTCTGGATGCGACGGTGCCAAGATCAACGTGCTGGTAATAAGGTACAAAACGTTAAGTTTAACGTTGCGACGCTCCTGAAAGATTGTCAAAATCATCTGTCTGAAGAAGAAAAGAACAAGGCTAAAAAATTTTTGCTTCAATACGCTGATATTTTCTCATCAAATGATGCTGACATAGGAAAGACTGGTCTGGTTCAGCACAAGATAAATACTGGCAATGAGCCACCAATTCGTCAAAGACCCAGAAGGCTGCCAGTTGCAAGAGAAAAAGAAGTGGAGACCATGATTGAGGGAATGGTGAAGGATGGTGTAATAGAGCCTTCATCTAGTCCATGGTGCTCTCCTGTGGTGCTGGTTAAAAAGAAAGACGGTGGTATGCGCTTCTGCGTAGACTATCGACGATTGAATGATGTCACGAAGAAAGACAGCTATCCATTGCCAAGGATTGATGACACACTGGATACGCTGACGGGAATGAAATGGTTTACGACATTAGACCTAAAAAGTGGTTACTGGCAAGTGGAGATAGACCCAAAAGATAAAGAGAAAACAGCATTTTCTACAGGAAAGGGTCTGTGGCAGTTTAAAGTCATGCCGTTTGGACTGTGCAATGCTCCTGCCACATTCGAGAGGCTTATGGAACTAGTGCTCACTGGCCTAATTGGAGACGCCTGCCTGGTCTATCTAGATGACATCATCATAGTGGGCCGTTCGTTTGATGAACACCTTCAAAACCTGGAACGTGTCCTTTCAAAAATCCGAGGGGCCAACCTAAAGTTGAGTCCGAAAAAGTGCTCATTTTTTAAACATCAAGTAAGCTTTTTGGGACACGTCGTTTCTGAAAAAGGTGTTGAAACCGATCCAGAGAAGATAGTTGCTGTTAAGGATTGGCCAGTTCCAAAAGATAAGACCCAAGTCAGAGCATTCTTGGGCTTGTGCTCCTACTATCGACGGTTTGTGAAGAACTTTTCGGATGTAGCGAAGCCTCTACACAAACTGACGGAGGAAAAGTCACAGTTTTGCTGGGACACGAGTTGCGAAAGTGCTTTCCAAGAGTTAAAGAAACGTCTGTGCAATACACCTATTTTGGGCTACCCTGACAATGAAAATGAATTCATAGTGGACACAGACGCAAGTAATACTGGTATTGGCGGTGTTTTGTCATAACGAAAAGGAGATCAGGAGGTTGTGATAGGTTACTTCAGTAAATCACTGTCAAAGCCTGAAAGGAACTATTGCGTCACGAGGAGGGAATTGCTGGCCATAGTTAAGACACTACAGCACTTCAGCAAATATTTATTGGGGCGGAAGTTCAACTTGCGAACGGATCATGCTGCACTGAAGTGGCTATTACAGTTTAAAAACCCGGAAGGACAGGTAGCAAGGTGGATTGAGCTTCTGCAGGAGTTCGATTTCATAATTGAACACCGTAGTGGCAGATCTCACGGTAACGCAGATGCGTTGTCAAGAAGACCTTGTCCGGAAACATGCAAGCACTGTGTCAGGCAGGAGACTAAGGAAGCAGTTCCGGTAAGGATGCTGAAAACAGACCTTAGTGACGAATGGAAGGGAACTTTACAGCAGGCTCAAGAAAATGACACAGATGTCAAGCCAATCCTCGAGTGGATGAAAGCTGGTGCCTCTAAACCGACATGGAGTGACGTTGCAGCATTGAGCACAGTTACAAAGAGTTATTGGGCGCAGTGGGACAGTCTGTTGTTACAGAATGGTGTCTTGTGCCGTAAATGGGAAAACGCTAAAGGGGACAAGAGCCATCTGCAGATAGTAGTCCCCAAAGCTAAGGTCCCAGATATACTACAACTTTATCATGATGGGTGTTCAGGAGGTCATCTAGGAGTAAAAAGAACTTTGTTAAAGATTCGAGAGCGCTTCTACTGGATCCACTGTCGAAACGACGTTGAAGACTGGTGTCGTAAATGCACGAGTTGTGCAGCGGTCAAAGGGCCTCACACACGCAGCAGAGGTGCATTAAAGGTCTACAACGTTGGTGCACCCTGGGAACGAATAGCTCTAGACGTTGCGGGACCATTCCCGGAAAGTGAAAGTGGGAACAAGTATTTTATGGTTGTGATGGATTACTTCACAAAATGGCCGGAAGTGTTCGCAATCCCGAACCAAGAAGCTTCGACGGTTGCCGATAAGTTGGTCCATGAGGTCTTCTGTCGATTTGGAGTACCTTTAGAGATTCACAGTGATCAAGGAAGGAATGTTGAATCTCAAATATTCCAGGAGACGTGTCGAGTCATGGGTACTCATAAAACTAGAACCACCTCGTACCACCCACAGTCTGATGGAATGGTTGAACGGTTCAATCAGACGTTGGAGAGATATTTGGCGAAAGTTGTGGGAAACAGGCAGAGAGACTGGGACAAGCACATCCAGCCGTTCCTTTTATCATATCGGAGTGCAGTTCACGAAAGTACGACGGTAACGCCAGCCTTCGCAAACTTCGGAAGAGAACTACGGTTGCCTGCAGATCTCATCACTGGTATCCCCCCTGACACTCCCCGCTGTGTAACTGATTATGCGAACGACTTACGGACTAGAATGAATGACATATATGAGCATGTCAGGGAATCAGGCAAACAAACGTCCGAGAGAACGAAGACCCGCTACGACCGCAAAATGAACAACAAAGGCTTCAACGAGGGTTCACTAGTGTGGCTACATAACCCAGTGCGCAGCAAAGGAAAGTCACCTAAGTTACAGCCAAAATGGGACGGTCCCTATCGAGTCGTGACTAAGATCAACGATGTCACCTACCGAATACAAAAGGGACAAAGAGGTGCTGCGAAGATCGTTCATGTGGATCGCCTGGCACGATATCACGGATCTAATAATGCTCGGGACGAGCATGTCTTAGGAGGGGGCAGTGTTACGCCGGATACGTAAGAGAACGACTGAGATGGCTCACGAAGGTTCTAGAAACGCGTGGAAGTTTAATCTCGACACTCGCGTAGGTATAGGTAGGTACTTATATCTATAAGTGCCTATAACAATACCTCAAGGACACGCGGCTCGCGACACAATAGGCCGAGGTCAACGCCCGCGAAACAATAGGCGCGCGAGTACCTACTCGTATTTTTTGTAGCATTTTCGGGATTATTCGATTCTGGAACTTTCTGAGCCATATAAATACCGGTCCTAAGGGGCCGGCAAGGCAGTTCAATTGTGGACACGGACAAGTGAAGATCGAAGCGAATTACGAAGCGACTACAGTGCGATAGTGAATTGTGAAGTGAACTAGTATAGCGACATACTGGTGATTTGTGTTTTGTATTCGTGTGGATAATTAAAGTTTTGATTGTTTATCGGTTAAATTGGTGACATTTAATTTATCCCGAACCCCAGCTCGTAACAATATGAACCATTTGACGCGATAGAAATTCACACAAAAATTACTGAATGACTTTTGGAATAAGTGGCAAGTTGAATATCTGACCAGACTACAACAGAGACCGAAATGGATGAAACCAGAAGAAGAATTTCAACTCAATGATATTATCGTCTTGATAAAACAACCCAACCTTCCACCTGGGAAATGGTTGCTCGGTCGTATTATGGAGAAACATTCTGGTCAGGATGGTGCCACACGAGTGTACAGCGTCAAAAGTGGTTCAAATTTGACAAAACGTTGTGTAACAAAACTCTGTCCATTAATAAAATACGTCGAATGAATAACTATTAATATATTTGTTACAGGTTTCGACACCAACATATAGTTATTAATTCAATTAAGGCTTGTTACATTTTCTAAATACTTAATAAAAAAAAAAAAACTGTTGTGCTACAAAATGTACTTTCATTAGACACTTTTCAATGTAATTATCTCTAGTAGTAGTATTGATATTCATACTGAGATGTGAAACTTGTGATAAATTTAACTTCACTAGTACTTCAGTTTCACTTGATTATTTGAATCAAATTGCCTATTTTCTTTATATTACCTATCATTGTTACTTGCAACCTATTCATTATGGTATGGTCAACAGGTAGTAGGAAATAGTTAAATTTTAATTTGTTATTGTATAATTTACCAGCTTTTAATTTTGTATACTTAATTATTTATAAGATAAAAAAAAGGGTTATACCCATTATGGTGGGCGGTATGTTATGATTCAACCTGACATATTATATGTATCTATGTAGGTAGGATGCACAGCTGTCCAGTGAACTATTTGTATGTAGCTAATTAACTTAAATAAAATCAGTATGAGAAAACATTTTGAGCCGACACCACGTTTGTTTTACTTCTCACCACCAAGACATTGGAATAGCGACCTTAACTGACCGTCTTAAAGAACAACGTCTTTTTTAAAGTAGGCAACGAGTTAAAAACCAAAAATAAAAAGCGTCAAATTTACGAACGTATATGAATAATGACTCGGAGCTACCTATTATAATTAATATAATATATTTTCACACGCACGCTTAGGTTGTGGAATCAGTTCCCTGTGATTTCGTACTTTATTTCTTACAGTATCTGTAGGAATAATCTTTAAATTTAATAAGTACTTGCTTAAGTTATTTTTTTTAAACCCGTGCCAGTCTAGTACTGAAATATTCAAATAGGAATTATACTTAAATGGTTACCTTTCGGTTAATAGAAATAGGCCCGGTATCCACCAAAGCGGAGAGGAGAAGAGATGTGTTTGAATAAACCAATCCGATTTCGTTATTTCCACATCTCTTCTCCGCTTAGCTTTAGTAGAAATGGATCAAGCGGAGAGGAGAGGAGTTGTCTCATTTTTCTCTAGAATTTTGTGCGGCGAGCGAGCAAGTGGCGCGGCAGAGCGGTGAAGTGTCTGGTCTGGCGGCGGGCAGCGACGCGACGGCGGCGGCGGCGCACGCTCACCCCGCACCCCGCTGCCTTCTCCCCGCGCCTCGCACACCCGAAAGCGTCATAACTCACATCTCTCCGCTACGCATCTCCTCTCCGCTTTGGAGGAAATAACCTGCCAGCTTCGTAGCACATCTCTTCTCGTCTCCGCTTTGATGGATACCGGGCCACATAGGCTTGGCCCCTATTTCATGGGACCTAAGTATACCGACGTACTGTGGGTGTACATTAGTACACCTCTGCCTAACCCTTCGGGAAATATAAGCGTGGTGATGGTATGTTGTATGTTATTTTGTTGTCGCGACAATTTTGAAAAACAACCGACAGGATATTCTAAACAGGAAAATTTAAATAAAATATGTATGTACCTAACGAAAAAGTATTTATTTAACCTTGGTTAACATACAGTGTGTCCATAAAAACGAGACACTTGCTTAAATATTGGAATATAATAAACCGCGCATCAAAAATACTGATTGAGCAGCAAGATACAGATATTATCGGTCAGGTTAGGTTAGACTGTGACCACACATCGCCAGAACCAAATCTGAATCTTTTAAGACCAAGATATTGTAATAACAATATTTTGAGGTGACTATTTTGCTGTGCAATAAATATTTTTGCTTACGATTGGGAATTATTTTGTTATAAAAACGACATTTTTTAATTTACAATTAAATAATATTATACAGTATAACGTGAAATACATCTTGAGGAATTGATTTTCTTTTTGAAAAGGATTGTCATGGTCGTGGCGAATTTCACCGAGCCCATGGCCGTGACTGTAGGGCAAGTGCGATTTTTAGTCGGTATGAGTCAGATATACCCTGCCGCCTCCCCGGGTAGCGGATGATCCTTGAGGATTATCCGTACTATAAAAAAAAGATCAGAAATGGATAAGATGTACAGCTGACAGTTCATGTCTAAAAATCTTTCACTCTACAGGTTTCATCTGCTTTTATTCGAAATTATGATGATTTGTTTCAAAACTTAAAACAGTTGTATATATGTTGTATATTATGCCCAGTCATCCTTATATGCAGTTGTTTTATTTTTTTAGTCACCTGTATTGGGGAAACGCGACATAGTTTAAATGAATATGTAATAGTGTTTAAAAAAACACCTAAGTATATGGCACTTAAACTCAGTACCTAATTGACTTCAATAGGGGGGAGTACGTGGGTACCTTTTTAAATCCAAGTACCTAATTTATTTTTTAATAATTTTGAACACTTGTGCATCATAAGACCCTATGTTTAATAGGATTCTGAATAAACCCTTAAGTTTTTTGCGTTAAAGCGAACCCCTGTTTAGCAGCAACCGATTCTGTTACGAATCTTCACAAATCAAGGGTAAGACATACAATTAGTTTATTTCAACTTTTCAAACATCTTACCATTATTTGCTACTACTAGACCATGAGTTCTGGAATCGAAGAGTTCTATAGTTTTGAAAGGTTTGAAATGATTTAAAAATCGACTTTTCAACCATCTTACTATGATTATTGGCATTGTTACGTGAGTTTTGGAGTCGAATCGAGTTTTTGCTATAGTTCTGATGCGGATCTATTAGAAACGAGAGAGTTCTATCGTAGGTACTCGTTCGGCATTGTACTAACTGTAAAGTAAGTCATGCCGGTTGAAGAACTGGCGGTGCCTGTATTTTGATTCTTAATCATCTTGAGTTCAAAACCTTAGATTCTATAGAAAAATATGGCGTCGCGGCTATAATTGAGTGCTGTGCCATAGAACTCACATTGCATGGTCTAATATAGCAGTGTGTACCCGGGCACATAATAATATCCAAATCCGAGCTGCTACTAAGAATTTCATAGAAAACCCAACAACACTGCTTGACCTGCCAATCGAACCCAGGACTTATAGCGTCGCAGTCGCACTTAGAACCACCAAGCTAATGAGACTGTTGATAAAGTAAATATTGATAACAAAAATTTATCGAAATGTTTAAAACGATATTTTCAACAAACTTCTACAAATCTTTTTTTATCTTCTTGACTTAAATCGATTAATGATTAAGAAAATAATAATAACTCATACTGAGCCTATTAATGAAACTGTGCATTAAGTTACACATTCATTATTTATGTAAACGATTCGATGACGTGTCTATTACATTTATTGGGAACTATGGTCATAGCTTCTGCTCGCCGTCTGTCGGCGAAAATTTTGGTGAAGATCGTTGGCGGTTGATTAATTTTGGGCCCTATTTATTTAGTAATAAAGGTGAAAACTGGTCAACCGCGATGGTTTCTTTACCAGACCGCCTGCCGCCTCGCGGCGCCGCCGCAGTCCTTTGTCGGCCGCCTTTGACATGAAATAAATTCGGTGACGATCGTTGGCGGTTGATTAATTTCGACCCTATTCATTTAGTATTAAAGGTAAAAACTGGTCAACCGCCATGGTTTCTTTACCAGACCGCTTGCCGCCTCGCGGCGCCGCCGCAGCCCTTTGTCGGCCGCCTTTGATATGAAATAAATTCAGTGACGATCGTTGGTGGTTGATTAATTTTCGACCCTATTTTCTTAGTGATAAAGATGAAAACTGGTCAAACGCCAAGAATTTGATTACATCGCGTGTGCAGGTACTAGGCCGACGTTGACCTCGCAAGTGAACTCTAAGGAATCAGCTGACCAGAAGATCTTTCGAGTTTAATTTACAATGCTGTTTTTAGTGAAAAAAGTGAATTAATGACTTTTTCATTAAAATTCTTATTGAGTTAGATAGAAATCATGATTTTATACAGTTTAAAGTAAATAAAACTGCAAAAAAAACGTAATATTCGAAAAAAAGAAAAAGCCGACGAAAAGTTCCAACGCAGGGGGACATGTACTGAAGTCATGGTAAGCCGTTGCGCGTCGATGTCCCTTCCACACTGTATAAACGGTTTTATAAAATTATAAAATTATATAAACCAAGATTATCGTTCTATTTGCAGACGATAGCACAGTGATGTTTACAAGCACAAACAAAAATCTGATATGAATATATAATTAAAATATATAAAATTAAATAAATTTTAGATTATTTTAAAAGGCCTCAATCTCAATTTAAATTGGAAATCTCATGTGGAAGATATTTGTACTAAACTCAACCAATTCTCTTATGCTCTATACATATTTGGAGCAGTTGTGAATCAATCTGCTGTCATTACTGCGTACCACGGTTATATAGAATCAGTGCAAAGGTATGGTTTCATCTTTAGGGGTAACTCTGTTGACAATGATAATTATGATATTTAGAGCCGAAAAGAGATGTCATCAACACGGCAATGTGGCAACTTGCCAAATGCCAAATGGCAAAGGTGAAGTAAAAACTGACGGATAGTAAACCATTTTTTATTATTTTTTAGATAATGATAATAAAACGAAACCCTGATAAAGAAGCTAAACTACATAGGTATCCGTGGAGACCTCTTGAGGTGGTTCTCTTCTTAAATTGATAACAGGTCACAAGCAGTAGTGCCCTGGGTATATGTGCCCAGCGGTGTGCCTCAGGGTTCGTTGCTCGGTCCTCTTTTATTTGTAGTCTATGTGAACGACATCGACCAGTGCCTCCATTCATCCAAACTATTAAGCTTTGCCGACGATATGAAAATCTTTGCCACTATTTCAACACCCGAAGATAAACTAGCACTTCAGGCCGACTTGTGTCGGCTTGAAGAGTATTGTCGGGCTAATAAACTTGATCTCAACCCATCTAAGTGTTCGGTGATCACTTACACTAGAAAACGTGTAGTCCCAGCCACTACTTATACTTTGGCGGGCCAGGTCTTGCTGAGGTGCAATACTATTCGTGACTTGGGCGTCCATCATGACAGTAAGTTACTTTTTGACACACACATTGATAAAAGTGTCTAAAATGCTTGGATTTATAACACGTCTCTCTAATTGTTTTACTGATGTTAAAACACTAAAAATCCTGTATTGCACTTTTGTAAGAATTCAGCTTGAGTATGCGTCTCAGATATGGAATCCACGTTATCATAAATATTGTTACGCCGGATACGTAATAGAACGACTGAGATGGCTCACGAAGGTTCTAGAAACACGTGGAAGTTTAATCTCAACAGTCGCGTAGGTATAGGTAGGTACTTATATCTATAAATGCCTATAACAATACCTCAAGGACACGCGGCTCGCGACACAATAGGCTGAGGTCAACGACCGCGAAACAATAGGCGCGCGAGTACCTACTCGTATTTTTTTGTAGCATTTTCGGGATTATTCGATTCTGGAACTTTCTGAGCCATATAAATAGCGGTCCTAAGGGGCCGGCAAGGCAGTTCAATTGTGGACACGGACAAGTGAAGATCGAAGCGGATTACGAAGCGACTACAGTGCGATAGTGAATTGCGAAGTGAACTAGTATAACGACATACTGGTGATTTGTGTTTTGTATTTGTGTGAGTAATTAAAGTTTTGATTGTTTATCGGTTAAATTGGTGACATTTAATTTATCCCGACCCCCAGCTCGTAACAATATATTGACCGCATTGAAAATATCCAAAGACGGTTCATAAAATATCTTTGCTTTCATCAAAAGATCCCATATCAGTCAACCGATTATCTTGGACTCTGTAAGAGGCATCATCTGTTACCACTGGTAGATTGACGTGAAATTGCAGACTGCTTATTCTTGTTGAAAATTCTAAATAACAATATCGATAACCCTGAGTTATTGTCAAAATTTTATTTTAATGTGTCATGTAAAGTACTTCGTTTTAATCCACCCTTAAGTGTACCTCGCTCATCTTCGAATTAAAGGCAGAACAGTTTTACTGTGCGTGCAAGCAGAATTAATTAATTTAACCCTATACTTGGCAAGTTATTTATTTTTGGAAATCTTGATAAATTTTACGAAAAACGAATTCTTAGGTATTTATTGAGGGCCGGAAAAATAAAAATATTAATTTATTATTTTAGGATTTATTAAATGTATCAAATAAGGCACATTGCCAGACTCTTAACAATTAACCTTATAAAATCTATGTATCATATTTGCCGCACCGCCAGGCTTTTAACGTGCTTTTAACGAGTTATAAAAAATATTTTAACAAAACAAAAAACTACATTCTAATGTGGAATAATATATAAAATTAAGGTCTATTTTTTGTACTTCCATATATAATTTTTAAAACAGAACCTCTTGACAGAGTGGTTTAAAATCAACAATGTAGGTAGTTATAACAGCATTTATATAATATATATAATATCTAAATTATTATTATAATGAGACCAATAATTATCAGTCTTACAAATTCTTCTTTAATTTAAGAGCTCAGCTCTTGTCGATGAAGCAATCGCCACTGTTCTCTATCCTCTGCCTTCTGCTTAACCCCTTGATACGACATGATTCCCCCTTTTCTCCTTCACTTGTTCTATGAAACACTTCGTCTAGGTCTTCCCCTTCCTCACTTTCCTTCAATTTTACCTTTTCTCCTTCACTTGTTCTATGAAACTTCGTCTAGGTCTTCCCCTTCCTCACTTTCCTTCAATTTTACCTTCTAGTATAGTTCTAAAGAAGTCGTCATGTCGTATCAAATAGCCAATCACTTTTCTATTACAAATTACAAATTATTGGTATTCTAGGAAACAAAGGAAATTCGTTCTGGCAATAGGCACAGCCTTGTTTTGCATTTTTGACAAGACAATTTAGTCTGCCCTTTTGTGCAATACATACAGGTGTATGTATTGCACAAAAGGGCAGACTAAATTGAATGAATGAATAAATAAATGAATGAATGAATGAATGAATGAATGAATGAATGAATGAATGAATGAATGAATGAATAAATGAATTAATGAATAAATAAATAAATAAATAAATAAATAAATAAATAAATAAATAAATAAATAAATAAATAAATAAATAAATAAATAAATAAATAAATAAATAAATAAATAAATAAATAAATAAATAAATAAATAAATAAATAAATAAATAAATAAATAAATAAATAAATAAATAAATAAATAAATAAATAAATAAATAGATAAATAAATAAATAAATAAATAAATAAATAAATAAATAAATAAATAAATAAATAAATAAATAAATAAATAAATAAATAAATAAATAAATAAATAAATAAATAAATAAATACATAAATAAATAAATAAATAAATAAATACATAAATAAATACATAAATAAATACATAAATAAATACATAAATAAATACATAAATAAATAAATAAATAAATAAACAAACAAATAAATAAACAAACAAATAAATAAATAAACAAACAAATAAATGTAAATAACTATTGTTTGTTAATGTCTGTTATACATATCGTATGTACCTACTCACATTGTTATAACATTAGGTACATCCCTTTTTGAGTTTGCTGTTTTACCCGCCTTACGTGAATTTGGGTCGGTAAAATAGTTAATAAAAAGTAGAGGCACGGTTTGGCATTTCACATTTCGTATTTCAGTGGTCTAGTTGAAAAACAGCGTCAGGCACTGCATTATTTGGTTGTCTGGCATATCGTTGAACTGTACCTATTACGTGCCTTGCCGGGACACCGCACCGACACGATGCCTATCGTAGTTTTACTATTAAAATGTATTATTGCTTGGAGTTTGGATTTGTGTATTGTGTTTATCTACTGTGTGTCCTTTTGCAAAGCGAAAAAGTTATTGGAATAAAGGCTTATCAAATGTCATGTTGTTACAGCAATGGATCCTGCCAGAGAGGTGGAGCTGGCCCTTCTAGCGCGTCAGAAGCCAATGAACGAGGTGATAGACCGCGGAGACTCCGCCGTGCAGCAGTTCTACTGCGACGCCGTGGTGTTCCTGACGGGCGGCTCCGGTTTCCTCGGCAAGCAGTTCATAGAGAAACTTTTCAGGTGACTGGCCAGTTAAATAACTGGGCAAAACTGAGTTCTTGAGACCTCCAGATAACTAAACCTCGTTAATATTTCAGGTCTTGTAAAATGAAGAAGTTATACATATTACTCCGGCCAAAGAAAGGAAAATCAATACAGCAAAGATTAGCATCCCTTCTTGGAGAACCTGTAAGTACGCTTCAATAAGTTATTTTAAATAATAATAATCGAGCAAACGATTCACCTAATGAACAACTCCTGGGACTTCGAGACACGAGTCTTCAGGGGATCCAAATTATTGCTACAGAGGGACTTTCAGATGTCCCAGTGACCAGCATAGCTGATATTCTTTGAGAAGTACGGTCAGCAACGAAAGTAGATGAACATAGCTAAATTTTGAAAATATCGCAGCTCCAAAACTTGTCAAGAGATTTTTTCTATTTAGGTAACCTAAATATTAAATTTTCATCTATGCAATTATTTCGCAAAACATTCACGGGTCAGTAACTTCTTATTTATTAAAAATTATAATGAAGATTGCAACATGTTCAGCGACTTTCGTTGCTGACTGTACAGACGCCAGCAGGTCAAACTTTCCAAAACTGTCAAATTTTCCCAATTGAATATGAACCTTATAGTGTTGTATTAAAGTTGAAAATCTATAAAAGAAATTTGACAGATTGTGGTAGCTTGATGTGCTGGCCTCTGTACATACCTTTTTTTCCACGGTTGAGCGAGCCTATTTGACAGAGCTAGTCTGGTAATGACTGCTGCTGGACTATACCTCAAAGCGATAGCAGCGATAAGGCAGGCCGTGAAGTGGCTGCAGAGGTACCACGGTGTCCTCAGCTTCTTGGTGACGCTGGTAATCTTGGGTACATGTCTCCTCCTTATATTTGTATTAGTTGCAGTTAGTAGTTCCAAGTCTGGAAGTTTAGTATGCTGGATTCTTTGTTTCTAAACGCCCTAACACACTATAGCAAAATCGTAGTGTGGAAAAACGTCAAATAAAAATGTATTATTGTCGTTCTAGACCTGTCTAACCATATGCGGCTGGACAACATTATTTTAATATAATGTAATATTAATATTTATTTATTTCTAACAAAACACTGCTTTTGATCTTGTTGCTTGATTACAAGCGGCAAGTGCATAACAAAGTGATCAAAGCGCTTCTTCTTCATCTTAATTTTCAGGTATATGACTATCTTCGCACTAAGCAACCAAATTTTGGTGAATGTGTAGTTCCGGTGGCAGGCGACGTGGCCGACATTAGGCTCGGACTAAGTGACAGCGACTGGACTAAGATGACACAACAGGTATTTATCCTATCTTCTTCTACAAAACGACTATCTTCTTCTGCTTCTTCGTCGTGTCGATGTTACGATATTAAATGAAACCTATTTTATGATATCCTTCAGGTAAATATAATAGTACATATGGCGGCTACGGTACGGTTTGACGCGCCCATTCGAGAAGCAGCACTTATCAACGTCAGGGGAACCAGAGAAGTGTTAGAACTAGGCAGGCAGTGCGCTAACTTGAAGTAAGTTGGAAGAAGAAAACAAAAACAAATACATAAGCCAATTATTTTGTTTTACATATGCATTCAGGCTGCTTGATGGTAAGCGGCAACCGCTATAGATGCCAGCAACACCAGTAATAACATTCGGTGGACATCAGCCTTGAGGGCTCAGTTGTTTAGTCTCATTTGACCAATAATTTCACTGGTTACCGTAAACCGTAATATACCAGCTACTAAACTTGAGCACTGACCTTCATCTACACAGAAATGAATTATTGGGTCTATTTATCGGTATGAGGTGAGGTGTGAGGGCGGGGCGACACTTTGCGATTCTGTGATTGGATCAGCACGCGTTGTTTTATGACCGCCAGTCGTTATTGCTCTTCAGTTCTTCATGAGTTTTCAGTTCCTCAGTCGTGATTGCCTCACAGTTTTTATCCGCAAAACTAACCCTTACCATTTCGCTAAACGCTCAAGATACGGCCACTGAATAATTATTGTTTTACACTTTTAATTATTTCCATTACCTTTGCAGGCTTTTCGTCCACATTTCCACCGCCTTCGCTCACGCTACCATTAACCGAATAGACACTGACGTCTGCGAACAGTTCTACCCGTGTCCCATACAGCCCGACGTCCTCCTAGACATGGTGGACACAACTGAACAAGACAAGCTGAATGAACAGACTCCTGCGTAAGTTTATTTTTCCGGTACTTGGTATCTGCAACTTTAGATACCTGTGCTTCGTTGGAGTCAAACTCCAGGGAGTATTGGAAACATTTCTATCATACTACAAACAAATTAATGTTTTTTTTATTGCAGATTGATCAGCGGTTGGCCGAACACCTACACGTTTACGAAGGCGCTAGCTGAGGAGCTGATCAGGAATACCGCTGGTGACCTGCCTATGTGCATCGTCAAGCCTCCTATCGGTAAGTCATATTGGTACCTGTTTTAATTAATTATGTGCCTTACAGGTCCTCTATGAGCTGACTTCGCTTAGTATAGACTCTTCGTACACTGAGATTATAATTAATATTTTTTTGTCAAAATGTACCATGTTTTTGGAGCATCGGGTTAGCCTTGACCATAGAAATCATAAGTTCAGGAAACTGGCCCTATGACGCATCGTTTCCGAGTTATGAAAGGGCACTCAACCTCCAGTATAACTTGACTGTGGCATTACTGACGTCTCCATGATCATAAGGTCACTTCACCTGGAACCCAAGGTCACTAACCATGAATATTGACCTGTCACTACTCAGAATAGTGGATCAAATTTTTTGAATTTGACCTTGACTTCAAAGTCATGACCTCCTCAAAGGATAACATGACTTGGTATCAAGTAATTTTTATTTGACCCTAAGGTCACTTGACCTGGACTTTAAGGTTGGCTTCACTAACCATGAATAATTACCTGTTACTGATGAGAATCTTGGACGGACGTTAGGAATTTTGACCTTGACCTCAAGGTCAATGACCCTGAGTTCAACGTCAATGCCCTTAAGGTGTACCTATAGTTTTCCCCGACACTACTACTCCCACATCCCACCCGGCCCCGAAGGCTCAATTACGCGATAGTTTTTGGTGTAATTTTTCTCTTTTTTCTGGTCTTTTTTTCATAGCGCCCTTATGGTTACTCACTGGTTGGCAGACTTCACACGCCGTCAAGAAGATCTCTCAGGCATGTTGGTTTCCTTACGATGTTTTCTTTCACCGTTTTAAGCGAATAGTAATTAATTGAATACTCACATTATTTCGAAAAGTCAAAAGTGTCTTGAATTTGAACTCGAGACCTTAGACATAGCATTCCAATGGTCATAACTAGGGATTGCAATCCGGTCCGGATCCGGTAATCCGGCGGATCCGGCGTGTTTTTAGACCTACCAAAAAAAAAAGCAAAAAAGCGCGATAAACTGTACTGTAGGTATGTAACGTAACGCGCGCGGAGCGCTACGGTACCAAATCGCTGTTGAGACGTGAGAGAAGAACTGGAAAATCAAATTCTGCAAGAAAAAAAAGGATATAGGAAAGTTAAAGCTAAAAAGGAAACGGATTATGAGAAAATACTAAAAAAATAAATGACTGCGTATGAAGTAGAACGAGTAAAAGGAAAACATTTGTCGCTGATACAGTTACTTAACGGCGATTAGGCGGCCTAATCGCCATTAAGTAACTGTAGGTCAGCGCCTAATTTAGGCCAACCAGTGTTGAGGCAGAAAAGGGCCTTTTCAGCCGCAGGTTATATTTGTAGTGCCATTAGAAGCAGATTAGGGGACAGTACTATTAACACTAAGTATAGGTGGGTCATAATCAAAATCAAAGTTTGGTCTTTGATAAAAATAAAAGTCGGCAGATTGCATGCAAAATAATTTTTTAATTGCAAAATATTCAAAATAACATAACCATATGTCTGAAAAAGATCGACTATAATAATTTTAGGAAATATTGCCACTATTTACTTTTTTTACGCCATTGAAAATATCAAGTTGACCACAGAAATGAGTGAAAACAACTTTCACAACAATATTGTGAATCTTAAAAGAAGACAAATAACTTGAAATTATTAAATGTAACCGGCCTAATAAAATAATCAAAATAATTTTTTTGTCAGATCATCATAAATTATTACAAGAAATAGTTTGTGAGATTCCACTGGAGGTATTATTAATTATCCACAGTAGAGATAGAGAGAGCACAGTAAAGATCAAAATAATCATTTTAATTTACTATACTTCTATAAGTCACACAACCATTAAAAAATATCATCATCGGTATCAGTATCGTAGAAAATATTACATTGCTCAGACTCTTGGTTCTGTGAAGTGGTACAACAAAATCATCAGAATCTTCTGACTAAACATCTTCAAAGTGCGGTCTCCTTCTAGTTACTTACTAGAAGTAACTGGAGAACTTATTTCTATTGAGCCTTCAGAGGTGGGAGAATTGCTTAAATTGGTATAAGTAGAGGCATTGAGAGGTCCTATTCTGGATAAAAGGTTAGGGCTTAAAGGAATTAGGATTGATGCACTATGAGGCGAACTGGGGTCTTTTAACGGTGAACGTAACAAGTCAGTCTCAAGTTTAATTTGTCCAATCTAATGGTGGCTGCATTTGATATGAGCTGCACGGAATATACAACTTAATCGTCTTGCATGAAGTATATTTGGTTAATTTTTGGACCAGGAAATTTGGTGAACTTTAAGTGTAACTTTAAAAAGGTGTAAAGTATTAGATGCTATAATTCCCATGTAGCAGAAATCGAAGAAATTGTGAAAATGTTAAGGTATTGAAGTGATTGGTATAGACCAATCACTTCAATACCTTTACATTTAGTTTTCATGCAAATTAATATAGAAATAAAATCTGAAATATTTGGCCCAGTTGCAACTGATTGGTCAGATGTCCGCTTAACACAACCTCCTACACTATCTGTAGCTCCTTTACCATAGCCTGCTTCACTATAATGCCATATTATAACATTTAAAATTTTGCCAAGATAATTATATTAAATGAAACATAGTTTATATCTGTATTGCGTGGTGGGCCCATCACTCAGTATGTGAAAATTTGTATGAATTCTCGAAGTTATTTGAATTGGATAGTTTTTTTAAAACACGTTAAAATTTCTCAACTGATTGGTCATATGTACGCTTAATCCAACCTTCCACACTCTCGGGAGCTCCTTTACCATGGCCTGCTTCACTATAATGCCATGTTATACTTGGGTGATTTTCCATTCTGTTGACAGTTGCCCCCTTCGGTGGACACACAGAAAAGACTTCCACAGAAGGGAACGTCTCGTACAAAATTGAATATAAAGTCTCAATTATTTATGTTAGAAAAGCAACAATGAAATTTTCTTAAAGAAGATCTTATAACTCATTAAAGCAACGTTTTTCGTATTAATTCAGTACACACTTACAGAAATATTTGTTATCAAGGAAAGACACACGATCTTTGAAGAAAAACTTGGAGATCACATTTTTTTAATTCGTGAAAACACACAACCAAACATATCATCTCAGCAAAATGTCATGCGAAAGCTACATAAGTGTTGCTATCGTCAAAATAAAAATATCGATTTGTAATTTGTGAAATCGATGATTGCCTTTGGATTTTTTTGATACACAGAATGGATGTGGATTCTATAACGAGTTGTTTAATCTGTTTTTACTTAAAACTAAGTGGGATTTTTTTTGGAACTTTCAAGAACATGAAAGCTCTAAATGTTAGTGATCGATTATTAAAAGGGTCACAATGATAAAAGAAAACATTTATTTTTAATACGCATGCAAAGTTACCAACCCTCAATAGTAACAGGTCCACAGAAGGGGACTTTCACCTACAGTAGGCATAAAAAATGTCATTTAATGAAAACGCACTGAATATTCCACATTATGCAGGTAATTTAGATTAGAACCTTTACGTCTGATTAGAAGAATTATTTAATAATTGTATCGTTAACATGGAGAAAATAAGTGATAACACTTTTTCCGCGATATTTGATTATGACCCAGGTATATTTCCTTAGATCGTTTTCTCAGACACAGAAATAATTTCATTTTAAGTTTTCATTGCAAAAAAATATTGTTGGGATTATGAATGACTGAAGTTGATTTTTATGTACAAATTTAAAAGACTGTTATATCTGTGTAGATTAATAATAATGTTCTAATTACTGATTACTTTACTGATTACTTTATTATTTAGAATAGTTTCTTAATTTAATTAAAGTAGTAGAGTAGTACAAATTACAGTTAATACCAAAAAATAAATAATTAAAAGTGATTTTATTTTGCATAAATACGTATTTTATTTATATTTATAAGGCCGGATCCGGCCGGATTGGCGTGAATCCGGTGAAATCGGGCCGGATTAAAAATGATACCGGATTGCAATCCCTAGTCATAACATCACTGTTTCTAAACAATACTCATTTTTTTCCAGTTTATAATGCATTTGTTGAACCTACTCCAGGATGGATTGACAATACCGTTTTCACTTCACCTTGCGGGGTACGTATTGAAATTCAAATAGTACATTCACGCCTGTCTTCCTTGTAGAGTTAGGCAGAGTTTTTTTTCAATACCGTAAAACGCTGCAACATTGCCTCGCATACCCAACTTTGCCTATTATATGAATTTACCAATATCTTTTTAAATATTGGTTTTAGCAACTTCAAATTGTTGGTAGTTATTTAAATCATTACCTGGCAACCTAAAAAACCCGCCGCCATGTTTGTTTTTATTAAAACCACACGACAGTGGGTTGTCAAACGCGACGACCGCTAGCCGGCTTCGGAGATACGCGACAAACTTTTTCGGTAAGTCCAAAAATAATTACAATTTCGACAAATTTTCGATACTTATATGTTACTTGTAAGTTATCCTATATTCTGAATCAATTTTAAATGTTTATCGTGACAAATAAAAAAGTTATAAATATTTAGGCAAAGTTGTCACAATCATTTTGATCTTGTATGCCCAACTTTGCCTGAGCTAGGGCTGTCGCTAGCAACGTTGATTACACAACTGCTCAAAAAAGGAGAGTAATGTTTTCAGCGTCTAGTGTTTATGAGTGTATGTATGTTTGTGGCTTTTTTAGTTACCATAACTTCTAAACGGCTGAATTGATTTAGATTTTCTGATATCGTTAAACATCATCTCGAGTGCGATAGGGTAGTTTTTTCCGGTACCTAGTCGTTAAAATTTTGGTAATGGTTTTGTTGTTGATATGACATGTTGCATTCTGCATAACATTGTATGCATGTTGCATAACATTATAAAACAAAAGCCTATAATTCGTAAATTAAAAATGAACTTCAAATGTGTTGTAAGTAACCACTTATTTGAGATACATTTAGCAGCTACACTAACAGCTACTACTACTAAACTGCACGATAATATTTCAGTCGCTCTTTCTTTTTTTTAGATTCAAAATGAGACATAACAGAAGAAAGCCAGGGTCCAGGCGGTATAAAGATTATGAAGATGATCTTCTTAATGTTGCTGTAGAGCTCGTAAAAAATAAAAATTTGTCAAGTTACCAGGCTGAAAAGCCATTTGGGATGCCCCGGCGAACTATTGCTAATAAAGTTAAATTAGTTCATATGAAAAAGAAAATGGTTCTCCGGTTAAGTGAAGAAGACGAGAGAAAAATAGCAAATGCCCTCATACAATTTAATTTTAAAACACAGTTGAGAATTTTTAGTCGTTTTGGAACCGAAAATTTTAGACTCTATATCAGTAATGGAACCTATTAAAATATAATTTAATTTAAATAAAAATATATTATTTTATTGATTATGAAAAATAATGTCATATTCGAACAAAAAATTAGAACTCATGATAACTCCACTCAATGTTACGTACTACGATCACTACGATCGATGTCATTCAATGTTACACACACAACACTAAGCGGTAAAACATGCCTAGACACGTACTCCGCCCATTGGATGCGGCGCGGCGCCCGCTGCCTACAATCCACGCGCACAGCTGTAATGTATTATGTACCTACCCCTAGTAGCAGGCTGCGCGGCGCCGGCGCGGCGAGCGCTCTCGCGTCGTCGCGTCGCCCGCGCCGCTCCCCGTTAACCACCCCGCACGGCCGCACCCGCCAGTTCTGTTGCAACTCGCGCGCGATAAAGGTTGCATTTTTTACGTTTTACGTAGCCACGCGATACAAACCCACGAAAATGAGTCTTCAGTATTAATACTTGAACGCGGAGTAGGTACTTGACAATGGTTCAGCTGTACGCTGTTGCCAGTTACAATTTGGAAGAGGCCAGGCGGTTGTATTCCCGGCCAGAACATTTAAAGGCGCTGCGGCTACGAGGGATTGAAAGTCGTCAAGTACCTTCAACCCCTACCAACTTGGCTGCAACCCAGCGCCTTCTCGATCATGGACAATTCCGTGTGCCGGCTCACGCGCAAGGTCGAGGGCGCCTGAATGACTCGCAGTAGAACGAAGACGCTATTCTGGAGTAGGTACTTCGAGCGGGCTCCGCGGCGAAGCAATGCGATTATAATGGTGGTAATAATGGCTTAACATCCCTATAAGTTCCGTCGAGCTCACGTCATCAACAACAATGATGCACCGGCAAGAATTGCCCTATGTCAGCTGCCCGGCTCATTATGCAAGTGTTGTGCGTGCTTACCCAAACAATCAGTTCCGTGATCGATGGATATGCCACGGCGCGCGGCGGTCCCGTGGCTTGCCCACCACTGATCCCGGACTTAACGCCCCTGGATTTTTTCTTGTGGTCGGAAATAAAAAGACTCGTTTATACCCGTGAACATGAAAGTCTTAACGAGTTACGCAGTGCGATAATGGACGTCTTTGATAAAGTGAAAAGTGATAGGCTAAAAGAGAATACCTAGCATAAAACGGGCACGTTTGTGTATTGAACGCGGCAGACTTCTTTCGAGCAGTTGCTTCGGTACAGGGAAGTGTAAACCATTTGTAAATAAACTGTTAATAGGTAAGTACTTAGCTATGTACCTACATAAGTTTTTTATTTTGTAAATAGCTCAAATTCCAAAAATCCAAACGCCTTACGTACCTACTCAGTTCATTGGCTCTCTGTTTTTAATTATTGATACCTACAGTAAATAAAGATAAGTTCAATTCAAATAAAGTATTTCTGCCGGTCCTAATCCCGTGTAAAGTATGAACGAGAAATTGGAGTAGGTACAATTTACGTAGTTGGCGTGAAAATGTTGACGACACGCAATCGTATCGTCAACAATGCGCAGCGACTGTGCGAGCGACTGCTGCGCCATCGCGGGTTCGATCCTCGCTCGGAACCAATTTGTATGATCTGTAGGTGATTGTTCTGGGCTTGCGTGTTTGTGTATGTAAAAATTTATGTTTGTAAATGCACCCATGACACAGGAGAAAATCCTAGTGTGAGGCAAGGTTTTTTTCTTAAATAAAAACTACGATAAAACCTACCTACACACAGTCTTATTATAATTTTTTTAGTAAGAATGTAGGTATTACGTTCGTGTCCCGTATCATCAGCTGATTCGCTGGGCGCCGTACTTGTAGTATTTGAACTGCGATCTAGGTACTAACCTAACATCAAATTACGTCGCTATCTGCATCGTAATGCAATTTATTTTAATAATACAATGTACTTGTCTAGCTACTAGCTATTAAATCACGCGTAGTAGGTACTCGGACGGATCATCCGACCGTCGTCCGTCGCTCGCGTTGCTGTAGGTAGGTAACCAGCTGATGAGCTGACTCGTACCGCGCGATCGCGCCACCGCGCCCCGCGCCCGCACCACCCGCGACACGCGCCCGCGCCGCCTGCCGCGCATCATTGATAAATGGCAAGCTTGAGACTGCGGCGGTTTTAGAATGAAATATTCGTGCACTACTATGAACAAACTCGAACAAGTGAATTTTTTTTTTTTGAAATGCCAACTTTTTTATTATTAGCTGTACAGTCAACTTGATTTTTTTTTTTGTACTACTAATTATCCTAAGTTACTACGTTTCGGTTCCAAAACGACTATAAAGTCACGGTGTATAATTTAAACAGTATTAAATAGATACATTTTAAGTCGTTTTATTCCACGGTGTATGCGACAACCCTATGCAATATCAAATAAAGTATGAAACTAACAGCAAAGTCGAACACAACATTGCCTAGCATTGTTTCTAGTGGTATAAGCAAAAAGTGGTTGTTTTGCAATTCTTATCCCTAAGTCCTACTAATAAGGGATAACTTAAAGTGCAAGAAATATGTATTTAAGTCGTTTAGACTGTCAAAATTGAAGCAGGCAATGTTACAGTTTTGTGGCCCAACTTTGCCTAATGATTAAGACCTTTATATTTCGAAAATGAAACAGAGTAATAATAGTTCTAAGTACACTGCCAATGACCATAAATATTTGCTTTATCCCCAACCTGACAAGGGTGAAAATTGATTGAAATTTTTCGAAATATATCAATTTTACTGTAAAACTACGGCAAAGTTGCAGCATTTTACGGTACTCAATAGCACTGGAACGTTAATGTCTTTTTTTAGAAAAAGCCAGGTTAGCCTGGCAAACATCAATTATTTATCAAGATGTGTATTTACGTTATTAATACTATATCACCTATCCAATATTAACCTATCTTTACCGCTATACCGCCACTTGAAGATTATGAAAAATCATCAAATCGAGCTATTTCTAACATCATAAAAAATGGTTTTATAACAATAACACATACCTATGAGATGTAGGTAGTGATGGGCAAGTCTCGGGAATATTCTCACATCGCGAATTTTGTTGATAAGTTCTTTAGAACATTCTCTGGGTCGATAATTTATGAGAATTTAAATTTCTGATGACTGTTTTCGCTTATATGTGTATCTAAGATAAAAAGATTGTGTATTATTTGAATGTTTTATGAAGTTTACTTTCAGTATTACTAGCTGTAAAATCATGTAAATTCTCTTCAGCGAGAACATTCTCGAGTAAGTTCTCGGATAAATTCTCGGGAAAATTCTCGTTACTTGCATAATGTTCTTAATATTTCACATAGGTTTTTTTAAATTGAACATATTATGTTTCAATAATCAGTTTTACTGACTACTTATGTACGTACTAAGTACGTACGTACATAAGTAGTCAGTATTCTAGTCTATTTACTACTTATGGACTTACCTATCTACTTAACTACGTACTTACATACCTTTGTACTACTTATGTACTAACCTATGTACTACTTATGTACTTTACTTAAGTACGGTTTATATACTTACCAATGTACTGATTATGTACTAACCTATGTACTGTTTATGTACTAACCTATGATCTACTTATGTTGTAATAAACAACTCAGCATTAAAATCTGTGAGTGAACAATAAAATAATCACCCCTATTTTCTTAACCTTAGGGTAAGATTTTTGTTTCCAAATTTATATCGGACCAACTTCGAGGTATACCCTATCCAATAAAAAAGAATTTTTGGTGGCTACCCTACATTTTTTATTGTTACATGATCAAAGATATTTATTACTAATTATTAATTAATACTAGATGGGTCCGGCATTTCCTAGCTGACGACCTCTGAGAAGAAACGCCGAAACAAACTCAGAGTGTCATGGTCTCTTTTAAAATAACAACGTGACCATGGACGCTGTAAAGGGTCCGAAACGTAGGGATTAATAATAAATAAATAAATATTTTTGGGACACTTTTTTTTACACAACATCATCTTGTCCCAAACTAAGCAGAGCTTGTACTATGGGTACTAGACAATGGATATACCTAATACTTATATACTTTTTTTTTTGTAAATACATACTTATAATACATAAGAAACACCCAGACAAACACAAATACTCATGTTTTATCCACACAAATATTTGTGTCCTGTGGGAATCGAACCCACGACCCCATGACCAGCAGTCCGGTACTCGAACCACTAGACCACAGAGGTCGTCAGTATATGTATATATCAATAATATCAATATACACGATAAAACCCGTAAAAAGTAGTTTTATTTTAAAAAAAGAATTATCAATATCGGATTACACTCTAAGAAGTTATGCGTAGTCATACATAAAAAATATATAATTATATACTTGTCGACTTGAGACCCTCCTCGGTTGAAAAATAAGAGAAATATTTCAAGACGAAGATAACTTTAATTTTCTCAAATTAAAACAGAAGATTGTGACCAGCGTTCTCCATATTCCTATATGGCGCCGAAACATGGACTCTTAAAGAAGGCAGACCGCTTTCGCATTGATGCATTTGAAATGTGGTGCTGGAGGAAGATGCTTTGCATCCCGTGGACGGCACGTCGGACTAACGCCTCAATTCTTAAAGAATTAAATATAACTACTAGGCTCACTACGACATGTCTTCGAAGAATTCTTAAATTCTTTGGACACAATTCTTGCTTGTGACAGGCAAGATTGAAGGGAAAAGTCCAAGAGGGAGGAGCCCGATGCGTTGGTCCGACCAGATTCGTTCGACACTCGACTCCAGTGTGAGCGACCCCATCCATGCTGCAGAGGATAGAGCAAAATGGAGGAACATAGTTCGCAAGAGCGCTTACATAGAGATCACGACCCTCAGCAGTGAGAAGAACGACTCCAGGATTCTCCTCCTTGACATTTTAAAGTTAAAATGTTATAATTTTATTCTTGGAAGCAAGAATTTGATAATATCTGTCAGCAAAAAGGAATCTGGTATAGGACTATATATTAAAGCAGTGATAGCCTAGTGGTATCACCATTCGACTGGCAAGTCGAATCCAGGGCACGCACCTCTGACTTTTCGAAATCATGTGCGTATTAATTAATTAATTATCACTCGCTTAAACGGTGAAGGAAAACATTGTGAGGAAACCTGCATGCCTTAGAGATTTTCTTGACGGTGTGTGAAGTCTACTAACCCGCACTAGGCCAGCATGGTGTGGACTATAGCCTAAGCCCTGTCATTCTGTGAGAGGAGACCAGTGCCCAGTAGTGAGACAGTACTTATATGGGTTGATGATAGGACCATACTTCCCGTGTGCCCTAAATTTAATCTCTATAATATATAGATAAACTAAATTTTATCTCAACCAACTTCAGAGGTTGCTCAGCACATATTTAACAAGGGTAAGCATCCATGATATAGGTTAATATATATTTTTTTAAATAACAATGTTAAAGGCACGATAGGGTTGACATATATTTTTAGATAAAAGTCCCTAAATATTTTGAAATAAAAAAAAAACATACGTAACCAATCAGTCACCAGATTTTCTTTCAATTTCAGTTCCTTCTGGGCATTGGCCTGGGGATTATTCACACTCTTTTAATGAAACATAATACAACACTATGTTTGGCTCCAGTGGACTACGTCAACAACGCTATCATATCGGCTGGATGGGATTCCGTAGAAAACCGCCAGGCACATAAAGACATACCTATATACACTATCAGTTTATCGAAAATTGGATTTAGCCTGGGTATGTGCAGAGATACCACCTATATTAAACAAAGTGATACTATAAGGGTTTCGTTTTTTCCTAAAAATAGTAATATATTACAAGAACAACGCCCAAATCTAGCGACTCAATATATGTAGTTAATTCCATTTGTAGGATACTTGTCACGGTTGCTACGAACTGACGAGTTTTATAGGCTGTTCACTCCCCGAGCACTGTGGTATGCGTACGTCTTGGATACCAGTAATGCATTTCTCTATTGGCTGCTGACCTGGATCCTACACTACATACCAGCATACTTCGTGGACGCCATGGTGTCTGTGCTAGGAGTTAGACCTAAAGGAATACCACCGTAAGAACATATTTTTTTATAAACAGCAACACCTACGTACTAGTGAAGATTTTTTAAATCAAAATCTAAATTTTCACATAAGTTTGACGACCCGTGCCTCGAAAATATCACTATACTTAACCGGACCTGAACCCGGACGAGCCCCCAAATTAGTGGGATCAATAATGAGCTCTTTTTAACACTTTTTTATTTCTTTAGAACACACTTTACAACCGTTAATTGTCCGCCGCCATCTTCAATCCCTTCCTTTCCTCTTCCGTTCAGTCGCTCTCCTTTCTCTCTCTTACCTATCATTCTGTCTCACTCTCACAATTTTGTCATTACTTAAAAATCATACATTCCCACATAAATTTGACAGATTGGGGTAGCTTTATGTGCTGGCTGGCGTCTGTACTTAACTAAAGTAAAACAAATCATATTTTTTTTTTATATGGCCATTTTTCATTTCGAAATAAAACGTTTTCTAAGTAAATTATTTAATAATTTAAAATCACATTTTCCTTTTATATACCAGCTTAAACACATAATAACTACTTTATTAAATATTAAATGATAAGTAATATTTCTTAAGCTTGCGTACAACAAACATTTACATTTAAATTTATAATTATATCATAAAGTATTGCAATGTGCCTACTAAAAAGAAGCTAAAAAGACAGGTATTCAAAACCTTTTTGTACGTAGTAGATTTTTGATATCTCGAAAAAATTTAAAAAGCGCAGCAAAATATGTAACCAGACGCCATTCGTGACAATTTGTGCTTACTTTACTTTCATTCGTTTTTGTGTTTCTTTTGCCGTGAATTGTGTTAATTAGTTACTGTTCTGTTCGTTTGTTGTTCTTCGTCGATTCAGATTAAAACTTATAAAGTCAATTAAAAAGTATATTCATTTTACTCCCGATTCATAAGATACCATTGTAATAAAAGGTTGAACAGCCCTGAACGCCGCCATTTTTATTGTTTACCTTCAGTTAAGTACCTAACCAAATGGAGTATAGTTACATATTACACTTACCATTATAGTAGTATAATATCTATACGAAGCTACATCTATATAGCATTAAAATATTGACTCATATCTTAAGATCTGTCCGACAATATCGTTCTCATGTGAACTCACGATCTTTCCTTCCCTCCTTGCTTTTTTTTACCTTCACGTCACCTCTAAATGACGTCACTAAACAGAATTTGAAAAGAGGACTGCGTTTACTGTTTTCAGAATTGAACCACATTACACATTACTTGTTGTTTTTATTTCAGGCTCGTGAAAGTTTACACCAGATTATATAAACTAAATGTGTTATACACTTTCTTTTTTAACAACTGGAACTTCACTGATGACAATCTGGTGGGCATGATCAAGAGAATGTCCCCCGTCGATCGCGTCATATATAACTGTGACGTCAACACACTGGATATGAAGGAATTTATGATGTCTCAATGGGTTGGTTTACGCAGGTAATTGGCCAGTGGATTGATTTTTATGGCCCCATTAACAAGTTCCCTATAGTTAGAGCCGAATAAGAAAAATAACATTAAAATCTGTTCATGAATAAGGAACGTTCGCTCCACGAGGAAACGTTGTGTTGGCAGTGGGGGGACTTTGACCCTTATACTGCCAACCCAACTATTCCTCTTTCAATACAGGGTCGGCAACGCGCAAGTGATACTCCTGGTGTTGCAAGCGTCTATAGGCTATGGTAACCGCTTACCATCAGGTGAGCCGTATGCTTGTTTGCTACCTTAGTAGAATTGAAAAAATAAAAGTTAAGCAATTTAATTTGGTGCTAGACAGAAAGCGTACCTACTTACTAGACAAACGTGTTACGTCAAATGATCCGTAAGCCATACAAATTACTCGACGCGTAAAGAAATGCTAAGCGTATAGCTCTCCATATCCCGATATAGAGAGCTATGCGCTTAGCATTTCAGCTTCGGCTGACCTTGAACTTTCTTATGAGGCCCATGGTGAGCGACCACATCTTTTATTTATCTCTTAAAAATAATATTAATGACTATTTCTTTTTTTCCAGGTTTATTGTAAAAGACGGCCTTAAAGGGAGTGAATATGGTTACAGGAAACAGAAATGGTTGTTCTACACAAATATATTGTTTTTTGCTTTATACGCGTGTCTCCTGTGGTACATCGTCTCTTCTGTGTACTTCACCTTCTGCCGTATAGTGCGGGTTTGAATTAAATAAATTTTGTTTGATATGTATTTATTTATTTATATACCTAACAATAAAATGTGACCAAGTTAGAGTAGTTACAATGGACGGTGTCGGGTCTGCGGATGATTGCTAGAGCGCTCCCGTAGTCCCGGCACTGAAGTGGTGACGCGAAACGCCGAGGTTGGTTATAGTCGGTAGCTCGCTGTTTTCAGAGCGGAGTCCGACACACCCGCTCTCCCCGGAGCAGTAGGTAGTGCATAAAGCATTTCCAAACCCGTCAACAAAAAAATAAAATGGACGGTCTTATAGCACGAGGCAATCTCTTCCAGACCAGTCTCTTCCAGAAACACAGTGAGTAGTGTAGCGTACTAATATTGTAAAATAATAATGATTGTAGTAAGAAATATATATAAATAAATATAATACTTGACAGCGTGGTACATTTATGGTACGGGCCACTACAGGTTACTACTACGGAACTATTCACTGACAACCGGGTCCGACGGCCTAACGTGCTCTCCGATCCTAGGCACGGGGGGTGTCCGATGTATTAAGAATATTCATTGTTCACCTATCCATAGACTGACCGCATCTAACGTAGCTTAACCTTGCAGGTCGGGATATCAGCGTTGTTATAATATAGCCACGAGCCCCTCTATGTTGAATAAGAATAATTTATTTGTAAGAATACTAGTACAATAAGTTGTCATGGTACATATAAATAAGATCTATTACACTCTAATAGCTACTTACTCGAAAAGCAGTGATAGCCGAGTGGTATTCGCTATCACACGCTTAGACGGTGAAGGAAAACATCGTGAGGAAACTATGCAAGTTTCCTCAGCCTTAGAGATTTTATCGATAGCAAGTAGGACAGTAGACCAGCGTGGTGGACTTATATCTCATTCTGTGAGAGGAGACCCGTGCCCAGCAGTAGGACAGAATATGGGTTGATAATGATATGACTGGCATGCAAATATCTGGTTGCCATTTCAATCGAAATAGTAAGAAAGTACGAAAAACAATAAATTGGATACAATTTCAATTCAATTCAATGTCAATTCAAGTATATGATTAAAAAATCATTAAATTAACCATACAATGAATTCGACGTCAATGAATGCACTAAAAACAGGAGTAATTATCACACAAACGACCGAAGTCAAAGTTTATTAGTCAAAAACTGTTGTTGAAACGAAATGTTTTAATAGCAGAAAGATAAAATAATTTTCAACAACACTCCTATAGAAACAGTCACAACATTTAAATTACTCGGTATAAATAAAGACACGCATTTAAATTGGAAATCACACATACAAGTTACAACACATAAAATATAAATTATCTAAATTCTATTGCTGATGTAGTATCTTGGTTGATGACAATGTTATCCTGCGCATCAGAATAGATTCCTATCTCAGCGCAGAATAATTCTGCAGCAAGCGAATCAAGCTGCAGCGCTGATAGCACTTGTTGAAAGCAAATTTTTATTGTATTAGACCGGGACCGAAAAGCTTTATAAATTACGGTACAGGTATCGAAGAATTTAGGTTACCTAAACGCCTAAAGGTAACCGCTATCTGAGAAAAAACATGTTACCTCTATTTAGGTTACCCGTTTAATACCGGTTACCCAAGAATGACCTTGGTTGAAAAAGTAATATTTTAAATTTTAATATAAATCTTTGGGTAACACAGTACCTCGACACACACAGGCGATGCGAGGCCTTTGACTAATGCCGACGGCACGTGTAAGATAGAGGTAATTTATATTTCGGTTACCGGTATTGTTAATGGTTGTATTAAAAATTTAGGAATTACGGTAACCTTTAAAAATAGCTGTTAATAAAAGTATAGGTTATAACCGAAAAAATATCGGTTTTGATCGTACCAGTTTCGATCCCTGGTATTAGAGAATTCATGGATAAAAACGTTGATGCCCTCTGCAACATAAATTTCTAAGCTCTGATTTTTTTTTAATGCATCGGTTCCGTTTGTCATACGAACACCTACGACAATCGTTAGTGATAGTCAGAAGCCCAAAAAGCCTAACAACCAGATATTAGGTTGCGGAGGTGTGATGACAGTCGCTTCGTGTAAAATACTGATATTCAGCTGCATCTAGTTAGACTGCAAGCCGACCCAACATAGTTATACTTAAATGATTTTTAAGGAGGTAGGTAGCTACCTCCTCTCCTCCTGTCCCCCGGACCTCTGAGGAGTTCAGACGTGTGCATAGTGATCCGCTATTTTTATTTAGATTTGAATTTAAAATTAATTAAAATATTATTTACTTCAATAAGTACTAGGAGTGTATATACTAAAGGAGTTAAAATTCATCACGAGTGAGCTACGGACCAGAACATACATACGTGAGTGCTACGCCCATTCATTCAAGTAATCCACATTTGTAAACACCTGTCCATATGCATCGCGCTTCTCAGGATACTTGTGTACGTACGTGATCGTCGCGTCGCCAAAGAATACGCACACTAATTAAATAGGCAACTAGAGGTCTCGCTTGAGTGGACGGAAAGGTGTTTTGTACCAAAACCTCGATCGACGGCAAATTAACTTGACCCCTCTATACAAATATTGGCCAGAACCTGCATCGGACCCAGTCGACTGTTGCTATCCTGGTACTTTTGATTCTTACCATGCCGCTAAATCGCACACCCCCCCACCTCACCTGCGCCGCTGCCCCTGTTGTCTGCGACTCATGTAGCCGCCCCACCTTCATTGCTTAATTCTACACCAGCGCGTATCCAGGAAAGCTCGTCTGAGCCTAACTTAAACCAAAATGCTAATCTGTTAACTGATACGAACACAATATTTGCGTCAAACGTATCTACACGCAACAAACGTAAACGCAGCGGCAGTAATGAACAGGATTTGTCAGGCTTCATGATAGAAATAAAATAAATGCTATCAGATTTCAAAGAGCAACAAGACCTAAAAATAGACAAAATCTATGCTACGATTGAAGAGATTAAGTCCCAAAACTGTGGAATTCGGGAATCAATGGACTTCATGTCCAATAAATATGATTCTTTAAAATCCCAAATCGATAACATGGAAATTGAACGTCAATCCAATCAACAATGTATCCAGTCTCTGCTCACCAAGATAGAACATCTAGAACGCGGAAATAGATCTACTTGCCTTGAAATAAGGAACATACCCACTATTAAAACTGAAACCAAAACCAATCTTCTGAATACTATTATTACCACTGGAAACGTATTGAATATCGCTATACAGCCACATGAAGTAAAAGATATTTACCGCATTAGCACTAAAAACCCTGAGAATAAAACTGTTATTGTGGATTTCAATAGTGTCCTTTTAAAGGAAAAAGTTATCGCCATGTACAAGAAATACAACAGAGAGAACGCGAGACTTTCAACTGAGGCATTGCGAATAGGTGGACCTTCTAAGCCAATTTTCATATCTGAAAATTTAACTTCTGGTATGAAGAGACTCTTTTTCCTTGCTAGAGACTTCGCTAAAACTTACAAATATCAATTTTGTTGGACGGGCGGTGGGAAGATATACATAAAGCAAAAAGAGGGCTCCTCCTCGATACGTATCTCAAATGAATCAGATCTACAAAACTTAAAAACCTCTCCGTGACTAGTTAAGTTGTTCTCTTGCATGCTTATGCGAATTGTTATTATACTTTTATTTTTAAATAACTTCATTGTAATTAATATGTCCGTATATTTTATGATAAGTTCTCATTACACAACCAGTATCTCATCCATCTCTGAACACAATCACTCACTCTACGCAACTCTTGACTACCTTAGCCTCACTCCTCAGTACATTATATTCGACTCTAATCCATTCCCTTACACTCATTCACTCACATGGCCATACCAGAATACTATATCTATAGTATGTAGTTATGTTATACTTTTCATTTTCCTTGGTGTATACATGTAAAAAGCCTCAAATGGATGACAATATTGCAATGGCGAATGACCTAGATAGGATATCAGTAGCAGAATCGCTCATTTGCTCTCCTGAGCTATGTTCTAATAAGCTAAATATACTGGGGAATAATATCTGGAAAATTTTACATGTCAACATCAGGAGCTTAAAATCCAATTTTGATAATCTAACGGTTCTCCTGCAAAGACTTAACAACTCACCCGATATTATCATTTTGACGGAGTGCTGGTTAAGCAAAAATCCCATCATCCCTATCTTACCTGACTATGTCTCTTATAAGTCAAAATTCTCTAATCAGAATGAGGGCGTGGTTATCTATGTGGACAGTAAAATCGTACATACCATCTCTGAACCTGACATTATTGATGCAAACTGTTTAATATTTAAAAATACTCAAGAAATCACCATAGTTTCGATATATCGTTCTCCTTCGTACAAAAAGGTTGATAATTTTGTAGATTCCCTTGACTGTATCCTGAATTCGTTAAAATCGCTTAAAACAATTGTTCTTATTGGTGATAGGAATATAAATATTATTACTAAGACAAAAGATTATGCAACTGATCTCTACCTAAACATGACCTCGTCTCACGCCCTACTCCCTGCTCATGTTTTTCCTACGAGGAATGACAATTGTCTAGATCATGTCTTGCTTAAAACCAATTGTAGGGCGGTGACGTTTGTTATGGATGCCTTCATTACTGACCACGCTCCCGTTCTTCTCTCCTGTGGACAGGAAATCGATATTGCTGCACCTAAAACGTCTAAAACTCGCATAGATATACCTGTAATTGTAAACAAATTAAGCGAAATTGATTTCTCGCCCGTATTGGTCGAAGGTGATGCGGAGCGAGCAGCAGAAGTCTTTGTTGGGATTTTGTCTAGAGTCATATCTCTCCATTCTAGTAAAACGGTTACTCCACGAAGGAAAAGAATCCTTAAGCCTTGGATTACACCTGGCCTTCTGCGCTGCATCCGTAACCGAGACAAACTTTACCGTAGAACTAAAAAAGAATTAAAAGTCACTTACTGTAGGTATAGAAACTACTGTAATAACCTACTAAAAAATATTAAAAAGGAATATGAGAAACATGAACTACAAAAAGCCAGGGGTAATACAAAAGCCACATGGAAAGTTCTGAAAAAGATATCCTATTTAAATAACTGCAGATCGACATGTAGTGAGTTGCTCAACTTAGACAAAAATAGCCCCGAAATATCCGTCAATACTGTAAATCATTTTTTTGCTGGGGTAGGTAGTAACCTTGCAAGTAAGATAATGTCTAGATCCTCTAATCAAAATCGAGCCATAAATATCAATAGTGTGGTAGATCCTTGGCGTGGACAGCTGAATTCAATGGTGCTGCCTGAAATTGAGGTGGACGAGATCGAGCAGACTATCCTTGGCCTCAAGGACAACTGCGCATTGGGTTGGGATGGAATTCCTGCGTCTGTAATAAAAACAGCTAGACACGTCCTGATTCCCATTATCAAATATATTTTTAATCTTTGTCTCGAGAAAGGTGTGTTTCCAAGAGTCTTTAAAAAGGCTCTAATACACCCAATTTTCAAGAGTGGGAATAGAGATAGTGTCAATAACTACCGACCAATATCAGTTTTGACCACACTATCTAAAATCTTTGAAAAAATATTGAACAAAAAGCTTATTAACTTTATTAATCAAACTAAAACACTTTCGGATAATCAATACGGATTTAGAGCTGGTAAGTCTACTGAAGATGCAATACTGGATGTGACGAACACCGTTATTAAAAATATTAATAATAAAATGAAAATAATTGGTATTTTCCTTGATTTATCGAAGGCTTTTGACACTGTCTCTATTCCTACCCTCTTGAATAAGCTAGAAAACATTGGGGTACGGGGCGTGGTCTTGAACATGTTCCGAAGTTATCTGACGGATCGAACTCAATGTGTTGTTATAGATAACATTATCAGTGCTGAGCTGCCACTCAATTATGGGGTTCCACAAGGAAGTGTGCTCGGTCCGACTCTTTTCCTCATTTACATTAATGAGCTTTGTTTGCTTAAGCTGGACGCCTGCAGAACTGTCGCCTACGCTGATGATACTGTGCTCTTGGTAGCGGGGAGCTCTTGGGACTCGGTTAAAATTAAAGCCGAAATCGCTTTGAATAGAGTAATGAACTGGTTAGAAACGAACTTACTGACGCTTAACCTAGATAAAACCCATTTTATTACATTTTCACCTGGAATAGCAACACAGCCGTCGCAAGATTTTATCATCAGGGGTCATACATGTGGAGACGTATGTGGTAATGCTTGTGACTGTGGCCGTCTTGCTCGAACCAACTCCGTAAAGTACTTGGGTGTGATAATTGACAGCACTTTGAGTTGGAATGCCCAAATCGAAAATCTAATAGCTCGCACCCGAAAACTAATGTACGTCTTTAAAAAAATTAGGGGTGTTGCAGATTCACACACCCTAATGACTGTTTATTATGCTCTTGCGCAATCCGTCTTTGCCTACAGCATTACATCCTGGGGAGGTGCTTGTAAGACGTTTATGTTGAGGTTGGAGCGGGCCCAGCGATGTCTCCTTAAAATTATTATGTGCAAGCCCTTGCGATATCCAACATCTCACCTTTATGTACTCTGCAAGGTCTTAACAGTTCGACAGCTGTACGTACTAAGAGTCGTTCTTCGTAAACAAGCTGAAACTCCTTTCGATGCCAACTTTCTGTCAAATACACGTAGGTCGGATAGAGTAAGCAGTACAGAGCTAACGAGAACTACTGTTGCAATGCACCAATATTACTTTCTCAGCCCTAGAATATACAATAAAGTACACAGAGAACTAGCGACTTACTCATTAACTTTAAATAAATGTAAATCTAAGGTAACCGATTGGCTATATACTCTTTCTTACGAAAGAACTGAAGATCTGGTAAGGGTCATACACTAGACCAATCTCTCCAATACACTTCCACATGCACAGATACACACTCTCACTCATGCAATTCACACACATTTATACACACATTTTATTTTATTTTTGTTTGGATCATTACATTGTTTTATCCATATCTCTTTATTGTATTATTGCTCTTTGTATTATTATTTTTTTTTTAATTAATTCACGTTTTAACATACTTTAAGTCGTCAATATTTACATCATATATAAATATATTATTTGCATTGTAAGTCAGTCTCACGTTTGGAGGAGGGCGATAACAGTTGCGACACAGTTTATACTACTGTAGCTGTTATCGTACCATTGTTAATGTAGAAAATGTAATAATGTACAGAAAATAAATTATTATTATTATTATGTTACGTATCCTTTTGGATTCTCAGCATTGCTGGTGTATATTATGACGCGCCAACCACGGGTTTACACCAAGTGAGTTGGTTCGTTTCCTACTGCAGAAGGTGTCTGTGTAGTGGATGTCAGGAATCGCCGTACTATGGAACATGTGTCAATGATAACTGATTTTTGGAGTGGAATGAATGTGGATGTGTGTAGGCCTAGTTCTTTTATTGATGTGTGTAGTGATTTAGGGATAAGCCCGGTAGATGATAACATAATCGGTATTATTTTGACTGTATTTTGTTGCCACATCTGTCGGATTTCATCTGCTAATGGTATGTATTTTTGTATTTTTTCTGTGTATTTTTTCCGTAAATTATCTGAGTTAGGTACAGATACGTCTATTAAATAAGTTATTTTCTGTTCCTTTAACATTAATGTTATGTCTGATCTATTGTTTTGTGTGGTTTTATCTGTGATTATGTCCCTATCCCAGTATAGTTTTGCAATTTCGTTATTTAATACATTTTTTGGCTTATATTTATAATATGGTTCTATTTTATCTATTAACTTATATTTTTAGCTATCTGTAGGTGTATTTGTTTTGCTACATTGTTGTGTCTATCTGTGTACTGTTTATTTGCTAAAAATGGACATCCCCCTGTAATGTGATCTATAGTTTCTTGCTGGGTGTTACATAATCTACATCTGTCTGAAATTATATTCTTATCCTTCATTATATATTTTTGGTAATTTTTAGTTTTAATTATCTGGTCTTGAATAGCTATAATAAATCCTCTGTTTCTTTATATATATTTCCTTTTCTAAGCCATGCGGTAGATGCTTCCTTGTTTATATGTTCCTGTTGTATAAGATTAGGATATTTGCCATGGTGAGATTTTTGTTTCCACGTAGCAATTTTTTGTTCATCTGAGGAATGGTTTTCTAGGGGATTGAAATTACTACTGTTTAATTTTAGTGGTGTACCTGATGTTGATATTTTGGTAAGGGCTGTATGGATGGGACTATCTTTGGCTTTATTTAACATGTATGTGCGGATGTTGTGTAGCTGTCTACTGTGTAAATTCTTAATATCTATCAGGCCCCTGCCTCCTAATTTCCTTTTTAGATTAAACCTTTCTGTGGCTGAGTGTATATGATGTATATGTTGTTTGTAGCATGTAGTTCTTGTTAATCTATTAATTGTATCTAAATCTGTAACTGTCCATTTAATAATGCCAAATGAGTAGGTAAGTATAGGCACTGCATATGCATTTATAGCTTTTATCGTGTTTCTTGCTGATAATTCTGTTTTGAGTATTTTATTAAGTCTTTCTGTATATTTTTTTGTTAATTCTTCTTTTATCTTACCGTGGTCAATGCGTGTGCTCTGGCAGTATCCTAAATATTTATATGTATCAGTTAATTCCATTTTATCTATTAGTGCATGTTGTTGTGTAAGTATATATGGGTCTGTTACGTGGTGCTTTCCTCTTATTATTATTATTATTATCTCCTTTTTGGATTGCTCGGCATATCTCCCGTGAGGAAGACATCCGGTCCTTTGGTAGGCTTGCGCGGGGACACAGGTCCAACGCGTAGAGGCCCCTTGGAGAGCTTTTATCTAAATATGGGATGGGGCACCAACCCGGGTTACTCCACACCTGCACTATAAAAGTACAGTCATGGAGTATCCCGGGCGGGTGCAGGACTATTGTAGAATATATGTAGAACTATAAATTACTGGGATTATGGATGTGGGGGTTTGGTGGACTGATAACCTCTACTGCCGGAGGAAAACGGCGTCTGCCTTACGCCTCGAACATACATCCTTAGGGATGGCAGACGGTGACTCGCCAACTCACTAGCTGGGCCCACCGAAAAGCTGCCAGTGCAGGCAGAAGGCGGCAACAGCGGTGTTAGTGGCTAGGGGTGTAGAGAGGTGCGGCCCCGGTTTCACCGTCGCGAGTCTCCACGGGACCCGGATTGGGTTTCCCCGCTATTACGCCATTAGGCACTTCCACCCCCGAGCATATAGCTCTGGCGGCCCCCCTCTGACCGGCCAGTTAAGGCAAGACAGAGTTGAGAGTCCTGCGGGCGCTCTTCGGGTTCCACTCCAGCTACGCAGTATGGGCAAACTGGAGACGAGGCCCTGACCGACTGTCTGGGGCAATAAGGACCGCAGTGTCGCCACTCACCATCAGCTCGCCACAAGCTGCCCTGCAGTTTGTGCGCTTTTCTTAATACCTTATGACACATTTTTTGTTTTATTGTCAAAGGTTTGTAGAAAGCGTTTCTAATCTACCCTCCAGTTTTACGTTAATCTCATGATGAGGTAACGCTTGTCCCAGAGGGGGTTTATTATTATTATTATAACCTACTTACATTTTTCATGTGACTGTATGTAGCTGCGGCCAAGCAAAATACGGTTTAGTAGATAAGAGCTATATTGGACTTTACCACACATAGACTAGGTACTATTATCCCTCGGCGGCGCCGAAGCCTGGCAGACGACGGTCGCCTTCTGCGAGAGAAGAGAAAAATTCCAAGAGAAATATTTGTGTCTCCCACTGAGTTTACTTTGTGTCCAACGATAGTATGTTTGTGAACACTTGTAATGCGAAAAGAGCTTATTGGAATAAAGGCGTACCAAATGTCATATTGTTACAGCAATGGATCCTGCCAGAAAGACAAAGCTGGCCCTCCTAGCGCGCCAGAAGCCGATAAACTAGATAGACCGCGGAGACTCCGCCGTGCAGCAGTTTTACTGCGACGCCGTGGTGTTCGTGACGGGCGGCTCCGGCTTCCTCGGCAAGCAGTTCATAGAGAAACACTTTAGGTGACGAACATCGATTATGTGCACAGGCCAGCACATCAAGCTGCAACAATCTGGCAAATTACTTTTTTTGATTTTTAATTTTAATACAAAAAAATAAGGTTCATAATTATTCAATTGGTAATTTGACAGTTTTGGATAGCTTGACCTAATGGCATCTGTAACTAGCCAGTTAAATAACTGGACAAAACTGAGGTCTTGTGATCTCCGGATCACTAAAGCTTGTTTTTGTTTCAGATCTTGTAAAATAAAGTTATACTTATTACTCCGGCCAAAGAAAGGAAAATCTATACAGCAAAGATTAGCATCCATTCTTGGAGAGCCTGTAAGTACAAATATATTCTACTTGTTTTTTTAATGTATAAGGGTAATCGATCATAAATGATGAAATGATTTGAGACACGAGACTTAGAACCAACTCCTGGCTGCAGAGGAGTGGCGACTGGGCAGTGACTAGCGAAAGGAAACAAATATTCTTTGATATGTATTTCCACCCACTCTGCATGATATGCAGTCAGGTCTGCCGTTAGCCATACCACAGAGTGTGTACCTTAATGGAGACGTAGGTATGCCCTTAATGGAGACTCCTCCGCCGTCTGCAAAGGCGCTACGACCTCCTCAGCTTCCGGGTGACGCTGGTAATTTCGGGTACCTACATGGCTTCTCCCTGTATTTGTATGAGCTGCAGTTACTAGTTCAAGGTCTGGGTTTTCAGTAAGATGTTAGAATCTCTCTTTGTAAGCGAATCGATAAAAATAACAAAATCGTAGTGTGGGACAACGTCTAATAAAATTGTATCATTATTGTACTAGCCCTGTCCCAAAACGATGTTTAGATCGGTTTCCAGTCTAAGAAGGTTTTTTTTTTTTTTTTTTTTTTTTTGTGGCAGGAGTGGGTAATCCTCATGGACACCCAGACAGCACGTGAGGCTGTCTGGGTAGTGCCGGACTCTTACCGGCTAAAACCACACTCCTGCCTTGCGAGTACCCCTAACATGGTCAGGGACCTTGTCTGCTGCTGTTTTTGTGTGCTGAGCCGGCTTAGGTCATAGTATAATGAAATACGAGTACCTAGCCGGCTTTGTTGCGATTGACGATGAGCTTGCACACGTCGTCAATGAACGCCAGCAGCAGAGTTTGCGTGCTCTTCTGCGATAGGCACGCCGCTAAGGTCCCTGCCGTTAGAACTATGTCGGCCTCCGTCTCGAACTGGTGCCTTCTTTTCGCGTGGACAGGACAGTCGAAGAGAATGTGGGGCACTGACTCTGGGACCCCTGGATCACAAATGCACGATGGGCTCCCCTTACACTTGAAACGGTGCAGGTATTCGGAGAACCCACCGTGCCCCGTCATCGCCTGGGTGATGAGCCCCGTTGGCTGGATCCGCTGCACGATCCTGTGTGCCTGGAGTGCATTAGGGAGGAACAGCTTGGTTACGGAAGCGGTCTCTCCGCCCCTATACCTCCGATCCCATTTGCCTATCGACTCCTGGCGGATTTGCCGCCGGACGAATGAGATCGGGCACTGGTCATAATCGGGCTTCCTTTTGCTCTTGAGAGCCGCTTCCTTGGCCAGGTGGTCCGCGCGCTCGTTCCCTACTAGCCCCGCGTGGGCCTTGATCCAGAACAAGGATACATTTTTGCTCTTGGTCAAGGCCAGGCGCAGATTTTCTCTCGCCTCTGCTGCTAGGGGGTGAGACGAGTCTTGGCTGGTGACTGTCTGCAGAGCTGCCCTGGAGTCACTGTATATGCCAAAACTCGCCTCCGAGCGCCTGAGGATCTCCCGCGTTGCCCTGCAGATGGCCAGTAGTTCCGCCTGGTACACACTACAATATGATGGCAGGCAGAGTTTGACGGCTTTGGTCTCGGCGTCACCGGCCCACAGTGATAGGGCCGCTCCGACCTTCTCGTCAATCTTGCTGCCATCGGTGTAGATGCGTACCGCCTGACTGCTGTGGGCATCGACGTCTGTCTGATCAGCCAGGCAGACGAAACTCATGGCCACGTGCATCGCGGGATGAGGAGTCTCTGCAAATGCCACCGCACGCTCGACCTCGCGGTCTCCAAGGTCTGACCGGGGGAACCCTCTCCTCGCTTCGTACAGGGCGGCTGCCTCCTGTATTCGCAGGTCGAGGGGTAATATGCCGGCCAGCATCAGCGCCGCGTTCAGCGATACCGTGCGGTAGGACTTACAGAGCTTCTGGGCAAATCCTCGTTGGACCACATTGAGCTGTTTCTGCACTCCAAGCTTTTTCACTGCCGGGGCCCAGGCACTTGCTGCGTACATTATCACCGGCTCTACCGTCGCCGTATAGATGCTGCGGATCACCTCCGTGTGGAGACCCCAGCTCACCTTCGCAGCCCTGGAGAGTTGCTTGAAAATATCCAGGCCTTTACGACACACGTTCCTCACATGGGTGTTGAATGTGAGGTGGTCGTCTATAGTAAGGCCCAGTATTTTCAGCTCCTTAGACATGACAATGTCGACCCCGCCCATGCGCAGGATTGGGACATCATACTTCAGCTTCCTGGTTACTACCATCGCGCAGGTTTTGTGTGGCGCGAACTTCAGCTTGTTTCTGATGCCCCAATTCCGCACATACTCGAGGGCGGCATTGGCTTGCCCCTGAATCTCCAGAGCTGTCGCCCCATCGAAGATGAGCGCAACATCATCGGCGAATGCCTGGCAATAAGTACGCTGCTGCTCTAGGCCCTTTAGCAGCGGATCCAGCAAGAGGTTCCACAGGATCGGACCGCCAATCGACCCTTGGACACAACCCTTTTCGGTGGACTTCCGGAACTCCGCGCCGGCATAGCGGACACCAACGCTTCTCTGCTCCAGATAGCTGTCCAGTAGCCTTCTGATATTCACGGGACACTTTTCCTCAGCCAGTCTGACCCTAATGGCCGGCCACCATGCGCTATCGAAGGCTCCCTCTATATCCAGAGACACCACTGTGATCAGTCTCTTTTGGTCCAGCTTGGATCTTATGTGCTGGATCATGGTGTAGAGGGAGTCTTCGGTGCTTTTCTGTGGCATGAAGCCATACTGGCGAGTACTCATCCGTGGAATCAGATGCCACTTCAGTCTTCGGACAGCCATCTTCTCCAGGACCTTCCCCAAGACCGGCAAGAGGCCAATTGGCCTGTGTGACTTGGGGGTGGTGTAACATTCCTTGCCCGGCTTCCTAAGGACCACCACTGTGGCCTCCTTCCAGGTGGTTGGGAAGTAGCCCAATTTTAGGCATTTGTTAGCCAGGGCAAGAAACGTCTCCGGGTCCTGGAGAATTGCGTGAGCGCAGATAGTCTAAGAAGGTTGTCGGTGGCAGTATATACCGAGCTGTCCAAAGACATCAAAAGACCGCATAGTTTGGAGACGTATCGTATGTGGTCGCGATGGTCAGCAATGAGGGAACGACGAAGAAGAAGAACATGGCCGAGATGTTCACGTTTCTTCTATATTTATAGTAACCAAAGCGTTTGATCGTGATTCTCAGGTATGACTACCTTCGCACTAAGAAACAAAATTTTGGTGACTGTGTAGTGCCGGTGACAGGCCACGTGGTTGACATTAGGCTCGGCCTAAGTGACAGCGATTGGACTAAAATGACACTAGAGGTATTTAACCTATCTTCTTCCATAAAATGGAGTCGATATTACGGCAAAATAGAAACCCTTTAAAGAAGCACTTTAAAATAGACCTATATTTTTTTATGATATCTTTCAACGACATTCGACAAAATGACGAATGCATTTCTGTGATATTTTAAGCTAGTAAAAGGTACAAATAAGTTAAAAATAAAGTGGGTGTTTTAAAACTAAAAACGTAATTATATGGAATCAATATAGAGAAAATAAACGAGTACACAAAAATATGTAATACACATTTAAAATCATTAGATTTTCCTTATGAGTTTCAAAATTGTTGTGGAAAAACCTGTGTCAATGTTTCTCACAAGAAAATTATAAATAATTTATACGATAATCTGATTAATATGTTAAGGAAAGCAGCCACAGCTACCTGTATGTTAAGAAAGGGCAAACCTAAACGGTTATTGGCAGAGTGGAATAGGCATATGAGTAAATCTTATTCGGATGCCAAGCTGACTTTTAACACATGGGTAAACTACGGTAAACCAGCCAGTGGGCCAGTGTTCGAAGATATGATTGAGGCGCGTAAATTTTTTAAAGGTAAGCTTAGGTGGTGTCAATACCATCAAGAACAGATAAAAATGGACTTGATGGCGATAAATTACTCAAAAAAGGACTTCAAAAATTTTTGGAAATGTACCAATAAGTTAAATTCGAAGCCTGGCATCCCAGTAAGTGTTGACGGTGTTTCCAGTCCTGGAGACATTGCTAATGTTTTTAAGGAACAGTTCGTAGTAAAGCCACCCTTGGGACCAGCCTGCAGTCAGTTCGATGATAGGACTCAGGGGGTAAATATTTCAACTACAATACTTGCTAAAGACATAGATCTTGCTATTCGGAGTATGAAGGTAGGTAAATCACCAGGGTACGATGGTCTCAGCGTGGAACACCTCAAGTATGCAGGTTGCCACCTTCCTAGAGTACTTTCATTGTTATGTAATTTGTGCATAAATCACTCACATCTACCTCTAGCCCTAATGAAACCTCTGGTGGTACCCATTATTAAGAATAAAACGGGGGATGTGTCTGAAAAATCTAATTACAGACCCATTTCGCTGGCCACGATTGTAGCGAAGGTATTTGACAGTGTGCTTAACGTATATTTGAGAAAGCATATTAAGTTACAAGACGCTCAGTTTGGTTTTCGCCCGGACTTGTCGACTGAGACTGCTATCTTAAGTCTTAAGCATACTGTGAAATATTACACTGACAGACAGACCCCGGTTTATGCTTGCTTTCTCGACCTCTCGAAAGCGTTTGACCTTGTGTCTTATAATATGCTATGGCATAAACTAAAGGGAACTGGTCTGCCACCTGAGTTGACATCACTTTTTAGGTACTAGTACAGTGGTACCTCAACCAGGAAAATTATGTAAAATGGGCGGGTCAGTTGTCGAGTGAGTATAGACTGGGATGCGGTGTGAGGCAGGGTGGCTTAAGTTCGCCTTTACTTTTTAACCTATATGTAAATGAGCTAATCGAGAAACTCAGTAAAATGCCCGTAGGGTGTTACATAGATGGAGTTTGTGTAAATAACCTTAGCTATGCCGACGATATGGTGCTGCTGGCTCCCTAGATTTGCGCATTACGCAAGCTGCTAGCCGTTTGTGAAAAGTACGCGGCCATTCATGGCTTGAATTATAATGTAAAAAAATCGGAGTGCATGGTCTTCAAGGCGGGTACAAAGTGCCCCACTGTGGTGCCACCAGTATCAATCAATGGTATTCCTCTTAATCGAATATACCAGTTCAAGTATCTTGGACATGTGGTTACTGAAAATATCGGAGACGATGTAGACATGGAGAGGGAGCGCAGAGCGTTGTCAGTCCGGGCGAACATGTTGGCCCGCAGGTTTGCTCGATGTACTGATGCAGTGAAAGTAACTTTATTCAAAGCGTACTGTACATCGCTGTACTCAGCGAGCCTGTGGTTCCGATTTTCCCAAAGGGGTTACAATTCTCTGCGCATACAGATTAACAATTCCTACAGGGCGCTGTTGCGTCTGCCATGCTTCTGCAGTGCATCAACTATGTTTGCGGAGGCGCGCACAGATAGTTTTGATGCCATATGGCGCAAAAAAACAGCCTCATTTTTAGATAGATTGCGTGGGAGCAGCAAAATGTTTTAAAAATGATAGCCTGTAAGTTAGATAGCCCTCTGGTGTGGAATCTTATCCAGAGGACTAAGTCACTTTTAGTTATTAAGTACTAACATAGTTTCTAAGTTCTTACTAACATCGTTATGTAATGGATCTATGGTTATCTGAATAAACAATCTAATAATAATAATAATAACGAGAGTCTCCTGAGGTGTTGGTCGAGGCTCGTGGCTATTAAGCCATTGGCTGATACGACTATCGGTACAATGATCGCTGTGTCCACATCCCACATGTCGACAACCTCGCGAGCCAAGTCAAGATACTTGATTTGCTTATCTTTCTCGGCTTTCACGAGGTTCCCGTCATGCGGGACGGTAATGTCAACAATCATTGCACGCCTCTCGATTCGGTCCACCACCACAATATCAGGCTTATTGGCTACAATAGTCCTGTCAGTGATGATAGACCGATCCCAGTACAATGTGATATTGCCATTTTTGAGAACTGGGTCGGGCACATACCTGTAGTACGGTACCTCCGATGCCACAAGAGTGTATTTCAGAGCAAGTTGCTGATGGATAATTCTGGCTACAAAGTTGTGCCTATGCAAGTACTCCTCGTTAGCTAGACGAGAACAACCAGAGATAATGTGGCGGATCGATTCACCCGGGCGGTGACATGCCCGACAGATGTCAACCGCGCCATCCTTCACAATAAATCTCCGGTAGTTATTCGTCATGATAACTTCGTCCATAATTGCACAGACAAAACCTTCGGTTTCCCCAAAGAGGTCACCGAAACGCAGCCAGGCTACGGACGCTGCTTGATCTACATCGGGCCCATGTAGGGCCCGGAAAAAGCGTCCGTGGAGCTCCTTACTCTGCCATACGTTCCTGCGGTCGTTAGTATCAAGCACTACAGGCTTGCGCCAGTTCTCATTCGCCAAGGAGAGCGGGGTGAGTCCCTTGTCCACTGCTACTACATCTCGATGCATTCCCACGTCAGCGTGTAGAAAATATTCCCTGAGATTGCATATCCCGCGGTTGTGGAGGTTTTTGGCATTTAAAAAGCCTCGGCCTCCACACTTCCGCGGGATATACAATCTCATGACAGATGATCGTGGGTGATGCATTCGATATGCAGTCAGCAGTGTACGGACCCGCCTATCCAGGCCATCAAGTTCCGTTTGAGTCCATTTGAGTATGCCAAAAGAGTACATCAATACCGGCATGACCCAACCGTTGAAGGCGCGCACCTTGTTTCCTCCCGAATTAATTTAGGCACATGTCGTAAGATACACACGTGCCCCATTCTGGGACGGATAACTCGCCTACGCTGCATTAAAATCCGTCGCGTGGTTTAGAAGTAGAGAAACATCAAGACAGTCGCGACGCGACACGACAGCTACTTTGTTTTATACTATTTAGACATAAGTAATTGTATATTTATCATATTTTATGTCATTGCTATGATTAGACTGATAAAGACTACCATATCAACGTAATAAAGTCGATTTTTTATGAGTCAGTCGACTTCCTCGTTGTTCATCAAAGGAACAGTGTGTTATGAAGCACAAAATAGATCGATTGTTTGTCCAGAACTGCATCATTGGACTGATTGCAAGCGTGACTACTCTTCTATTTTGAAGTCGGTTAAAAATGAGATGAATGCTCAAAGGATCGCTGAGTATTGTTGAATATAAGAGATAAACATTATCACAGTTTAAATAACTAAATCAATTGTTTCAGTCATTGTTGGACAGTTAGCTTCCTCGTAGCTCTGTGCTGTCAGTGTTGTGATGAGTCAAAAGATGATCAAGATAAATATAGTTCTATTGTTCTGGATCATTGTGGGTTAACCCAGTGACCTTGTTGCTGAAAGTTGATTTAGTTAAACACTCTTTTGATGTCCCGACCATCCATATCACCATGCATCTTCATTCTGTAGTTTAAAATGACTTTTTGAGGAAAAAGCCATAGCAGCTTTGAGGAGACCGGTCCCAGCAGAAGGCATTTTTTTATACCACTAAGGTGGCAAACAAGCATACGGGCCACCTGATGGTAAGCGGTTACCGTAGTCTATAGACGTTTGTAACACCAGGGGTATCACTTGCGCGTTGCGGACTCTGTAAAACGAGAGAGATTCCTCTAACTCAACCTTATACTGCCCAACTATTCAGTTGGGTTGGCAGTATAAGGGTGAAAGCCAACACAGCGTTTTCTCGTGGAGCACTGGCAACCTTGCTCAAAGTAAGGAATACAACACAGCTCAAAGTGCAGCTCAAGTGTTATTTCACTTCGATTTTCTGCAAGGCGGAGGAACTTCCCCAGTCGGGCAGCTACAATTTGAGTGGAATTACTCCGTCTATGCGCTACATCTCTTAATTATGCATTAGTAATGACTGACGTTAAGCAACAATTGAGACATTTGAGATAATTATCAGAAAGTCCTTGAATCCCAAAGGAGCATCGGGTTCAGACAAGTACAAGGCGAAAGGGTTATCGCGAAATAAATTAATATTATAGCTATATTTTAATTATAATTTATAACTATTGTCACTTGATAATTTGATTGTTTTACGTCGTTGTCGTTCAATTTAGTAACTTTGAGCTTCTTGAGAGCAGTCTCAGTCTATTAAAAGATAATTATGTAACTATTTAACGGAATTGTTCGTCTTTTTCGGGTTCAATGTCGAGCAGTCAAGTTAATTTGTTATTGATCAAAGTAGGTTTGTTGGGAAACGATGTACGATTTTGTGTAATCAGTAGGTTTCAAAGTTATGCTAAAATACCTACTTAAATATTGATATAATTGCTTATTTTCAATAATCTTCTTATTTTCTCTTTATGGGTATTTAGAAATCAATTGCTGTAAGTCTAACTAAAAAACGGCCGACTCGATTTCGATTTTTTTTTTGGGTGTGTTTGAATACCCACTTTTGATGGTTTAGATTTACAATTGGACCCGGTAGGTGGCGCTAGAATTCAGTCGCAGGACAAAGTCTGCCGGGTCAGCTAGTTGGATTTCAGCTAGCTTTTTGTTTAATAGATATTTTTGAGCACTAAATTTATTTTATTAAAAACTCTTTATTAAAAACTACTTATACATACATTTACGATTTTAGGGGACTATAGTATAGTGACACGTAGTGTTGTAGTACCTTTATAATAAACAACTACTTTATGTAACCGCATCTATTACCAATACAATGTATTTGATATTGAGTTAGTATTAAACGAGATCTTGTTAGATTTGGTTGCCTTTCTATTCATCTCCCCAGCGACAACCTTACATGGCGACCCTTCGGGTAATCCGCGTGAGTGCAACGCGAGAACCTCTAAATTCCGATGACTACATAAGGCGCGCGAACTGTAAACATTTGTACCTCTGTGCACTAATTTAACGCTGTATAATTATCATAATGAATTATAATAATAGCATTGAGTGGTCCCACAAAGCTCTACGACGTGAGATTGGCTATTTGTTTTTTGTCACAAAAATTTCAAAGAATGGGTTCCCCGCAGTCTACTCAGAAGGAAGAAGTGATCGTAGCCCAGACGGAATCTGGTGCTGGAGTAAATGCGGCCAGTATTGATCAATTAAAAGAGCACGCATCTACTACGAATTATATTCTCGCTGGTATCTGCGTATTATTGAGTGCAGGCGCACTCATTATGTTATACAAGTTGTATCGGAAATGCCACCGGGACTGGATGGAACAACATTTGCACGAATTCGCATTGAGGCGGTCTGCGAGCTACTTTCGGCGTTGGCAGCAGAAGCCTGTTACGGATGTCAATGAGGAAAGCGTTTAAAGTGTTCTGTGCGTTTGTGTTGGCTGTGCAATCTATTGTGCGGGTTATTATATTGCGTGCGCATAAAAGTCATCGCGAATCGTACATAACTAACGCAATGCGACCTTGGACTGATACCGGACTAACGACAATGTAATTTATCCATAACCATGTATTAATATAAATGTGTACCTGTATTATTAAATAATTACTTTTACTCTTTACTAATTACTCTACTTGTATTATTATAATATCTTAATTAAAGTTAATTGTGTACTCGTAATGGAAATAAGTGTTTGGTAAGTTATTTGCTTTACTATGGGTAGATAATTGTAAATGGCAAAGGAACTTACAGAAATATTTGAAAAGTTCAAATATATTAAAGATTATCTAACAAAGTTGGGTCCATGTAGAAGGACAACAAAAATTAAAAAAGATAAGAACTTAGAAGTTGGAAAATTAAAGCATCAATTTGATATTATTTTGGAGAATGTGACATTTTATTTAGAGACGAAGAATATAGATACGTTAGAGGTAGCACGTATAGAAAAATTGTGTAGTAAAATTAGTGATTATTACTTAAAAATAAAGGAATTTTGTTGTGAATCTGAAATAGCGCAAGCTTTTGTTTCTGAGCGAACTGACGTAAAGGAATATACTAAAATGGAGAAATTCCAATTGAGATCTGCTATTTCTTTGTTGCCGGTCATGGATAATACAGAAACCGTTACTAAGCTACTTATTTCTAATATAGAAATGTACGCGGATATGATAGAGGACGAGGAAAGGTACAAGTTGATTTCTTTTGTTTTAAAATCTAGGTTGTCAGAAAGTGCAAAGCTTCGTTTGCACGAAACTTATAGTTCTGTTTTAGATCTGGTGAAGGATACGCGGGATCGACTGTTGAGTAAGAAATCAGATACAGCATTACAACAGCAGCTGCAACGAGCTAAGCAGGAAAATAAAAGCATAGAAGAGTTTGGTAAGTGCATTGAACAGTTATTTGTTGATTTGACTATCTCACAGGCAGACGGAGATTCGAAAAAGTATGAAATTTTAAAAACTGTAAATGAAAAGAATGCCATAAAACGTTTCTCCGACGGTCTGAGAAATAGCCGAATCAGTACCATAGTAACAGCGAGAAACTACAATTCCTTGAAAGAAGCTATTCGAGGCGCGCTAGATGAAGAAATGTCATCATTTACGGATCCGGGGCCTGCGGTGATGAATTTTAATCGAGGAAGAGGTAGGTCCAATAATTTTAATCTTCGTAACTACAGGGGACGGCATGTGTATTATCAATCGGGTAACTATCGAAGTAATAACCGAGGAACAGGAAACAATAATTTTCGCTACAGAGGTCGTTACACCCGATATTTTTATAATTTTTCAAATCGAGGTCAATTAAGAAACCATCAGGTCAATTTGGCTCAGGGCAACAATACTGACGATCGAGACAGTTCTGAAAATTCCGAAAATATAAATTATTTTTTTCGTTCATAATCATATTGCTTGTTACTATGCTAATATTAACTCTGTAAATTTTAACATTCATGATGTTACTTATTCTTGGTTACTTGACACCGGAGCCTCGCTGTCGGTTGTCAGGCACGAAGCGATGGTCAGAGACAACATACCTTACCATATCGAGCGAATGCGAATCAAAGGTATCGGTGGTGACGCAATTTCAGAGGGTTTTGTGTACTTAAAACTTAGTTCAAATGGGCAAGAAATACATCATAAATTTTATGTCTTTAAAAACTTACCTTGCCCATCAGATGGTATTTTGGGCCAAGATTTTATTAGTAAATACAGTTGTATACTTGACTTTGAAAAAAATATTTTAACGATAAGTAATAATGCGTCGTTTTCAATACCATTGAACATGGGACGATTGGGTCAAAATAGTTATATTACCTTACAACCCAGGTGTGAATCAATTCATTTTGTAGATTTAGATATAGATCGGGAATGTATCATCGCTCCAAATGAATTATGTGAAGGGGTTTTTCTTGCTAGTATTTTAGTTAACCCCAACAAGGGAAGAGTCCCTATAAAAATTTTAAATACCCGAGACGAAGAAATTCGGCTTAGTTATTTTACGCTGGAATTATTAAATATTAAAGATTACTCGATATGTAGTTTTAATAAAGAATTAGTTAACGCAGATAGGGTAAAGAAAATGTTTTCTTTGTTAAAGTTAGATCATCTGAATTCAGAAGAACAGAAATCTATTGAGAACATATGCGCGAAATATACAGATGTCTTCTATTTGCCAGGAGATAAATTAGGGGTCACCAATTTATACCAACAAAAAATTCACTTAAAAGATAATATTACGCCATCATATGTTAAACCGTATAGACTGCCTAAGTCACAAAAACAGGAAATAGATAAACAAATACAGCAGATGTTGAAAGACGATGTCATTGAAGAAAGCCAGAGTGAATGATGTAGTCCTCTTTTGCTTGTGCCTAAGAAGAGTGAGGGTTCTGATAAAAAGTGGCGCGTTGTCATAGATTACCGAAAGCTGAATGAAAAGATCAAGGATGACAAATTCCCGCTACCCAATATATCCGAAATTTTAGATTCACTATCTGGTGCACTTTATTTTACACATTTAGACCTAACACAATCTTATTATCAACTATTATTAGAACCGGAAAGCAGAAAATACACCGCTTTCACAACCGACAAACAATATCAACTTAAAAGACTCCCTATGGGTCTCAAAATTAGTCCCAGTGCGTTCAGTCGCTTAATGACAGTTGCAATGGCTGGTTTAAATTATGAGAAAGCTCTTATTTATTTAGATGACCTTATTTGTTTTTGCCTAAATTAATTTATTTATTTATTTAATATTAAGGACTTCCAACAAGAGATGTACAGAATTCGTATTACATTCATCAAATCATATGTGCTAAGAAATGTACTCCCTCAATTATAGGAGGCCCATCAATTTGGAGTTACTGAGGTAAAATATGTTGGCCATATATTAAGTGGTGAAGGAGTCAAACCTGATCCAGAGAAAATTAGAGCTATAGTGAACATGGATGAGCCAGATAGTAAAAAGCAATTACAGACAATATTAGGTATTGTTACATATGTGTCAAAATTTATTCCTAATCTCTCTGATGTGACATATTCATTACGAGAACTGTTAAGAAAAGATGCTATATTTGTTTGGGGTAGTAAACAAAGAGAAGATTTCAATAAATTAAAATCATTGTTAACTTCAAGTCCAGTTCTCAAGTTTTTTGATATAAACAGTCCAATAACCTTATCAGTAGATAGTAGTAGTACAGGGTTAGGTGCAGTTTTGTTACAAAATAATGCACCGGTTGCTTATGCTTCTAAAGCATTAACAGATTGTCAAAAATCATGGGCTCAAATTGAAAAAGAGTTACTAGCTATTGTTTATGCATGTGAGAAATTCCACCAATATATATATGGTAGACATGTCGTGGTTGAAACAGATCATAAGCCATTAGAGCAAATTGTGAAAAAATCAATGAATGAAACACCCTTAAGATTGCAAAGACTAAGACTTAGATTACAAGGATATGATTTAGAAATAAAGTACAAACCAGGTAAAGAATTGTTAGTAGCAGATGCATTGTCAAGAGCTTATGTGAATGATAACATTTGTAAAAAAGAATTAGATGACAATGTAGAATTACATGTATGTTTAATCAAAGGAAGTCTTAATATAGGGAAAGAAATGTGGGATTCAATTAAAAAAGCAACAGCCAATGATAGTGATTTCAGTTTATTAATTAGTTATATTCAAGGTTCATGGCCATCTAATAAAGATATTCCTTACAGTTTAAAATATTATCATTCCATATGTGATGAGTTGTATGTTACAGATGGTATCATTTTTAAAAATACAGCAGTGGTGGTACCTAGATCATTAAGAAAAGAAATTTTAAATAAAGTTCATTACAACCATCAAGGCATAGAGAAATGTAAAAACAGAATCAGAGGTTTAATATTCTGGCCTTTTATGAACAAGGAACTTGAGGATTTAATTCAAAATTGTGATTTGTGTCTTCAGTATTGAAGAAATCATACACATGAACCATTAATGTTAAGGAGTTTAACAAGTAAACCCTGGAATGTATTAGGAGCAGACATGTTCTTTTTAAACAATAAAATTTTTATGTTAGTAGTTGATTACCTAACAAAATATATAGATGTAGTTGAGTTGAAAGATCAGTCATCAGAGAGTCACATTAAGGCATTAAAAGTGTTATTTTCTAGATGGGGTATTCCTGAAATATTGTATACAGATGATGGAGCTCAATATAAGAGTCAGATATTTAAAGAATTTTGTAGATCATGGAATTTCCAACATTTAAATTCAACACCTTATTATGCAAGGTCCAATGGTATGGTTGAAAGGCATATTCAAACTGTTAAAAAGATGTTTAAAAAATGTATTGAAGAAAGAAAAGATGTATATTTAGCTCTCCTAGAATACAGAAATACACCTATTGATACAGAATTAAAATCACCTAATGAGATGTTGCTAGGTAGACAGGTAGCATCATACTTACCTACTAAAATTAATTATTCTAAACCTAAGTATAATAAAATAAGAAAACAGGTAGAAGCACAGCGGCATAAATATAAATACTACCATGATAAGAAAAATAATGTTGAAATAAATAAATTCTATAAGGGGCAAAATGTATACATACATGATAAGAATAGTAATAAGAAAATACAAGGAAAAATTGTTGAGGAGTGTCAGAATAGATCCTATAAAGTTTTGTTACAAAATGGGGAGATTGTTGTTAGAAATAAATATCACATATTTAAAGGTTCTCCATTGAGGAAATTTAACTATAACAATGGTGATAATGATCATGGAAACTTACCGTCTGATGATTATGAAAATGTATACTTACCATTTGATGATTATGTAAATGAAAACTTGCCATATGATAATTGTGTTAAAACACCATCTGGTAGCAATTTGAGTAGTCTTTCTCAAAGCACTTCACAAAGGTCCCTAACAGGCAACGAAAATAAATCAAGCTTTGGAAGAACTTTGAGAAGACCACAATATCTAAATACATATGTATAAATATTAAAATAAATTTGTGACTATGTGAAACTTTGATTAGTAAGAAAAGGGGATGTCAGTGGCAACACTGTTGATTTAAAAATTACAATGATTGTCTGTGGTGCCGCTGAGCCCTCTCTCTCTCTGGCTAGGACGCGATGAGCAATGGTGCGTATTCCAATAAAGAATTATAAATTATATAAAAGTTATTTAATTGACCCAGAGACCATTAACATGACATAGAAATTATAAATATTCAAATTAAAATATCAATAAATTTAAACACAATGAAATGCATAACAAAAATTTAATTTCCATATTTGAAAGACTGAGAAAAGTTAATTTAAAATTGAACCCAATCAAATGCCAGTTTCTAAAAAAAGAATTATTATACTTAGGACATGTAGTGTCCTCAAAAGGTGTACAGCCAGACCCAGGAAAAACTAAAGTTATACAAAATTATCCAAGACCCCAGTCTAGTGACGAAGTAAAACGATTCGTCACTTTCGCAAATTGTTATAGGAGATTTGTATTACATTTTTCCGAAATAACAATTCCACTTAATAAGTTGTGTCGAAAAGGAGCTAAATTTGAATGGACAAGTGAGTGTGAAAATTTATATACTTCTCAAACATAAATTATCAAATTCTCCCATATTACAATACCCAGATTTCTCGGTAGATAATAAATTTATTTTGCGTACGGATGCAAAGCCATAGGCGCGGTTTTATGCAATACGAATGATTTACCTGTTGCCTACGCAAGGTGTACATTAAATAAAGCCGAAGTTAATTACCTGTTAGGTATTTGAACGGAGCGGAGCGGACGGGGAACAAGTGAAACGATCATCGGCTAGCAACGCACTGGCGCTTTATTCGTTGAGTACAGACCACGTGGCTCGAGGGCGCGGGGAGAGGCACGCAGTACACACATACACAACATTCCTCCCTCTAGTACAATAATACTCTTAATACTATTAGCCTATAAACTAAAAATACTTTTTATAATTAATAATAGGTTACGTTGGGATCGTTTCGGTGTTACGCTATCTGGAGGATCATTGGGTTCTGTCGACTGTGCCCTCTGTATAACAAGTTCAGTTTCAGCTTCGTGAACTTTATCCTCCGACATCGAACGTGTCACTGCTGTTCCTGAGACTACTTCGTTCGAACCAGCTTGCAGTTCATCGTCCTGATGTAAATCATCCTCCGACTCATCGTCCTCACATAACGACAAAGCACGTTTTACACACTCTTCTGCTCTCCTTTCCTTTTCCGAGCAGCTTGGCCATAAGTTCGATGAGAGAGGTTCGGGCTGGGCTACCGGCATTTCAGATGTAGCCTGTGACGTGGCAGACGGCGGCGACACCGGACACGGCGACGGCGACCCCGAGCACGGCGGCGGCGACGGCAGCTGTAGCGGCGGCGGCGACGAAGGTAACCCAGGTAAGTGCACATTTGAATTTGGTAAGTTACTATCATTACTTTTCCCTTTATATAGTGTCAACTGATTCTTATGTCTCTTGTAACATTCTGAGCTACATAAATCCTTAACTAAATATAAAACTTTTCCAAGCCTTTTACAAATAATGCCCTTACACCATGTATAACTTGTTTTATTTTTAAACTTTTTATATAATACAACATCGTTTTCTTTATAAACAGTTGTTTTATTATTTTCCTTCTGCTTAATTTGTGTACACTGTTGATTTTTAACACGGTCAGATACGGACGATGACGAGGGTGACGATAGATTGGGATTGATCAAATCTAATCGTGATCTTAACTTGTGCCCAAATACCGACTGAGCAGGGGACAACCCGGTAGTAGTATGAACTGAATTACGGTAATCCATGAGATATTTTAATAATTTTAACGACGCTTCTTTTCCACTATGACTTGACATAAGACAAGATTTTATCCCCTTTTTAACTACCTTAATAAAGCTTTCGGCCTGGCCATTACTAGGTGGGTGATAGACTGGCGACGTCATGTGTGAAATTCCATTTGTCGCCCAAAAAAGTTCAAATTCCCGTGAACAAAAAGCTGTGCCATTATCACTTACGATCGTTTTCGGAACTCCGAACCTTGACATAAACTCGCATAGCTTTTCAATCACTGCAGACGAAGAAGTAGCCGCATTCATATTATACACTTCTACCCACTTAGTATGTGCGTCCACCGCTACTAGGTAAACACAACCTCTAATCGAACCTAAGAAGTCTACGTGGATTCTGTAAAAGGGGAAAGGTGGAATTTCCCAATGTGCCAGCGGGGCGCGCGGCGGTGAAGGGCGCAGCTGGATACACACATCACACGAACCTATCATCGTTTCCAGAGCTTGATCGATGCCTGGAAACCAAAATCTAGCTCGAGCTTCGGCTTTAGTCTTCACTATACCTAAGTGTGACGAATGCAATTCTTTTAAAATTACTTGCTGTAATCTCGTAGGTATAACTACCTTATGACCTCTCATGATGCAGCCGTTCTCGAAAGATAATTGTGATTTACACAAATAATGTGGTTTTAACCTTAGGTCGTTGACCTTAGGGGGCCAACCTTTTAAAATGAATTCTACGACTAATGTTAAAACTGCATCATTCTTCGTCTCCACCCGTAGTTTTTCCAATGTTACGGGCATGCTTCCGTCAACAACAAAACAAACGTAAGTCGCGCGGTCGTAAGCCACTTCGCAGTCGCAGCACCTACACCGATTGGTGCACGCACACGCATGCAGTGAGCGCGGCAAGCTCGCTCGCGAAAAATAATCTGCGCTGTTATCAATGCTACGCACGTACTCTATTTTATAGTTGTAACTGCTTAGGAACAGAGCGTACCGTTGTAGCCTATTCGCTGACATTTCCGGTATCCCCTTATAGGGCCCAAAAATTGTCAACAGGGGCTTATGATCCGTTCGCAGAGTAAAAGGTTCGGACCTGCCATACAAATATGGTGAAACCGCCGCACCCCGTAAACGATGGCTTGTTTTGATGGGTTGCTTCTTTTTGTATCTGAGCATATCGCTTTTCCGCAGAGTTTAAGGTACGCGATACGAATGAAATAGGTCTTTCGATACCATCAGAATCTACCTGTGAGAGGACAGCTCCCAACCCAGTAGGAGAAGCGTCTACGGTTAAAATTACCCTCGCGTTGGGGTTAAAATGCGCAAGAACCTGTTCTGATGTCATTATATCCTTTATATTATTAAAGGCCGTGTCATGCGTATCGGTCCATATCCACTTACTACCCTTTTTTAACAATTCGTATAACGGGCTTAGTACGGTGGATGCGTTTGGTACGAAATTCCTGTAGTAGTTAATGAGCCCTAAGAATGACTGTAGTTGATTTACGTTTGTGGGAACTGGTGCTTCCAACATAGCTTTAATTTTTTCCGGTGCTTTTTTTAACCCATCCTTAGTAATAATATAACCTAAATACGTGACTTCGTCTTGAAAGAAGCTACATTTTTGTTTCTGTAATGTTAAGCCAGCGTCCTCTAAACGCTTCAAAACCGCATCCAGCCTTTGCACAACACTCCCTCTATACCGGATAGTAAGTTCTCGATCGCGCATTGAAAAATCGACGGCGCGCTGGCCAAACCGAACACTAAACGCGTAAATCTATTTAGCCCACGGTTTGTATTTATGCAGGTTAGGTTTTTTGATTTGTCGTCTAACAGAAATTGATTATATGCCATCGATAAGTCGAGTTTACTAAACTGTTGACCTCCGCGGATCTTCGTGAACAATTCGTTAGTTGTCGGAAGCGGATATTGTTCAATTAATAGCTGTTTGTTTATACTTACGGAGTAGTCTGCACACAATCTGACTGAACCGTTACTCTTTAGAACCGGAACTATCGGTGATGCATATTCTGAAAACTCGATCGGTTCAAGAATGCCTAAATCGACCAATCTATCGATTTCTTTCTCGACCTTATCACGTAACGCAAATGCTACGGGACGTGCCTTACAGAAAATAGGTTTTGCACCTTCTTTTAGTGATAATTTTATTTTATATTTATTAAAAGTTCCTAACTTATCTGAAAATAGCTTAGCGTATTGTTTCTGAAACGCATGAATACTAAAATCTGAATCCACACAGTAATTGACCGGCATCAACTGTAATCTAAATAATGAAATAAAATCCCTGCCGAGAAGCGGCGGGCCGCCGTCGCGGACCACGTAAATAACAATAACATGCGTTTGCTCCGTGTAGCATATTGGTAAGCGCAACGTACCTAAGCATACTATTTTTTCCCCATTATACGTTATTAACTGCTTACACGTACTTGATAATGGCACATCTTTAAAATGTTTTTTGTAAAAAGACTCTGAAACTACAGTGACCGCAGAACCGCTATCAATTTCGAATTTAAACGGCATATTGTTAATAAACACTGTTTCTACCATGGGTTCCCCCCTTAACGAACGGATATAATAAACCTTACCATCGTCATTATCCTCACCCTTGTCACCGCCATCCATATGTACGTATTATAATATACGTATTATAATTTTCGAGCACATTTTACGTAGGTGGCCTTTTACGTGACACTTTTTGCAAGTATAATTTGCGAATCTACACTCGGACGATTTATGGTTGGAATAGCCACATACATTGCACTTCACTTTGCCTACACTATCACTTTTACTGTTATTTATCTTGAAGACTTGATTTTCTGGCGCGGGCGCTTGCGGCAGTGCCCCTACACTGGCCGCAGCGGCAGCGCGCGAGCAGCTGAGGTTTTCCGCCATTTCGACGACCTTAGCCAGCGTGAGATCCTTTGTATATAGTTTTTCCTTCTCGCGGCCTGGTTGCATTCCCATGATAAATCTATCACGGAGAGCTTCCTCCACATTGAGAAAGTCGCATTTGGCTGTCAAACCTCGCAGTCTCGCCGCCCACTGTGAATGGGTTTCACCTGCTTGCTGAGAGGCCGCGTAAAAATTGTGACGTTCACCGAATCCAACAACCTTGGGGGTGAAATGGTTGTCCAATAGTGATAAGACGTCTTCGTAAGGCACATCTCCAATGTCTTTAGGCAACACTAAATCCGTCGCTAACTTGTAGGTACCTTCAGAGAGTGCGCTGAGGAGGATCGCTTTTCTCTTCTCGCCTGCGGAATCCGTCTTCCTGTCGATGTTATTTGCCGCAAAATATTGGGCTACACGACCTTTATACGTTTTCCATGTTTGAGTGTTGTGGTCAAAAGTATGTAAAATTCCAAATTGTATGTTGGACATTTCGAATCACAACTATATAATTAACCTATAATGCTGTAGGTAAGTTCTCGTCGCCACTGTTAGGTATTTAAACGGAGCGGAGCGGACGGGGAACAAGTGAAACGATCATCGGCTAGCAACGCATAGGGATGTTCGATCCGATTCGATACTTGAGTGGATCGATACAAAGGCATACGATCCATTCGATTTTTGTATCGATACAATGGCTTTCGATACGTTAGTGGATCGATACGTGAATAGTGAGTATCGTATCGAAAAATCTACTCAATTTGTATTCTATTAAATTCAAAAAAAGATTATTTTTAACCATAATATTTATCCATAATATTAATACTAACAAAGTATGGTTTACTATGAACAAGTTCCTATTTCACTAATATAAATATTTCTCTTCTCTGACGGTAGATTATGTTAGATCAATTGTTATTGTATCTTATATTTCAATATACCTTCAATTTCGGCAAAATTACTTGTGATGATAGATCATTTCATTTTTGCGTATTACGTCTTTCGCTCGTGAAACCGACAACCGACACCAAAAAATCTACTGTTTGGTCATTTTTCAGAAGAACGCCCAGTGGAGGCAAGTATAAACTTTGTTTCCTAAAAGTAAAAACAAAGGGAAACACAACAAATTTGGCCAAAAATTTAAGCAGACACCACAAAAATACAGAAACTTTACCCGAGAGTGAGTTTTTTTTTAAGGCCTTTAAAAATATTGATACGATACCGGATCGATCCAAAAAATCGTATTGAATAAAGAGTATCGATACTTGGATCGATACAATACATAACGATACATTACAATCCAGAAAATCGATACAAAGCACCTGGATCGAATATCCCTAGCAACGCACTGGCGCTTTATTCGTTGAGTACAGACCACGTGGCTCGGGGGCGCGGGGACAGGCGCGCAGTACACACATACACAACATTACCCAACCATTGAAAAAGAACTGAAAAGAAAGAAAGAAAGAAAGAAAGAAAGAAAGAAAGAAAGAAAGAAAGAAAGAAAAATATTTATTGATACAGTCTTGGACAATGCACACAAAATATTAAAAAACATGATGGCAAAACAAATAAAATAAGGATAAAAAAAAAAATATAAAAAAAATGTGTGCCCCACGACTGCGTCAAATAGGCTCCAGTTCAGCTAAATGCCAGACTGCTGGTGAGCTGCCTGGCGCTGGTTTTCAACTGGACCTTTAAAATTATGTGTCACGGATGCAAACCAGCATACAATAACAGTAGGTATTTATTTATATATATATATATACAACATTATTATTAGTATATGCGAAATCTGAAACACGTGTCTAGTATTTTTATGTAAATAATCTATGTACAAAATTTCAAAACTTGTATCATGAAAAATCACAAAGTTATAAGCTTGTTAAGTTACCTGGTTGTCCGTACAAAAACATGCTCATCACGCGCAGGCGCCGCCCCGCGCCCGCGTTGTCGCGGCGCTCATTGATAATAATGTGGCAGTAGGTACCTAACCGTACGGCGATTTCCGATTGCATTGTATTTAACTGATGATACATCACACTTTCCACATTTTCCATCACACTTCCAGTCTTTGAACTGTCGTAATGGTCAAGTGTAGGTAGACATTAATAAGTACTTTATTTGTAAATGCAGCCGTAAGTGATTAAATGTAGTCAATGCGATATGTTGCACCTTATACCAAACACTGTAAGTTCAAAATGGATAAAAAGTGTTAAACATCGCACTACTTAACCACAACAGGCTGTAGGTACAAATAAAAACGTGTGTTCACGTGTGTGACGATACTTTAATGTCAGATAGCTCCTCGTGCCCCACTGCCAGGAATACGTTATCACTTATCACCACAAACCGCTAGTATCCGTACCATTTCTTACACGAACACTATGCTTTTTACATACGATAGGTACACGTCAACCGAAACACAACTGCCGCGCGCTCGCGTTATCACCACAAACCGCTACTGTACGTACCATTTCTTAAACGAACACTACCTATGCTTTTTACATACGATAGGTACAGATCAACCGAAATGCTTGCGCTCGCGGTCGCGCTCTCGTTTTGTACCTACTTATCTGAACGGGAGCGACATACGTGCACACTTCCCTATAGCTGCCGGGCGACTGAAGTGGTTGCCTGGTTGGTTCACCCCCGGGCCCCGCCCGCCCCACTGCGCCCGCGCTGACCGCTCAGTGTCAGTGACCTGTGTTGCGCGCATATGATTGCGTATAGGTACTTAGTGTCGCTCGGTGTCCTACTCGTAACATTTTTTAAATGTTTTTGGGACAAAATATAACATGATGTAAAAGTTATTGGAATCGATTCAGTTACTGATTCTGAACAAACTATATTCAGGTTTCGCATATACTAATAATAATGTTGTATATACACGATGATTTTGTAGTCGTTTTGGAACCGAAAATTTTAGACTCTATATCAGTAATAGAACCTATTAAAATATAATTTAAATTAAATAAAAATATATTATTTTATTGATTATTAAAAGTAATGTCATATTCGAACAAAAAATGAGAACTCATGATAATTCCACTCAATGTTACGTACTACGATCACTACGATCGATGTCATTCAATGTTACACACACAACACTAAGCGGTAAAACATGCCTAGACACGTTATCCGCCCATTGGATGCGGCGCGGCGCCCGCTGCCTACAATCCACGCACACAGCTGTAATGTATTATGTACCTACCCCTAGTAACAGGCTGCGCGGCGCCGGCGCGGCGGGCGCTGCCGCGCCGTCGCCCGCGCCGCACCCACGTTAGACGACCCGCACCCGCCAGTTCTGCTGCAACTCGCGCGCGAAAGGTTGCATTGTTTACGTTTTACGTAGCCACGCGAAAATGAGTCTTCAGTATGAATATTCGAACGCGGAGTAGGTACTTGACAATGGTTCAGCTGTACACTGTTACTAGTTACAATTTGGAAGGCCAAAGCTGAGGCCAAGTGGTTGTATTCCCGGCCAGAACATTTAAAGGCGCTGCGGCTACGAGGGATTGAAAGTCCTCAAGTACCTTCAACCCCTACCAACTTGGCTGCAACCCAACGCCTTCTCAATCATGGACAATTCCGTGTGCCGGCTCACGCGCAAGGTCGAGGGCGCCTAAATGACTCGCAGGAGAACGAAGACGCTATTCTGGAGTAGGTACTTCGAGCGGGCTCCGCGGCGAGGCACGAGAATGGCGGCACAAGAATTTAATGTTAGCCAATGCTTTGTATGGAAAACATTAAATAATAATGGCTTAACATCCCTATAAGTTCCGTCGAGCTCACGTCATCAACAACAATGATGCACCGGCAAGAACTGCCCTATGTCAGCTGCTTGGCTCGTTATGCAAGTGTTGTGCGTGCTTACCCAAACAATCAGTTCCGTGATCGATGGATAGGCCACGTCGCGCGGCGGTCCCGTGGCTTGCTCACCACGGAGCCCAGACTTAACGCCCCTGGATTTTTCTTGTGGTCGGAAATAAAAAGACTCCTTTATACCCGTGAACATGAAAGTCTTAACGAGTTACGCAGTGCGATAGTGGACGCCTTTGATAAAGTGAAAAGTGATAGGCTAAAAGACAATAGCATAAAACGGGTACGTTTGTGTATTGAACGCGGCAGACTCCATTTCGTGTAGTTGCTTCGGTACAGGGAAGTGTAAACAATTTATAAATAAACTTTTAATAGGTAAGTACTTAGCTATGTACATAAGTTAATTATTTTGTAAATAGCTCAAATTTCAAAAATCCAAACGCCTGAAGTACCTACTCAGTTCATTGGCTCTGTTTCTAATTATTGATACCTACAGTAAAATAAAGATCTTATCTTATCTTAGCAGTGGGGGCCGGCATAGCCAGCAACACTTCGACCAAATGTGATCTGTTGTGTTGTCCCCAGCATGATACATTCCTTACTCTTCAAAAACGTGGTTCATGAAGGCAGCCAGCCCACTAAGAGGAAGGAACCTGTAGTCCTCTGGCTTCGGGTATCCGTTGCCGAGATGACTCATCCGTTTCGTCGCTAGGACGTCACAATCACACAAAATGTGCTGCATGGTTTCCCTGTATTCACCACAAGCTCTACAATCATTGTTCAAGGCCAACTTTATTTTATGGAGCATGTCATTTGTTGTAAAATGCCCTGTAAGGGCTCCGATGACAGCTCGGGCTTTGTCCCTTCTACTATTGAGGATGAATTTGGAGATGCGTGTGGTGCTGCTGCCGATAAACTTTCGTGAGTGCTCTAGCCCTACGCTATTGCACCACTCCTCTTTGTGTTTCATATCGGCATATACCTGTAAGGCCTTCTTGATGGCGCATGTTGGTAGCCCCATACATGGTTCTGGTCCAATCATGGCATTTGCCGATCCAGTTCTAGCTAACTCACCGGCCTTCTCATTTCCTTTAATGCCTGCATGCCCTGGGACCCAAACTAGTCGTAATCGGTTCCTGCGGCCTAGCTCATTTAGAGTTTTTATGGCATTTAGAACCAGCCTGGAGTTGACTTTGCAGGACGTCAGGGCTTTGAGTGACGCTTGGCTGTCGCTTAGAATGTAGATATTTTTATTTTCTACATTCCTGTTTATGTTTTCATTTGCGCATGCGATGATGGCATACATTTCTGCTTGAAAGACCGTAGTGAGTTCTCCTAAGCTGTTCCAGAGTTGGAAAGATTCTGAGTAAACTCCTGCTCCAGTACCAGATCCAGTTTTTGAACCATCTGTATACCATATTAAGCTATCAGTGTTCGATGAGAGCCCTTGCTTCCATTCATCCCTTGTGGGGACATATGTTTTGAAGTTCCTTTTGAAGACTTTTATTGACGTCATTGCGTCATTTATCATATTAATCTTCCTTGAGAGCTCTTCTGGTAGCTCCATACTCGTGTGTTTGGTGATCGGCATATTGCTATGCCATGTGCCTGCTACATTTAGTCTATGTAGGGCCTTCATGGCTTCAGTTTTAATGAAGATGTGAAGAGGGTTTAAGTTAAGTAGCATATCTAACGCCTTGGTTGGCGTAGTCTTAAACGCTCCTGTGATTGCCATAGTGGCCATCCTTTGCAGTTTTCCCAGTTCTGTGGCGCATGTGGATAGTTTTGTCCTAGGCCACCAAACGATACTGCCATAAGACAAAATGGGGCGAACCATAGTGGTGTAAATAAAGTATAGTATTTTGGGTTTTAGTCCCCAAACTTTTCCATACGCTGATCTACACATATTGAAAGCTCTCATTGCTTTTTCTGACGCCTTCCTGGCGTGCTGATTCCATGTGAGCTCCTTGTCCAGAGTCATGCCAAGGTATTTGACATTGGTGGACCATTCTAATTCTGTTCCGAACAGTAGCAGGTTTTTCAACTTGCCCAAATTTCTCTTCTTTGTAAAAGGGAGAACCGTGGTTTTCTTTGGATTAATGGAGAGGTGGTTTTCTCTGCACCAATCCTCTACCACAACCAAAGCTTGTTGCAGTATTTCCGACACAATTTCCGGGAATTTGCCATTTACCATTATGACTATATCATCTGCGTATCCCACAGAAAAATATGCCCCTCTATTTAGTCCGTGTAATAGGGAGTCCACTACGAGGCACCATAGTGTTGGCGACAGTACTCCACCCTGTGGACATCCTTTCGTGGTCGTTGCACGGATTTCATCTCCTAGCAGTGACGACCTTAGTCTCCTGCCTTTCAGCATAAACTCTATCCATCTACATAGAGTGCCTTCAATGCCGTGTTCTGTGGCGGCTTGTTTGATGGATTCAAAGGTCGTGCGATCGAAGGCGCCTTCTATATCTAGAAAGGCAGCTGCACATACCTCTTTATTATCAATTGCATTTTCTGCTTTTGTAACTACATGGTGCAACGCAGTTTCGGTTGATTTCCCCGATTGGTATGCACATTGTAGCTTGTGAAATGGGTTTTTCTTTAGAGGTCCGTCCCTTATGTATAGATCTACCAGTTTCTCCAGGGTTTTGAGCAGAAAGGATGAGAGACTGATCGGCCGAAACGATTTTGCCTCTTCATAACAGTCTTTCCCTGGCTTTGGAATGTATGTTACCTTTACATCTCTCCATATCCTCGGAATATATCCGAAGGCTATGCAGGCCTTAAAGAGCCTTGTCAAATGTGGGCTCAGTATTGCTTCACCTTTTTGTAGTAATATTGGGTATATATATTTATATATATATGGCCCAGGTGATTTGTAGGGCTGGAAGCTATGTGTTACCCAATTAAGTTTCCTTTCATTTACTACCTTTTTTGCGATGTCCCAATCTGCCTTCGTAGTGTGCAGATTAAGCTCCTCTATGGTCATGGGACCATCGTTAGCGAGTGACTCATGCACCTCGCAGTCTGGAAAGTGGGTTTCCATCATTATATGCAAAGTCTCTTTGCCAGATTCTGTCAGCTTCCCATCCCTAGTCTTCACAGCATTTAGCGTATGACTTTTGGTTACTGACATAGCCTTAATCAATCTCGCAGTTTCAGGTAAAGTTTTGATGTCCTGACAGTGAGATTGCCATGATTTCCTCCTTGCTTTACGTACTGCCAGGTTATAGCTAGTAAGCGCCTGTGAGTATTCCTTAAAGCATTTCTTAGACTTCGCCTCATTGAAAATTTGGCGAGTCGCCTGTCTGCGTTTCTCCAGCTCTGGAGTCCACCAGGGAACTTTCTTTCCTTTAGATTCTTTTTCAGGGCAGCTTATGTACCAGGCGTTTTTGATGGCTTGGTCAATCCGCTCTGCTTCGAATTCAATGTCCAGCGTAGAGTTCAATTTACCCTTCGCCGTGCCTATTTCGATCCTTAGATCTTTCGTGTAGTTTTCCCAGTTTGTACACCTGGGATTCCTTCTACGTACACTCGGAAGGGAATCTTCCGTTTCATACCTGAGATAAATATGTCTATGATCAGAACCACTTATTTCGTCAAGTACACGCCAATTAGTGATTCCCCTATACGCCCCATTAGTGGCCATTGTTATATCAATAACTTCCGATCTTTTCGCGTCCACAAAGGTGGGCGCGTTACCTTTATTGAGTAAGTGAAGTGAAGAGCTTACCAGATATTCCAGAAGTTCTTCTCCCCTACCATTTGTGTCCGAGCTTCCCCAGACTGCATGATGGGCGTTGGCATCACACCCTATTATGAGTTCCAGGTTCTCCCGGCTGCAAAACTCGACGAGTTCGCTTAGCGCCCTCATACTAAGGCGCCGTTCGTCGTTTGGATAGGCGAGGTAGGCCGAGGCCAGTACAATTGTCCTCCGTTCTCGCCCTCCCAGAAAGACCTTAATGGCTGTAAGGTCCCTGCAACAAAAATTGTGTAGGGGCATTGCAAATATACCATTCCTAACATATATGCAAGTCCTAACACCTTCATTTGTACCGTGGAAAATAGTTCCAGCCTTACCTAAGCCTGTTACAACACCTTTTGTACTCATGTACGGGTCTTGTATCAAGGCGATATTAAAATTATGCTCTGTCAGCTGGCGTCCTAAGAGTGCCATAGCTGCCTTACAGTGATGTAAGTTTATTTGTACACACCTTAATCCCTCCATTGTGATTTTTAAATTATGGCAGGAGGTTGTCAGTCAAATTAGTGACTGCTGCTGGAGTGCGCTGCATCTTCGGTCTTCCCCCCATCTAGGGGAGAGGACGCCAGATACAGCCCCTCTATGTCGCCTAAAATGTCGTCGGTCCGTTGGGATGTGGCCGGTGACGGAGCTTGGTAGTCCCCGTCGACATGTAAGTGGGCCTCTTCCCGTGGGCCGCTCTCGTCTGCAACCTGCACCTGTGGAGCAAGTGGCAGAGCCACAGCCTCCACGCTGGCATTGACTTTGCCCTCCGCTCTCCCCTCAGCGTCTTCGAGGAGCTTAAAAATAGATCTGTCGATGCCAGCGTAGAGGCTGTAGCCCTTTGCCTTTATATGGTCTGCCGAGATTTTGTCCATGAGGACAATCCTCCTGACATACGCATCCTCTTTCAGGGTATCCACAACCTTCCAGTCCCCTGTCCTCAACTCCGGATTGAGTCGTTGCAGCATGTTGAGTACGCTGGACGTGTCGGTGATCCACACGTTTTTCGACTTCCATGCCATTTTAACTGGCTTTGGTAGGTCCTTAGCGTTGACAACTTTCAGCTGAATGCTGCCAACGCTCTTCCCCGTGAGCCCACGAAGCCAGTCCGCCGATTTTGTGTCCTCACAGAAAATGTGAAGGGCACCTGTGATAACTGTCCCGATGCTGAATCGGGGCAGGGGATCCTCCTGGTCAGCCATCATTTGCCATAAAAAGGTTGCAATTGGCTCGACCTCTGTGTTTGTCACCTGAGTAGCCGGGAAGTTATCGGGAATTATTGCCATCTTGCAACCTGTAAGGGCCTCCCTGAACGTCTCGTTCAGGTTGGGCCTCTTGGCAGTGCTGTCTGCTTGGTCCCCGCTCAACTCCCTGGCTCGTTTAGTAGCGTTGCTACCTGTTGGACGACTAGACGAAGTCCCTGGAGTTGGTGCCATTGCTGGCCCACCTTGCTTGGAGGCCTCGTGTGCCTGCCTCTGTAGGGCGTGTTTACGCCTGGCGGCTCCACTCATCCTCTTTTTGTTGGGGGCTCCCCTGGGGTTGTCTGCCAGTGCATTCGCCCCACCGGGTTTACCGGGCTGGTTGCTCATATTCTGAGCTGCGGTTCGAATCGCACCAGATCCCGATTGCCCAATGGTTCCCTGCATGGTATGACTACCCTGAGGTTCCCTGGTATTTCCGCGGTGCATTGCTGCCCCGCCCACTGATGCAATATCTTTTTGGACGCCCTTGCGGTCATCCTTTTTCGGTTTGGTTATTGAAGTATCCATATAACCATTGATGATTTATTTCACTGGACTAACTCCCCACCCTCCATGGAGCCCGCAACGTTGGGGATGCCTGCCAATGCAGGCATCAGGGCTATCGGCCCAGTATAGCGTTCCAGGGAGGAGTGCCCACGAGACCGCACGGCACGAGATTTCGACGCCCAAACCTAGGCATCGGGAAACGCGCACCTCCGCCTGCGGATCCCTCCTCCCTAGAGCACTCGCCTGGCGGCCGTCTGACCGGTCACCGGAGCCGATTGATCGTGAGTGGCTAGTTCACGACCTCCCGTTTCGGTTGAACTCAGGGCCAAAGAGGTGTGTTGCGAGTGTGCGACGTCAACCGCCGCGTCGGACACCGCTCAACCACCAGGATCCCGTCATCCTACCATACGGGTCACCGGGCACGGCAAGAACACCCAGGTGGTCATCCCCATCCCACCCCCCATCACCGCAAGGCCTGTATGCGGTGACGGGCTACAGAAACGTGACCACGTCGTCCCTGTTGTTATATTATACATACATACATATATAAGTACATACATAAGTATATGAGTCCATAGATACATAGATATAATTATTATATATATATTAGAAAAGGCGCCTGGTGTTTTCTGTTGTGTCTAGTTCTGATGGAATTAGACTTAAAACAGGGCGGCAACCTCGGGAAGGCTAGAACCACCAGACTTGCCTTAGGGATCTACATGACTGTTGCACTCTCCCCCAAGACCTCGCCTCCTTACTACTTCAGAAGGAGGTAGTAAGGAGTCGTTGTGTAACCATAAAAGTATAGCAGCAAACCCGCCCCAAAATAAAGATAAGTTCAATTCAAATAAAGTATTTCTGCCGGTCCTAAGCCCGTGTAAAGTATGAACGAGAAATTGGAGTAGGTACAATTTACGTAGTTGGCGTGAAAATGTTGATGCGCAGCGGCTGTGCGAGCGACTGCTGCGCCTGTCGCGGGTTCGATCCTCGCTCGGAACAAATTTGTATGATCTGTGGGTGAATGTTCTGGGCTTGCGTGTTTGTGTATGTGAAAATTTATGTTTGTAAATGCACCCATGACACAGGAGAAAATCCTAGTGTTGGGCAACGTTTTTTTTCTTAAATAAGAACTACGATAAAACCTACCTACACACAGTCTTATTCTAATTTTTTTAGTAAGAATGTAGGTATTACGTTCGTGTCCCGTATCAGCTGATTCGCTGGGCGCCATACTTGTCCTATTTGAACTGTGATTCTAGGTACTTACCTAACATCAAATTACGTCGCTATCTGCATCGTAATGCAATTTATTTTAATAATAAAATGTACTTGTCTAGCTACTAGCTATTAAATCACGAGTAGTAGGTACTCGGACGGATCATCCGACCGTCCGTCGCTGTAGGTAGGTGACCAGCTGATGAGCCGACTCGTACCGCGCACCGCCGCGCGCCCGCGCCCTCGCCGCCGCGCCCGTGCCACCCGCCGCGCATCATTGATAAATGGCAAGCTTGAGACTGAGGCGGTTTAAGAATGAAATATTCGTGCACTACTACGAACAAACTCGAACAAGTGAATTTTTTTCTTGAAATGCCAACTTTTTTATTATTAGCTGTACAGTCAACTTAATATTTTTTATTTGTACTACTAATTATCCTAAGTTACCACGTTGCGGTTCCAAAACGACTATAATTTCACGCTGTATATTGTATAGTTCATGTAGGTAAATAATATGAATAAATTAAAAGAATAATATTATGTTCATAAGTGTCAACTACACTCAGAATACAATAATAATATTCTTCTATATTGACATGAATAAATATTTATTATCGAAATGAGTAGGTATACTATTTAAGTTGCTCGACTCGATTTGCCTCTCAAAGAAACCTGTTTCCTAGCGAGCTAGGCCGATACAGTCGACGCGTTATAATTTATTTGTGATTATGAATCATCTTCATTCATTACGCTGTATGCAGCCGATCGGGACAGATATTTTCGTCAAAAAATAAATTATATTACTGGAGATATTGTTAAAAGAGACGCACTATTGCACTAATTAATTAATATTGCAAAAAGGTAAGTGTTGTGCTATACTTATTAGATATATAATTATTGTATAAATAATTAAATAGCATAATATATAATACAGTTTTTATTTTTCAGGTTCCTCGTACCTACTTACATCACTGCCAACTTGCAAGTCATTTTGTCGCCGCCGCGCGCCGTCGGAGATTCGATCGAGCGGAGTTTTATTGGAAATCCGGTGAATCGTTCTCCGAATCGATACCATACACCCCAGTGACAAGTAGGCCAGGCAGAAAAGGTAAGATTAAAAAATGTCATACTTAAATAATTTAGTTAGAAGAAATAAGCTTACAAACTATGTTAGTGCAGGTCTCACTCCAAACAATGCTACGTAAGAGTACGTTGTAAATTAACTACCTGTGTTGTTTTCTTTAGGTCTCAGCGAGGGTATGTTCGTATCGCGGACAGCGCTGCAGGCCTGCAGCCCCATACCACAAGAGGAACTAAACCGCGTTCGTGAACTAAGCGTGAGCAATGACAATCTGCATACCTACCTAACAATATGACTGTTTTTATTGTCATTCAGCATTAGTCAAAGACATAATAATTGTAAACTATATGAGTGACTCATTTATTTGAGCCATGCCAAGCTTTTGTTGTGCATCCACGAGATACTGCCGTAAATGTTGTCTGAAAGTATTAATCGTGTTATTCGTTCTAATGGGTGGTGGTAGATTATTCCATACTTTGGACGCTGCATATCGGAAGCTACCTCGAAATGCTGATGTACTATGAGGCTGAATTGAGAGTTGTTGCGAACATTGCCTACTTGCGCATTCCCTTTTGCTGGTGACCCAACTCAGCTTGTTGTAAAGGTAGTCTGGTTTTTGGTATTTAATGACACCAAAAAGAAGACAAGCTAAATGTAGCTTGCGTCTTGTCTTCATTTTGAGCGTACATTTTTTATTGAGATATGGGGTGATATGCCTTCTGGGAGGTATTTTATAGCAGAAGCGAGCACAAGCATTTTGAATCCTCTGTATGAGCCGATCTGTACGAGCTAGTAAGCGTGGGCCATACACTGTATCTCCGTAGTTCAGTTTTGATAAAACCAAGGTTTCGACTAGCTGCTCCCGTAGTGTTTCAGATATGAAAGGCCTCATCTTGTATAAAACTTTCAGGCGGTAGAAGCAGTTTCGTACAGAGTCGGCTATATGTTTCTCAAAACGAAGGTTGCTATCCATAACAAGTCCAAGGTTACGCGCTTCATTCACTCTATCAATTGGTTTCCCCATTAGTCTCACATTGAATGCTGCTGGTAATCTATCCAGTTGCTGCCTTGTGCCAAATATCATGTATTTTGTTTTCAGCGGGTTTAGTGCTAGGCAGTTATTTTCCGCCCAGACTGCAATTCTATTGAGATCGTCGTTTAGATCCTTCACTGCCCTTTCATATTCATCAGGTCTGAAAGCAATATATATTTGAACGTCATCGGCGTATATGTGGTACTTACATTTCTGAAAGCATTTAACTATGTCCGCACAATACAAAATGAAAAGGATAGGGCCCAGTATAGAACCCTGTGGAACTCCTCTCACAATAGAAGAAAGAGCAGATGATAGAACAAGACCATCCCCCAAGCGTAATTCCACAAATTGCCTTCGGTTACTTAGGTAGCTATGAAACCACTGCGTAGCCCTGTGGTCAAAACCGTAATAATTAAGCTTCGAAAGTAACAATGGAATATTTATTGCGTCAAATGCCCGAGAGAAATCAATCAAAACCAATAATGAACACATGCCTCTATCTTGCGAAGATAATATATTATCTGTTACGTCTAGTAAAGCCGTAGATGTACTACGCCGTTTTCTGAAACCTGATTGAAGATCAGGTAACAACTCATTTTGTTCCAAAAATGTTGTTAATTGGCTACATACGACTTTCTCTATAACTTTAGATAGGCATGGTAAAATACTGATAGGCCTCAAGTCTTTAACTTCAACAGGGTTCGAATGTTTAGGCAAGGGCCTAACTGAAGCAATTTTCCATAGGTCAGGAAACGTTGACGACATAATGGAACAATTTATTATGGCTGTTATAGTAGCTAATGTGTGAGGCAGAGTCATGGTTATCATATCTAAATTAATATGATCGTGGCCTTCAGCATTAGTTTTGATATTGCTAATAATGCGTGAAATAACATCCTGCCCTACAGGGGTAATTGTAAAAGTTGCTTCACTATGTCTATGATACTCATAGAAGGTCATTAGTGAAATACTAACTTCAGGTTTACCGGGAATTTCTAAAAAACTGTCATTTATTAGGTCAGGGTTTGTAAAGTGCGACGGAAGGTCTTGTCTTTGTTTAATAGGTGATAAGGTAGATTTAATGTTTTTCCATAGTACTTTAGGGTTTTTAATTTTATTATTAATGTTATGCTTAAAGTACGCCACCTTTTCATTATACAGCGAACTGATTACCAACGCCTTCAACTCTTTGTAATATTTCTTTTTGGATTCAGACTTGATATTTCTATAATTTATTAGTGCTTTATCTCGTAAGTTCATCATAATTTTTATTATGTCCGTAATCCAAGGATACGACTGTTCTTTAATAGTGCATGTCTTAAGTGGTGCGTGAACGTTAAATAGGGAAATTATATTGGAGTTAAAAATATTAACCATGTCATTTACATTTGCAAACGTAGAAATATCTTGAAAGTTCATAAACAATAAATCCGCATTAAAACTATTTGTACATACATTTTTGAGTGGTCTGTATTTTATTACATACGGTACGAACTTATCGCGTTTAATATAAAATTCACTAAACACAATAGAGTGACCGGTAATTGCGCCGAAAGGTTCAACAACTGTATATCTTGCTCTTAGGTCAGTGCACACTAGGTCGATGAGAGTTTCACTGGAGTCTGTGAAGTGAGTGGGAGCTGTGACCAACTGTGTAATGCTGACACAATTCAAAAAATCGTAGAATTTTATAGTTTTAGCCTCTTTTTCGTTTAATAAATTGACATTAAAATCCCCTAGCAGTATGTAGTGATCGCAACCACCCAATATACTAAAACTATCTGTAACGGCATCAAGGAAAAGGTCAAGGTCAAACCATGGCGGCCGGTATGCCGTACCTATAGCTATTTTTTTGCCATTCAATGAAAGCGTTAGCCACATTTGTTCGACCGATTCGAACCTGGGATCTACTGTACGACTGCATGTACGCGCGGTCAATCCTTGTCGTATATAAAAACCAACGCCCCCACCACGACCCGAGCGCACACACTCCGGCCGCGGCGTGTGACGTAGACGATAGCCGGGCACTACAGGGGCGCGCCCCTCCTCCCCCGGTCGTAACCACGTTTCATTGATGGCCAGTACGTCAAAGCAGTATTTGTCAAGTGCGCCAACCAAGTCATCATGACCCGTACCCAATGAGCCTGCATTTAGAAAACCAACTTTAAGATATTTTTCTTCTTTAGGCATTATGGCAATAGTGTAAGATTAATAAACGTTCGTTCAAAACATCCAACATTATAACTAATTTAAAAATTAAAATAATGATTGCAGGTATTTTAAGTAAGTCTGATGCAACTGGGAAAATGTAAATAGAGTCTTGTAAAAAGTGTATATAGATAGAATAATAGTGTATATAGATAGTATAATAGACATAATAATAATGTTGCAGAATTACATTTTTAATTAAAATAATTATAAATAGGTATAAATAAATATGTGTAAACAAAATAGTATTATAAAACTGGTCTACGTATAGTCCACTACGACGTATAACGCTGCCGTGAGACACACATCGGACAAATACAACAGGTTTCCTATAAAGAAACACTATTGTAGTCTTTTTAATACTTAACACCTTAGAGCTATAAAAAACAAAAGGGACAATTTTAAGACTTTGTGTTATCGTGTTTATTTGATGCCGTTCCAAAGATGCGCTGTATGTCTGCCTCGCAGCAGATAATGCTAGCGGAGTCTCCTGGTTTGTTCCGGGCAAAGATACTGCTGGCCATAGTATGGGCCGTGCGTTACTTTAGGCCATATTTGTTCGGAAAAACCTTTACAATATTAACAGATCACAAGCCACTTATTTATTTGTTTTCTATGATTAATCCTTCCAGCAGGTTGTTAAAGTTTAGATTAACTTTAGAGGAGTATGATTATAAGATTGAGTATGTAAGAGGTACGAGTAATGTGGCTGCAGACGCATTATCTCGTACAGTAATGTCATCAGATGAATTGAAAGAATTGAATGGAAAGTCTGTGAATGTAATGACTAGAAGTATGACAAGAAAGTTAGATAAAGATAAGAGTAACAACTCTTTTGTTGATAAGGTTTCTCCCGACGAAAGGTCTGATCATCCTACCGTTGTGGAAATGCTTCAAAAACCAAAGAGATGCATTGAGTTAATAATAAAAAAGGAATTTAAAGGAAATTTCGTGTTTTTCAAAAAGGAGTATATTATAGGCCTAAACCCTAATTCTCGATCATGCCAAGCGCGAGACGTTTTTGTGAGAGAATTTGAGTTATTTTGCGAAAGAAATGATATAAAAGAGGTGTACGTGATACAAAATAATGAAACTCTTAAATATATTAAATGGTTAACAAGTATGAAAACAACGTGGACCGGTCCACGAATTTGTGTAGTGAAAGGAGTTAGAAAGGTAGACAATGATGATGACAAATTAGTAATTCTAAATGATTTTCATTTATTACCGACAAGCGGCCATGCAGGAATCAGACGCATGATAAACAATATAAAAAATATTATTTTTGGTCAAACATGGAAGAGGATGTAAACAGATTTGTACAAAAATGTGCTAAGTGCCAGACACAAAAACATTCTCTGCCTACTAAGCAGCCGATGGAGATTACATCTACTGCGCAGTCGGCATTCGACAAAATATTTTTAGATATAGTTGGGCCCTTAAGTAAGGACTATTATAATTATTCATATATACTCACGATCCAATGTGAGTTAATAAGTATATAGAGGCTTATCCTTTAGAAAATAAAGATAGTGTTAGTGTTGCTAAGGCTTTTGTAGATAATTTCGTTTTAAGGTTCGGCATACCTCGGGAGATAGCAACGGATCGGGGGACAGAGTTTTTGTCCACAACAATGAAAGAGGTATGTAAACTACTTCATATAAACCAAATTTCCTCAACCGCATATCATCATCAATCGATTGGCGCTTTAGAAAATTCGCATAAATATAGTATAGTGACTCGTAGTGTAGTAGTACCTTTATAATAAACACCTACTTTATGTAACCGCATCTATTACCAATACAATGTTTTGATACTGAGTTAGTATTAAACGAGATCTTGTTAGATTTGGTTGCCTTTCTATTCATCTCCCTAGCGACAACCTTACAGGACAAATAAACCCAAGGATTCGGATTTAAACTGGTGTTTTCATGATAGAATCATTAGTGCCTCCTTAAAACTAATTATGCAGGTAAAAAAAAGTTAAATTCTTGTCTAATATGGTTTTCCGTACGTCAAAAACGTGATTACGTACGGTTAATTTGATTGTAGGTATTATGTTTAGTCTGAACAAATTACACACGATTTTATAGTATTTGGACCATTATTAATGCGAAGTAGCGTGAAAATAATCTTCCGGGCCAATTAAAAAAAAACAGTGATGTTTTAAAAGAAAAAAAGAAACCCCATCATCCTTCTAGTTTTTTTTAACGTGTGGATATCCCCATGGACTTCCTCCGCTCGGGGATGGCGACGGGGACGGCGATGTGTCGTAGATACTTCACCACGGAGTGACCTACCGACTAAAACCTCACGGGTGTTTCGCCTCGCCATTCTTTGCTAGGGTTACGGAGTGAGGTTACATTCCTCCGATAGTGCAGCTGTATAAACCCTCTTTCAGCTACTTTGGGGTCGGCTTCTAGTCTAAATAGATGCGGCTGAATATTTGTATTTTACACGAAGCGACTGCCATCAAACCTCCGCAACAAACATTTCTGAGCCGATATCCTAATGAATAGACTGCTTGTCCGGGCTTCTGACTACCACTACGTTTTAGGTTCCTTTGATAACCGGAAAAAAAGATTTAACGTGCTCTCTGAGGCACGTACTGTTATACCCTGTCAATGTATACAAAGTTGCTAACCGTAATGCCTAATAAGCAATACGGTACTTAGGTCAGAAGTATAGCTAGTTCAGGCAGTTTAGTTCGCTTCCGACTTTCTAACCGAGCGGGTCTGCCTATAGGTCTCACCTAGTGTTAAGTAATAAATGTAATCCTTTTAAAATAAATATATCCTTGAAATAATTGTCCTTCGTTTCCTTTTTTTAAAAACTGAATTCGGGTGAGACCTATAACATTTTGGTGGCAGCGGTGGGATATGGAAATCCCCAGTGCCGATCCGCGTAAAATATTATAAAGTGTTAAACCAGTGAAAACGGCGAACCAATTATTCACAAACTCGTAACCCGAAATATATCCTGATACTTACCGCGAGTGACCTTCAATTAAAACTTACCAGTAAAGTATCCGTGCTCCAAGTGATCCTGTGAATATCTGCGTGTTCCTTCGAATTTATCCTGCGTGTTTCCTGCGAGTACTTAACTGCGCGTTTCCTGCGAGTACTTACCTGCGTGTTTCCTGCGAGTACTTACCTGCGAAGATCATCCAGTGTCCTGTGTATACGTTGTGTAGTGTATCAGTGCACGTGTGTGCGTGTACGTGTACCGCTATGCAGCTAACCCAAACAATTGTTCTTATCGCCGCCTACGTGTTCCTGTAAGTCATTGAGCATTTATATATAACCGTAACTATTAATTCTACTGATTCGTAAATTTGTTGTGTTTATACCTTCTATTTGTGTAATCCTTTTGTATTATGTCTAAAACGTCTAAAACTGAAGACTATAAATTACATGTTGACATCCCAACTTCGGACGTTCCAGAACAGAAATCCCCAATTTTATCTCCTAGAATAACTAAACAAACACCCAAAACGGAATCCAAAATGGAAATAAATACCTTACTAAAATTCGTCAAAGAATATGAGTTCACGAGAATGTGCTTCGGTCTAAGGAACGCTGGACAGACCTTCCAACGGCATATTGACAATGTTCTTCGCGGCCTACCCGCATTTCCATTCGTAGACGATATTCTTTTAGCTTCTGAGAATGAGGAGGTACACAGACGAGAACTCGAGGAAGTGTTCAACCGACTTAATAACAATGGCTTACAAATAAACGTCGCAAAATGCATTTTCGGGCAGTCTAGACTCGATTTTCTAGGAAATACAGTAAGCCCAGAAGGCATTACCCCAACAGAAGAAAAAATTAAAGCTATCAGGCTGTACCCAAACAAACAAAAGCGGCGAAGATCCTCGATTGTGTTGGGCAGTCCCAACACAATCGAGGATCTTCGCCGCTTTGTTGGGATGCTAAATTTTTATCGTTCGAATATACCCCACGCTGCCGAACATCAAAAAGAATTAAGTAAATACTTTCACAACGCTAAAAAAAACCATAAAACCAAGATACAGTGGACTTCGACAGCAAAAGAAGCTTTTAACCAATGTAAACAAGACATTGAGAACGCAGTGCTACTGTCGTACCCATCCTCCCCAGTGTTTGAAGGACGAGAGCTTACAATTTATACAGACCACAAGCCACTGATACACTCGTTGACGGCAAAAAGTAACGCTGAGACGCCAAGACATCTTGAATATATCGGACAATTTACGTCGAATATTCAACATATAGCAGGTAAAGACAATCAGGTCGCGGATGCACTCTCGCGAGTTGAAACAATAACCTGTCCGACGCCATTAGATTACGACGAGTTAGCCAAACAACAATCACATAGTGAAGAGTTGAAAATGCTTAAAAATACAGGGAAATACGTATTTAAAAGTATCAACATTCCGAATTCAATCGTCAACATCACTTGCGAGATGTCAACAAGTACTGCTCGTCCATACTTACCGCCAGACTTCCGAAAAATAGTATATCAAGCGATTCACGACCTTAGCCACCCAGGAATAAGGGCTACAAGGAAACTAGTCGCTGCGCGTTACTTTTGGCCTTCAATGAATAGCGACGTAAACAATTGGGCTCGAGCCTGTGACCCATGCCAGCGAGCTAAGGTGCAACAACACACCAAATCACCTGTATCAATTTTTAAGCAAGTGTATCGACTAGAGCACGTACACATAGATATCGTTGGCCCATTACCTATATCTGACGGGTACCGATATCTATTAACGATGATAGATAGGGCTACCAAATGGCCAGAAGCCAGCCCACTAGAGGAGATAACCGCAGAAAAGGTTGCTGACGCCTTCTATCAAGGTTGGATTGCAAGGTTTGGCTGTCCGGTAACTATAACTACTGACCAAGGGAGACAGTTCGAGTCAGACCTATTTAGAAAATTGATGCATCGCATGGGAATTCACCGCACCCGGACGACTGCCTACCACCCACAGTGTAATGGCATGATAGAACGATGGCATCGATCGCTCAAAACAGCACTCACTGCGAGACTCAAATCAACAACATGGTCACAGGAATTACCTACAGTTTTGTTAGGGTTGCGAGCGTCGTTGAAAGAGGACATCGGTGCAAGTACCGCTGAACTATTATACGGTCAAACTCTGCGACTACCTGGAGAATTTTATGACGAGTCCACGAGTTGTCGCGACACACCATCCAGCTTTATGGATAAATTAAATGGAGCGTTAAAGAAGGCACAAGTGCAGAGGCAATCAAACCAATCCCGACCAACATTTATACACGACGATCTAAATAAATGTTCTCATGTATACATACGCAATGATGCAACAAGAAAGCCTTTAACGCCAAATTATGACGGCCCATACGAAGTCATCGATCGCAACGAAAAATACTACACAGTACAGTTAGATAACAGACGTACCCGAGTCTCCATCGATAGACTGAAGCCAGCATTTCGTATGGACACAGAGTCAGAAACAGCTACAAGTACCTACGCATACGTGACAAAATCAGGAAGAACATCCAAGCCGTCCGTACGCTTTCATTAGCGGGGGAATGATGTAGCGTAGTCATTGTCATCGATGATGCATACCAGACGACGTCGCACGACCGTCCCTCACGGCCAGCCGTGCACACTGAATGTGAATTGCTACGGTCGCTAGGCGCGAACGCAGCGGTCGGCGAGCGAGCCGTATCTTCACGCGCGCTATTAGTTTGGAACGAGGCAGGCCTACCGCACATTTATATTTATAAAATTTTATGTATGTACCCCTTATTTTGTTATATTGTTTTACGAAGAGTATAAAAGGAACTTCGAACTAATAAATGATACATATCGCTATTGGACTTTATTTCGCTAACACCTTCGCTCAGACCGCCAAAACCCTATCACCCACAAACTCAAGGAGCCCTAGAACGAAGTCATTCAACACTGAAGGAATATCTAAAATCATATGTTAACAAGGAACAATCTAACGAGGAACAATGTATCGAGGCCACTCGATACATATATACAGCCATGCTTGCATATAATACATCCGTCCATTCCACTACAAACTTTACACCTTACGAATTAATGTTTGGGCGCAAGCCATTTATTCCTAATTCAATTTATAACGAATCCTTAGGTACAACATACCCAGACTATGTCCATGTTCTCCAAAACCGACTAAAATACTCACGTGAGAAAGCATTAGATTTTATAAGAAAATCCAAATAATCTTCCAAAACCACATGATACTCACACTCGTCCTGTAAAATACAAAATTGGCGACTATGCGTATCTAAAAAACCATTTAAGATTACGTAAAGCGCTGTCTCCTATTTGGAAAGGCCCGTATAAAATTATAAAAATCAATGGTAACAACACACTTACCTTATTAATTAACCGACGCCACGTTACACATCATTTTGATCAAGTAAAACCTGCCGACAATCAATATAACCCGATAAAATCCATAAAGGTAGGTAGTTTTAATTCAATGTACCTCGTATAATATTCGCGCGTCAGAAATCCATATTTTACTTAATTTCTTACAAAATATGTTGCATTTTGTCTGTAATTCCTTGACGGCTTAATATTCTCAGATTTCCGATATACATGATGTCAATTTAAGAATAAGCTTATATTACCAATGCTACGCTACGGAAAATTTTAATTTATATTTTTTTTTGAGTTCTCCCAAACTATTCGACTTTGTGAGCGAACTTAAGAAACGAACGATTAACAAAACAATACGTCAGGAAAATAAAAAAGGAAATATAAAAACAAGACGTCAGGAGCATCGCAACTTTAACAGTCCTGACCATTCAAAAATCTAGAACGGATAACCCAATAATGACTGTTAAATTCACTATGTTAGTGTGTACCTACAGTTTTTTGTTTTTAGGTATTTACAAAGATTGCTCTTCTAGGTTCTAAAGTATTTCGCATTCTGTCTTACTCCATTTTACAAATTAACTACTGACCCATTAGTTATAACGTCGTTATTAGTTCATTATTAGGGCTTAAGGATTATGTAAATTAAAACTAAATTCAGTATGTTGTAGTAAATTTATTGCATGCTTATATAGATTCCATTGCAGGTTCTTATTTCTTAATTGTAACCGATTCTCGAAGTGCCCTGCAGTTACTAAGTCGCTGTACTTCACCCACTCGAGGGATTCCGATTGCATACAGTATCTTGGATACAATTTGTAAAGTAAAGGAAACAATAAAAATATTGTTCTGCAGTGGGTGCCTTCCCATGTCGGCGTTGTAGGTAATGAAACGGTTGACCAATTGGCTAAGGAGGCATCAATCGATGGCGTAATGTGTTCATGTGAACCATATTATACTGAACTTTTCTACAAAATTAAACAAACATGTTCTAATATTTGGCAGGAATATTTTAATGAACATAGTCGTAGTAAAGGTATATGGTACGCCACAATACAACCGACTATTCTCAAACGGTCATGGTTAGACAATGCCAACATGGGGAGACAGACTATAATAACTGCTGATAGTATTGGTAGCTCTTAAATAAAAATCATTTAAATTAAGTATTATTTATTATTTTAAATTATTTATGTCGCTAATAGTGAGCTAACTACTCCTACCTGCCAGTGAAGTGTTATTTCCTTTAAAGGACAACTTTTATTTTTCACTGTTAAACAACACAACACACATGGAGGCTATTAACCATAGTATCTCTGAAATGAGCATCTTGTTCAATAAGAGGATGGCTGATTTTGAGTCAGAATTACAAAATACTCCTAGCACCGCATCTTCTACAGCTTCAGGGCTGGCAGCTGAGTTTGCATCTTTCCGGACGTTTATTGTGCAGGCTCTTGGATCCCTTCAGCAGCAAGTGGAAGCTCTTGCACAGAGCCTGGATAGTTTGGAGATGCGTACACGTCGGAAAATGTTGCTGTTCCACGGTGTGCCGGAAGACAAAGAAGAGGTAACCGCACAAGTGGTGGCTAACTTTGTAAGTGATCGCCTTAAAATAAGCTTTACAACGGCTGATATAAAGCGATGTCACAGATTTGGTTTGGAAAATCGAAGCTAAAAGGTTGTGGTATCACTATCTCGGAGTTCTTGACTAGAACCAGGCATAACTTCTTTATGGCGGCGCGGGAGCGGTTTGGTTTGTCCCAATGCTGGACTCGCGAGGGCACTGTGTATGTTCTGGGTTCTGGGTCCTGATGGCAAGCGGCATCGTGTTACTTCCCGAGCTGAACTGGACAGGATTGGACCGCAGTTAGATCAGAGGCAGCCGGATCACATCAGCATGCAGGCAGTACCGGTGGCGAAGGTCATAACAAAGTCTAAACGTGTTGCGGCCAAAAAGTGAAAATAACATTTACTTTTGTACAGTTCAGGTAACTACTTCGCCAAGTACCCGCCATAATTATGTTTCTGCATAGCTTATTTATTTTCTAATGACCCACTCTTTGTTTGTTTTTGCGAAATTTTTATACTATCACTCAAATTCATGTTTTATAATAACCTTCAAATTAAACAGTCCAAATGTCGTAATGATAATGATAATGATAATGATATTTATTTCTGTAAATAGATCTTTTAAAGACACTTTTACAAGTCAATATATTACATATTTTTTTTAAGCTAGATGGCTCCGGCATTTCCTAGCTGACGACCTCTGAGAAGAAACGCCGAAACAAACTCAGAGAATCATAGTCTCTTTTAAAGTCCAGACAATGTATAGTAACAAAATATGTGTCTTACAATGTAGGGCAAAGTCTGAAATGGCCTTTTGAAGAAAGAGCCATAGCGGCTTTGAGTAGACCAGTCCCAAGTGACGGCACGCATGCATCAGTCATTGTGTAGCTCAACCATAATTTAGGGAGCTCAACAACCCGTCGCACGACGGTACCAGATCAGAAGAACATTTGCGTAGGTCACATAAAAAAAAGCTCAAAGCCACCAGACTGTTCAAAGCTAAGTATGTATATTTAGCCTACAAAGTACTCACATTTACATTTTATTGCGTTAAAGTATTAAATAATAAGAAAAAAAAAATATATATAATCACAGTAACGATTTCAGTAATATCTAATAAATTAAAAAACATAATTGTCAGACTTACATGAGAGCAATGCAGTTTGATGTGTAGTATTAAATTAATTAAATGAATACAGTCTACTAAACAGAAAAGGAAAAATAATAATTAAAGAGATTGCCATTGACAGTAAGAGCCGACCAGCCCCGACAGACGGCACCCGTTAGAATGTTAAGTTTGATGAAATATATGTTGTTAATTTTTTTTGTTTTCTAAATGAGTTTTAGCACAATTCTGCCTAAAAGATGCTATAATCTCATAAAGCACCGATGCATATTAAACTTCGTAGGTATTATTATTCTTCCTGCGAGCCTTTCCCCAACTATGTTGTGGTCTTCAAGTTGAGGTGGCTTCCAGTTTAATCAGATGCGGCTGAACGTCAGTATTTTACACGAAGCGACTGCCAACCGACCTCTGCAACCCAATTTCAGGGTGCGTACCGATATCCTGAGGATAGACTGGTTGTCAGGCTTTTTGAGCTTCTGACTACCATTAACGATTGTGACAACCGGGACCGACGGCTTTAGGTACGTGCTCCCCGAGGCAAGGAGGGGTCTCGATCTATTAAAAATGGTCACCCATCTACAGACCGGTCGCGGCTAGCGCAGCTTAACCTTGCAGATCGGTTGATCAGCTTAGTTATTACTTAGCCACGAGCCCGTAGTTAATATTATTATAAGCCTTTAATCAATATTTTATAATAAAAAAAACAAGTAGACATTAAAAAACACACAAATTTGATTTTTCAATTTGTATGGAAATGACTTACTTAATTCTGTCATGGTACGGCACGCGCCACGTACACGTAAGTGTATGGTTTTTATGGCATCTCATCAAAGTCACTAGAACATGGTGAACCCACTTTCACATGATGTATATTATGTTTAATTAGATACCTTTACCTACCTACATAATTAGTTTGAAAAATGATTTTGTGTACAAATGAGAAAATATAATATTATGATGAATGATATGTCAAAACATTAGCTGTCAGCTGTCACCGATTTCATGAATAATAATTTACTTCATACAAGTCCTTCGGTCGTCGTTTCTTCAAGTTACATTTTTAGCATTTGCAGATTTATTTTATATTCATATTTTTTTTTCTTGTTGGTAATAATTTTGTAAATTTATAATATCTTTTATTATATATATTTAAACTAATATCAAATGCCTGGACTTTCTTTCATTGTTGAGTCCTTAATTTATATTTATCTCACACAGCTGGCAGGTGGATTGGATGGAAGCTTTAATTTTGTAAACTTGTTTTATAGATTTAATTAATTATAATTAATATTGATATACCTATTTATATTATATATAACTATTTTATCATTTATAACTTGTATTATATCAATACTCAGTAACAGTGATAGTGATAAATTCTTTTCATTAAAAAGTGATGATGAAAGCTTCGCAAGTGTTCCATCTCTGTCTCTTATGCGTTATCAGATATGCCAAAGAATTTTAATGTTGTCCACATAAATGCCCAGAGTATTCCGGCTCATTTCCCCGATATGCTGGCCAGTTTTGACTGTAAGAATATCCATGCAATACTTGTCTCGGAGTCATGGTTAAAATCATGCCTTCCTTCCTCCTCTTATTCTCTACCGGGCTTTCAGCTCATTAGGAATGATCGTGCGGTTGGCGGTGGTGGGCGATCCCTTTCACTATTGTAAATATGTCAACGCAGCCTCCTCCGCTGAACGCCGGTGAACATCTTTTTCTGGAAGTTGAACTCCACCATAAAAAGGTTCTCCTTGGAGTCTATTACTGTCCCTCTTTACGAATTAATTTCTTCTCCTCCTTTGAAAAGATCTTGGAATCTCTACTGCCTTCTTACAGTCACACCATCATCATGGGTGATTTTAACACCTGTCTCCTTAAAAACGATTTCCGTTCTTCTTCTTTCCGTCATATCACTGAATCCTGTAATCTTTCCATCCTTGACCTCGGTGCTTCACATCATTTCCCTAACTCTATTCCTTCACTTCTTGACCTTATTCTGGTCTCATCTTCGCTGCATGTTGCTAAGCATGGTCAATTCGCAGCAGACAACTTTTCCTATCATGACCTGATTTTTCTCTCTTACAAAATTCGCCCACCCAAGGCAAAGTCTAAAACTCTTCTTCTTCGCAATTTTGGGGGTATGAATCCTGATTGGCTTCGAGATGATACTAACAAGATAGACTGGTCTCCTGTGCTTGCATCGACATCAGTTGGTGAGCAGGTCGACCTGCTTACCGATAATTTGATAAAGCTGTATGATCAACATGCTCCTATTCGAGCTATTAAAATTAAACACCTTCCTTCACCTTGGCTTACAGACGAAATTAAAACTTTAATGTGTAGGAAAGCTGCGGCTAAATCAAGATACAAAACTAGGCCTTCTGACCACAGTTGGGACAAATGTGTATCGATTAGAAATCACTGTAATAAGGTGTGTAGGAATGCACAACGCCAAAATATCCATAAGTCCGTTGAAAACGGTGATCCAGCTAAAGTATGGAAATTTCTCAAATCATTAGGGGTCGGGAAATCACATCATGAAACTATTCCTAAAGACTTAGATATTCATTCACTTAACAATCATTTTTCTTCTGCGTCCGACTTTGATCAGACTGCTAAAACGCATACTCTTAATTATCTTTCTAATCTCCCGATTCCCGATATTTCCTCTTTTGTCTTTAATCAATTCACCGCTTGTGATGTTAAGAGGGGCATCATATCGATTACATCCAATGCTGTTGGATGTGACTGTGTCAGCCGTAATATGATAATTCCTATCCTTGATGAAATCCTTCCTGTCATTGTCCACATCCTGAATTATTCGGTAACCAGTAGTACCTTTCCAGATGCCTGGAAGGATGCTAAGATCATTCCTCTACCCAAAAAGTCGAATCCTACATCTTTTTCCGATTTTCGCCCCATTTCTATATTACCATTCCTGTCTAAAGTCCTTGAAACCCTTATTCACCAGCAACTTAGCTGTTTCCTATCCAAAAATAGCCTCCTGAATCCCCTCCAATCTGGTTTCCGTCCGGGACACAGTACCACCTCAGCCCTTATTAATATTACGGATGATATCAGATCAGGTATGGATAACGGTAAATTAACAGTTCTTGTACTATTAGATTTTACCAATGCCTTCAATACTGTTGATTTTGAAGTTTTGCTTGGTATACTTCGCTCTTTCAACATATCTCCATCGGTGATTGATTGGTTTCATAGTTACCTGTCTGGTCGCCGACAACGAATTTGTATCGAAGACTCCTTCTCTTCTTGGTGCAACACGTCTGCCGGTGTGCCTCAGGGTGGCGTTCTCTCCCCACTTCTTTTTGCAATTTTTATAAATTCAATCTCTCATAGACTAGCTTCCTCCTACCACCTTTATACTGATGATCTTCAAATTTACAGTCAAGCGCCACTTGATAAGTTGTCAGAAGCCATCGATATCATTAATTTAGATCTTGCTCGCCTAGGTGAATGGAGTGCAAAGTTTGGTCTGAAGATCAATCCGTTAAAAACCCAAGTAACTGTTGTTGGCAGTTCCCGGATGGTGTCTAGGATCGACTGGTCAATACTTCCTCAAGTCTCTTTTAATAAAATCTCCATTCCTATCACTGAGAAAGTAAAGAACTTGGGGATATATATCGACAGGACACTTTCTTGGGATGCGCAACAGCAGGAAGTCAGTCGTAAGATGTTTGCAGCGGCTGGCTCCTTGAGACGCCTTAGAAATTTTCTTCCCGTTACCACCAAAATTGCACTTGCTCAATCTCTTCTCCTTCCTATGCTAGACTACGCTGATGCCGGCTGTCTTGATCTTACCGAAGAGCAGTTTGATAAACTTGAGCGACTCCAAAACTTATGTATTAGATTTATATTTGGTTTGCGCAAATATGATCACGTTTCTGAATTTCGTACTAAGCTCAAATGGCTGCCTAGCCTTCGTCGGAATGCTCGTATTCTTTCTCTTTTATATAACGTTCTTTTTAATCCTTCCACCCCGCTCTATCTAAAAGATCGCTTTGAGTTCCTTTGCGACACTCACAATAGACGTTTGAGATCTTCGGACAACATGAAACTGAAAATTCAAATGCACTCCACCAGCTTTTTTGACAAATCGTTTACGATTCAAGCAGCTCGCCTGTGGAACGCTTTGCCAATTAGCATAAGACGTGCTCAATCGCTGCCTATCTTTAAGAAGATGGTGAAAGATCTTTATCTTTCTCTTGTACCCAGGAATGCTTAACTCGCTACTCGCTTGCACTGTCATTCATTAATTTCCTTAGCTTAATATTTTATATATATATTTAGGTTTCAAAAGTGGAATAACATAAAAAAAAACAATTCAGTACGCTATTCACCTCTTTTAATTACAAATCAAAAACATAACCTCTAAGTCTAACAAAATATCAAGTATAGAAACAAGACACCAATCAATAATTAATTTTAAAACAAAGTACTACTCACGGAAAATAACCACACTTTTACCAATTAAAGCAATAAACGAAAGCACTCACAAATCACGTCGACGACGACCGTACCCTTCGAGAGCCGAGGAGCAAATGACCGTTATCAGTGCGTTCGATGCCTTTTATAGGCGCACCGTAACAATTAAATAAAAAAAAAGGTTGAGTTCCCTAAATCGGCCTATCCTGACGGAGCGTCGTCCTCGGCGCAGTTCCTTTGGTGTTCGGCTGGTGGTGGGCTTGATTCTGCAGCTGGAGGGTCACCACCAGGCCCGACCGGTACAGCATCACGTTGAGGGGACGTCGATGATGGACCTGCTCTGGGGTCACATTCTTCATCATCTGGAATACGCATATACAGATAGACTGTCATGTAATACTTAATGTCATTTAAAACGAAACTTATAACATTAAGTAATATTAAAATTCATGAGAGCTCTCGAATTTATACTTCACGTCCTTCGTTGTCTTGCTTTCCGCGTGGAGAAATTTCCAACGCTGTGAAACTGCATCTGTGAACAAATCAGACAGAAGGCGTCCCTTCTGCCTGAGGTTGACGGAGGCATCACTGAATCGCACGTCAACGTTACTTGATAGACAGATGCCTCTCACTATAGGCACGTCTATATAGACGTAGGCATCGCTGAATCGCGCGTCCAATACATGACATCACATTTTACATCAGTGCTTTTGTAGACGGAGGCATCGCTGAATCGCACGTCTAGCACAGTCATAAACAATAACGTGATTGAATGGACGGAGGCATCACTGAATCGCACGTCCAACACAGTCATAAGCAATCACGTCCTTGTGAGGACGGAGGCATCACTGAATCGCACGTCCAACACAAACAAATATTACTTTGGTACATTCACCGCTTGGGAGCCGAACCGCCATTATGTGGTCATAATTAACGCTTTAAACTAAGTAAGATTAGGTAACTAGGTAAGATTGTGATATATCTTATTTTGATGGAATGGTAAGTAAAGGACAAATGGCGGCACGGCCCGCCAAATCGGTGAACGGAGCCCAATTCGTTACTCACTTTCGAAAAAGGCTGCGCATGACTCTGGACACCACTCTCCGTTCCAGGGTATCATGTATTCAGCGGCCGCCTGTGTGGTCTTGCCGTACAAGCCACTGACAAGTTTCAGTTGATAGCGGCCGTTAGGCAGTACCTTAAACACTCGATAAGGTCCGCGTATGCCAGGATCTAGTTTTCCTGTCGACTGAGAATATTTTATTACGAAAACCAGATCATTTACATTAAAGGTGCGTGGTGTTCGCCGTCTCTGATTGACATAGTCATCTTGTTTGGCCTGGTTTCGTGTCAACAGTTGGTGGGCTCTTGTTTTGCACAGTTCTCTCCAACTTTCATGATTTTGGGACATTTCAATGGCGACGTCACGGATTAGCGTCCGCACAACAGGTGTTGTGGCATCGGTGCCTACTAGAAGCTTCAGGGCTGAAGTCTGCGTTGTCTTCTGTTTGGTTATGTTCAGGACCAGTTGAAACCTCCATAGTTCTTCTGACCATTTTGCACGTTTGTGATTGGTTTCAATACGAATCATGTTTAAGACGGTCCGGACATATCTTTCCACTTGTCCGTTTGCGTTGTGCATTTCGGGCGTTATGAAATGGATTTCACAACCAAACTCTGTCAAAAGAGTGGAGAATTCCGATGATTCGAACATCCGGCCGCGATCGGCTACTAATAGCTTAGGAACGCCAAAGAGTGATATCGCATTGGTAAACGCGCGCTTAAGCTCACTTACATCCTGCCTACGAATTGGATATAACAAACAAAACTTTGTGAACGAGTCTATTATTAATAAAACATATTTATAACCGTCTGATTCAGGTAATGGGCCCAGTGCGTCTATATGCAGTGTCTCGAAAGGAATACTAGGTTTTGGCCAAAATGTAATCGGTTGGTGAGGGGCTCTAGGGGCACGTTTATGGGAAACGCACACTAGACAGTGTTTTATGTACTTTGCTACGAATTGACGAATCCCTGGGAACCAGAAATATTTGAGGATTAAGTCTAAGGTTTTTTCGGCGCAAACGTGTTCATATTCGTCATGAAAAATTCTCAATAAACTTAGACGATGTCCCTTGGGGATAAAGCAGAGGAGTCTGGCTTCCTCGCCCACTGGCGAATAACGATAATAAAGAAGCTCATTCTGACGTACATATCTCTGAGAATCTAATTCTCCGTCTTGCAATTTTTGCAGGAGACCTTGGGTCTCATCGTCTGCAGACTGAGCAACTTGCGCCCAGTTGCGTGGCTTTGATATTTGGTGTACTTTCGTGGTTATTGGGTTGCGGCTTAGGTAGTCTGCATGCGTCATCAGTGTACCTTTTCTGTAGTCAATACTAAAGTTAAAGTCTTGTAAGTAGATCCACCATCTGGCGACGCGAGGAAGCAGGTGCTTCTTTTTTTCTGTAGCCTTGAGAGCATTGCAGTCGGTGACGACTTTAAAGTTTATGCCCACCAGATAGTGGCGGAAATTCTGCAACGCTCTCACGACCGCCAGAGTTTCCAGCTCATAAGAGTGGTACCTGCTTTCTGCGGCTTGAGTGGCTCTACTAAAGTACGCGACTACATGTTTACTACCGTCAGCCTTTTTCTGCATTAGTACGGCACCGTACCCAATACTGCTGGCGTCGGTATGTACCTCTGTGGGTAAGGATTGGTCAAAAATTGACAGTATAGGTGATTTGGTTAAGCAGTCTATTATCTTACGCCTAGCTTGTTCCTGCTCTGAGCTCCAGTGAAAACTCACGTCCTTTTTCATTAGGCGTGCTATGCAAGCAGTTTTTGTAGCATAGTCTTTGATATATTTCCTAAAGTACCCTGCCAAGCCTAGGAACTGACGGATTTGCTTGACGTTGCAAGGTGTCGGTGCATCAACTAACGCTTGAACTTTTCGGGGGCTCGGCCTAACCTGACCCTGGCTAATTAGACGTCCTAAGTATTCGACCTCTGTGGAAAGGAACGAGCACTTTTTCAAGTTTATAGAGAATCCCGACTTAGTCAACGTCTCCAGTACCCTGCCCAACAAGTGAATGCCCTCATCAATACTATTACTCATACAGAGAACGTCATCGACGTAGACTAATACATTACCAGCCTCAATATGTTTGCGGAGAGTATTATTAATAATTCGTTGATAAACTATAGGAGAATTCGTCAGACCGTAAGGCATCCGTAGGTACTCATAGTGCCCTTCTGGTGTGACGAAAGCCGTCTTGTGAATTGAACTATCTTCGATGGCTATTTGGTGGAAGCCTGTAGCCATATCGAGGCTAGTAAAATATTTAAAGTTACCTAGCCTGTCAATGTGATCGTCTATCAGTGGTAGGGGGTACCGGTCTCTAACTGTCAGTCGGTTGAGTGCCCTATAGTCGACACACATCCTGTCGCTTCCGTCTTTTTTCTTGACTAGTATTATGGGACTCGCATATTCTGAGTTGGAATCGCGGATAATGCCCTTGTCTTTTAGATCGTGTATGATTTCTCGGACTTTAATTTTCTCAGAGTGTGACAGCTTATAAGGTCGATAAGCGACAGGCGTATCGTCCGTAACTTTTATAGTCATCTTACCAGTTGAAACAGTTGTCGATGCCGTACCAGAAATAAAGTAATCCGAAAATTGTTTTATTAAATTTATGAGGCGTTTACGTTCAAAATCTTGTAGGGGTGTATTAATCTGTGACGTTTCATCAGTAGATACGGCATGGACCACCCTCTCAATGGTTCGAGTTAAGTACTGCCTATGTTTTGTCCGTACGTATGTAATACCGTCACGATTGAGGATGTCAGTTCCTATAATAATGGGGGTCGTCATAAGATGCCCTGGTACTACGACGAAGTCGGCCTCGATAGAGATCCCATCAAGCTCAACAGTTAACGTAACATAAGTATCAGCTTGAACGGCAGCGTCACTAATTCCTTTCAAAACACAGCGTCTAGGTTTCCGTTCACACGTAAGATGTTTCAATGCTTCGGAGGAGACTAATGAGACATTTAAAGCACCGCTGTCGATGAGGACATCAACAGGGATACCCTGTACAACCGCAGTAGTAATGTCACGCGTGTCTCGCGAGGAACCAGCAACGGGCGTATTGCACAAATTTACATTTCGCTTATTACGAGTGCCCGATCTGTCCTTAGCAAATCAGACATCTTCACTATGTCCTGGTTTTTTGCAAAAGTTACAGACTAACTTGTTACCATTGGTCGCAGCCGGGGTAGTGGTCTGATCGGTTTTAGGTCTTTTAGAACAGTGAAGGGATTTATGGCCTTGCTGTCCGCAATTAAAACATTTCAAATTAAAAGGACGACTAGGGGACGGTGGCTTATGAACGGAATTTCGGTCTAGTTTAGTGCGGGTAGGCTTAGCGTAAATTGATAAAAACGAAACTAGGTCATGAACCTCTAGGTTGGCATTGGCGGCAGCAGCTCTAACCTGAGGATCAGTAATACCACGAATAACTATCAAAGTTCGCAATTCGTCACTTAGTCCTTTAACTATTTTAAGGCGTAACAGCGTTCTCCTTGCATATTCGGCATATGTACTGTACTTGTCGGAGGTGGCGTGCATTGCGTCATACAAAATATTTGCGTAATCAAGTTTCCGTGGGCACAATGGTTTAAATTCCCTAACGAAATTGCTCCATGTCCGATCGCTAGTGACCCACTCATTCAACCAAGTCCGCGCATCGCCTTTTAGACAAATCGATACGCGCGAAAGACATTCCGAATCTTCCCAGTGATTGGAAAACCTAGCCCGTTCGACTTCCGCACACCACGCGTCTATGTCATGAATCGTAGGGTCGAAACTAGATACGAAGTACTTATGGGTTCGTTGTGAATTTACCGATCTAATTGCTTCAGCTAGCATTCGCGCGGACGCAGTCATGGCCTGTTCATCGTGACTATGAACGTTGATGTTACTTGTCGTACTCTCAGATGCGGGTACATTTAACGCGGAAATAGAGCTATTAATGGGTGTTTCAGATATCTGTTCGTTAGTATGAAGGGTCTGATCGTTCTGAATTTCACCTATTGGGGGTGTATGTGACATTAACGGCGAACTGGTCCTAACTAGTTGGCCGTCGGCTGCGCCACGCAAAGCAGAACGTTCGGATTCGAGTGTATTTAAACGGGTCAAAATTGACGCTAGCGTTTGTTGCATCGTCGAATTTTGATCGGAAGGGTTACGATTCGGTCTGCGGTTCGACCGTGAACGAGTCCTACTTCTTGACCGAGACCTACTTGGGTAACGGGAACCACTCCTGGAGCGAGATCGGTTCCAAGAGGGAGACTCGTCCCGAGACCTACGATCCCTGTGGTGTCGACGTGACTTGTTGCGAGGGGCACGTTGTCTATCGGCCATATTCACACACACACAATAAATGTAATACAAAAGAATACAATGGATAATTAGTGTCTTATTTATATACCCGACAAAACAAAAGTAAATAAGATGAAAATCGACTTCAGTGGGCGTTGAGAGTATCCCACTTCTGAATTTAGGTTTCAAAAGTGGAATAACATAAATAAAACAATTCAGTACGCTATTCACCTCTTTTAATTACAAATCAAAAACATAACCTCTAAGTCTAACAAAATATCAAGTATAGAAACAAGACACCAATCAATAATTAATTTTAAAACAAAGTACTACTCACGGAAAATAACCACACTTTTACCAATTAAAGCAATAAACGAAAGCACTCACAAATCACGTCGACGACGACCGTACCCTTCGAGAGCCGAGGAGCAAATGACCGTTATCATTTTTTTTTTTTTTTTTAATTTTTTTTTTTATGACGGACTTAGTTTATAGCTCGAGGGAGCTTTAAAAACTTAACCGGACTAGGTGGCGAGGCACCAAATGCCTCCAGCCAGGGGCAACTTATAAACTAAGCAACACAGCTAAGGGTGTCCCCTGCGGGACTCGGACCTCGGCTTAGGGCGTTGCTGGGGGGGCAGCTAGGGACGGCTGGATCTGGGTTTAAATTATTTAGGGGCGAATTTAAAGCTACTGGCTCGGCACGGGCCGGCTCGAGCAAGGGACGGGGAGGATTACCGTTAAGGGGTCTTCGCGACGGGCCTCGCCGGCGAGGACGGTATATCGGGCGGCGTTTTTGTGCGTGTGTTTTGAGAGTGCTAGTCACTCCGTTTGACTCCTGCGCTAGGGTAATTTGGTCGTCAGGGTAAGTGAGTGCGTGCCTTGGGCGGCGCACTCTACTTATCTGAGAGGGTTTGTAGTCTACGCTACTGACCACAAGGGGATTAGGGTGAAGGGGGGCCAAATCGAAATAGCGCTTAGAGGCGCGTTTCATAAACTGCTTGATGGTAGGCAGTTTTAAGTCTAAGTGAAGGTCCCTATTGCGCACGTACCAAGGGGCACCCGTGGCTTTGCGCATGAATCGGTTTTGGAGGGTCTGCATCCTATGGATAGCGGGACTTTCTATGTGAGCGAATACGACACTCGCATAGGTCATGATGGGGCGAATACACATCACGTAAATTCTCACCTTGTATTTGAGGGAGAGTTTACTGCGTGCATTGAGCATGCCATGTAGACGTCCTAGAGCAAAAGCGGCGCGCGAACGCACCGTTTTTATGTGCTCACGGAACGTAAGTCGGTAATCTAGAACCACGCCCAGGTATTTGGCTTTCTTTTCCCAAGGGATCTGTTGGCCGAAGAGGGAGATGGGTTGGGCTTGAGCGGAGAGGTCGGAACTCTTGTGAAAGAGAACCGCCGCGCTCTTGGAGGGATTCACCTCTATTCTCCATTTCCTGAACCAATTCCCTAGAGCATTGACTGAGGATTGGAGAATTTTGGTGATGTTTGTTAGGCTGATGCCGGAATAATATATAGCCGTGTCGTCAGCGAATAGAGCTAACTGCGACTTGGATCTTTTTGGAATATCGCTGGTGTACAGCGTGAAAAGGAGAGGGGAGAGCACGGAGCCCTGAGGGACTCCGGCTCGGATAGGATGAGGGGACGAGAGTGTGCCGCCCTCTATACGATAGCGAAAGGTGCGATTCGACAGAAAATCTCGAATGATGAGCACGAGACGGTCTGGCACGTTGAATGAATATAGCTTGTAAATCAAGCCATTGTGCCAGACCTTGTCGAAGGCTTTCGCCACGTCGAAGAAGAGCATGCCAGTCGTCATACCGCGCTGGAATCCAGCGCTGATATGTTCGACTATGCGATGCACTTGGTGGATACACGAGTGTTTGGTTCGAAAACCAAACTGCTCGTCGGGAATGAGATTATGGGATTCGGCAAATTTCTTTAATCGGGCATAGATAAGCCGCTTATAGATCTTCCCAAGGCCTTTGAGGAGACTTATGGGGCGATAACTGGAGGGACCGTTATCAGTGCGTTCGATGCCTTTTATAGGCGCACCGTAACAATTAAATAAAAAAAAAAGGTTGAGTTCCCTAAATATATATATAATATTTATATATATATTTATATATGTATTTATTATATTTATATAATATGTATATATTTATGAGTATATATTTGTTTATTACTATAATTTATTATTATTTTACACATACATAATAGTACGCCTACACTACCCTCTGTGTTTCCTTTCTTCCAATCCATCCAAAGGTTGTCTGGAAGAGATCACCTTGTGTGATAAGACCGCCCATTGTACATACTCTTACTTAGTTTTATATAATGTTTGTAATTGTGTTTTTGGTGTGCAATAAAGCGTATATAAATAAATAAACTGCGCTCCGCCTTCGCTCTGGTCACATACCGTTAAATAAGTTCGCCTTTTTAATCGGTAAAGTAGAATCACCAAACTGTTCGGAGTGTAATATTACTGAGGACGTGTATCATGTAATTATGGAGTGTGTCAGGAACGAAGCGGAGAGAAGAGATATGCTTTTTATTAACCATAGATTTTACGAAACCGGTGAATGTAATAGCATCCTTGCAGCCCCCATTTCGGAGACTGCCAGGATGCTATATAGGCTTGCAGATACGGGAATTAGGCGTAGAGGTTATTTAGGCTAGTTCAAGTTGAGTTACTATAAGGTTGTTACTTGATGAGGGTGACATAATCTGAAAAGATTAAAACCCTCTATATATAAATAAAGAAAAAAATGATAATATTCTACTGCTTAACCACAGAGGGTTGTCATTATAATTTAAGCAAAATTGCATATGCATTTCAAATAAGAATAGGACTGATCTCCAGCCATCTTGTGACGTCATAGCTGTCAATTCGAACCAGATAGGTAGGGTGAGCAAAACAGATATATTTGAAGTAATACTTTTTAGGTATTTAAAATATTACACCGACTGATAAAAGAAGAAAATTAAATATTTTATTACCGGTGTTTATAATATTACTATAGTTATCGTCGTCTTGAAATATTTCCCTTTTTTGGTACATAATTTCGATTGATTTGACGTGGTTAATTTCTTTTTGCCAATCGTCACTGATAATATTACAAAACAAACTATTTGTGTACCAAAATTTCATTCAAATACTGTAAGTAGGTAGTAAGTGTAAGCCTCATGATGTAATATCACACAAATTGTTTAAATATATACGACTACCTACAGTCAGTTGTATCGATATTCCGTATTTTACGAATATAATATCGATACAACTGTCGGTCTGATTATTATATTAATGGCAACACTAGAATGATCTGTCACACAGTTCGGTATAAAAGCTTGAGACATTTGTCACCCGATTCATTCACTCGCCCGCTGACGCTCGCCGCGAGAGGACGTATCGCTTGCGCTGCGCTCTCTCTAAGCTCGTCTCGCTGTGCCCCGCCACAGCGCTCCGCAGTCGTCCCGACTGCACCCACATATTTGATCAAAAGCTGCCTTTTTCAAGGCGGTGGCTGATTTTCTGTCTCTTGCGGACTTCGGTACGCTCGCGCTCTAGCCCCTTCAGGGAAAAACCACAGTTTCGTGGTCCTCGGTGGAAACCGTACGGTGCCAACGAAACCGAGTGAGGTGTGGACCCGATACACCCGCTAAGCCCCTTCTGGGTAAAGCAAAAATCGGAAGGAGCTAGGACCACCGGCCTTGGGGGGTCTCCTAGTCGACCCTAGCTCTAACCCCGTTCTCTTACAGCTCCTCTAGTATCGTACTAGTACGGTACTAGAGCATAGGAACCCGTTCGCACATTAAGACTGGCGACGGGAGACAAGCTAGGGCACACTACAGGTACACACGCCTCCCTGCCTACACCCGGCAGGGAGGGTTCATTCACCCACACAACCCCGGGCTCATCCAACCCGGGGACGTTTAGGCTACCCCAAAATCCTCCTTTATTTTCCCCTCCCAGACATCTCTTCAAGATGTCTGACGCCCTGCTTCTAACCTTTTTAAAAGAGGTCCTCTTAAAGGACCCAGAAATCCTAGCCAAATATGGCTCCAAGCTCCCGCGTGAGCTAGCCCCTCGCCCCGCCCGCGCCCCTATCCCCGATAGCCCGGCTTCACCGGACGCAGATGTTCCTTCAATGGGACACCTGCATAAACAATTAGATTCTCCGGAAAGCCCGGAGGCTAATTTTTACGACCCCGCACTATTGTGCGATTCCCCGATCCCCATTGCGAACAATAGGTTCTCGAGCCTATTGTCCGCTGATTCGGAGAATGTTGGCGCACGTGCGCCAATTACTGTAGCCCCGCCCCCAACTCAAACGGTGCCAATGGACACGTCGGCACCGCGTGACTCCGAATCCGAGTCATCCCTCTCGGACTCGAGCTCTAGCTCTGAATCCTCTGACGGATTCACCCCAGTAACAGGGAAAAAAAGGCCTCGTAAAAACAAGGCCAACTCTGTTGCCCCCGCTAAAGCCCCCAGGACCGCTGAGGTCATCGACTCCCCAGCTTCTCCCATCCCATCAACCTCTTCACAGGTTGCTCCCTCCCCCGCCCCTCGCCCTCGTTCTCAGCCTACTGAGAACGCACCCAAGAAAGGCAAAGCCCCGCCCCCCGTCATTGTCCACGACAAAGAGTCGTGGGTCCCCATCTCCAAGATGTGTGTTGATCGCAAGATCAACTACACCTCTGCCCGACCAATCCAAGAGGGTATCAAAGTTACCCTCTCGACCTCAACCGACTTCAGAGGCTTTACAAGCCTACTTACCGAGCGTAAAATTAATTACCACACTTTTACGCTCGCCTCAGAAAAGCCCCTCCGAGTCATTATCCGCGGTGTACCCAAGGAGATTGACACGGAGGACGTACTCAGCGACCTTAAGTCGCAAAATATTCCCGCCCTCGAAATCCATCGCATGCACCGCGGCCGCGGTGGCATGCTGTACAACATGGTACTCGCCATTATCGAGCAATCGGAGGGCGCTAAGGCCATATTTAACATCCGATCCGTTTGCCACTTATCCGGTATTCGGATCGAAAAACCCCACAAGGGAGGTCCCATAGGGCAATGTCACAATTGCCAACTATACGGCCACGCAGGCCGTAACTGCCATGCCAGATCCCGGTGCGTGAAATGCCTAGGCGATCACGCTACCGCGGACTGCAGCCGTCCTAAAGACAGGACACTTTGTACCGAACCTCCCAGTTGTGTTCTGTGCGGGGAGCAAGGTCACCCGGCTAATTACCGTGGTTGCCCCAAGGCCCCCAAAATCTCTCCCAAGCACGCTAAACGTGCTGCGGCGAAGACCCAGAGGGAAAGCCCCTCGGCCGCCCTCCCTGACCGCCTTAGCCCTCAAAGGCCCTCCCCTTGGAGCGCGCTGAATCACCAGCAAGCGTTTCCCCCTCTTAAAACGCCACATCATGTGGCAAACATCGCACCCCTAATGGGTGCCCCCACCCATGCTCCCTGCGCGCCGGCTTCCCCGGCCGCTCTAAGACCCGCACAGGCTTCTAAGCCTGCGCTTGCGCCAGCACCCACGCAACCCCACGTACCCGCCTCTGCCACCCCGGCAGCAGGAAGGTCCTTGGGTGCTGCTTTTAAAGCGTTCAGTGTCGCCCCCATTGAACGCATCACTACCATTGGCCACGCCCTCATAGCTAATGAGGGAAACGGCCTCAGCATTCTCAAAATCATATCCGAGAATGCTGATCTAATTGATGCATTCTCCCAGCTTAGGTTCTAAATGGCGGTGCACGTAGGTAGAACCAAACCCCGGTCCCTTAAAATAGGTTTTTTCAACGCGAATAGCATGAATGGTCAACGTGATGAGATCGCCACTTTCCTCCGCGACCATCAAATTGACATCTTCCTCATACAGGAGACCTTCCTCAAACCATCCAAGAGGAATCCTGGAATTGCAAACTATCATATAGTGCGCAATGACAGGACTCGTTCTCAAGGAGGTGGTACCCTCATTTACTATAAAAGGTCCTTGTACTGCACTCCTATGGATAATCCTTCCCTCGAGCATATTGAGACCTCGATATGTCGAGTAGGCATGACCGGTCATCAACCGATAACTATCGTATCGGCTTATATCCCCCCTAGCAGTGCTAGGCTTCACATACGTCCCGACTTAGAAGCCCTCTTAGGCTTAGGTGACTCAGTTATCATAGCAGGTGACCTTAACGCGAAAAATGTCGCCTGGAATTGCCACTCGAACAACCAGAGAGGCAGAGAGCTTGATAACCTGAGCACCTTGCTAAATTACGATATCATCGCCCCAATGATGCCCACCCACTATCCCGCTGACGTAAACCACAGACCTGACGTACTCGACATAGCCCTCTTAAAGAACGTAAACTTAGGTTTACGCTCTCTAGAGACGCTACAAGAGTTAGACTCTGACCACCGACCTGTGATCCTAGTATTAGGCCCCAGACTTGCCCCCTCAGATCCAGGTCAGCCCGCTCCAACAAAGGTGATAACGGATTGGAGGAAACTCGAGGAACGCCTCAAGTCAACTTCATCCGTCCACCTGGATGCCATCCCCGACTCTATAGTGTCAGCTGCCGACGCGACGGGCGCGATCGACTCCCTCACCGACCATGTACAATCCCTGTTGAACGAATGTTCACGACAGATTCCAGAGGAGTTTGATAACCGCTGGAATCTGCCGGAGGATGTGCGTGGCTTGATGACGGAGAAGAACGCGGCCATCAGAGCGTACGACAGTTTTCCTTGCGAGCCGAACCGCGCTCACATGCGCAATTTACAGCGTGCTGTAAAGAAACGCATAAATGAGTTGCGCGAGGCCCGCTGGGACAATTGGTTGAAGGACCTGGAGCCCACCCATCAGGCCTTCTGGCAGCTGACCCGGAAGCTCAAGTCCGACCAAGAGTCTACAATGCCCCCTCTGAACCGTCCTAATCAAAGGCCCGCCTTTGACGATGACGAAAAAGCCGAATGCCTAGCCGACAGTCTAGAGGCACAATGCTCGCCTAGCACTCTACCAGTAGACAAGGCCCACCTCAATGAGGTGAACGCCGAAGTCGAACGTAGAGTCGCCCTCTCGCTGTCCCCCGAAAACCCTACGGCCCCCGTAAGTTCCACTCCCTCCCCCGCCCCCGACCCAGACGATCCCGTCCCCCCCGTCACTGCGGACGAAGTTCGGTCGATCGTACAGAACCTACGACCCAGGAAAGCCCCCGGTTCAGACGGCATCACCAACAAGGTGGTTAAGCTCTTCCCCGCCTCCCTGATCATTCTGATGACCGCCATCTTCAATGCGGCATTAAATAATAACATCTTCCCACAAGTGTGGAAAGAAGCTACCGTCATCGGTATCCCTAAACCCGGTAAACCCAGGTCTGAGCCCTCCAGTTATCGCCCCATAAGTCTCCTCAAAGTCCTTGGGAAGATCTATGAGCGGCTTATCTATGCCCGATTAAAGAACTTTGCCGAATCCCACAATCTCATTCCCGACGAGCAGTTTGGTTTTCGAACCAAACACTCTTGTATCCACCAAGTGCATCGCATAGTCGAACATATCAGCGCTGGATTCCAGCGCGGAATGACGACTGGCATGCTATTCTTCGACGTGGCGAAAGCCTTCGACAAGGTCTGGCACAATGGCTTGATTTACAAGCTATATTCATTCAACGTGCCAGACCGTCTCGTGCTCATCATACGAGATTTTCTGTCGAATCGCACCTTTCGCTATCGTATAGAGGGTGGCACACTCTCGTCCCCCCATCCTATCCGAGCCGGAGTCCCGCAGGGCTCCGTGCTCTCCCCTCTCCTTTTCACGCTGTACACCAGCGATATTCCAAAAAGATCCAAGTCGCAGTTGGCTCTATTCGCTGACGACACGGCTATATATTATTCCGGCATCAGCCTAACAAACATCACCAAAATTCTCCAATCCTCGGTCAATGCCCTAGGGAATTGGTTCAGGAAATGGAGAATAGAGGTGAATCCCTCCAAGAGCGCGGCGGTTCTCTTTCACAAGAGTTCCGACCTCTCCGCTCAAGCCCAACCCATCTCCCTCTTCGGCCAACAGATCCCTTGGGAAAAGAAAGCCAAATACCTGGGCGTGGTTCTAGATTACCGACTTACGTTCCGAGAGCACATAAAAACGGTGCGTTCGCGCGCCGCTTTTGCTCTAGGACGTCTACATGGCATGCTCAATGCACGCAGTAAACTCTCCCTTAAATACAAGGTGAGAATTTACGTGATGTGTATTCGCCCCATCATGACCTATGCGAGTGTCGTATTCGCTCACATAGAAAGTCCCGCTATCCATAGGATGCAGACCCTCCAAAACCGATTCATGCGCAAAGCCACGGGCGCCCCTTGGTACGTGCGCAATAGGGACCTTCACTTAGACCTAAAACTGCCTACTATCAAGCAGTTTATGAAACGCGCCTCTAAGCGCTATTTCGATTTGGCCCCCCTTCACCCTAATCCCCTAGTGGTCAGTAGCGTAGACTACAAACCCTCTCAGATAAGTAGAGTGCGCCGCCCAAGGCACGCACTCACTTACCCTGACGACCAAATCACCCTAGCGCAGGAGTCAAACAGAGTGACTAGCACTCTCAAAACACACGCACAAAAACGCCGCCCGATATACCGTCCTCGCCGGCGAGGCCCGTCGCGAAGACCCCTTAACGGTAATCCTCCCCGTCCCTTGCTCGAGCCGGCCCGTGCCGAGCCAGTAGCTTTAAATTCGCCCCTAAATAATTTAAACCCAGATCCAGCCGTCCCTAGCTGCCCCCCCAGCAACGCCCTAAGCCGAGGTCCGAGTCCCGCAGGGGACACCCTTAGCTGTGTTGCTTAGTTTATAAGTTGCCCCTGGCTGGAGGCATTTGGTGCCTCGCCACCTAGTCCGGTTAAGTTTTTAAAGCTCCCTCGAGCTAAAAACTATGTCCGACCTAAAAAAAAAAAAAAAATCACCCGATTCATTCTGTTACGCGATTTCGGCTGTGCACGTTGTACTGTGAATTGTTTATTGTGATAAATAAAATCCTAATATATTTTGATAATCCTGTGTTATTACTTGAAGTGAGGACGAGACTCTTTCATCTCAGAAGTGGGATGGACTATTGCACTGGATATTTCGTGATTTATTACAGTGTGAATGTTTTAGGAAAGTGAAACACAACGAAGGTATTCTTTGTATTTTTTTTTTTTATTTTATTTGTTTCTTTTTTTTTCTCTCTTTTCCGTTGGCTCAGTAATTTTAAAATGGAAAAACAAATTGCTTCGTCTACATGAGAAAGAACAAAGAATAGAGAATCACGGTCGAAGAAAAGAAAACACCGTGGCAAGAGAGATAAAATACATAATTCTAAATCGAAAAAACATTGCAAAAAACGTCGTACCTATGATTCCCCGATAGAAAGTACATACAGTCCAACAAACCGAAGTAATTCTTCTTGTAAACGGCATAGTAGCCATTCTTATGAGCGCCGGAGCAGCCACTCTCGCGAACATCGGATCGGTCGATCTCGCGAGCGTCGGAGCAATGACGATTCCCGCGACACACGGAGCGGTCGTGCTCGCGAGAGTTGGAGTAACTACGATTCCCGTGACAGTCGGGGTGGTCGATCTAGGGAGCGCTATTACGATGAGTCTCGCGAGCGCCAGTACGGCCTGTCTCGCAAGCGTCGGTATGGTCGTTCTCGTAAGCGACTAAGCAGCCATGCAAGCCAGAGTGGAAACCGCAGCTGACACCACAGGAGCATGCGAGGTGAAAGTCGGAGATGCAGTCGGCAGGAGAGCTGTAGTGATGGCAGCAGCTCTTCCCCACCTTCGCAGCGGAAACGCGTAAGTCACTCTGATATGGATTTTAATACAAGTCTTTTGTCTCAATTAGTGAAGTCACTAGTGAATAGCCGTCCTGAAAGTAATAAATTCCCTATGCTTGGTAATGTTATACCAGAATTTGACCCTATGGTTAAAGGACAGACTATTCATGTTTGGCTCAATAAAGTGAATGTGTCAATGAATGTGCCAGGTTGTATAAGTGGGGTGATGACCAGACTATCCATTATGCGTTACCTAAACTAACTGGAATCTCAAAGAACTGGTACCAGGCTTTGCCCTCTATGTCTTTCTCCTGGCCTCAATGGAAAAGTAAACTTACAGAATCTTTTCCCAGTAGTGAAGATTATGCCGAACTGTTAACCGAGATGTTGTCAAAACGCGTAAAATACAATGAGTCTTTAGAGCTATACTATTATGAAAAAATTAACTTATTAAATAGGTGCGAGATTAAAGGTAGAAGAGCAGTTGACTGTTTGTTGTATGGCATTGAGGATAGGTCGTTAAGGTTAGGTGCTAAAGCTTCAAAATGTCAAGAACCTGAACAAGTGTTGGAATACTTTCAATCAATTAAACAACCCCGCGAGCTTGAAAAGGGCAAATATAATCAAATAGAAAAACGTCCAGGCGTATCTAACTTTAATGGCGTTCAAAAATTCCCAAATAAAGAGTCTCCAAAAGTTAAACTTCAGTCTAATAATTCAATGATATGCTATAATTGTAATGAGCCGGGACATTTTAGTTTCAAATGCACAAAGAAAATATTAAAATGTACCATTTGTAACAGATTAGGACACACTGCAATAAACTGTACAAAGCTACCTTTCGACAATAAAGATATAACAGATAAACCAAATGAAAAAAAGGTCTTACGTATTGACACTGGACAGATTAGCGATAGTAAATATATAATACAACTCAAACTCAATGGACATTCCATAACAGGATACGTGGATTTAGGTAGTCAGTGTACCCTCATCCGTTGTAGTGATGCCCAACGTTTAGGACTTAAATGGACGACGAGTATTGACTTACCAATTATGCGTGGCATAGGTAATAATATAGTAATACCTTTAGGGGTTGCTGTTGTCAACATGGACATCCAGAATATTGTTGAACAAGTTGATATTTTTATAGTACAGGATGATATTATTAAATACCCTGTGTTGGTTGGCCACAACTTTACGGAAAAACCTAATATTATAATAACAAAAACTAGTGAATCACTTATATTCAAAAGAAACGTTGTACAGAAATGCAGTTTACTGTTAAGTAATAATACAAAATTACAACCGCTAAAAATGAGTGTCGTAAAAGTCTCATGCAGTGATAGTTATTCAGGCTATGTGTATATTAATGGTACCTTGCGAGGCAGACCAGGTCTGGAAATATATTTACTGCCGGGTGAATATGAGATTATGAATGGGGAAGGTTATGTCTTGTTGCAAAATGTCACTAATAATTTAATATACCTCGAGGCAAACACTTTATTGACTAGAGCTCGCTTCACGAACCAATTCATGAATGTTAGTACTTTAGAACTAAATGACCCTGAACAAGATAATTTACTAAATGTTGATAAATCATTAACAAATGAAGAAGTCGGTCAATTAAAGGACTTGTTAAAAAAAGTTCGAACATTGTTTTTCAAATAGCTTGAGAGACTTAGGCTTTACAAATGTAACAGAAATGGAAATCGAATTAGATGACAATAGACCAGTTGTTTACCGGCCTTATAGACTTCCAGTCCCTGAGCGAGAATTAGTACGGTCAATGGTGCAGGAAATGCTTGAAGCCGATATAATTTGTGAGTCTAGGTCCCAGTACGCCAGTCCGATTTTACTAGTCAAAAAGAAGACTGGTGAACGAAGGCTGTGCGTGGACTATAGGGCCCTTAATAATAGGACAAAAAAGGAGCATTATCCTTTACCGTTGATCGATGATCAGTTAGATATGTTGGTTGGCAATTCATTATTCATTACCCTGGATTGTGCATCTGGCTATTATCAGATCCCGGTTGCGAAGAGTTCACAGGACAAAACCGCATTTGTTACACCGGACGGGCAGTATCAATTCAAACGCATGCCGTTTGGGTTGGCAAATGCCCCTTCAGTTTTTCAGAGAGCTATAAATAAAATTTTGTCTAAATCCGAGGCTAATTTCACTGTAATATATATGGATGATATTTTAATTCCGGCTAAATCATTTTCAGAGGGATTGAGTAGGTTAGAACAAGTGTTCCGACTTTTATCGGACGCGGGATTGACCTTAAAAATGAGCAAATGTCATTTCTTTTATAAAGAAATAGACTTTTTAGGTTTTCAAATTAATGGTAATGGAATTAGACCTGGGTCCTGCAAGACTCTTGCAATATCAAATTTTCCCGAACCAAGGAATGTACACGATGTCAGACGTTTCATAGGTCTTACCAGTTTTTTTAGAAGATTCGTGAGGGATTTTGCGCTCATCGCCCGACCGTTGACTGATCTTCTGAAGTCAAACTTCGAATGGAAGTGGAACGATGAGCACAAAATGGCCTTTGAACTACTCAAACAGAAACTTGTGGAACGACCAATTTTAGCTTTGTATGACAGCGGACTAGAAACAGAACTCCATACGGATGCCTCAAAATTAGGGACAGCAGGAATGTTAATGCAGAGGCACCCGGATGGACTTCTCAGGCCGGTAGCTTATTACAGTCGAAAAACGACGGGCGACGAACAAAAAATGCACTCGTTCGAGTTAGAAACATTGGCAGTCATTGCTTCTCTAAAACGATTTCGTGTCTACCTATTAGGACTAAAATTTAAAATTATTACCGACTGTAATGCGCTACGGACTACACTGACTAAACGAGATCTCATACCACGAATCTCCCGATGGTGGATTCAGTTCCAGGAGTATGACTGTGAGATCGAGTATAGGGCCGGGAGCCGTATGGCACATGTGGATGCTCTCAGTCGTGCTCCTGTGACTGAACCTATACCTGGCGATGATGAAAGTCAAATACTTGATGTCTTGGGAATAGAATTGAGGGATTGGATCGCAACAGTACAGGGAAACGATGAGGAGATAGAAAGGATTAGAGGTATTTTAGATGATCCAGAAACTAAACATGTAGCTGATATTTACAAAAATTATCAAGTCAAGGGAGGATATGTATATAGAATAGTCGATAATGGGGTAAGATGGGTAGTTCCAAGAGCGGTAAGATGGCAAGTTTTAAAAATGAACCATGATGATGTGGGGCATTTTGGATTTGAAAAAACTTTGAACCGCTTACAAAGTATGTTATGGTTTCCCAAAATGCGCCGCTTCACAAAGAAATACGTCTCCGCTTGTTTAGAGTGTGCTCACCACAAGGCCCCCGGTGGCCGTAAAGAAGGAATGATGCATCCTATTCCAAAACTGGAAGTACCATTCCACACGTTACATGCTGACCACTTAGGTCCATTCGTTCGCTCTAGGAGGGGTAATATGTATATATTAGCAATTGTTGACTCGTTTACAAAGTTCATAAGTATTCGCCCTGTGAGAGATACGAAAAGCTCCACAGCTATCAAAAACTTTAAGGAACATTTCAGTTATTTTGGTACTCCATCTCGATTAATAACCGATCAAGGGACATGTTTCACAAGTTCAAAATTTAAATCTTTTATCAAAGATTTGAGTATTAAACATATTCTTAACGCAGTGGCCACTCCAAGAGCGAACGGGCAGGTGGAACGCTTTAATAGGACTATTTTGGATGCACTAAGTACAAAGTGCCATGGGAAGAACGACAATTTGTGGGATGAATATGTTGGCGACATACAATTAGGGTTAAATACAACTATTAACAAAACAACTGGGAAAAGTCCCTCTGAGCTATTATTTGGGTGTAGAGTAATCAATGCTTCAGAAAATATACTAAATGACGCTATAGTTGAGGCTAATGATCGTGTAGTTGGTGACGATTTGGTTAAGTTGAGGACTGAAGCTAAAAATCGAATAGAAAGGCATCAAACTAAATCAAAACTAAAATTTGACAGTCATAGAAAATTATGTACAAAATATAATGTTGGTGATCTGGTTAGGGTAGAAAGAATGATTTATGATAAGGAAAATTCAGGCAAATCAAAGAAACTTGTGCCGAAATTCCATGGCCCTTATCGTATAATTAAGATTCTAGATAATGACAGGTTTTTAATTGAGGATACACCCCTAAGTAGGAAAGGGAATAAGAAATACGAAAATATTGTTGCAATAGATAAGATACACCCATGGTTATCATTCAAAAACATTTCTAGTGAGGCTAGTTGGGAAGATAGTAGTGGTAATGATTCTGGAACGAACGATTGCGATAATGTATAACGTATTTATGTATGTGATATATATATATGTGGGATATTGTACGTACGTATGTACGTATAACATCTGTGATTGATATCGGCTAAGTTAAAGATCATTTAAATTATTAAGTTAATAAGGTAAAATGATTTGTTGGTAGATGTGTGGTTCAGTGTGTGCTGTAGTATATTACAGTGAATGTGAAATGTGAATTCTAATTAAAAAAAAAAAAATAATAATAATTTGATAAGAGCATAGGCTATGAGCGGTCAGTACTAAGGCATAGATGACCGTAGATCATGGTAGACTATGTAGGTCAATGAAACGACGATTGCACCTACATAGGCCATGAGCGGTCAGTGTCGAAGTACAGATGATCGTAGATCATGGCAGACTATGCAAGATTAGCAAGTTATATAAGCATAGGCTATGAGCGGTCAGAGTCAAGGCATAGATGGTTGTAGATTATAGCAGACTGTGTTAACACGGGCTATGAGCAACCAGTGCCGATACTCAGATGACCGTAGATATTAGTAGACTATGCGCTTATTATAATAGTCAAATGATATGAATTATAAACTACCTGCGTGTAGTATTGTAGACGGTCTTAACGTATGAAGTTAGAGATAAATTTATTGTGGCCGCTACAATTTTGACCAAGTTATGTACTATACTTCGGTGATGATGAATAATGTTGTTTACAGTTATCAGTTTGATTTAATTGTATGATTATATTTGTTATCTGGAATCATAATACTTACAGTATGAACTTTGTGTACTATACTTATTATCATTATTTCACTTTTTTTATTACTTTTGATTTGTACGTCTTCGTGAGAGGACTCACTGTATTAAGGATGGCCGAGCTGTAAGCCTCATGATGTAATATCACACAAATTGTTTAAATATATACGACTACCTACAGTCAGTTGTATCGATATTCCGTATTTTACGAATATAATATCGATACAACTGTCGGTCTGATTATTATATTAATGGCAACACTAGAATGATCTGTCACACAGTTCGGTATAAAAGCTTGAGACATTTGTCACCCGATTCATTCTGTTACGCGATTTCGGCTGTGCACGTTGTACTGTGAATTGTTTATTGTGATAAATAAAATCCTAATATATTTTGATAATCCTGTGTTATTACTTGAAGTGAGGACGAGACTCTTTCATAAGTAACAACATAAGTTTTCTGGGAAATTCTCACATCATTTTGGGATAAAATGTATCCTATTTGTTATTCCCGGTCACATATTGTAAGTGTTCAAAATTTCATTCAAATCCCGTAAGTAAATCCCCTATATTAGTTTTCTGGGAAATTCCCAGCCGCAAGTGGAGAAGAGTGTCGGTATTACGATACGCTGCTTTCCCTACCCTCTGCAACTGAGATGTGGACGACGGGGCCACATATCTGTCCCTTTGCAACGAGAGCCTTGGGCGGCGGATTTGGGGTCGTCAGTCGCCCATTGCACTTGGTCCTCGGGGAAAGTCCTACACTGGACGTCCGCGGTGGGATCGCGGATTAAATAAATAAATATTTTTGGGACATTTTACACAACACCATCTAGTCCCAAACTAAGCAGAGCTTGTACTATTGGTACTAGACAATGGATATAATACTTATATACTTTTTTTTTGTAAATACATACTTGTCGTATTTAGCGATAAGTTTACGATAAAAAGAATTTAATTTGATTTCGTAGTAGGTAGTTGGCTTACGTAGTTTGTTATGAAGTTGGCAACGCAGTGACGTCATTGTGAGTCACGTGGGCAGAGTTGTTGTGTGGGAGAATTTAATTGTTTGCGAGGCATTCTGTATCGTGCGCTCGAACTGTTCGGACCGGCACAACAAATCTGTCGGTTGTCCATATTTCATTAGGAAGTGTAAAAGTGTATTATCTTAACTAAATATTTTAAAATAAATCAGTTGTGATTATAAAAGTCGTGTGCATTACTTATTGTGTGACCTGAGTACCCTTTACGCCCATAACATGGAACCGGTACCAATAGCAGATGACGGTGTCAACACTGTCGTCCAGGATATTGGTTCTCCGTCATACTTATAATACATAAGAAACACCCAGACAAACACAAATACTCATGTTTTATCCACACAAATATTTGTGTCTTGTGGGAATCGAACCCACGACCCCATGATCAGCAGTCCGGCACACGAACCACTAGACCACGGACGTCGTCTTAAGCGAGAGCAATTCCCGTCATCCCACTACTATGGAAGTGGTGGTGGTTTTAGTCAGTATGCTGGCCACCTGGCCACCAGCCAAAAATAACCGTCCTGTACCGTTGAGCAGGGCGCTATGCATAAGGCTCATTTCTCCACCCGCAAAAAATTGAGCATTGTTAATGGGTATTGTTTTTGCAATTCTCATTAAGTGGGTCTTAAACATACCGGCGAACTGTGGATCTACATAATTGGTACATCACGGCCTAAACCATGGCTACCAGGCGTGAGTGTATCGTAGATTTGCAGAATAATAATTACTGTCGATAATAAGTAGTACATCTATATATTTTAAGAGGTTCATTTATTCATTCATTCATAATTACGACCTCCTTAGGTTTTTACTGTCATCTAAACTAGCTATTTACGGCCCAAATCTTTAGATGACAATAAATATTTGTTTATTATTTCTTTTTCTTTAATATATTATAAATAGTTAGTTTTCGTTTTTCTTTATCTAAATTAGTCACTGTTTTTGCATTCTAATACTCATACTGCCTTTTTCGGTTATTTTTTGTAATGTAACTGAGTTAGAACACAGTTGCATGCTTAGAAGCATGAAGATAATTAACGGAGTAAGACCAAAAAAAAGATATAGGGTTGTGTGAAGGAGAAGTAAATAGTGACCAATGTGGTAAAATATAATAAAAAAGAAGTGCTACGGCGACAATTCATTGATAAAGTCCTAATGATGATGACCACATGAAGACTTAAAATATTTTTACTTCGCTTATTCGCAAAGTGAGAAAGTAAGCAAACTGGATTTGATATTGACTTAAAAGTGCTTATTCCGAAAAAAAAAATTTTGTATTGTATGGACTTTTATTTAGTTTTTTTAAAAACCATAATATTCGTACATGAACTTCTTTTAAAAATAAAGTTGTACTATTTATTATCGACAATAATATACTGTATATCTATGGTAGTGAGTATACCATAGATATACGGAATATTATTATATTCCCGAAGGGTTAGGCCGAGGTGTACCGATGTATATCCACAGCTCGCTGATATGTTTAAGTCCGATGTAATAGCCAGCTTACTGCTATTAACCGAGCACAAATCCAAGCTCCGAGCTGCTACTGAGTATTGGGATCGAGAAGTCATCGACAGTCTTCGACATAGAAGGGATCGATACAAAATACAATAATATTACTATCCTAGGAGAACTTAGGATATAAAAGGAGCGAAGTGGGAGAAGTAGGTGTAGGCTAGCGGTAAGTTCCTAATGAAATATAAGATTGTTAACAATTGTGGTTTTTATCAAAATTTACCCTTAATAGGATGCCATTACCCCATTCTCCTCGGAAAGACATGATCGGCTACGCAAGGACAGACATTGGCTGTGTACCTATAATATGGTGAAAGGTGACGAAACCTAAGTGTACTGCTTTGAACCAGAAAGTAAAAACCAGTTGGCAGATTGGGTGTTCCATTACAGTGTCGCTTGAAAACCAAAGGAACTTCCCTTTTATTGATTGCAGGTTGATACGTAAAAATTGCTTGCCCAGTGTGGCCAAAAGTTGACGAAAAGCGTCCTCGTACCAAAGACGTCCTTCACCACGATAACGTGTCCGAACATTCCGGTAACATAAGTAAAGCGTATTTGAAGGCCTTCAATGTAGAACTGATGACTCGTCTACCATACAGCCAAAATCTTGCAAATTGCGACTTATTTTTATTACTAAAAATTAGAGATAGCCTAGATATTTACGATTTACAAGTCCGGAAGCAACGGTGAATGCCGTTCCTACTGAAAACTGGATCCACTGTTTCACGCAATGGTTTCAACGAATGCAAAAATGTATAAATAAGGCTATACTTCGAAAGCAATAAATATATCATAAATATGTTAACTAATTAATTTATCAAAATCCAGAAACTTTCAGGATGCAAGTATAAGAATTTCAGTTTATTTAACGATACCGCGGTATAACGTCTATGTAATAGTAGATTACATAATTATGACATTTATTACTATTCACGTAGGCATTTACAGTTGTTGCATTTTACGACATGATTTTATCGACATGATTTTATCGTCATAATATTCTTAATAATTAAAATTATTAAGAATATTATGACGATATTTGTACCCAGTTATACGGAGTTGTACGGATAGAAAGACTTCATACTGACTGTTGACTGATTTTATAACCGTATTTAGTGCAGTTGAAGTTGTTAAAAAAATACCGATATACTGGAAAAAGGTGTATTTGTCACGCAATCCCTAAACGATTCAACCCTTTACTGATTCTATTACATTTCAAAAAATCAAAACTTAAGGTTATCAATATCACGATAGTTATAAGTTTCACACAGATTTTTTTTCTCGAATTCACTTAATATGTCGGAATCAAGGTATCGGTTTATAAGAGCCGGACACTCCATATCGTGAGCGACGTAGGAGAGAGGTGTGTGCAGCTGATGCACGGGAACTGGTCGCTGCGAGTATTTCTGCAGCGCGAGCGACTCCGGCGACGTAGCAGGCACGTTCGCAGCGCGCAGTAGTACCAGTTGGGAGCGCAGTGCGCGCGCCCGCGGCATGTAGCCACGCACGTTTTCGATGCGCACCAGGGCTGCCTCAATGAAAGCACGCATGTACTGCATTGAATACGGTACGCGGCCTAAAAGAGCCTGAACGCAGGCGTCTACTTTTTGCGACCAACTAGCGCCGTCCCGGAGCACATTGTTTAGCACTGCGGTGTCCTCAACGCCCAATAGCTTGGAAATGTATCGAAGTACAGCTATCTGCAGCTGCTCCTCTGTTTCAAATTCGCGAAGTTGTTCCTCGAGAGTCGCTTGGAACTCGTCTGGCGAACATCCGACAAGGAAAACTGTACCCGTTAAACCTGGAATAATATAGTATTAACTAGTGAGATCATTTTGCTAAACTAGATTATATTGTAAAATTATTAAGGATGTCTAAGACGCAAAACTACTCGAGCGAAGCTATGTGCGTTTAACAAAATCAAAGACGACTAGCTCTAACGTAATCCGTTCTTCTGTAATGTATATTAAAAATAATAAATAAGCTATTTCAAAAACAGTTGCGAATTTGTCAATATTTATAAAAATATTTTTTTAAATAGTATTACACACTTTAGAAATGTAATAATTATTAAATTGTTACATAATAATAAGTGTTACTATAAGATGAGTACTTATAATATAATTGGCAAATGGATATTTTCGATGAAATAGGATATTATTTATTTATTTAATTCATGGAAAAGTTACTTATTTATTTATGTAATTCAAGGAAAACTTACAGCTAATTTAACATAAAAGTGGTCATTCTAGTATCTATACTCCATTAATAAAAACAACGAACAAACAGAACAATAACTAATTAACACAATTTACGGCATAAGAAACACAAAAACTAACGAAAATAAAGTAAACACAAACTGTCACGAATGGCGTGGTTACCCGACCTAAGTGTAATATCGGTTAAATATTTTGCAGTGCTGCCTCGCAGAACTACTTCTCAATTTTTTCAGAATTATCAAAAGTCTACTACGTAGAAAAATGTTTTGAATATCTGTCTTTTTAGGTTATTTTACTAGGCACATTGCAATATTTTATGACATAATTTTAAATTTTAATATAATGAATTGTTCGCAAGCTTAAGAATTAATAATTACCATTTAATATTAAACAAAGTAGTTAAATATACTACTTAGTATATAAAAGGCAAAGTGATTTTAAATGATAAAATTATTTATTTTAGTTACGTTTTATTTCGAAATGAAAAATGGCCATATAAAAGAACCTTTTTTATGATTTGTTTACCTCTAGTTAAGTACCTAACCAAGTGGAGTATAGACAGCCAATTACAAGTTTTCGCGTCTAGATGGCATAATAAAAGAAAAGCAAAAGTATGAACAGTCTCGGTAGAAGGAAAGAATTATTAATCATGCATATTAATTGGTCTGTACTCTGTATTCTGTGCAAATAAATCTTTCTTTCTTTCTTTCTTTCTTTCTGTACACAAATACAAAAAAAAGAACTAGAAAATAATAATTTGAATACACAAAATAATACTACTTTGACGTTTACTCCCAACTTGATAACTAAAATAGTGGTTTTTTGACCAAATAAGTCTTAACTTATTTACACACAAGTGGTAAAAATATCAAAATTATGTTCCTTGCATAACTATGTTTTATTAAATGATCATAAAACCCTTATTTTGAATTAAACTGTTTTAAGCAAATAATGTATAATTAAATAGTTGATAAGCAATAAAAAAAAAATTGTTAATGCCACCGCTGAGTGACGTTACACGTCATCTAGGCCCCACTGAAAATCAGCGCTGCAGCGATTTAATGCGCTGCCGCATCATGCTGAGTGGGGACCTTATTGTGATGAACAACGGCGACGTACAGTACCTTCATTTATTTTGTTATTTCTTCTCTTCTTTGTATGTAGTACTAGTCGCTGTTTTTATGGCAATAAAATCTTTCTTTCTTTCTTTCTTTCTTTCTTTCTTATACCTACATTCAAGTTTGAAAGGGAACTCTATCTATCTAATATTTTTTTTATATCCGAGGGGGCAAACGAACATGCGGGTCACCTGCTGGTAAGTGACTACCGTTGCCCATGGACATCAGTGACATCGTGGCTGTCACCGGTGCGTTGCCGGCCTTTTAAATGTGTAAATGCTCTTTTCTTGAAGGTTCCCATGTCATACTGGTTCGGGAATACTGCTGCACTCGACTTGTCAATGTCCAGGGAGAGAAGTGCTTTACGCACACCACGTTGGGTTATACGGTGTCTGGCATAGGGCACCTACAACATGGAATGGTTGGCGGTGTACTTCCCTGGTCATCCATAGTCGAATTAGACCCAAACAGAGAGCCCAGAAGATTAGCTTTCTCTGTAGCAGTGTGGGCGAAACCATCATTTGGCAGAAGTTGCCTTGTACGGCCTTAGCGAGGGACCAAAAACACGAGTTCCTGAAGGGTACCGTGCAAGTTTTTCGCCAATATTGCCAACGTACTCTGACTTCGCGGACGCAATCTGTCTTTTGAGAGACTTGGCGGCAAAATTGTATTGCTTCTTTAAAGCGCTGACGCTTTACTTCCAAGCCCCTCAATGAAACTGATTTCATGATCCCTGGCGACCGTTGCCGTAACCCAGGCTTGGAAGTACTCTTGCTTACGGCGACATTCAGCTTTGCAAGATCAAATACAATCAAATACAAATTATTTTATTTCTCTCTTCACAAGATCGACCAAACCAGGGCTGGGATTGCCGCCAACGGGCACTGATGAGCTTGGAATATATAATTCCATTGCCTGCTGCACCAAGTCGGCGACAGAATTAGCGCAAGCACTGGGATCATCCGACGAGAAACATATTTGTCTATATCGGTAAGACGCGAAAAATTACGCATTCCATCCCAATCCGCTGACCTGTAGTGTCAAACTTGACGGCTGCCCGCAGATTGCGGACTTATGTGGCGCGTCAGAGACACTACACTCCGTATCCGGCAGTGGTCGGACGATCCGAGAGGAGCGCCAACGGACACCTGATGACTATCCGGATGGGTGGTCAGCAGAAGGTCTAACAGACACGATTTATGGCCATCAATATTCGGTACTCGCGTAGGTGAGGATACGAGTTGCGTGAGGCCATAGGCCAAGGTAAAGTCATGTACAGATCTGCCCGTATGGTCAGTTGTTCGTGACCCGATCTATTCGACATGGTGGATTGGTGGGCATTAAAATCACCCAAAACCACTATACTGGCTGAGGGCATCTGTTCGAGTACTGTATCTATCTTAGTTTGGACATGGTCAATGAGTCGCTCGGTTTAAGTATTACCACTGTGGGACCTGTAGAGACACGCATAGATGGTAGGTAGTTCTCCACAGTCTATGTGTATACAAAGAATGGACAGATCCCTTCCTTCAAGGTTGTCGAGATGTCGACAACAGATATTTTCACGAATGTACAAGCTGACTCTAGCGCGTGGCACAAACATGTGCTCTAGTCTGTAGCCTGGGTAACATAGGTACATTGTATCAGCTGAACAGGATATCTGTGTATCTGTAACAAAGAGCAAAGCCGACTTCGCCGTCTCCAATTGGTAGTGAACGGCGTTAAGGTTTGAGTGAAGTTCCCGTATATTGCAGAACTGTGACGGTAAGCGTGGGTAACAACATCGAGGGGAATTGTGCCCTCCCCAGAATACGAAGGGCGGCCCGAGCACTGAAAGTGCTCAAGGAGGGATTGTTGTGCATCTGTGGTGCCGCTACCATCCTGCGGTAGTTTATCTTTCAAGACCGCTATCATATTCTAAGAAGGGGATGTGTTGGGCTCCGGTTCCTTCACTCACCAAACGGAACGCAGCAGCTTACGCTGCTACTTCACGTTGGTATTGTGAGAGCGTGGTACCTTCCCGGACGTGCCAGCCTGTTTATGAGCTATAGTCATAGTGGTGCCTATAGCTAGGCTCTACCTCAGGAAAAATCTACTATGTTAAGTAGTAATAATCTACTATGTTAATAGATTATTACTACTATGTTAGAAAAATCTACTATGTTAAGTAGTAATAATCTTCTGAATAAGGATAATATTTGGCTTGCGCAAGTATTATCATATTTCCGATTTTCGTAAAAAACTCAAGTGGCTCCCAATACGCCTTCGCCGGAATTTACATATATTGTCCCTTTTCTACAGTGTTCTGTTCAATCCTTCAACACCGTTCTATCTCAAAGAACATTTTCAGTTCCTTCATGACACACATACTAGACATCTGCGATCGTCGGAGGATCTGAGGCTTGAGATGCCAGCGCATTCCATTACTTTCCTGGACAAATCTTTTACAGTGCAAGCTACACGGCTCTGGAATGCCTTGCCTGTGTCAGTTAGACGAGCACAAACATTGCCTACTTTTAAAAAAATGGTAAAGGATCATTATCTAACGTCATTCACATGTTTGTCCATTACTTAATCTGATATTATACAGCATTACTTCATCACATTTAAATGCCATATTTATAATACGTATATATTTATATATAATATATCTTTATATGTTTAAGTATTTACTTCATTTGTACAGAATTAATAGTTGTGTATATTATTATAATCAGTATCTATTGTATCTATTTTATGTACGCCAGACTATCTAATTGTCGCCCCTCCGTGTCCCTTAAATCCATCCAAAGGTTGTCTGTAAGAGATCGCTTTTAGCGATAACACCGCCCATTGTACCATTCTATCATTTATAAATATGTACTTTGGCATTTGTTTATGGTGTACAATAAAGAATATTCTATTCTAATCTTCTATATTGATTTCTGACATTTACGCGAATATTATACATTGAAATAAAGCCTACCAGTGACCATGGACGCTGTAAAGGGTTCGAAACGTCGGGATTAATAATATCAATATAACGCGATAAAATCCGTTAAAAGTAGTTTTATTTCAATAATCTACTATTTTAAGTAGTAATAATCTGCTATGTTAAATAGTCATTTACCTACGAGACAGAAAAGGTGATATTACCGTGATCTTCTAGTATTGCAGCCACTTCAAGCACCGTTAAGACTCCGGTCTCATAGCCCAGTAGGTAGAAGTTATTTTGAATCCGAATTTTGTTTAAAAGGATCTATGAAAAAAAAAAATATATATATATAATAATAATGTAGAGGGTAGAAGCAAAATAATATGGAAACCAAATCGCTGTTAAGGTAAATCGTTTGACCCATTCCGATTTTGCTTAAATTTTTCACAAATTGTAGAGCAATACGTATTCGATGTCACAATCACGATGATGAGTGTGACAATTGTGAAAAAGGTTCGCTATTTGATATATGAGCGTGTGGCATCCATCCATTCCCGTTCAATCGCAAAACAATTGCAGTAGGGTAGGCCTAATACAGTGCGGTAAGGCCTCTACGAAGCCCTTACTTAAAAATCGTTATCTTGCCACATAATTGCCAAAAACTGTAACAGTAATATAAATTGGGTTTTGGACACTTACGTGAGCGTATCTCTCGGCTGTTTCCCGCACGGTCTCACGCGGGTGGTCGAGTCCCGGCTGCAGCGCCAATGCCGGCAGCTTGAGTGGCTCGCACAGAGCGTGAAACCGTAGGTGGGTACCCTCCATACCCGGTACTATGCACAGGTATCTTTTATTCACGTCAAATTCTTCTTTTAACTAAAAAACAAGAAAAGTCAGCTTTATATAACGGCTTTGGCTGTAGATTCAATTCTAGTTGAATAGAATCTAAAGCCAAAGCCGTTATCAGCCATATATTTTTTTTATAAATCTATAAAATTAAACCAAGCTTCCACTACCCCAACAATTGGGACAACGCTCGTATGATGATATTGACGATTTTACGATACTAAAACGGTTAAAGGCTTCCACCTTGGATTGTTGGTTTCAGTTTGTTAGATTAGCAAACGTAAGAGAACGCTTCAGCGGTTGATACTTTATTCTGCTATATATGTCCTCGATAAGACACTAAACTGTCGTGCATTTAGCATTTAATTAAATGTAGGATGCCATCCATGGGCTATAGAATTCAAATATCTAAATAGGCCTGGATGGGACAGTCGGAATTAGTGCAGGATGCAGACTCAGGACGGCGGCTAATGAACGTCTCGCACGTCAAGGGCGGCCCCCACGGACCTAGTCAGGTGGTCCACTGTACACCCTTCAACCCGCAATAGACAAGCGTGGAGGGTTAATTTATCTTAACCCCTACTCTCATGACACACTATAATAAAAATGCGCCCCCAGTATCCAGCATCGGTTTCAATGGAGCCGAGGCTCTAGCAGTGGGCTGACTCTCTTTGAAACCGTGAGGCCTCAAAATCCCCGGGTGGGATATCACTATCAGATTCCATATTTTATCTTTGAATACTAGAACTCTTAGATCAGAAGAACACATAACAGAACTAGATAATGCAATAGAAACCATAAAATGGAATATAATTGGTACACCGGTGGAACGGGCAGTAGATACGGTGTAAGTTTTTGGTTTTAGAGAAATGGAAAGATAATATACTGGAGCTTAAAGCATACTCGGATAGAATAGCTGTCCTTCGATTCTTCATAACCGATAAGAAAACATTAACGGTTGTTCAAGTCTCTGCGCCGACCACAACCCATCATAATCATCAGCCTATAGATATTATAGTCCACTGCTGGACGTAGGCCTCCCCTAATATGCGCCATTTCACCCTGTCCTCGGCTTTTCGCATCCACCTTCTACCAGCAGCCTTTCGCAAGTCATCACTCCATCTTACCGGAGGGCGTCCCATTGGCATTGGGCATCCGGGGGATGGGTTGTGTTGGTAGTGACCAACACAACCCATCCCGACGACGAAATTGAAGATTTTTACGACCTGCTAGATTAAGCTTGTGAGGCACGTGGACTATGTTCAAGGAGACTTCAACGCAAAAGTTGGCGCTAGATAAGAACTCGACAACAGCAACATAGCCGGACCTTACAGACTTGGCCTGGGAAATGAACGTGGGACGAGATTTATTCAATTCGAGTTTGGTCGAAACTTAAGTCTGTATAACAGGTATTTCTATAAGAAGGCTCAACGCTGCTGGTCGTGGACGTCCCCGGACCAAATTACAAAAAACGAAATAGATTTTTACCTGTCTTCACACAAGCAATTAATTAACAATATAGAATTCATGAATAATTTTAAATTTAGTTCTAACCTTAGACCTTTACGCACGACATTAAAATTCAACCAAAAAAATATTATTTAAGTAAAAAACACTATAAAAATATTAAATAAAGCTACAATCATTGCAAATAAGGATGAGGGGCCTTACCAGAATGTGATAACGCGATCGTCTTTAGGTTGTGTGAAAGGGATGGCGCTATTCAATGTGTAGAGCGGCATCCCTCCCTCTCAATCGCAAAATGATCGCAATAACACGTTGCGGTTCGGCCTCTGCTCATTTTAGATTTAAAAAATAGATTCTTACTTCTAAATTAATCAAATAATTTCTAGTGTTGAAACTCAATACACAAACATTAAAGAAACTATTATATTAAACTAGTAAGTAGACGACGACCTCTGTGGTCTAGCTGTTCGACTGCTGATCATGGGGTCGTGGGTTCGATTCCAGAAGATAGACAGAAAACAACTATTTACACGCCAGAATCCAAAACTGCCGACCGACTTGTCAAACGTAGTATTTGGAAATACAACGTGTTACAAAATACCCCGTAAAAATATAATTAATTATCAAAGCCAAAAATTTTGTCAGCTGTCATGTCAGGGAACCAGATTATTTCACAGAAAAGCCTACGTACCTATTTTAGCGAAATAATTGTCTATTTTAATAGTTTTTCTATTTTTCATTCATAAATGTTGGTTTTCCTTTTTATTTGGGTATGTTATACAGCGTTACTACGGTTCTTAAATATTGTGAATGGACTCGTTATATAAGGCCCCATTTAACCTCCTCTCGGCTTTACGGGTAGTTTTGTAACACGCTGTATATAAGGAAATATTACACCTAACATAAAATCAGCCAAATAAAGGACGACCCACAACAGCTTGCTTGAAGGACTGTGCAGGTGTCAAACAGAATGATAAAGGCAAAATTATGAATATTTGCACCGAATTCTATAAAAATCTCTACAGTGACAGCGCAAATGTTCAACTAAACACATGTTCTTATTCCTGCTGCATATCTTGCCTTTCAAAGCTTGGGAAATGCATAAAGCACTACTGAGCATGAAATACAGCAAGAGCCCTGGTGATGATAGCGTAACTACAGAAGCTTTTAAAATAGGAGAACCAGTCCTTGCCACACATAACAAACAATACCATTTTAACAATTGGAATCTTTCCACGCTCAATTGTCACTCACAATTTATTCTTTTCCATAAAAAAGGTGACAAAACAGATCTAAGTAATTATCGGCCTATCAATCAGTCTTGTGTCACACGGAGTATAAGGTGTTTATTAAAGTAATCGAGAACCGCATTTCCGATACACTTGATAAACACCAGCCTTCCAAGCAGGCTGGATTCCGCCGCGGCCACCGACCACCTTCACTCAATAATAACAATAATAACTTTATTTCAAGTGACCAAGACTCATAGTGTTAATAACAAAATTGACTTAAAGCTATGTTAGTAATGTTTTTCAATATATTATTAAATACAATTAATTATTATCAATGAACCAAATTATCGAGAAATGTGTAGAATTGCAGCTCCCAATCTATTTAGCATTCGTAGACTATTCAAAAGCCGTTGATAGTATCAGCCATAGCTCAATTTTGAATGCTTTACACAATCAGGAAAAAGATACCACGTACCATCCACCTCTTACAAAATATTTGCAGAAACAGTACCGCGGCCATCAAAATCAATTCTACAACAGAACCATCTTCAATATTAATAAAGGTATTAAACAGGGAGACCCGCTATCTCCAAAATTATTCACGGCCGTACTAGAGGAAGTATTCAGAAAGCTGGCAGCTGGATGGGAAGAGGCTGGCATTATGGTCGGACAAAAGAGATTATCAGAATCTTCGTTTCGCCGAAGATATTATCCTCTTCTCGTCTTTAGCCTCCGAGTTGGCTCAGATGCTAGACGATCTTAGCAAGGCAAACTTCGAGGTCGGACTTCGGATGAATATGTTAAAGACTAAGTTGATGACGAACAGTGCTCATCACAGAATCACAATGGAGGGTGTGGCGATTGAGTACGTCGATGAGTATATAGGTCAAATAGTCTTTTTCAAGGCAAGACAGAATAAAGAAGTTGCACGACACACAGAAAATGCCTGGAAGAGCTGTTCGACCATGAATGATATTATGAAGGGTGATCTTCCCCTATCACTGAAGCGGAGACTCATGGACGTATGCATTCTTCCTATTCTTACAAACATAGTCTTTGACAGATCAGCTGAGGTCCACGCTCGCGACGCTCGCGATTTGTTAAAGAGCTATAGAACGGAGTATTCTAGGTATAAAACTTGTCGACCGGGTTAGGAATTCAGCCATCCGTTCCGAGACAAAAATAACAGACGTCACTCGGAAAGCTGTCACACTGAAATGGAACTGGGCTGGGCACATCTATCTGTCGCATGTCAGACGATCAATGGTCCAAACTGACAACAAAATGGGTCGCAGTGAATGGTAGACGCCAACGCGGCAGGCCCAGACGGAGATAGCGGGATAAACTAGACTCGTTCAAGAAATACTGGTCCTTGTTACGGACAAAGAGAAATAGAAGAAGAAAGGGGAGGCCTTTCTCTGCAGTGGGACACTACGGGCTTGTAATCATACTAATATTATAAACGTGAAAGTTTGGATGTTTGTTTGTTTGTTTATTTGTTACTCAATCACACAAAAACGGCTAAACCGATTTGCATGAAATTTGGTACCCTAATAGTATGTGACCAGGAATAAAGTATAGGCTCCTTTTTATCCCAGAAAAATGTGGGTATATCCCGGAAATCCCGAAAAACGGATATAGGAGAACTACTTACGGGATTTCAATGAAATTTCATACACACATAGTATGTGACCGGGAATAACATATAGGATATATTTTACCTTAGAAAAATGTGGGAATATCCCGGAACTCCCGAAAAACAAATATCTTACGGGATTCAAATGAAATTTCATACACACATAGTATGTGACTGGGAATAACCAATAGGATAATATATATTTTACCCCAGAAAAATGTGGAACATCCCAGAAATCCCGAAAAACAAATATCTTACGGGATTTGCATGAAATTTTATACAAACATAGTATAAGACCGGGAATAACATATAGGATATATTTTACCCCAGAAAAATGTGGTAGTATCCCAAAAATCTCAAAAAACTAATATCTTACGGGATTCGAAGGAAATTTCATACACACATAGTATGTGACCGGGAATAACAAATAGGATATATTTTACTCCAGAAAAAAATGAGAATATCCCGGAAATCCCGAAAAACTAATATCTTACGGTATTTGAATGAAATTTCGTACACACATAGTATGTAACCGGGAATTACAAATAGGAAATATTTTACCCCAGAAAAATGTAAGAATATCCCGGAAATCCCGAAAAACTAATATCTTAGGGGATTTGAATGAAATTTCATACACACATAGTATGTGACCAGGAATAACAAATAGGATATTTTTTACCCCAGAAAAATGTGGGAATATCCCGGAAATCCCGAAAAACTAATATCTTACGGGATTTGAATGAAATTTCATACACACATAGTATGTCACCGGGAATAACAAATAGTATATATTTTACCCCAGAAAAATGTGGGAATATCCCGGAAATCCCGGATAACGAATATAGGAGAACTACTTACGGGATTTTAATGAAATTTCATGCAGACACATTATTTGACCGGGAATAACAAATAGGATACATTTTACCCCAAAATTATGTGGGAATTCCCAGAAAACTTATTTAGGAGACCTACTTACGGGATTTAAATGAAATGTTGGTACACTAATAGTTTGTGATTGGCACTGGCATATTGAATACTTACTTCTTTTCTCGGAACAAAGCGGGAATTTCCCTAACATTGAGTATTGCTTATCCCATGAATACAATCCGACAACAATTGTGTTACTAAATCTAGGCGTACGAAGTTGCGGGTAAAAGCTAGTAATAATATATAACTGCACTTACTAATGTGTTGTCTTTGTTAAGTGTTGGTAGCTCCACGAAGTCACTCGTAGCGAGAAGTTCATCAGGTTCAACGTTGGAATATAATGTTTCTAATCCAGTAGTATTATTTGGAACAACATTAGTTACCTCCTCCACGAGCTCATATATTCTAAAAACATCGAAAGCAAGTTAAATAATTATTATGTCCACGCCACACGTTTAATAGAGGCATTACTTCCGAGATGGATGGAGGGATGTTACTGATATCATCGGGGTTATAAACTGTGGATAGATTAAAACGTGTTATCATATTAGAAATTATATAAATGGATCATTAAATTAACTGATTTTCCCATTTTATAATTAACAAGCTTTTGCCCGCGGTTTTGTACTCCAAATGACTTTTTGAGACAACAATCAGCCCATTTCCTTTCTCAGGATCCAATCCTTATTACTATATAGGAACTTATCATACTAATATTATAAATGTGAAAGTTTGAATGTTTGTTTGTTTGTTTGTTTATTTGTTACTCAATCACGCAAAAACGGCTGAACTGATTTGCATGAAATTTGGTACCCTAATAGTATGTGACCGGTAATAAAGTATAGGCTACTTATTATCCCAGAAAAATGTGGGAATATCCCGGAAATCCCGTAAAACAGATATAGGAGAACTACTTACGGAATTTGAATGAAATTTCATACACACATATTATGTGACCGTAAATAACATATATGATATATTTTACCCCAGAAAAATGTGGGAATATCCCGGAAATCCCCAAAAACGAATATCTTCCGGGATTTGAATGAAATTTCATACACACATAGTATGTAAACGGAAATAACAAATAGGATAATTATATTTTACCCCAGAAAAATGTGGGAATATCCCGGAAATCCCGGAAAACGAATATCTTACGGGATTTGAATGAAATTACATACACACAGTATGTGATCGGGAATAACTAATAGGATATATTTTACCCCAGAAAAATATGGGAATATCCTGGAAATTCCGAAAAACTAATATGTTACGGGATTTGAATGAAATTTCACACATACATGGTATGTGACCGGGAATAACAAATAGGATATATTTTACCCTTGAAAAATGTTGGTATATCCCGGAAATCCCGAAAAACCAATAGCTTATGGGATTTGAATGAAATTTCATACACACATAGTATGTGACCGGGAATAACAAATAAGATATATTTTACCCCAGAACAATGTGGGAATTCCCAGAAAACTTATGTAGGAGACCTATTTACGGAATTTGAAAGAAATTTTGGTACACTAATAGTTTGTGATTAGCGCTGGCATATTGAATACTTCTTTTCTCGGAGCAAACGGGAATTTCCCTAACATTGAGTACTTTTTATCCCATGAATACAATCCGACAACAATTATTTTACTAAGTCTAGGCGTACGAAGTCGCGGGTAAAAGCTAGTTTACAGTAATAAGTATTGAATTTTTTTTATTAAGCCTTTATTGCTGAAGGACTAAACACAATATAACTAATAGTATTAAAAAGAAAAACTTAAATTTAACACATCGAGTTTTCCGATTTAGTGATCAGCGTGTCCTGTGACACATATGCCTCTTCCAGCTCTTTCTTTCTCTAGCTTTTCTAGATCAGATAGCGCCTCCAATTTTTATTATGTCGTCTATCCATCTCTTTGTCTGTTTTCCCCTTTTTCTTTTGCCATCGCGTGGTTGCCATTCTGTTATAATTTTTGTTCATTTTAATTTACTATCTCTCGTCATGTGTCCTGTCCATCTCCATTTCAACTGTCTTACTTTCTTTATATCTTCAACTTTGGTTCTGGATCGTATTTCAACTGCTCTTAACCGGTCTTTTTTAATGACACCAATTATGCTTCTCTCCATTCCCTGCTGACATTATCTTAGTGTTAAAAGATGTTTTTGATTTAGGGCCCACGTTTGGCTCCCATACGTCAGGCAAGGTAAGACGCACGAGTGGAGGACTTTTCTCTTAGCTGCCATGGAAAAGTATGTGCTTTTAAGTATCTCCTTGAGTGACCAATATATATTTCCCATGCACAGGCAACTCTTCTTTCGATTTCCATGTCAGTTTGATCTCTGAATGATATTAACTGTCCCAGGTATGTGTAGACTACACATACCTGGGACAGTTCACGTATTCGATGCTTTCGCCATCTTTTATTATGGATATTTCTTCTCTGTTTGTCATTATGTTTGTTTTAGATTTATTTATGGTAAGACGCGTTGTCCCTAAAACTTTTTTCTGCAATCCTAGAAAGTGTATTTAGGAACATAGAGTGGGAAAATATAGGCATAAATATTAACGGGAAAGAACTCGACCATTTAAGGTTCGCAGATGACTTAGTATTAATCATTGCAACAGTTAACAGAAGCTAGTGGAATACTAGCCACTAGCTTCTGTTGTTATTTCTGAAATAGCTTTAAATTATATTTGTCTTTTTTATTTTTTAAAAGCTATCTTCTTTCTTCAATTAGGGTTTCGGTTTCATTTTCCGTATAACATGCTTCAGGTTTTGCCAGTTGAGCATATAGTGATCCATAAATTTCGTTTATTCCGTTTTCGTATCTTTCGTCTGTTTCGTTTTTTGCTTCATTTGGGTGTCTACTAATATTCTTTATTGCATTAAACGGCAGATTCAAATTAACTACAGCTATTCTCACTGATATGCCCTTGAATTTTATTTATTTTTTTATTAATTTTTATTAATAATACTTTATGCGTAGTTGGTACAAAGGCGGTCTTAATGCCACACGGCATTTTCTGCCAGACAATCTTGGGGTGATGCAGAGACGATAAAACAGTAGATGCACTAGTCAAGTAATACAAGACCACGATTGACAAAACTAAATATACAAATATATTAATTATACATAAATACAAGAAAAACTACATAACATACATATTAAATACAAAAACATACATATATAATATATATAGGTATATATACATATAAGATCAACGTCGAGATAATGAATCTGCCAAGGTATTATCTTGAAGATATTTACGTAACTTTACTTTAAAAGAAAGGCGACTGTTTGCCATCCTGATTTCAGATGGGAGACCATTCCATAATAGGATTGACTGAATGAAGAATGTAGAGTGGACAAAATCAGAACTATGAGAGGGACATTGAAGGAGGCGATTATTAGTAGAGAATTGGAAGAACTTAGTAAAGAGTAGAGCGTAGTCAGTGCCCGCATGTGTCTACGTTGCCGAATGGGCAACCATTTAGGCAGCAAACGATACTCAGACACATGATCATATTTACGAAGATTAAAGACGAATCGAATGCAGTTATTAAGAAGGCGATCAAGTTTATTGAGTAGATCAGCATTCAGGTCAAAGTAGCACACATCACCATAATCAATAATTGGGAAAATTAGGGACTGCACAAGCATTGTCTTGGTCTTAGGTGGCAGTATGTTTTTCAGGCGATATAGAGACCGAAGGGATCCCGTCACCTGACAGACACTTCCCAATTGATTGCGCCAGTTAAGGGTAGTGTCGATGTGCAATCCTAGATCTTTAACACTAGGGCTAAGCGGTATAATATAATAATTGGGTTCCCCCAATTTTGGATTGATATTACCCAATTTGCAAATACTGCAATGACTCCCTATGACAATAGCTTGACATTTGTCAGGGTTTACCGCAACCCCAAACATGTCAGACCGTTTCTTGATGGGCTTCAGATCACAATTTAATGCATTGATTGCATCAGATGTATTCTCTACCCCAGCTTGACAATATAACTGCAAGTCATCAGCATAAAGACGATAGGCACACTGAATTTTATGAGTCATGAAATTTATGAAAATAGAAAATAGAAGAGGAGAACGTATGCCGCCTTGTGGGACGCCAGTCTCTATGTCACACCAGTTTGAAGATAATTCCTCAACATGGACAGACTGCTGACGACCACGAAGATATGAAGAAAACCATTCCAGCGCTTCTTGGGAGTCCATAAGATGGGTCAGAAGAGAAAGGAGAATGTCGTGACTGACGGTATTAAAAGCGTTAGAAAAATCGACCAGTACCAAAACAGACACTTTGAACTCCTCCATGCCAGTTTTCATATCGCCAATCACTTTAAGAAGAGCAGATATAGTGCTATGGCCTGGTCTAAAACCAGACTGAAAAGGACTTAATATATCGTTCAGGTGAATGAACTGGGAGAACTGTTTGTGAACACAGGCTTCTAGCACCTTGGATAGAAAGGGAAGAATAGAAATAGGACGGAAGTGACTAGGAAGAGAAGGGTTGGAAATCTTGGGGAGGGGACGAACATAAGTTTTACGCCACAAAGAAGGGAAAAAACCGGACTCTAAAGAGTAATTTATAATGTGTGATATGGCTGGGAGAAGATGATCCAGTAATATCACAACCATCCGGCGGCTGATGTTATCGCAGCCGACTGCCTTAGATTTAATTATCTTTTTGATCTCCTTTTCAGCGACTGGAGCGAATTGAAAGGGGTTAATACTGGGACGCGTTAGACCAGATATTGAAAGAAGTGTCAACTGTTTGGTTAGACCATCCAATGTAGGAACAGTGGTGAAATGATTGTTAAGGATGTCTAAACCAATTGAATTTGGAGGGTTTAAATGTCGCGATTTGCCGATACCTAAAGTCCTGAGGAATTTCCAGATATCAGCAGAAGAAGAAGAAGAAATATTTTGTAAAATATAGTGGCGTTTAGCATTGCGTATCATCTGATTACACCGATTCCTTGCAGTCTTGAACAGTTTCCAATTGTCCTCAATACATCTCTTTTATACTTACGGAAAGCACGATCCCTACGTCTCATCGCCATCAAAACCCCCCTAGTCATCCATGGTGCAGGTGGACGTTTTAATTTGACTTTTTTAAGTGGAGCATTAGCGTCATAAATATCGGTCACAACCCGTTTGAAGTATTCAACTTTGTCGTCAACCGTCATTGCATCCACTAACGGCTTCCAGTCAATATTAGACGCATCTTTGTTTAACTGGTCCACATTCATCCGTCCAAAACAGCACCTGTACAGGACCTTAGGCTTGGGTTTAAGGGGTTTCAGGACATATGAAAGGAAGATGAGGTCATGATGGGAAAAACCAGGTGCAGAAAGTTGGCCGTGGGAGGAAACGAAGGAAGTATTGGAGATGAGGATTAAATCAAGCCAGGTATCCGTACCGGCACTGTTGTGGTGAGTGGCATGAAAAGGGAGGACCTTTAGGCTCGATGATTCGATCAGGTGCAGGAATTTCTCAGGTCGAGTTGACTTTTGAGCAAGAAGGTTTGTATTGAAATCTCCCATAATTATATAATGTGCATACTCTGAACCCACAGATTCTAAAACCGATTCGAATTCAGTGAAGTAGTCTATAGTAGGGGGACAATAAACAACACCAATAATGGCCTTAGCACCTTTGACACAAACCTCTATAAACAGAAACTCAGCAGTGGAAGAATAGTTTGAAGATGAAGAAGAAATAATTTTAAAGGGGAGGTCACTACGGAGATATATAGCAACACCACTCCCTCCCTTACCAACTCGATCGTTTCTGATTAAAACGGAACCAGATAAGGAGAAAGAGGTGGACGGCAATTGAGGTTTGAGCCAGGACTCAGAAATCAAGATGGCATGAACGTTGTTATCAGAAAACGCTTCATAGAGATCGCTGTAGTGACTGGGAACACTTTGCGCGTTTAAATGGCAAACATTCTTGACGACCTCTGTGGTCTAGCGGTTCGAGTACCGGACTGCTGACCATGAGGTCGTGGGTTCGATTCCCTCAGGACGCAAATATTTGTGTGGATAAAATATGAGTATTTGTGTTTGTCTGGGTGTTTCTTATGTATTATAAGTATGTATTTACAAAAAAAAAACAGTATATAAGTATTATATCCATTGTCTAGTACCCATAGTACAAGCTCTGCTTAGTTTTGGACTAGATCGTGTTGTGTAAAATGTCCCAAAAATATTAAAAAATTCAGCAGGCGGCCATTTTGTTGATTAAATTTCTCACGCAAGCTATCTCCAAGTGTGTGAGTGGAAGTGACTGAACAAAAACTATCATCTAGAGACGTAACAGATTCATTGGCAGAACGAAATGATTCTTCATCATCAGATATATAAGAATACATAGTAAGAATAAATATTCAATAGATATAATAATGATATTCTTAATAAAAATAAAAAAATATTAATAAATCTGAGTGCAAATAAAATTAAAAACCTCGCCTTACTGCACCACCCGCCAGCTAACAATTAAAAACATATCAAGATAATTCAGCATTAAAAAAGGAAAATACAAAAATTATATTATATTATACATTGAAATAAAACTACTTTTTTACGGATTTTATCGCGTATATTGAATTATTATTAATTTATATTATATTTATAATTAATTTATATTATATATTGAATTGAATTATAATTAATTGATATTATATATTGAATTGAATTGGGATTAATAATATCAATATACGCGATAAAATCCGTAAAAAAGTAGTTTTATTTCAAATCTTAAATTTTAATTACTTAGACTAACATCTACCACAAAGTCAAAAGATCGACGGTGGTCCTCACTGAGTCGCCGTCTCAACGTGACACTGGCAGAATAAAATAAAAAAAAACCTGAACTAAAAATATTGATGTTTGTTAGAACAGAACTGTGATTATTTCAAATATTTTAGTTAATATGGCACTCTGTTTTAATGAAAATTAGAAAGTGGCCCATCAAGAAATTATCAAATATTTACACTAGAGTTATTGATTTCTGACATTTACGCGAATATTATACATTGAAATAAAACTACTTTTTACGGATTTTATCGCGTATATTGATATTATTAATCCCGACGTTTCGGACCCTTTACTAGAGTTATGTCAAAACAAAGTCATTTTGAATTTCGTTCAGAAGTACCTACCGACACCACAAACGTAGAATATATTTTTTAACGTTGAAATCGTCACATTCATCACACCAATTGCTATATAATTAGCCAAAAAAGACGCCAGATAGCTAATAATTAACGGTACAGGAATGCATACCTTTCATAATATAATTATTGTTTTAATCTGTCATGATTTCGGAACGAAAGCAGGTAGTGGCTACTTGAAGACGACGCCATGTTGAATAGAATATGGCAATAATTGAAAAACTATTATTGTATGTGCCAATAAATAATATTCAATAAGTAATATTCACAAAAGAATATTTTTCCTGAATTCATGGATTTTTTTCCTCTTTTTCGATTACTGTACGTTTTATGGCGAAAATGAAACGTCTCCTTTGGAGAAACTGTATATTTAAGCAAGCACAGAATCTCACCCTCAACCAGCCGTCAATGTACGGAGACATCGTCAAGCGTGATATGGCCTCTACTTACCCCCTTAGTGTCAACAGTGGTATTGTTTCTTCTTCTAACGATATATTATACATAACATATAGGAAGTTGCAAATCGTGGCTATATTTCCATCTCGTATCCCCAATTCTTGCAAAGTAGTATCCAAACTAGTGCTTTTCGGGATATTTATCTCTGGAAAAATTTTTTTTTTCTTCAATTTAATTTTCTATGAAGCCTTAACGTTCGACCGAACTGTCAACTAACGTTACCGACCTCATCCCATGCTCATTTGTATAGCGACACCCTAATGATTTATTGTTCTCAATAGCACAATAAACAATAAATTATAATTATCATTTAAACTATAAACGAAAATAGTTACATATTATATAATGTATTCACGCATTTAAAAATTTTTAAAAGTTATATCGAGTTATTTACCGGCCAGTTCAGCGAGTTGTTGAAGCAGTGCAGACGTCTGCGAACACGCAAGCTGTGCGAACTGCACAGGTGCCCCGTTGCGTAGCGCGCGTTCTGTTGCATCTAGTGCAATACGATGAGATGCATGCTACAAAGAGATACCCTTGCATTACATGCTAAAAGTTATAATTATTTGTAATATCTTGTATGATCCTTCATTAACTCACTTCACTTAAACGGGACAAATCTAAGCTTGTCGCTGTATAACCACAATGTGCTCTGGTCCGACATGTGTCCTGTCCCACACCACCCACTGTAGATACCACCGCGAAGTGCCTGCAATACGTTTTTATTTATTGCATCGTAATTACCACAAACCATTATACTTAATATAAATATGAGAAAATTAAATTGTACTAACTTCAGCTGAGGACATAACGATCTTGATGATGAATCTAAAGAATCTACGAAGTTTTCAGATTCTCTGTTTTTATCATCAGATTTTTTTGTGATGACCACGTATATGCCTTCGATATCTCCAAGACGATTAACGTCTTTTATTATTGTTTGCGTATTTGTGTCTTTAATCAAGTCTTCTGAAGCGAATACGAGTTCAGTGCCAAGTTTCCGCCAAGACCTATGAATAAATAGAAAGTAAGTTCATTATGCGACGAACTATTTTAAAGCCATGTTTTCAAAAACTAGATTAATATTTTACTCTATCTTATATTGTCCATATGGTGCAATACTAGTAGCATAAATGTAAAGTTTTCTTGCTCCACATTGTACAAGTCTGTCAGCTAGTTGAACTCCTAGATAACCATCATCCCAGATTAATAACTGCCATTGATCAGGATTGCATATTATTCTGTAACAAAATATGAGTGCCTTCTTAGTGTCAACTTGAGCTATGTTTTTGGTTAGAATGCGTTATGATAGTGGTCGGTCACGTTACCTGGGGCTCGCGGGCGGTACATGGCCGTGCAGGCACAGCAGCACTCTGCCGCGGTGGCTGCTCGCGGCCAGCAGGCGCAAGGCGCGCGCGGCGTCGTGCGGCGCGTACGTCACGCGCGACAGCGGACGCACGTAGCCGCGACTTATACCCTCGCTCAACATTTTGTGTAGATACTATTAAAATAAATTAATTTTAAACAGCAATATAATTGACAAAACTCAAATTAACGAAAATTACATCTATTTACTTTGTAATGATACAGCCTACAGCTGAATATTAGTAAATTAAAGCGTTTTATACTGCTCCATTCATAAATCTAGAATTCGATTGGATTCTCGAGACATAGACAAGTTTTAGCATGTTTTAATTTGTTTTTAACCATCTGGTGTTTTTAACCCCCGACACAAAAACGACGGGGTCCCCCGACGCGACAAAATTTAATCAAAAACCTTCATACGTACTTACGAAGGGTTATAATTTCAAGATTATTTTTTTCTTTTTATAGGGATTCAGGTTTATACCATTTTTGTTCTATTTGTGGTTATTTCATCATAGTTTTTCTTTTAGGTTTTTAAGTTGATTTTTTTGTGTCGGGGGTTTTTTTAAATTTTAAATTTAATATGTTATCTATAATTTTGGTAGCAGTAACATGTAAGTTGTTCACAGTTACTTTTTGTGTTACTCAGTCTTTTATACATTAAGACTTGTAATTGGCTGTCAGTTTAACTTCCTGTTTTTATTTTGTTATATTTAGCTGTAAGTCTTCCATAGATATTATATAAATAAATAAATAAAACTAAATACTCCAAATTAAATGGTTTAACATCTGCATTTTGCAATAACTTCAGTTTATTCGCGGATGGAACATGGTGCTTGCATTCAATGTTGGACTCACACTACATTACCTACTTATTTTATTTCATTTTAATTAAAGAACTTACTTTCATTTCTTTATATTTTTCTTGAGTAAATATAGAAGAAAAATCACTTGAAACAAGTGCTCTCTCTCGAGTGAGGTTGAACAATCCAAATTCATAATTATCCCGGTCCTGGAGGTGTACTGTGTCAACGACGATACCACCGTGTGCAGTGCATTTGAAAGACGACTAAAAAATATAAGACGGATGAGAAGCATGGGTCACTCACTAATGTTTGGCTTATTTTTGTTGAAAAATATTTTACATTATTTATTATTAAAATATACAAATAAAAAAAATACGTACATTTTTAAGATAACCCTTGACACAACTTATGATTATATCGCAGCCCTTACGGTTTGTGGCGGATAATACAAGATCTGCAAAACTACCATCACGAGAACATCCAATATGGTCGTCTGAAAAAATGAAAGAGTTAAATATTTGTATGGGGCATGCAGGTAACAAAGTGCTACAGAAAAATATTCTAGTTACATTGAAGCTGCGGGTATGCTCTGCACAAGAACTCCTTTTTCCTCACATCGCTGACTGTAGCGAACACTTGACATTGGTGTGCGAGTGCGATGGCTATGGCTGCTTGACCTAATGCTCCGGTTCCTCCATGCACTAGTACCGTCATACCAGGTTTCATTCTACCCTTGATAACCTAATAAGAGTAAAAACATAGTTGCAGTTCGCCCTAAACAATTTTATCAACACAGCTGAAAGCAGACTAGTTCCGACAGGCAGTCCATAGTATATATTATGTACTGCAGCGAACAAGTAAACCAATTGACTCGGTATAATGTTTACAACGCCAGGATAACCATGTGATTTGGACCTAGGTGAGAAGGTTATACAAGGTAAGCTTATGTCCAGTAGTGGAAGGATGTTACGACTAACGAGACAGTAGAAGGCGTGTGCATAGGCGAGCGGCACGGTGGCAGCGTCCTCGAGGCTCCAGTGTGCCGGCACCGGCCACAGCAGCTCCGGCCGCGCGCGCACCACGCTGCTCGCCGCGCCGCTCTGCACCAGACCCATCACGCGCTCACCGCTGCGTATAAAGAAAGAATTAGTGATTTCTCTAAAACATAATCGATTTCATTGAAAATAAATCAATATAGACGTGCCTTTTTGTCGTTCCACTGTAATCCATTCCATATGTATTGGAAGCATTCGGCAACATTCCAAGACCTCTCTTAACATCGATCGTGCTGAGCCCCGCATATTGAACCTGATTCAGAATTAATATTAATTTAGTCTAGTATAAACTTGTGCAAGATTTTGACGTTTTCTGACAGTTTTCTAGACCATATTGCTTTAAATTTATATAGAGAGGTTTTTATTTTATAGCTATGTTGTGGTCGTAAATTTATTTTGTGATCTTTTTGAGAATACCTTAGGTAAATCTTGTAGTTGAAAAAAATTTAATTCGTTTTTGTTAAAATTATTTGATATCCATATTTCCATACCAAATACCTTTTTTGTTTGCTGCAAATTTTAATTCCCAGATATACAGAGTGGCCCATTTACAGTGAACCAAAAAATTTTTTTGGATCGAGGACATCCCAACGTATATTCTTCCGTGAAAATCAGTAGTTTAGAAGTTATGAATTTTTCAATTTATTTTCTTCAAACCTCTCTAGATTGAAAGTGATTGCACTAAATAAAATCAAATTTGGTGTTTAAACACCATAGACATGTAGCTAGCTAGCAATGAGCTATTTTTGAGATTACTCCTAAATATTATCATGATTTAAAACTGTTTACTGAATTATTTGTAATTCTCGAATGAAAATGCATACATTCAAAAAAAACTTTTGAAAAAAAAATGTTCTACAAGAAATTTGCTTATGACTATGAAAGAATTTGACAATAGCCCTTGCAATTCAAGTAAAATATTATTAGGCATATTGTTTTAGTCTGTTTATGTTGAAGTCACCTCACTGTTTCCATTTGCTTAAAGAAGACGCTCAAATTATTAGCCTCAGGTACTCTACGTTGTTTATGCCTGTTTGTCAAACACATAACATACGTTATTACATCATTGTCATAGGAATTTAATAACTCAACTGCATAGCACTCAAAACTACTGCTTATTGATAGTTTTGTGATGACAGGAATTTCTTCTCAATTGAATCCATTTTTTACCAAATACATAAGGTATTTAAGAATAACTGAACCACATACTTTAATTGCGATGTCTGATGTCTCCTCGTTCACATCCTCCACCCAGCGCATGGATTCCATTTCACCAATTTGTAAACATTTAAGTGTTACTTTATTTTCCACCACCTCACTTTGTTGTCGAAAAGATTTCGTGCTCGTATGCTGAAATAAAATTATATTTACATTTGGTAGGTATACATATTAAACTAGTTTTATTTCAATTTCAGTTCAACAAAAATATGTAAAAATTATCGAATTTATAAAATTGTTATTAATACTTATATGTAATTTTTTTTAAGTGAAGTGGTGAACTGTACGAAATTGCACGAATACGAAACAGATTAAAAAAGTGAAAAGTAAAAGGAATTTTGCTAGTATGCGAAATGTATTTTCGGTTAATTTTGAGAAATTAAGAATATTCATTTAATTTTCAATTTTTAATGATTTGTTTCAAACTTAAATTGAATTGTGGGATCAATAACTTGGTCCTAGAAATATGTTTTCTAATTGACGCGATAAAAATAGATAAATCGATGGAGTTCTTATTGGTTTCTTTATAATGATTTATAATAACAATATCGATGTGTGATATATTATCACAAAGCAACAAGCCGGTTTCCGAAAAGGTTTTAGTACCATTGACCACATCCATACGCTTCGACAGGTTATACAGAAGAGTACGAGGAGTATAATCTGCCGCTTTGCTTAGCGTTTGTGGACTATGAAAAAGCCTTCGATTCGATCGAAACATGGGCGGTGCTGCAATCTTTGCAGCGGTGCCATATTGACTAACGGTACATCGAAATCTTGAAGTGCTTATACAAAAACGCCACCATGTCGGTCCGAGTACAGAGGTCAGACAGGGGGATGTTATTTCCCCAAAACTGTTCACCACTGCAATGGAAGATGCCTTCAAGCTACTGAAGTGGAAAGGATTCGGCATTAACGTCAATGGTGAGTATATCACTCATCTTCGATTTGCCGACGACATCGTAGTCATGGCAGAATCGCTGCAGGATCTCAGCACAATGCTCAATGATCTTAACAGAGTTTCCCAACAGATGGGTCTTAAAATGAACATGGGCAAGACAAAAGTCATGTCGAACACCCATGTCGTGCCCATCCCTATATCCGTTGGGAGCTCTGTTCTCAAAGTTGTTGACGAGTATGTCTATCTGGGACAAATTATCCAGTTAGGTAGGTCCAACTTCGAGAAAGAGATCACTCGACGAATCCGACTCGACGGGGCAGCGTTCGGGAAACTACGCAACGTTTTTTCGTGTACAATACCGCAGTGCCTGAAGACAAACGTCTTTAACCAGTGTGTGTTACCAGTGATGACATACGGCACAGAGACGTGGTCGCTCACTATGGGTCTCGTAAAGAAGCTCAAGGTCACTCAGCGAGCTATGGAGAGAGCCATTGCTTGGTATTTCTCTACGTGATCAAATCAGAAATGAGGAGATCCGTAGAAGAACGAAAGTTACCGACTTAGCTGAAAGACTTAGCAAGCTTCAGTGGCAATGGGCGGGGCACATAGCTCGTAGAACTGATGGCCGCTAGGGCAAAAAGGTTCTCGAGTGGAGACCACGCACCGGAAAGCGCAGCGTGGGACGGCCTCCAACGTGATGGACGGACTACCTGGTAAAGGTCGCGGGAAGTCGTTGGATGCAGGCGGCTTGTAACCGGTCCTTGTGGAAAGAAGGTGTGGAAGAAGTCTATGGGGGAGGCCTTTGTTCAGCAGTGGACTTCCTGTGGCTGATATGATGATGATGAAGATATATTATATTAATAAAAAACAACGTATTATCTTTGTTTTAAAAAGTTTTATTAAAAAACATAATTGAAATGTACATATATAATGTTTATCAAAAAAGTTAGAGTTTAACAAGTTTTATAATTTGGTTTTAAGGCTTTTTGGATTATATTTATAATAAGTTTTATTACACGTAGGTTGACATCGATGCAAAGAACCCAAAAAAGCCAGTCAAGTCCAGACAGTATCCCGCTGTTTAGATTCCAAAGGAAGCCAAGTACATGTTAATAATGTCCACTCTTTATTTGACCTATAACTTGTATTTGTAATGTATAACCGCAAATATAAGTTGGTTAATACATAAATACCTCCTAATCAAATTTATTTCATCGAATCAAAAAATCCATTCACTCATTCGTTCATATTCGTTACAAATATGGATTACTAGCTTTTACCCGCGACTTCGTACGCCTAGACTTAGTAACACAATTGTTGTCGGATTTTATTCATGGGATAAGAAGTCCTCAATGTTAGGGAAATTCCCGCTTTGTTCTGAAAAAAGAAGTATTCAATACGCGCTCGCCGCCCTTTTCAGACCACGCTTTAAAGACTTCACCGAGCTTCTAATTTGTATATTAGCTTAAAGCTTCTTAAACATTATTAAACGTGTAATAGTTGAGTTCTAGGTGTCTAGGTAATTTATTTCCACTAATTAGATTCCCTAGTCGTCCGCGTTTCTAGAACGCGGATGTATTTATTATATTACTTGGTATTAAACCGAATCGAACTTAGTTCAGATTAATAGAACACAAATTTATTTATTTATTTAATCAAGGATCGCCAACAAACATACATTAAATACTGCATTTATTTAACCTATTAAATATTAAATTTAATCTATGTACATACCAGGACTCTTACATGTGTGTTGTCATTGTGTAAGGGTGGGATACTCAAATCCAGCCTCTTAACGCCTTCATTTATTGGAGGTAGACTGCGGTACTTAATGGTTTTCATCAATATTCCGCCACACCTAAAATGATTACAAATTATATCTTATCTATATACATACATATCTTTTAACATCCTTCCTAACATTTATTTTATTTTCGACAGTTCAGTTTCTAATCAATTTTGATGTCCATTACCGATTCGATGTCTAATAATGATCGACTTTATTCGATTTATTTTTCATTATTTTCATTATATTTGCTCAACAGGTGTTTTAATTACCATATTTTAAGATATTGAATGTGTCCAAACTCCAAGCTCTATTGAGACCATTTCTATAACATTGTAGATGTAATTTATAATATGTACAACCTTTTGTATTTTATTTATATTCGTGATTCGTGGTAATCAGTATTACTTTAAGAATTTAGTTTTTTTATTAGGCATAAAAAACTACCTTATGTAACTATTGTGTCTAAACGATAACTTTCGATACATTAATTTGCAGCAAATATATTCGATCTATACTCCATTTGGTTAGGTACTTAACTAAAGGTAAACAAATCATAAAAAAGGTTCTTTTATAGGGCCATTTTTCATTTCGAAAGAAAACGTAACCAAAATAAATTTATTAACAATTTAAAATCACATTTTCCTTTTATATACTAGCATATTAAACTACTTTGTTTAATATAAAATGATAATTATTAATTTTAAGCTTGCAAACATTAATTAAATTAAAATTTATAATTATGTCATAAAGTATTGCAATGTGCCTACCAAAAAGAACCTAAAAAGACAAAACAGGTATTCAAAACATGTTTCTATGTAGTAGACTTTTGATAACTCGAAAAAATTTAGAAATAACTAGTATTGCGAGGAAGATCACCAAAATATTTAACCAATGTTACATTTAGTCGGGTAACCAGACGCCATTCGTGACAGTTTGTGTTAACTTTCGTTCGTTTTTGTGTTTCTTTTGCCGTAAATTTTGTTAATTAGTTCTTGTTCTGTTTGTTCGTTGTTTTTATTTAATTGTTAGTTGTGTTCTTATTAATTTTAATTGTTAAAATGAGTGATCCCGAGCCAGGTACTACTAGCCGTGCTAGATCCTGGCTTGATTTCGATCACCAAAGCAAAAATGTTCCAAAAGAGTCTTTTGTCATCGGCAATGTACAATATTATAGACATATTTAAATATGTCGAGAAAACATGGCCCAAAGATTATTAGAAAGTGAATTAAAAGGTATTCATTCACTTCACTCCCAATTCATAAGATACAATATTGTAATAAAAGGTTGATCAGCCCTGAACGCCGCCATTTTTATTGTTTACCTTTAGTTAAGTACCTAACCAAATAGAGTATAGTTACGATAGAACATATTTTCTTTATCACTCAAATCGTTTATTTTTATTGGATAATAAATAGGATGGATAAATATAATTCGCATTTTAAAGTTTACTCCTACGAATCTTGGAACAGTTCCGATCTTAAGCGGCTGTCAAACGTAAAATAAAATATTAGAAGGAGTAAAAAGAGAGTGCGAATATGTTTAAGATTATTGTGAGAAGAGATAAAAAATATGGTTCTTGTATCTCATCTACCTACTACATATAAATTGTATTTTTTTTCTTTTGTAATGTTAACGCTGCAATGTATTGGTTTTATTACTGTAAAGTTGTAGTCGGTTGTTAGTATTATTTTGCAGAATCATTAGACACGGAAGGATCGTACTACAGGTATGTATAAGACCCACTTCTTGAAAATGGCCTTATCTGGTTTATCACACTGGAATCTATAAATCATCAATGAGACCAATGTTCTTTCCAAAAAACCTTTTTTTTTGGATTGCGTAAAACTTCATGGATCATTTGCAATCTGGGGAGTTGGTAGAGTGTGACGGACTCGCACCGACTAAAAACTGTTCCCTTATCCTATAGTTATGGTCAGAAGCAATCTAATTATATGCCAGTCTAAATAAGTTTATTAAATTTATGATTACTTAGTAAAATCGTGAAGATCAACCACATTCGCGTGCATAACAGTTTTTTCATTCAGTTGGTAGTGATGATTGTTCACATGTTCTTTAACGTCGATACACAGTTGTCTGATGTGTGTCGGCAGGCTGACGCCGTCATGCGGTTGTCGTAGCGCGTTCAGCTGCAGCATACCGTCGATGAGCGTCACCCAGTTGCCACGCCACACCAGCGCCGCTTCGCTCAGGGACGCGTTCGCCGCCTCGATACTCAAGAACTCACCGCTAACGATAACAGAAATGATAAATTTATAAATAGGTACTTGGACAATACTTAATTGTATAATAAATTATAATCTAGAATTTTCACCTGTAAGTGTAATCCCTATCACGTAGCAATTGATAGATGTCTCGAGAGCCAAGCACCATGTCAGTTGATTGAACATATTCCTTCTTAAGCTCATTCGTGACTTCAAGTATATTACCAATAATGTAACCTGATGCCACTCGGAAGTTTTTGTGTAGGATCTGTTGGTGTGAAATAGTATTTTTAAGAGCAGTGAAATAAATAATTTTTATAATCGCATCGCATAGGACGTGTTAAAACTTTAAACATGATTCAATGTAAGTTATACGAAACTGTACTGGCATATTATGTATGCAATAGTATAGTTTTACTTGTATGAAAAGGATGCTAACCGTTCAGTGTACTTTATTGATTATGTAACTTTACCTCAAACTGTCCGTTGCCCTTGGTCAGCGCGACGCTGAGCCTGAGCGGACGCTGGTCGTGCAGCGTGGGCTGCGCGTACAGGTGCACGTCACGGAACTGCACCGACATCTTACGCCTGGCCACGCCGGAGAGCATCGCGAGAGTGTCCCACGCTGCCACCAGAGCCGCCGCGAATGGATAGCACAACTTCTCTATAATTAACAACGGGTACGTACATATCATAACTACCATAGAACATGGGAACTAGCCTCAAATTTCACTGATAGCTACAACCTGCGGACAAGTTTGGTAACAACATAAATATATAAAGTGATAAATTTAAATTACTTAATAACAACCACATTGTCTTGAAAATATTTACATAACTAAGTCATAAAATATTACACTCAAGACATGATGATGTAAACACATATATGAGATGTTACATGAGGTTTGTCAATCATGTTTCAGATTATTCGATTAAACTTAAAATGGCTACTCATATAATGATATATATGTTCTCGATACTATTCTCTACCAATTCTCCAATTTACTTATATTCCCATTTTCAGTATCTCTGCTCCATTCATAATAAACAGCTTCGTTCAACTAATAATCGTCTTCTTCAATGTCCATCTCACCACTCTGACTTTCTTTATTCTGCCTTCTTTGTTCAATCTACACTATTGTGGCATGCCCTGCCTCTTTAATTCAGAATTCAGAAACAGTCGGCACTCTTTTAAAAGCAAAGTTCGCAAATACTTGTTTGACAAAATATTGGCGACATGATTCATGATGATTCATCTCGACACTGATTTTTCCTTGTAGATATATGGTTACTGATAATATGTCGGCAATCCGTTAAGGAGGTGTAGGAGAGATCATTTGCAACCAAATAACCGCCTATAACCCCTCCAAAATGTCAAACATTTTCGAGTAATATAAGTTTTTGATGATATCTGCGGTATACAACTTTAAAAATGTATAAAACAAAAACCAATCCACGATTTTTTTTTTTATTATTCTTATCTGCTTGCTTATACTTTAGTACATAGTAATCAACCTAAAAAAAAAAATGATAATTATCTTCAATAGTTTTTACTTCAGAGCTACTAATTGTCACTATTTTCATACTTTTGACCAGATTTTTTGACTAAACTGGTCGATATCTTCAAAAAAACACAGATGTACTTTATGGGCAGAATATTTCAAAAACATGTACAACTTTACAGTTATCCAAAGTGATACAATAAGGTACCAGAAATCGAAAATTGGGTGAACAGAATGTATTTATTGTGAAAATGCCAAAATCAATTACAATATAAATTCCAATAATGATCAGAAGATTTAACTTAATTTACCTTAAGTAATAGGGGTTAAAGTACGAAATTGCCGTTTTATTGTAATAGGTACTTCGAATTGACATAGAACCTTCATGGTTTGAGATTTTTGACTGATTTTTTTTAATATGGTTCCTATACCTATTCCAATTTGCCGTGAAAACTTTGTAAACAAACCATCACTCAACATAAAATCGTCGATTTCATACTTATTTCGCTTTCACTGCATTTTTCAAATTCTGATGTCGGAATCTTCGAAAATACTGTCGCTTTCATAATACACTAATTTTTATTTCAATTTTAACAAAAAATCGTCGAATTTATAAATTTTGCAGGTATTAATATGTCTTATTTTTTAGTGAAGTGCTGACCTGTACGAATGCGAAACAGATTAATAAAATGAAACTAAAAAGGATTTATGCAGTTATGCCGAATATTGAACGAATGCGAAACAGATTGAAAAATGAAAATAAAAAGGATTTTTGCCATTATGCCAAATGCACTTTCTACTCATTTAACATTTAGTTTTTACTGATTTGTTTCAAAAGCAAATTAAATTGTGGGATCAACAACTTGGTCCTAGAAATACATTTTCTAATTGATGCGATAAAAATAGATAAATCGGTGGTTTTTTAATTGGTAGAAAGGTATATGTAGTTCTTACAGCACCATGTACGTCTGCCGCAACGGAACGTACATTTAGTGCCCAAGAAATGTTCACAATATAAAAAGAAATCGCTTGACTGCGGAAAGAGCCGCCAAAATAACTTTTGTATCGTACAACTGCAACATTTTACACAGAAAAGTAATAAATGATGATCAGGGGTCTACTCCCTGAGCACGAAGTCCGTAGTTTCGACCTTCATTACGGGCGTTTCCTACTCCGTATCACCTACGGATGGATGATTCGATCGGGGCCCGAACTAAGAATGAATGACAACACAATTTGACAGTTATCCCTACTCCCGATGTGTTTTTACCCGTTAGAAATATTTAATTTGACATTTGTTTTATCCGATTCCGAAGTTTCGGAGAACTTTCGAACGGCTCGTAACTTCGTTGACGGAGACAAGGAGTAGACCCTCAGATTAGTGAAGAAACTGCAACACCTAATGGGAAGCAAATGCAACCAAGGACGAAGTATTCGCACCTTATCAAGCAGAAGCAACGACATCGAATGAGTTAGAATTCGTGAATTGTGAACAGATATTCTGAAGAGTATCAGTTCCCCTTCGTAGGACAAATATACGAGATCGGCTGTAGAGTAGACTATGGCTATCATGGCTATTACAGCATTGCTGTTACAAAGGAAAAACTTGATGTGTTGTTAATTGTATCATTTATGTATTTATTAAGCTCCAAAAAACATCACACAAATAAATCAGTGTTTTCCTTGATTCAAAATTTTGTAAAGTAATTTAAACCCGCTGTTTGGGTTATTACTTGGGTTTAAACCCATTTTAACCCAGAACACCCGGTTTAAACCCGTTTCCACCCAATTGGTTTAAACCCTCTGCCCATCTCTAGGTGTGAGCCATGTCGCGGACGCGCAGCCTGACCGTGCGCACCTTCGTATTAAATAGTGCGCCGACGACGCCACAGAATAATTTATGTACTAACACGCGTGATTGATGATATTATCAACCAGACGTGCATTTGTGTGACCAACCAAATACGCGCACGAGTCCACGCACCACAGGTCGCTGGAATATAATAGTTACATGTTGTTGATGGATACAGTGCGTAGGTGAGTAATCAAATATACCTACCTAGTGTCCCTACGCTCCTGGATAGATTCTGCCAAAAGAAGTGAAAGCTTACCAGTAAACTGGAAAGGCTCACTGTGACTAAAGTCAATACTGATAAATTTATCAGACAAAAGCAAGGCTTATCTTTTATTAAACAGATTGCCTTGATTGCAGAGAAAAAAAAACGGGATTTGAATGAAATTTCGTACACAATTAGTATGTGACATGGAATAACATATTACTAGGCTACTTTTTATCCCAGAGAAATGTGGGAACATCTCGGAGAACTGATACTGAACTGAGAGGAGATCTACTTACAGGATTTGAATGAAATTTTGGTACTCTAATAGTTTGTGACTAGCGCTGGCATATTAAATACTTCCAATCTCGTAACAAAAGCGGGAATTTCTCTAACATTGAGTACTTCTTATCCTATGAAATCAATGCGACAACAATTGTGTTACTAAGTCTACGCGTAAGAAATCGGCGGTAAAAGTTAGTATATGTTTATATATGGTTGTATTTTATGTATCTATATAGGGATGTGCACCGTGGTCTACGCCCAGTTTTAAGTTCAGTTTAACTGTGTCCATCCTAAGGTTGCCTGGAAGAAATTCCAGTTAGCGATAAGGCCATCCATTTTTTTTAGATGAAGTAGGTACTTAGTTATATGTATTATGGTGTACAATAAAGTATATATAAATAAGAGAAGTAGGGCCATAGTGTGAGTAATTCCACTCAAATTAGAGCTGCCTAACTGGGGAAGTACCTCCCTCCGCCTTGCAGAAAATCGAAGTAAAATAACACTGTTTTGAACTGTGTTGTTTCTTAGGGTGATCAAGGTTGCCAGTGCTCCACGAGGAATCGTTGTGTTGGCAGTGGGGGGACTTTGACCCTTATATTGCCAACCGAACTATTCCTCTTTCGTTTTACATGGGTCGGCAACGCGCAAGTGATACTCCTAGTGTTGTAAGCGTCTATAGACTACGGTAACCGCTTACCATCAGATGGGCCGTATGCTTATAAAAAAAACAACAGAATCCAAGTAATAAAATAAAGTACCTCTAACGACGTGTCCTCGTAGGTAACTGTGTTCGTCTTCATAAATGGACTGCACAAAATTGCAAGTAGCTGCTACTACCTTCTTACCACAGTTGTAGGAACAACATGTCCTAAACAATCAAAAATTAATTCAATATGAAAGTACATAAATAGTTAGTTATCGTATCGTATACTTAAAGTTATTGTAAGTAATATCTTAGATTAATAGTTATGTTATTTGTAACCTAATAACAGTCAATTTAGCTTTGTTTTAAGGTTTAATTTAAGAAATTACTTTTACACCAAACGACACAGTCATTTTTTGCCCTATATGCAAATAGCATCGGATATTCACGATAATTATAATTAATAAGTAGACACTTTATAAATTAGTTTAGTATTCGAAGCGATGTTTATACATCCAACGCCACCATCTTTGCTAAACGTCAATGACCAAATATCAAGATAGATTACTAAAGGTCTTTAATAAAAAAACTAAGTCAGCAATCTCATGACGATTAATTAATGATAATATTTATGATATTTCTTACAAAGATTAAGATGGTTTTCGGTCTTGTCAGTCCGAAAACTATCTTAATCTACTATCCGGTACATTTTGATGGAAACATAAATATTTTATAAATCTCTTTTGAATGATTTTTGTATTCATTATTTATATTAGATACGTTTATGTAGTAGGTACCTACTTTATAATTAGAGGTGCAGATACGTAATTTTTAGAGAGCGACTAGCTATACTAAAGAATATATACCGTCTAATGGGGTGAATAGGGATGCGGGGTGAAACGGGAAAAAACTGAAAGGGATTTTTAGGTTCAATTATTACAGTTTGATGCCAACAAGGTCTTCCAATGGTTTATTATAATTTAGGAACAATATAAGAGTCCCTTTTTTCCGACAAACTATAATAACTATAGCTGAAAATTACTTTAAAAAGTTTGTCCCGATGCACCCCTGGATCTCTATTCACCCCATTTGACTGTAAATAACAATTATGACAACAGAATCTATACGTACCATATTTCGCTATGAACCCATTCCACAAAATGTGACAGCATAGGTGTTCCTGTCGATACTGGAAATTGTACTTTTGGATACAAAACTTGAACCTTGGGTGTGTACCCGTACATGTACAAACTGAAAACAAATTTATATTTTTTATCAAACTTACATATAAACAGAAACAATATTACATAATAATAGGATAAAATAATATTGATTATTAATAAAATAAAATAATAATAATAATAAATGGGTTATACCCATAACACGTCAAGCTATATTCACTACAAAAGTTACCACTAAGGGGAATTGTCTTCGCTTTAATAAACCGTTAGTTATATTATACTTTTGTTTAATATACATAAAAACAATGCACTTAATCAAGATTTCATCTTTTTAAAACCGTAATTTCCTTTAAATAATCTGATTACCTATATCCTTATGATATTGCCTATGAAATAAAACATAAAGTAAATACTTCGATTGGAATCGGTTGCAGACTCCTTAACCAACAAAATATTGGGGTAGAGGAGACCGAGGGGATTTGAAACAATACCGATTTCTCGGAACTTAAAACCGTTAGGGAGTTGGCAATGTCGCTTTTCAACCACTTCCCTCCGCCCCCTTACGTGTCACTTCGCGTCGGTGGCGTAAGTCAAGCGGTGGTGGAGTTCTGCGTGCCTTGTGACAAAAATCATGAAAAGTAAGTTTTTAAAGGTTTTTTTACGATGGCTATATTTTGATAAGAGTTTTGTATTTTGGTTTAAGTTATATTTGTTTTGAAAGCTCATTAACTAAGGATTTCTTATATACACCGTGGTTTTTTTGTCGTCTTACAGCTGAAATGTAACCATTATTTCAATATTATTTCTACTAGACATATCTAGTAGACATATATCTTTTTGTATATTTTTTGGCATTTTCCATGCTAAGATTTTAAAGTTATTTAGACAAGGTACTAAAGGAGACAATTTTGCCTGTTCGATGAATAGGCCCCCTATAAATTTCGGTGTATAGTAATGAAACATATTATATTGATCTATTCCTTATAATCTTTGGATTACAATGGTATAGTTAGATAGACATGGTTTAACCGGAATACTGAGAAATACGACAAAAATGTGAACATCAAAATAACCTAAAAATCAGATCTAAACTAGAGGGCTTGTCAAAAATACCTAATAGCCATCTAGCCATCATTATAATTTCATAGTCGTCTCTTAAAATAAGTATTTCATGTAAATACTAGCCAGGTAAGGTCTCGTAAGTAAGTACTTAGGTCTGTTTATTATAAGAAGAAAAAACACATTGTTTAGGTATGTAACATAAATATTTATTAATTAAGTATCATCATTTTCGAAATCATCTCTTGTAAGAAGTATCTCATCCAAAAACGATGCAGGTGGTTCAACCTCATCTTGATGCCGTGCCCACGATAAATACCAATGGATCAGTTGGCGCAAGTCTCCGGCTATCTCGGACACTAAATGTTTTTGCACATTACGTTGAAATCGTACTGCACAATTAACGCAACGGCTTTCTGGAATAATTATATGCCATAGATGCCGTATTATAATCTTTGAAATAAACCAATGAATTATGAAGAACACTTTCACGCAATTTATAAGAAACGGAACATCTGAATTCTTATTTGACACTTGACAGACAACATAAAATGACAGATGCAATTGCACAAATGACATTTGTTACTTCATTCCATTCCACGGTAGGTAATATTAAACTACTTATTGCTAAATTATTTCATAATCCTGCAAGCGGTCGAATTTTTCCTTTTCTAAATAACTTTAGTAGACATATATTTTAGACTTGCTCCCATAGGACTAAGTCTAAAATATTGAAAAACAAAAGACAGCTGTTTCTTAGAAAAAAATTCAGGTCTCTCGACAAAATGTATCCTACATTTTGTAGCTGTTTTTTTTTTTTGCACATCATGGTTGATCCTATACAAGAAATTGTTGATCATGATCAGTAGAATTATATCTTTTAGGCTGTAAGACGACAAAATAAACACGGTGTATATTTGGTACAAGATCTGTGGTCTACTGGTTCGATTGTCGGACTGCTGATTTAAACATTAGTGTTTGTAATGAAACTACTTTCTACGGATTTTATCCCGACGTTTCGGAACCTTTACAGCGTCTATGGTCCATGGGATTAATAATATCAATATAACGCGATAAAATCCGTAAAAAGGTAAAAAGTAGTTTTATTTCAATTTATAATATTCGCGTAAATGTCAGAAATCAATAAGTGTTTGTGTTTGTCTGGGTGATTCGTGTATAAAATAAGTATATAAGTATTATATCCAACTATTACCCATAGTACAAGCTCTACTTAGTTTGGGACTAGATGGTGCTGTGTAAAAAAAAACCCAAAAATATTAAAATATTCTTATATTATTTATTGATTTCTGTATAATTGCTTCTTGATAAAAATTGGGAGGTTTTTTCTTACCGAGGAGATTTTAAACAAGCTCAATGATGATTAATGAATCAACTCTCCTCACTTTCAATTTTATATCGTACCTACATCGTCAATAAATAACGGGCACAAAAAAATATGTTTTTTGTTGATTTAATTTGTTTATTTTGTTTCAGCATGCCTACTGATTATAAAAGAAAAACTGACCGAGGTATGGCGAGTCGCAAGTCGTTTTATATAAAATATAATTTATATAATTTTTATATTAGTTATATTTTTTTAGTAAAGTGCTGAACTATACGAAATTGAACGAATGCGAAACAGATTAATAAAATGAAACTAAAAAGGATTTATGCCATTATGCCGAATATTGAACGAATGCGAAACAGATTAAAAAAATGAATATAAAAAGGATTTATTCCATTATGCCAAATGCATTTTCGGTTAATTTTGAGAAATTAAGAATACCTACTCATTTAACTTTTAGTTTTTACTGATTTCTTTTAAAAGCAAATAAAATTGTGGGATTAACAACTTGGTCCTAGAAAGACATTGATCTAGAAATGCATTTATGCGATAAAAATAGATAAATCGGTGAATTTTTGATTAGTGTCTTTATAATGATTTATTTTATAATTACAATATCGGTGTGTGATATATACAATGTCTTTGGAGAATGGTTACCGATACTATAAGGGTACATACATATTATATGCTCATTATTATCGACAAATGCACTTTCATAATTATACTCCTAACCCAACACCCTGCAAATGGCAGCCATCTTATTTTAAAATAATAATATAGATTTATTTATTTATTTATTTATGTTAATACGGATTACACCAATTACATTAACACACAGATGAAAAATAGAAACAAACAGGCTAGGTACATTATAACACTATTTCCAAAAGAACTGCTATAAGTTTTCACAAAAACTGAAACACACACGCTGGACAGTTTTAAATTCGTCTATAAATAGTTCACAGTCAGGATAGGTTTCCAAGAGGCAATTGAGCGCGGACAAGACGCGGGGAATAAGGGACGATGCACGGGCCACTGTGCGGCATGCGGGCACAGACAGTGGACGGTGCCGACGAGCTCGAAGGTAGTTTCTCGGAGCATATAACTGCATCAGTTCATTGTGGAGGTCAGGAGCATCTATGATACCTCTGCAGATTTTAAGCATAATGCACAGCTGACCAAACGCTCATAAAATGCTAATATCTTTCAATCTATGAGACACTTAACTTTACAATACGGTTATTGGCACCTCTGTAGTGCCAATAACCGTATTGTAAAGTTAAGTGTTGAGGTTATGGAATAGGTAAACAATTTGCCTGAATAATAAACAAAAAGGGCCAAAAAATAATATGTTAAATTACGAAATTTTACACAAAAATTACTAATCGTTTTTGCGTTTTCTACTCTAACGCAAAAATAATCCGGATATGTTGCATATTTTTCAATGTTTAATGAAAAGTATTTGAGACAACCTACAAAATATTGACTCTACACCAATTATTTTAAGCGTTATGCTCAACAGCTAATAAAGGAAAGTTAAACAAGATAAAAATATTTTGAATTGTTTTATTTGAAATAACCTAAGAATATCTATCATAAGATCGTACGTCTGAATGACGGTAAATCTTGGTCGTCGTTGATAGCATGTAAAATCTTGTCAAGCGATAGTCAAGTCATTATTCAAATAAAATTGATGCACTTTCCCTCTTATTGCAGACAAAGTAAAGAAAAGTCATCCAATTTGTTTATACACCGAAGTATTTGGTGTGGTGGTCTATTTTCTGATGGTTTCAAAACCGTTCCATATTTTTTATATTCTTTAACAATATTATAGATTGTGGGATTAGAAACACACATAATTTCGGCGGTTATTTCTGACCTCTGTTTTAAAAGGGTATGTTGCCATTGTTTTTTCAACATGATAATACACGTTCATAGCGATAGTTTTATCATTTGCTGTTAATTGAGAACACTTAGGTCGTTTTTTGGGGAGTGAAGTAAAAAAATTGGAAACAAATTAAACGAAATGTCGAAAAATAAAACAAAATTGATAAGGAATAGAAATAGGTACCTATTAAAAATACCCGAACATATGAGACAAGTGCAATATGCGCTGTCAGCGGATGCTATTTATATTATTGTTTTATAAGTTGGTTTTAAGGCTTTTCGTATAATATTTAGAATAAGTTTTATTACACGTAGGTCGATATCGATGCAAAGAACCGTCATCGTCACCATAAAGACGTAAATTCAGGATGTGAAGGCAAATTTCGACCTGGCGATTAGGAGTCGCGGTGGTTTAGTGGTAATAGCGTCTGGTGTACCTATCTAATCAGAAGACGCAGGTTCGAATCCTGCCGGCGGTCGAATTTTTCCTTCGACAAATAACTTCAAAATGTCTTGTAGGTACAGACGCCAGCAAGTCAAGCTATCCAGAACTGTCAAATTTTCCCAATTAAATATGAAACATATACTTTTGTATTAAAGTTGAAAATCCATCAAAGAAAGGAGACAATTTTTGTTATGCCCACTGGATATGGTGACGTATATTAACCGTGTGATGCTAATCAAAATGTAACTAATTTATTATGGAAAACAGGGCATATTTTTTTGTAAAGTCTAACCGAGATCATAAAATAATAATAATAAAAAGGTGAAAACTTGATACATTTTGCGGTTAGATGTATCCTGTTCTGGTCATCATTGCAAACAATGCGTGTAATGAAGCATTGTTTTTAACATTCATGTGAGAAAATACAAATATTGTACTGCAATGCGTTATTGTAACAGTAATTATCGGCTTTCGAAAAGTAAAATAAAAATATATCCGTTGGGGAGATGGACCTCATTTTAGTTATTTTATTTAGGTTAAAATATTTTAGCAATAAGTGGTTTAATATTACCTACCGTGGAACGGAATGAAGTAACAAATGTCATTTGTGCAATTGCATCTGTCATTTTATGTTGTCTGTCAAGTGTCAAATAAGAATTCAGATGTCCCGTTTCTTATAAATTGCGTGAAAGTGTTCTTCATAATTCATTGGTTTATTTCAAAGATTATAATACGGCATCTATGGCATATAATTATTCCAGAAAGCCGTTGCGTTAATAATTGTGCAGTACGATTTCAACGTAATGTGCAAAAACATTTAGTGTCCGAGATAGCCAGAGACTTGCGCCAACTGATCCATTGGTATTTATCGTGGGCACGGCATCAAGATGAGGTTGAACCACCTGCATCGTTTTTGGATGAGATACTTCTTACAAGAGATGATTTCAAAAATGATGATACTTAATTAATAAATATTTATGTTACATACCTAAACAATGTGTTTTTTCTTCTTATAATAAACAGACCTAAGTACTTACTTACGAGACCTTACCTGGCTAGTATTTACATGAAATACTTATTTTAAGAGACGACTATGAAATTATAATGATGGCTAGATGGCTATTAGGTATTTTTGACAAGCCCTCTAGTTTAGATCTGATTTTTAGGTTATTTTGATGTTCACATTTTTGTCGTATTTCTCAGTATTCCGGTTAAACCATGTCTATCTAACTATACCATTGTAATCCAAAGATTATAAGGAATAGATCAATATATGTTTCATTACTATACACCGAAATTTATAGGGGGCCTATTCATCGAACAGGCAAAATTGTCTCCTTTGAGAGATTGGGGTAGCTTGATGTGGTGGCCTCTGTACATGTTTATAATGTCTACTCCTTATTGACTTATTATATAACTTGTATGTGTAGTGTATTACCGTAAATATAAGTTGGTTAATAAATAAACAGGTACCTCCTAATCAAATTTATTCCATCGAATGAAAAAATCCATTCACTCATTCGTTCATATTCGTTACAAATATGCATTATGGACATCACTGAAGCTATATACGGCCATTAACGTTTCATTGTTTACAAAGTTTTCATGGCAAATTGGAATATGTTTAGAGTTACCTACATAACTGATCAGTACAAAATATTAATAGAAAAGTTTGTTTCGTACTTGAAAAGTTCATATCATCATTTTTATTTTACAGCCCTTAATATTTCTCAAAAATCATGTGTTTTAATGCTCCTGGACCCCGTTTCATCTTACCTCGATATGGGGAGAGTTGAAACAAGTTGACTTGTTACGGTTAAGTCGATTTTCCAACACAATATTTAATTCTTACAATTTCTTTATGTTAGTCATTCGCAAGTGTAATGACCTATCGATTGGTACTACGATTTTTATACATTTATTTTTGTCAAAATTGTTTCAACTCCCCACGGTCTACCCTACTATGTGTGTGTGTGTGTGTGTGTGATCAATATATTATTAAGTGTGTTTAGCACTATGTAATTCATACTCAAGGCTGGGATATCAATTTTCATAAAATTTATGTAGGTACTATACTTTTTTTTCATATGTTTAAAAGTATTTAGGTATGTCGTTTATTTTGATCTAGTCGGTGTAGATATATTTACGGGAATTTCCTTATTGTTTTTATCTGACTTACCGAGAAATCACCTACCCACATATTTTCCGATCCCGATTCCCGATTTATTGCAAACCAAATTTCCCGATCACATAATTTCACGAAATTCAGCTGTTAAGTGGTCAGCCAGATCAAACAACAATAAATAATCCAGTGGTGTTAAATCACACATTTAACACCACTGGATTATTTATTGTAGGACAGAGTCTGTCATCAACCCATATAGTGTCCCACTGCTGGGCACGGGTCTCCTCTCATATTGAGGGATTAGGCTATAGTCCACCACGCTGGCCTAGTGCCGGTTGGCAGACTTCACAAACCGTCGAGAAAAATCTCTAAGGTATGCAGGTTTCCTCACGAAGTTTTCCTTCACCGTTTAAACGAGTGATAATTAATTATTAATACGCACATGAATTCGAAGAACAGAGTCTATACGGAGCCAATCGAATCGATTGCAGCCTTAAAACTCAAAATCCGTGATGTGATTAACGAAATAGACCCGCCATTTTGCCAAAAAGTGATTAAAAACTTTGATGAAAGAATTGACATCTCACCGTGGTCGTGGTGGACATTTGCCAGATATCATTTTTCATTCTTATTTACCAAACTTTTGTCTTCGTATAATAGAATAAAAATTTGAATCATATTCATCTAAATTCTTTGTTTTAGAAAACAAAGTTCTTGTTGAAAAACCTGTTATAAATATGATAATTTATATGATCCGTGTCTCCAGTTCGATTAATAGTAGTCGACCTTCTGGTATTTTTTTTTCTAATTGAAATTGTTTTTTTCTAAATAATATTATCATTAGTTGTTATGTATTTCTTTTCATAATTATTTTGATAAAGGTTTACACTTATGTTGTATCAGTATGTGTCATAACTATTGCGGATTCTGCTTATCTACTAATCTTTAATCTAATTCCAAAGAATGTTTTAATTTGTGATGTTTGTGTGATTTATTAAACACAATTTTAAAATATTGTTTCAAAGAAAATCACATTACTAACTAATTATGATTGTTATGTTCGCCGTAATTGTCATGTGCATCAGATAAAATACTACTCCTATGTTGTTTTATGCTTATTTTAATGTATGTGATGTGGCTGTACTTTGTAAATAAATCAATAAATTAACTAACTAACAACCCACATACTGTCCCACTGCTGGGCACGGGTCTCCTATCCCTCTCAATCTGATAAGCGATACTGGACTATAGTCCAGTATGGAAACATTGGTTAAAACATGCTTGAATTAAAAACATGTTTTATTCAGTAGTTTTTCTTTTAAACCGTGTTACACATGAACTAGCATATTATTTTACGATCAAAGTTATAGGTACTTGTACTTTCTTTCAACTAATATAGGTAATGGACTTAAAAATACATAACTTTCAACTTTCAAAATTTGTTAGCTTACTTGCCAACAGCCTGAAGAAATAAAAGTGCATTGTCTGGATGACCGCGTCGCGTGAGCGGCACGTGTCGGCAGTCTGCGGACATCGAGCGCTTGAGGATGGCCTGCAGCAGTCCGTGCGGCGCCACCTCCACCAGTACCGCGCCGCTTGGCACCAGCCGGCAGGTCTCCTCGAACAGCACCGGATTCTGCGCGACGCACACACCATTTATAATGTTACACCTACATAACATACAATGAACCCCCACCTCAATCGGAACATTGCTGCTGCATACCAATAGATTATTTGTGTGGTATTCTGCCGAACAATACTTGGCAGAGTCTTGGTTCCATTGTTCCTGAGGCACAGAACTGGACAACCAGCGATCAGTGCGAGGTTTCGGATTCCTTATTACATCTTTTAGATATTTCAGTAAACCCGGTCCTATGAAAAAAAATGTTAAAAAAATTTAATTTCCATGTTATTCTATTACATGTTACTTACTTAATGCGTCGATATTACCTGCATCTGCGATGTATCGTGAATGATACGCGATGTTGGAACAAGGTACTTCCTTGGCAAACACGCCCTGATCAGTGAGCTGGGCGACAAATTCTCGCATGACGTCAGCCGGACCTGAGATGGTACTGGAGTCGGGCCCGTTGCGACAAGCCACATCGACGTCAGGTGGACACATCTTGGATATCTACATTCGATAATTTGATTTCAGAATTTACAACTCTCGTAGACTAAAATAAAACATAAATGCTATATTCTGTGTGGATCGAATACAAGAGTGGAAGCGGAGTATTGTAATTAACTGTATCATATTATTAAGAGCGTCGGCAACTACGACCTCCTGTTAGTTATATTAGTAAAGTACTGTCATCATCAACGTCTCCTACCATTCTGTATGAGATGAGTTAGAATGTTGGGCTATAAAAGAGATGTATGATGCAATGTCATGATGATTTTTGTTTTTTTTTTATTGGCTCATCAACAACTGTTTACACTTATACATTTATAACACTTAACTAAGAACTTAAATTTAACAATTCAGTGCAACAATCTATTGTAGATAAGCACATCATGCACTACTTATTACAGAAAAAAAAATGTTCTAATATAAAACCTATATTATAACTTATTATCACCATAATAATATTAAAAATAAGTAAAAAAAAATAAAAAATTTATTTAAAAAAAAACTGAAGTAATTAAATAATATTATTAGATTTACATGATTCACGCATGGTCAGAAAGGATTCTACGGAACTTGCCAATTGAGTCAAAATGAACGTCAATTAGATCGCTGTTACTGTTTAGCAGTTTACTGAGTCGTGGTATTCTAGAATTTGCACCAAGGACTGTTCTGCGGAGGGACGGATGCAACGGGGTAATAGGAGCTCGTGGGTATCTTGCAGGGACTCTAAATGAAATTTTTTGCAGCAGTTTGGGACAGTCTATTTTATCGCGGATTACCTTGAACAGGAACGTAGAATCTGAGATTTTTCTACGTTTCTCGAGAGGTACCATTTTAAAATGCGATAATCTAGCTTCGTAGGATCTTTTCGTTTTACCAACGCCAGAAGATTCGCTAGATGCCAAAGGAATCTTTTTTGGATCCTTTCCAGCCTAAGATTGTGGTTGGCATAATGGAGTCGCCAGACCGTACAATAGATAAGAATGTCACGAGGAATGTGTGGGGTTATAAGAATAGGGTAAGGAATGAATATATGAGAGGCAATTTCAGAGTGGCACCAGTTACCTTAAAAGATTGTGCACTTGTCGACTGTGACTCGCTTGTCGTGTTATGGACATTGTAAGGAAGAGCATGTTACCAGGTAGGTTTGAAGCAATGAGGAAGAGTATGCTACCAGAAAGGCGTGAATGTGGATGGATATAAGAATTCTCTAACCTCCACCTTGAACCCGGCCCGTTCAGTCACTGTAGACAACAGTCGTTAAGAATTGACTATCCTGGTGCAGATTACAAACATAGATTTTTTCTTTGTTCGTCCCGAAGTTTTGTCCCACATTCCAAAAAAATCTTAGTTTGTCCCATAATATCACTATTTATCCTAAATTCCAAGTACTTTAAAGGTACAGTCAACAAAATAAATTATGTACTTATTTGAAAATTGAGAAAATAATCCAATAATAAAACAATTCTAAACATTTCGGTATAAACCATCATTATTATCCAGTATCACAATCAAAATCACAAAATTGTTATAATAATCAGCTTACATATCAAATAACAATATCGACATGATATTTTTATTTTAATTACTGAAAAAAGGCCTGTATTTTTTATTTAGGAAACCTAAAGATTACAAGAAAACAATTAATGTTACAATATTGATAGTTTTTTTTTTTATATTCTTTATTAATTTTAAATCGAGGGTTTAATCACGCGTGATTATGCCACCCCCAGTGTTTACAAAAAAAATAAAAATAAACTTACTCTCTACGTTTCAAACCTAAGTTAACAATTTTATATAGCGTTTTAGCTTCATCTGATAGAGGAGTAGCTAAGATACTGTTAAATAACCCAATGTCGTGTACATTTCAATTGTTTTCATTAATATAATTTATCCTTTCAGGCTCATTACGGACACATTCCGATAAAATGTGATGGACGTCCTCTAATATGTCACATTCTTAGCAGAATGGTGAATTGGTTTTCCTCATTAGGAATCCAAAACTGTTTAGCGGGATGTGACCAGAACGAAGTCTTAACGCTGTAACTATGTCAGACCTACTCAAACCAGTTTTATCGATCCAAGGGAACCGAGGAAGATTTGTTTGTATTGTGCGATACCATATACCCTTGCTTAAAGATCTTTCGTTAAAATACTCCTGCCACATACTTCCGCATTGTTTCTTAATTAAATAAATTAAATCCGAATAGTGAGAACCACACTCCAAGGGGATGCCATCATAAATAGCTTGCTTTGCTAACAAATCAACCTCCTCGTTTCCCCGAAATCCTATATGAGAGGGGAGCCACTGTAAAACCACACATTTATTTTTAATTTTTAGATAAGACAAAGTTTTTAAAATAGTGTAAGCTATTGGTAAACCTCGAACGCCTGTTGTGCAACGCAACAAGTGTTGAAGTGCACATTTTGAATCTGTTAAAATTACATAGTTTCCAGATTCGAATGACTCAACATAAGATATGGCTTCCGCAATAGCAATTAATTCAGCACACATTATTGAGACATTTGATTTGATTTTAATTTTAATGCCACAATTGGTCTGAATATCAAAACATGCAGCTCCTATGCCTGAGGTAGCTTTAGACCCATCAGTAAAAATCTTATAAAAATGTTGATACCGTTCAGTAATATAACCATAACATAGTTGCTATAACGAGTTGGAAGTATCATAGTGTCGTTTTGATTTAGTGATTACATCGATGTTTGGTTTTACAATGTCATCCAAATCCACATTGCTAATCCAGGTATCTAGAGAAAACATTTCTAATTCATGGCTAGGTTGTGGGAATGTGGTTTTAAATTTATTATAGACTAAACTTAATAGTGGTTTACTTTTATTTCTCCAGACAGGTTTCGTACAGAGATCACAAAGATTATCCATTAGAATGCTGATCTGATTATTTAGGAAAGATTGAGCTTTAAACCAAAATTTTCCTCCTAAGTAGTATCTCCTAACAAATAGGGGTTCAATATAAAGTTCTGACTCCATAACATGTATAGGAGTGGTCTTCACAAACCCACCAATCGTTCGCATACATTGATTTTGGACTTTATCTAGTTTTGTTAAAGCAGTTTTACAATAGTTAACATATAAGAAGCAGGCATAGTCCATCCTACTGCGGACACAAGCTATATATAAGCGGCGCAAGTGAGTTTGATGTATACCCCATCCAGATCCAGATAAAATTTTTAAAATGTTCGAGAATTTTAATATTTTTTCTTTAATTTCATTTACGTGCTTGGTCCACTTAAGAGATCGGTCCAACCATAACCCTAAGTATTTTATGTTATCTACTTTTTGTAAGAGTACATTATTAATTTTGAGATTTATATCTTCTCTGACAAAACCTGTTTTAAAGATACACACTTTGCTTTTTGTAGAAGAAATTTCTAGTCCTAAATTTAAGAGATGTGAATATAATGTATCCATTGCGAATTGCAATTTCTGAGAAATTTCGGTGATATGCTTGGAACTATAGTATATGACGAAATCATCAGCGTATTGGGAGATAAACACACCATTTATAAGCTTGCAAATGTTCATTGTAGCTATATTAAATAATAAGGGAGACAGAGGATCACCCTGAGCCAGTCCACGGTACGTAGATCGCGAGATGTAGGAATCATTTACCCGGATTTTAAGATTTCTTATTTTAAGGAAATTGTACAAGTATAAACAAATTTTAGTGCCCATACCTATACGATCCATGATTCCTATCAGACTTAAAATGTCCACACTATTATATGCACCATCTATGTCTATGAAACATCCAACCGTAGTCAATTTATTAGAAAAGCCAATCTGAATTCTAGTTACTAAAGTGGTAAGATTATCTAGGGTTGACCGACATTTCCTGAAACCTGTGGTATCAGCTGATAAGAAGTTATATTTTTCTATAAACCACTCTATTCTGTTGAGTAGAATGGTATGAAATATTTTACTAATACAAGAAATCATTGATATAGGTCTGAGTGATGACAAGGAATTTGGATCACGCCCTGGCTTCGGTATGGGTACTATACTAACGTCCCGCCATTGGCTAGGTACAAATCCGTTATGAAGACAGGAATTGTAAAGAGAAAGCAGTAATAATTTGCCATTACGTGGCAAATGTTTGATCATAGAATAGGAAATTTCGTCGCAACCGGGGGCAGTATCTTTTGTGCGAATACATTTATTTAATTCTTGGAATGTTATTGGAGCTTCTAATTTTGGATTATTAGAGAAAAATAGAGGGTCTTTGTGGGGCACAAAATCTGGCGCTAAATGCCGGATTAGATCATTTGCCATACTATTGTCTACATATTGATCATTTGGCCTCCTACCTTTGAACCATCTTATTTTATTCCATACTTCAGATGTGGAAGTTGCTTGATCCAATGACGTACAAAACTCATACCAGTTTTTACTTTTTTCAATACGGATCAATCTTTGTGCATTACATAATTTAGTCTGTAAAATATCGAGGTTGTCAGGCGTTGGATTACGCCTGAAATTTTTAAGGGCTAGTCGACGCTCAGCCACTGCTTTTGACAGAATTGAAGTCCAATAGGGTTTAGGATGAAAGCAACTATCGGGGTTTCCGTTGATCCTTAAACATGGTATACATAAACTTGCTGCGATATTTATATAGTCCACAAATACGTTATATGCATCCTGAAGGCTAGTCGGCAACTGAATTTCTAAGAATAGTGCTTCGAGTATGGTGGTATAACCTTCCCAATCCGCCTTCTTGAAATTTCTTTTAAATGAATTCTTAACAGTAACGTTCATGTTAAATGTTATTTTTATTAGGCAGTGGTCACTACCGAGCGTTTCATTTAGGGTGTTCCAATTAGATCTAATAGCTATATCGGACGCTATCATAGAGATATCAGGCGCAGATTGTTGTAACTGATAATTAACTAACTTGAGACGAGTAAATTGCCCATTATTGAGTGTAATAAATTGACTTTCAAATAAAGCATCGTAAATCTGCAGTCCTCTTTGATCCGTTTTGTTTGACCAGTTACCATGGTGACCGTTAAAATCCCCGAGTAATAAGGTTTTTTTATCAAATGAAGAGAACACGATTTCCCAGTCTGTTTGCTTGGTACGAATCGAAGGAGAACAATAAAGTGAGGCTACATATTGAATTTGATCGCAATTATATACTTTTATACAAACAATTTCTATACCCGGTATATTATGTGGTGGCATGAACGTATAGTATTTCACTGACTTATGGATAAACAAAGCCACTCCTCCATAAGAGTCTGATCTGTCTCTACGGCATATACTATAGTTACTAATTCTTAGTGGACTGTCTAGTTCTAACCATGTTTCCTGAACGGCAGCAATGTGGATTTTCTCCATTATTAATACATTCTCAAATTCTGTTAACTTAGGTCTAAGACTTTGAGCATTCCACTGAATAATATTAATCTTAATTAAGTTTTTATCACCCATTTAAAAATGATAAAATTCTTTTCAAAACTGACCAGTCAGAAACATTATCAACTACTACCAATATGAACCATTCAAAACAACATTTTAAAATCATTTTAACTTTTGCTTGAAAACTGACACTTTTCATGAAAACAATTTCCTTTAACCTCACTATAAGTTCTTCGAAATTAACTTCTTTTTTCTGTGTGGGTACAGGCTCGGGAGTACTAGTTCCATCGATGTTTTTTAAGTTACCAGGCATCATAATCTCTTCTGAATTGAGTGCAGTTTTATCTTTTAGTTTATTGTAAGTAGTTGTATTTGTATTTGTGTTTTTTGTATATGAAGGGATCTTACTATTAGTATGCTTTACTTTTTCCGCATAGCTATGGGTTATTTGTCGCTCGCCTTGTTTTTGTAAGATAGGACTAACATTACTCAGTTCAGTAGATGACTATGTCATAGCTGTTGGAGTAGCCAACCCTTTATGCTTAATGGAATTTTGTTCGTCGTATATGGTTAGGGCTTTTTTATATGTGCAATTAAAATCAGTCATCATCTGTCTTATTTTTTTTTCCTTCAAATAAACCGGGCATTCTCTGTTCAAAGCCATATGGTTTCCACAACAATTAATGCACTGATAAATTTCGGTTTCACAATTTGCGTGATTTCCACCACATTTTGGACATATAATTTTCATTGATGGACATGTTTTATACTTATGTCCAAACTTCCAGCACCGCGAACATTGTGAAACTAAAAATACGTAAGGTTCAACTTTTATTTTTAGCCCATCCACATAAATGTGAGTTGGAATAACAGCACCTTTGAAACAGAGCCGAATTGTTTCGCTAGCAATCCACCCTTCTTTTTCAGAATTGCGACGCATGAGGCGGTTAATTGTTGTAAGAATAGCTGGCTTAGGACAAGAGATAGATTTTAAAATATTTTCTTCTGACATATCTAAGTCGACATCCCTTATTATTCCGTAAGATACACTTTTTTCCATAGGTCTACTAATTCGCCACCCTCTGTCAATGAAATCCTGGTATGATTCCAATTTAGCTACACTTAATTCATCACTTATATCAATACGAACTTTGTATGAGGTAATATATTTAACTTTACTTATATTATTTATATTCTGTTCTTTAAATAATCTGGCAAGTGAAAATTGCTTTGGTAATTTTTCTTTACTTGTAATGTAAACTTCTATTGAATCAAAACCTTCTTTTCTCTTTTTATCCTTTTTCTTTATTAAATTCCATTCCTCGTCTTCTGTTTCTCTGTACCTTTTTACTGACTTCTTATTCAAACTTTCCTTTTCCTCTTCATTCCGAAGTAAGTCCTCCCCTGTCTCAAACATATCATTCTCGCTCAGTAAATCACTATTCTCCATAATAATATTGTTATCAGCACACTTATTTAGCTCATTGTAACTATCCATTAGCGCAGGTAATAAAAAGTTGCATCATTAGGAACGACGCGTCGACGTGACTTTGCGCCGGTCCCACCGTAACCGGTTTGTGATCTATGCAACAAACACACTTGCAGAACGTGTAAATAGTTAACAAATGACACGATCGCTCCGTACGAGTATCGTCCCGCGACTGAATATTGATAGTACAGACGCCAGCAGGTCAAGATATCCAAAACTGTCAAATTTTCCCAATTGATTATGAACCTTATTGTTTTGTTTTAAAGTTGAAAATCAGTCAAAGGAATTTGCCAGATTGTGGTAGCTTGATGTGCTGGCATCTCTGTTGTACATAATCCAAAAACAGTTTCCACAGATTATCTATAAAGGATGTAACAAATATCTGCCCAAATTATGTACTGAGGGTACACTATTATTGAAAAAAAAAAAAAATACCCTGTGTTACGCTGGTTAAAACTCTAGTCATATTTTTTTTATACTCACTAGGGGATGAGAAAAAAATACTAATAATAAATTTAAAAAAACGCACGCTATTTTAACACACTAGTATTAGTTTCATAGTGTTTTTATACTAAAAACTGTCAACTTGATAGCTTTCTGCTGTCAGTGTCAGTTTCGGAATGTGAAACGCACGCAATTTTGCGTAGACAGAGGAAAGTCTGTCTACGCAATTTTGGCACATTATTATAATAATAATAATATTTTAGGGACATTTTACACAACACCATCTAGTCCCAAACTAAGCAGAGCTTGTACTATGGGTACTAGACAATGGATATAATACTTATATACTTTTTTTTTGTAAATACATACTTATAATACATAAGAAACACCCAGACAAACACAAATACTCATGTTATAACCACACAAATATTTGTGTCCTGTGGGAATCGAACCCACGACCCCATGATCAGCAGTCCGGCACTCGAACCGCTAGACCACAGAGGCCAATTATTATCAGTTTCATAGTGATTTCATAGTAAACACTGTCAAGTTGACAGCTGTCATGTACCTCAGGTACAAATATGGGCTGAGTTGTATGGACTTTTGATGACCTCCTTTATGACGGATTTAACAATGTTTGAAAAATTAAAATTAGTAAAATTTTGAAAAAAAGGTCACCTAGCATGCATCAGATGCCAGAATGTTATGCACAGTTTTTCTGAACTTAGGCAGGGATAAGTGAAAAACATCTAGAGAGTCACAATAATTGGATATTAAACCGTTATATGAACGGCCAGATCTCCTAACAAAGGTGTTCATACAATAATAGTCTTGGCAAAGGGATTGTAGAAGAGAGATTTCCTACGTGCACTAATATGAGGACATTCAAAGCTTTTCTTATTAAGAAGTTAAGGTGAGTCCATTTGGTTTCTTATGATTTTATAAAGAAACACTAAAAAAATACATCATTATTATTTCAGAGTGATTTTTCTTGTTACTTCTCTATGCGATATGCTTCATTTATTTATTCTGAATCCTTTGAATTTGGTCAATAGATACTGCGGATTCTATACTACAGATGCATACTCTAGTATCGGTCGAACAATAACCTTATAAAGAATTTAATAATACGTAAACCTGTTTTGCTGATTATACAATAAAGTAAGTTTGGCATAAACTTACAAAAAAAATAATGGCTGTAGAAGGAATATGAAATGGGACGAAGTGGGAATAAAATAATTAAAATTATGTTTTGGGACGAAGAAAGTATTACTGTTATATTATATATATTTTTAGTTTGGGATGACCCAGGATTTTTTATCTGAGTCAAAACTCAGTGGGCCTAACGAAGAATAAATCCAAACTCGTGTAAGTTGCAGCACTTGCAAGCTTGGCACTCAAACACATGAGTAATCTGTCAATTTTTACCCTTGGTGAACAATCTACTATTATTGATTTTTTACTTGTTCGTATCCCAGTCCGACAGCTGCCATCGAGCCGCGTATAAGCGGAGTCTGCAGTGACACAAGTCCGCGGCTGTACGCACACAATATCATTTCTTCCGCTGACAAACACCCGTCGGCGTATGCGCATCCTAATTCACCAACACTGTGACCTGTAAGCAATGATACAATTATTATTAAGAACGTATATTAGAATAAACAACGGCTTAAACGAAAACGCTAATTGAGCGCAAAAACAGCTCACGCGTTGTCATTAGTAAACATCCACATCGCGACATTCTTGTTATGACTCTTATATAACAACTTTTTAGCAAAAAAGTTATCTGCCGAAAAACTGAAAAGCAAAAAATAATGAACGTTTCTTATTTATCCTTAATAACTAAGTTCTTAAACTAATGTAAGTATACCTAAGTAATTTTCAGTCAGACCACACATCACACTGTCGTAACCGATGTTCCACAGGAGCGGGCACAGGAACAAGCCATGTGGAATGCCGCATAACATCGCACGCCTACTTATCCTTCCCGATCCAGGATGGCGGCTAGATGACGGCTCTATCCGTCAGATATGTCCCTACGATGCAGCGGAGGTAGATCGTTACGATAGTATATCTTTAAGTGCCTCTCTAATGGAGCTCCAAGATTCGATTAAAGCTAAACCTACTACCAGCCGCAGTATACCTACGAGTCGCATAATATACTACGAGTCGCAGTGTGTATCCGAAAACTGGATATTTATTTTTCTATATATAAATAATAGCGGCACCTTACCAATTATTCCGTCAGGCTTTAATCCCAGTTCATGAAGAATATCAGTAAGTCCAATCTGAACAGCAGCTATTCCCACGAAAGAGTGCAGGATGTTGTCAAACATAGTTTTGTCTGGAGACGTTATTATAGTAACTATGTCTAGTCCTTTGGGTTTCAGCACTTCATGGCAACTAAAAGAAAACATTTAGGTAATAGAAGTACCTATATAAAAACCTTGAGCTTTTACAGTAAATGCTCATAAAATATGTAAATATGTAATATTCACCGTTCTATAGCAGTTGCAAAGATCGGTATGCGCATGAGTTGTGCACCCATACCAGCCCACTGTGACCCCATCCCGCTGTACACGAACCACAGCGGCCGCCGCGCGTCGTCAAAATACTCGCACTTCTCGCACAAGCTCACAGTGTTTTGAGTTTCGTCTGTGTCTAATAAAATAAAAGTAAACCATTGTATTCTAAGTAAGAGAAAAGACGTATATTAGTCACATATTGTTTACTTAGTTGACATAATGTTTATTTAGTTGACATAATGTTTATTTTTTATATTTACAACGACTTTTCAAAGACTGATAGTCCAGATAGTCCGTGAGTGGGTTATTGGACAATCCAAACTGCCGATGTTGGATGTAGATAAGAGGAAGGGGTTGGTATTGGGCCACCCCAATACCTTCCTCTTTACTACATGGGTTTGTCCACACAAACCAAGATATGACAGCAATAATGTCGTTGGAATGTCAACATGTTCATACCAAGTATTGTATATCCTCTGCCTAAATGCCCCGAGATGTTGTTCGCATGGATGTTGTGCAACAGTGCTACCTCTTCAGCATCTACTGGTCGAGACTTAAAACTTTCAAATATTGTTCGAATGGCAGATTCTTGCCTTCCCGATACTGTGATCAAACGTGGTATAGATGATTTGTAGCGGGATAGATCCTGAAATATTTAGACAGTTATTAGAACAATAATATTTTCATAAGACTTACTACGAAAAACCACCTGCTACTTAGTAGGTAAAGTACTTTGGGTTTGTATCGTCCATGCAGCAGCACATGCGAGTTGACGCCGGTGGCGGACATGCCGTTGATAGCGACGTACGTCCGCCGGAAGGGCTGGTGCTCGGTGACGACACGAATGCGTCCCTCCCGCAGCGCCGCCACGTCCTGCCGCGGACTGGAGCAGTGCAGGTTGGCTGCTATCAGGCCAGTGTGATACCCAAGCAACACCTACAATGGATTTTCTCTTTTAGTTTCACGATGTTCAGCAACTTCAGTTTGATAATGATAATATACAGGAGGTCCCAGACCGAGTGGTCCAAAGGGAAACGTAGGTTAGTAGGGCCTATTACATACCCAATAATAGGTTAAGGGTAGACTGAGGTGGTGGGCGTCTTGATAAAATGTAGATTTTTGTTGTTAGTAATCTGATTCACGATATGAAAAATATACAATTTCATGTTTTTATTGAAATAAAACTACTTTTTACGGATTTTATCCCGTATATTGATAATATTAATCCCGACGTTTCGGACCCTTTTATTGCCGAATATTCATGTTTTTAGTTGACTTAGTGAAGACATTATTCAACACAGAGTGCTCAAATTTGAGCTTGAAATTAATTATTTTAGCACTCAAATTATTTAAATTGGAAAAGACTTACCTTTAAGAAAACATTTGCAAATTTAGATTGTCCGTTTCAATATAGAAAAGCGACCAAAAATAAAATTACATATTTTCTTTGAAAAAATTTAATGCAACTGGGTTTTGTGAAAGAAAATCACTATTTGTTGATTCGCCATCTCTGGTTGACTTTGAGGTACCGTGTTTGTCTGATGCTATGAACGTTTGGAAAATGGCTTGTCCCAGTACTTCTTTACCCGTGATCCCATCTTCCCAGAGGCTGTGGGATGGGCCGCTCTGCAGTTTGACGCGGAAAGAACTTCTGAATACGTCAGTCAATTCTGCCGAGCGCGCTCGTCTGATTGCCGTGGGTGAGTGGGAATCGGGTCTCTGGCTTCAGGCACTTCCGTCATCCAACATAGGGACTATGTTGGATGACACGACTTTTCGGCTCGCTACATGCCTACGTCTGGGTGCTCCTTGTGTTGCTCCGCATCGCTGTCATTGTGGCGAGTCAGTCGATAGCCTCGGTCATCATGGCCTGTCGTGCTGCAGAAGTGCAGGCCGCATAGCGCGACATGCCAGCATCAACGACATTCTTCGTCGTGCTCTTGCCACCGCCGGCGTACCAGCTGTTTTAGAACCTAACGGCTTGGTACGAGACGATGGGAAGAGACCAGATGGTATGTCGCTTTTGCCCTGGAAGATGGGTAGGCCTCTGGTGTGGGATGCAACTTGTGTTGACACCCTTGCTCCATCCCATCTTCCAAGCTCAGCTGGCTGCGCTGGTGCTGCTGCTGCTGCAGCAGAGACTCTCAAACGGCGCAAATATAGTAACCTATCTGGTAGCTATATTTTTGAGCCGTTTGGAGTCGAAACGCTCGGGTCGTGGGATCCGAGTGCCCGTCTCCTTTTCAAGGAAATATCAAGGAGACTGGTCGACTCTTCACGTGATCAGAGGGCTGGCTTGTTTCTAGCGGAACGCATAAGCATTGCCATTCAACGTGGCAATGCAGCCAGTCTTCTGGGCACGTTGCCGGACGACAGCGATGCCGACGAATACTTTGACGCCTACTAGCGTTTATACTTTTATTTATTTCTATTTTATTTTTTGTTTTGGTATAGGTAAGTATGTATATTTTGTAAATATGTAAATAATTGGATAAATAACAGAATTATTACAATATTATTACATTTTGTGATATCTATATTACCTATTTGTTGAAATTATAATTATATTTCATATTTCACATATTAAGTTGTATGCAAATCTAAAACATAATACATAATTTTTTCTGGGAAGAAACGACTTGGGGTGATTACGAATTTAGATAACTTTTGTGATTTTGTTTTTGTGTAAAGGTATTATTTTTTTATTACGGCATGGAAGGCTAACAGTAAAATACAATTAGAATAATTACCAGTTTGGGCAACATTGAGCCAATTACAAGCCTTCGTTTTTAAGAGATCGCATAACAATTTAATGTTGCTGTGAGCAATAGTACATTATGGTACAAGTGAGTAATGTTGGTGATTACCGCTGAGGCGCCATTGAAATCCGAGCCGTCACGTGAGGGTTTTAAGAGAGCCGAGGACGGTAATCGTCAATACACACGTGTATCATACGACGTTTTTCAACACACTTGTGATGAAAATAACTATAATTTCAACTGTGAAAACGATTTGTGAAAATTTTTTCGCAATGGCGGGAAAGATTAATCAGCTGTTTTCCTAAATAATGGCGAATAATGGCGATCGGCCATAGGCTAAAAGATTGAGGTTTCTTTTTTTTTTGGCTTTTCGCGGATAGCGTTTAGCCACATACAAAATGGGGAATTCAAAGTTTTCTTTATTACAGAGAAAACCAAAGCTATATTTGAGTGAAAGTTTTATTTATTAAAAACGTACAAGTTGAAATTATTTATTTAAATACGAAGTTGCATGAAATGAGCAAGCAATAGGTACACAAATTTATTTGTACTATCTAATGAACACGATCTTTTTTGTATCAAAACGTTTCTAAGAACAAAGCAACCTAACTAATAAAATAAAAAAAAACCCTATAACTCACGTGTGAATAATACCAATAAAAAAGTCACAGTTTGATTATAGGTGTCATTACGTGCCTAATTGTGGTGAAATAAGAGCCATTTTATGAGCAAGTGTCTTGAAAAAATATTTAGAAAACAAAAATACGGGACGGTATATCGGGCGCCGTTTTTGTACGTGTGTTTTGAGAGTGCTAGTCACTCTGTTTGACTCCTGCGCTAGGGTGATTTGGTAGTCAGGGTAAGTGAGTGCGTGCCTTGGGCGGCGCACTCTACTTATCTGAGAACTTAAGAGCGCTCGGCCCGCGCGGCCGTATATACACCTTATTTGGCTGGCCTCTGTACCTAAATAAGTAACAAAAACCCTGTCCGATCCAAAAAGGGCGTATTACTTTTCTTATATACCTACTAATAAACATAAATAAAAACACGATTTTAAAGAGACCAAAAAGTATTGTTTTTTCTACTTCTAATAAACTTACACAATTCTCCACTAAACATGGGAAAATTTCATAAGTTGACAATACTCCACCCTGCGGCGAAATCTTTTAATATTTACCAATTTATTTTTCATTTCTACCTCAAAGAAAGCCGCCGCCCGCCGCCGCCCGTACGCGCTGTGTCGTCGCCGACAGACTGTACCTAACTACCTACAGAGCGGCACGTGTAAGCTAATTGTTATCCTTGACATGTAAGTCTCGCGTAGAGTTCGCTTCCGATCGGACGTCCGTGTATCTCTTATCTCGATTACCTATCTTTTCGTGAGTAATGTCGTATTCCAATTGGTTGTCCATGACGAGTTCCAATGTGCTTAATCTGCAATTATGCAATGTTCGTAAAGACTATGAGTGAGTGAGAGTACCTTTTTTTTTAATTTTTATTTGAAATATAAGTTTAGAGGCTTTTAATCTTCAAAGATTATGCCAGCCTCATCGTACCCTAAAATAAGAGGAACAGAAACATTAAGTCCTCTTTGATGCGCATACAATTTTATAAATCTTTATAGCTTTTTTACTGAACGGCATAGATAATAGTGTTTGAAAAACTCCTAGCTCCAAAATATTAATATTTAATTCGGTCATTAATGTTTCCCTTTCTCTTCTATATCGTTTACAATCCACCAACAAGTGGTGGATATCTTCCACAGTTCCACACAGTTCACAATTAGGACTGTTAGTTTTCTTCATTAAGAAGCCAAACTTGTTCAGTGGCATGTGTCCGGACCTTAATCTATATGCAATAACTATAAGTGTCTTGCTGATACGAACATTGTTAAACCAAGGGATACGAGGAGGTTCACACTGCATTGTTCTATACCAAATACCTTTTTCAAGTGATTTTTTATCAAAATATTCTTTCCAAATCTTGTAACAATAAGCATTACATTTAGGTAGAACTTCAAAATAACAAAAGGTTTTCAAGGTTTCACATCAATTGCAGGACCGTTTATAGCTGCATTTTTTGCTAACATGTCAACCTGCTCGTTCCCCAGTAAACCAATATGAGATGGAACCCACTGCAATCGCAAGCACACATTATTGTTCTCAAACCAATACAATAGGTTCAAAATCTTAAAGGTGCATCGAGCCAAATGCTGTAGTGCGCTTTTGATGTCGGTTAATGTGAATAATATGAATAGTGAGAGTGCGTTTTGCTAGCCAAAGCATGCCAGTGCCGTCGGAGCGTGCATTCAACGTCTCCATAACCGTGTGGTCTTATCAGGCAGTGTCCATGAATGAGTTCCAAACTCATTACCAAGAAGCCAAAAGACGACAAGAGATATTACCGTGACGAGAGCGTAATGTAGAATATTATTATTACACATGTGGACACGTGGAGCACGTTCATGGTTTATTACATTTTAAAAATGCTCTTTTCAGAGCTACATTCATTTCGTTGTTTCTTGAAAAACAGAAAATGACGTATATAAGGTATTATTTATTAGATAAGCATCCGTAGTGAGTGAAAGTAGGTATCAGCTGATATTGTACAAGCATAAAAATGCTTACCTAAAAAGATTAAGCGGTAGTTATCAACTGATATTGTACAGGCATAGTGAGGCCTGTACGATATCAGCTGATACCTACCTACGCGCAAGCCCACGTGTTAGGTACCTAAGTAAGTATCACTATGCCTGTACGATATCAGGTGATATCTACGCTTAACCTTTTTTATTAGGTAAGCATCTTTATGCTTGTACAATACCAGCTGATACTTAATTTCCTACCTAGTTAGTCCATCATAGATTTCATTCATTAAATTTGATTGGCGGCACGCGACAAAGACTGGGCGGCGCATAACAAAGAGTCAAAAGAGGCGAATTGCACAGGAGGCGGCTTCTTTGATACTAGTGTAGGCCGAAGTTATTGAACTCTATGTCGGGAAATCAGTGTTGACATGTAAAACGTTAGGTCGTTTTTTAAATATTATTTAATTTTTTCGGGGAAAAAAAAATATCTCATATACAACATTATTATTAGTATATGCGAAACCTGAAACACGTGTCTAGTATTTTTATGTAAATAATCTATGTACAAAATTTCAAAACTTGTATCATGAAAAATCACAAAGTTATAAGCTTGTTAAGTTACCTGGTTGTTACAAAAACATGCTCATCACGCGCAGGCGCCGCCCCGCGCCCGCGTTGTCGCGGCGCTCATTGATAATAATGTGGCAGTAGGTACCTAACCGTACGGCGATTTCCGATTGCATTGTATTTAACTGATGATACATCACACTTTCCACATTTTCCATCACACTTCCAGTCTTTGAACTGTCGTAATGGTCAAGTGTAGGTAGACATTAATAAGTACTTTATTTGTAAATGCAGCCGTAAGTGATTAAATGTAGTCAATGCGATATGTTGCACCTTATACCAAACACTGTAAGTTCAAAATGGATGAAAAGTGTTAAACATCGCACTACTTAACCACAACAGGCTGTAGGTACAAATAAAAACGTGTGTTCATGTGTGTGACGATACTTTAATGTCAGATAGCTCCTCGTGCCGCACTGCCAGGAATACGTTATCACTTATCACCACAAACCGCTAGTATCCGTACCATTTCTTACACGAACACTATGCTTTTTACATACGATAGGTACACGTCAACCGAAACACAACTGCCGCGCGCTCGCGTTATCACCACAAACCGCTACTGTACGTACCATTTCTTAAACGAACACTACCTATGCTTTTTACATACGATAGGTACAGATCAACCGAAATGCTTGCGCTCGCGGTCGCCCTCTCGTTTTGTACCTACTTATCTGAACGGGAGCGACATACGTGCACACTTCCCTATAGCTGCCGGGCGACTGAAGTGGTTGCCTGGTTGGTTCACCCCCGGGCCCCGCCCGCCCCACTGCGCCCGCGCTGACCGCTCAGTGTCAGTGACCTGTGTTGCGCGCATATGATTGCGGATAGGTACTTAGTGTCGCTCGGTGTCCTACTCGTAACATTTTTTAAATGTTTTTGGGACAAAATATAACATGATGTAAAAATTATTGGAATCAATTCAGTTACTGATTCTGAACAAACTATATTCAGGTTTCGCATATACTAATAATAATGTTGTATAATTAACGTTTACGTCTATGTGTACGCAATACGATACCTAATAAGACCCTTAAGGATCGGACAGGGTTTTTGATACACTCTGTATCAAAAACCTGGCTAGAAGCCGTGGCATCGAAGGACGTGCGTCTACGCTGGCAGCTGTGGAAAACATAAAGATGACTAAAAGTGATCGCGCGTGTCCAACTAGTTTTATATAACTGCGCTCGATTGGTTGATTTAATTTTAAGTCTCAGTATAAATAAGGTGCTCAATAAAATATTATGACCATTCTTCAACTTAGCGTTTCCTGATACACTTACCTGAGATACCCAACAGTAGTAACAAATACGTGTCTTACAATGTGGGGCAAAGTCTGAAATGGCCTTTTGAAGAAAGAGCCATAGTAGACCAGTCCCAACTGATGGCACGCATGCATCAGTCATTGTGTAGCTCAACCATAATTTAGGGAGCTCAACAACCCGTCGCACGACGATACCAGATCAGAGGAACATTTGCGTAGGTCACATAAAAAAAGGCTCAAAGCCACCAGACTGTTCAAAGCTGAGTATGTATATTTAGCCTACAAAGTACTCACATTTACATTTTATTGAGTTTAACATTATTAAACAATAAGAAAAAATATAATCACAGTAACCATTTCAGTAATGTCTGCTGATATCAAATTAATATTAAATTTAATGCAATACAACGAAAAGTAGTTTTATTTCAATAATATCCGAGTATTAAAACAGATTTGATTATTTATCGGACGCCAGCACATCAAGCTATCACAATCTGTCAAATTTCTTTGATTGATTTTCAACTTTAGCACAAATCAATAAGGTTTATATTCTATTGGGAAAATTTGACAGTTTTGGATAGCTTGACCTGCTGGCGTCTGTACATTATATCTATGAAAGACCTTGGTGATCCCGCTCATGCCGGAAGCTGTGACAGTGAGGCCGATGTTAGATGTGACACTGCCCACTAGCAGGGGGTCGTCTCTGTCCTCACAGTACACCTCTGCGATCGCTTCCAGTTCAGATTTATCAGCGTCTGGAATGCCTGTTGAATATTTTTAATATAATTAAATTTAGTGTTCACTAGTTTCAGGGTGAATCCTTTTAGAAGAAAATCATGCGCAAAGTCTTAATATGTGACGCTTATTGCCGTCTCAATATACCGAGTTCGTGTTTGTTTGGTGTTATTGTTTAATATGTAAATGTTATTGATTTCTGACATTTACGCGAATATTATACATTCGGGTAAATGTTCCCGACCGACGTTTTAAACGTCGACGTTTCAAACGTCGGGATTAATAATATCAATATACGCGATAAAATCCGTAAAAAGTAGTTTTATTCGATGTAAATGTTAGTTCTAACCTGTACCATATCCTTCCACATACTCTACGGCCTGAGGAGACACAGATGTTTCTTTATAAAAATTTTGTATAAATCCCGCCGTGGCCTGTGGATTTCGACAGTATCCCAATTTATATCCCACGTCAACAGAAATGAATTCATTTTTGACATGCAATAATTCGGCGTAGACTCTGGAAAATACAAAATTAAGGTAAAGCATCTATCTATTTATATAGATATTATTGTCTGTTTTGTATTGACTGATTCATTAACGCAGACCGCAAACCGCTACAAACTAGAAATTTGGCAGTTGATGCCTTATACATATGTTGTAAGCTGAAATCTCATAGATTTTAGATGGATTTTTGGAAATTTAATCGGAATTAAATGGAATGGTTGTATGGAAGTACGGTACGTCATTTTCAAAATGAGAAACACACATCTTTATAGGTACCTGATTCCGGTTAAAAATAAATGTTCACGTTCTGCGTTGTTTATAGGGTGTGTAGAAAATTAATTACGTGTTGAAACCTATTATTGGGTGGCAGAAAAAACATGGTCTTTTGACTTGAAATTTTATATTTAGACTCTTTAATAAAAATAATAACACCGTAAAAAGTATATCAGCATTTTTCTAAATCCATCAATTAAAAGGGGAAAATAGGGATCGAAAGTTGAAAAAAAAAAAATAGATAACCAATATTATTATAAATATTATGCGTTTCAAATAAAAATAGGAAAGTCAATGACCTCGAATGACCGCGATCTGTCAAAAAAGTGCAGCTTGCAAAGAATTTTTTTTTTTTTTTTTAATTTTATAATATATTTATAAGCAGTAATACCAAATGCGGAACTCTGCGAGTTATTAAAAAGGCAGAAACTGCCAAAAAACTATATTATAGACAATATTTTAAACTCACATTGCTTTGAAGTTTTGAAGCTGCCACCTTACAATTTTTATTTAAATCCCATTGAATATACCTGGCACTTGATAAGCGTAGGGTAGCTGACAATAATGTTCAACAATTAGAAAGCCAAATTGAGAATCTAACACTAGAAACAATTACCAGTGACGATTGGCAAAAAGAAATTAATCACGTCAAATGAATCGAAAATAAAAACCAAACAAAAAAGGGAAATATTTCAAGACGACGATAACTTCAGTTTTATTATAAACACAGGTAATAAAATATCTAAGGTAGACAGGTAATAACAATCGGTGTAATATTATAAATACACAAAAAAATATTATTTCAAAAATATCTGTTCGGGTGAGCAGAACAGATATTTTTGAAATAATACTAGCTGGTTTGAATTGACAGCTATGACGTCACAATATGGCTGGAAGTCCTATGCTTATTTGAAACGTATAGTAGATCTATTTTGAACGTATTTTTGCTATTAAGCACCATCTAGCCCCAAACTAAGCAGACCTTGCACTATGGGTACCAGATAATGGATATGATACTTATACTATTATTATTTATACTTTTTTGTAAATACATACTTATTATACATAAGAAACACCCAGACAAACACAGACATTAAAGTTCATTACAGAAAAAATTGTGCCTTGTGGGAATCGAACCCACGACCTCGTGATCAGTAGTCCGACAATCGAACCACTAGATCACAGATGTCGTCAAATATTATAATAATCTAAACATAAAACAAAAGTTGTCTAGTACATTATGGTACAAGTGCGCAATGTTGGTGATTACCGTTGAGGCGCCATTGAAAAATAGTTATTATGAGAACTCATACCTTTTTGCATTATAAAATTATATTATTATAATATAATAATACCTACCGAGGCGGGCCGCAAGTACATTACCTATATTATAATGTACTTGCGGGCCCGCCCCAGCTTCGCACGTGTAGAAATAGTACATTATGGTACAAATGTTGGTGATTTCTGCTGAGGCGCCATTGAAATCTGAGCCATTAGGTGAGGGTTTTAAGTGAGCCGAGGACGGTAATCATCAATACCCACGTGTATCATACGACGTTTTTCAACACACTTGGGAAGAAAATAACTATAATTTCAACTGTGAAAAGGAATTGTGAAAAATATTTCGCAATGGCGGGAAAAATTAATCAGCTTTTTTCTTAAACAATGGCGATCGGTCGTAGGCTAAAAGAATGAGGTTCTTTTTTTTTTGGCTTTTCGCGGATAGCGTTTAAGCCACGTACAAAATGGGGAATTCAAAGTTTTCTTTATTACAGAGAAAACAAAAGTTATATTTGAGTGAAAGTTTTATTTATTAAAAACGTACAAGTTGAACTTATCTATTTAAACACGTAGTTGCATGAAATGAGCATGCAATAGGTACATTAATTTATTTGTACTATTTATTGAACACGATCTTTTTTGTATCGTAACATTTTTAAGAACAAAGCAACTCAACTAATAAAATGAAAAAAACCCTATAGCTCAGCCATTTTATGAGCAAGTGTGTTGAAAAATATTTTTTAATACAGTTGCTCAAAAAGTGGCGTATGGCAGGGACGTATAGCTTTCGGGATGTGGGCTTATTACATACTCGAGCTTTTTCTTTACCTTTTCCGAACTCGTGCGTAGTCTTTCCCAACTGTCAAAAAATGTCTATTAAAAAGAAAAAACTAACCACGATGTTTTTACTGAAAAAAAATCATAGAAGTTTATATGATTCATGCAAATATTTCTAAAAAAAGCTACTAATTTGTTTCAATATCAGATTTAATGATTTGATTCCATGAGTTGGCTGTGTGGGCATAGTTCCCTTTACCTACCCAGAATGGGTGAAGAAAACAAAAAAAAATCTCTGCTATAAGCAGTTTTTTTTTTGTTTTTTTTTTTTTTGCTTTTCGGTTGGCGCCATTTTCCAAAAATGTTCTTTGCGAGTTAAATGATTAGTTAGTTTATTGTGTTTTTATTATTTTATTAAAGTGCTTAATTTTTTCGCAACTGTATTAAAAATAGTTGTTCAGTACACGTGCAGAACCGTCATTGCAACTTGTTCCGACTGTCAACCCTCACCTTCGGCTGCGCCTCGGCTCGGGTAGACATTTGTCGGAACTCTTTGCAATGACAGGCTTTCCGCACTCGTAATGAAATAAACACACTTGCTCATAAAATGGCTTTAATTTCACCGCAATTAGGCACGTAACTGTAATCAAACTGTGACTTCTTCATTGCTATTATTCACAAGTGAGTTAAGGGGTTCTTTTATTGGTTGAGTTGTTCTTAAAAAGTTTCGATACAAAAAAGATCGTGTTCAATAGTACAAATAAATTAATGTACCTATTGCTTGCCCATTCTATACAACTTCATATTTAAATAGATAATTTCAACTTGTACGTTTTTAATAAATAAAACTTTCACTCAAATATAGCTTTTGTTTTCTCTGTAATAAAGAAAACTTTGAATTTCCCATTTTGTACGTGGCTTAAACGCTAGCCGCGAAAAGCCAAAAAAATAAACCTCATTCTCTTAGTCTATGGCCGGTCGCCATTATTCGCTATTTTTGGATGCGCGCGCATAGGAAAACTGATTAATATTTCCCGACATTGCGAAAAACTTTTCACAACTCGTTTTCACTGTTGGAATTATAGTTATTTTCTTCACAAGTGTGTTGAAAAACGTCGTATGATACAAGTGTGTATTGATGATTACCGTCCTCGGCTCTTTTAAAACCCTCACCTAACGGCTCGGATTTCAATGGCGCCTCAGCGGAAATCACCAACATTACACACTTGTACCATAATGTACTATTTCTACACGTGCGAAGCTGGGGCGGGCCGCAAATACATTATAATATAGGTAATGTACTTGCGGCCCGCCTCGGTAGGTATTATTATATTATAATAATATGATTTTATAATGCAAAAAGATATGAGTTCTCATAATAACTATTTTTCCAAACACCTACATAATATATATATTTTTTTATGCTTGTCTTTACCTTAATGCGTCCTTTGCTTTCTGCAAAAGTAAAACGCTTATTGTGTCGGATATGATGTAACCGTTGGAGTCCTGGGCAAATGATTTCGTCTTGCCATCCTTACAAAATGCACCAGAAAATCTAAAATTTTATACAAATTACATACTCATATAAGCTATAGCCAAGACGTGGACTTTTACAAGTATAATAAAAACAAGGACGACAACATTCTTAACTATATACCTGATACTGTAGAGATCTCTAGAAGGAGTCCAACAGAACAAAACAAAAGATTATCCAAGTTTTTTTTTTAAAGTGCGGTATTGCTAAAGGAATTTCAATTATTTGAAACGCAATGCCATTTGTAAAGCGTACATTCTGTCAAAAAAGTATCGGAGAATGGATGATTTGTTTAGGTAATTCAATTTTTTTTGTGTTGTTAGATTTTAGTAACAATTGTTTCCCATTTTGGCGCGGAGTTTGAGTTGCATGTATTATTTAGATTATATATACAGTGTTGTTTTTAGTTAGATCATAATATCTAGTGTGAATTGCAATGGACAAAAACATCTAACAAAGAGTTTGTCTTAAAGGAGGTCATCAAAAGTCCATACAACTCAGCCCATATTTGTACCTGAGGTACATGACAGCTATCAAGTTGACAGTTTTTACCATGAAATCACTATGAAACTGATAATAATGTGCCAAAATTTCGTGCGTTGGACATTCCAAAACTGTCACTGACAGCAGAAAGCTATCAAGTTGTCAGTTTTTACTATAAAAACACTATGAAACTGATACTAGTGTGTTAAAATCGCGTGCGTTTTTTTCAAATTTAAAGTATTTTTTTCTCATCCTCTATTGAGCATAAAAAAATGATTATAGTTTTAACCAGCGTAATACAGGGTATTTTTTCCAATAAGCGTACCCTCAGTACATCATTTGGACAAATTTTGGTGACATCTTTTTGCATCGTGGAAAGAATATTCTTGGATTTTGCACCACGATAATGCGCCTTCGCACAAGGGCATGATTGTGTACGAAGTTTTACCAAATACTCAACAACTTCCATCGAACAACCAGATAGGTATGGCTCCAGCTGCCTTCTTTCTATTTCCTAAACTCAAATTAAGTACCACTTCGTGGCACAAGTTTTCATTCAGTAGCAGTCATAAAGGAGAATTCAAGGCGAAAACTGAATTCAATTCCGGAACAAGCGTTTTTAAAAATGTTTTGATGATTGGATTTTTCGTTGCTGTAAGTGTACCTATCCTTTCTGATGGAACATATTTTAAAGGCGATAAAATAAATTTGAATGAATAACTAACATTTTGTGTGTTATTGATCTTTTCCCGGTACTTTCTTGACAGAGTAGTATATAACGCAAAAATCTATGACAACAAAATTAAATGCGTGAGTGACTGAGTGCGTACTGTTTGCTTAGGAGTGTTCGCGATTCGTGTGATATTCTATGACGTCACACTTAGCGCGCCAGAATGGCGGGCGTTTAAATTGTTATAATTATGTATAAGGTGATGTAAATAATCGAATAAAAATATTAAAAAACATGCATATTCCCTATTCCCTTGACTCTTGAAGTTCTCCAACAGTTTTTAAACGAGTTTTTTTTTAATTCTTTATTTAATTAAAGAAGGGTTTGGTGGTAAAGCGATCATATCGGTAAACACAATTTACATAGAATTACTCTTATGTAACGAAGCGTGCCTTAAAAACAGTATGCGAGGAAAGGCCTCGCTTATCGACGGGGTCCAGCAACATCTATTTCTTAAGCCTACATTTACAATTTGGTAAAGCTTTTTACTGTTGTTGATAAAGGAGAAGCCAATATACTGTTACATAAACCAAGATAATGCAATTGCACATCGGTCTCTGCCTTAAACACTTTTCGTTTGAATTCGTTTCACAACCATACATTTAAGAATATTTTTAAGTTAATCCTGCAACGACCCTTTTTTTTAAATATAATATATTTCAGCATAATTATTAATTCTTCAAAATTAATATTTGTTTCTCTAAAGGTTTTTGTACAGAGGCATCAAGCTACCACAATCTGTCAAATTTCTTTGATTGATTTTCATCTTTAATACAATACATTAAGGTTCATATTCAATTGGAATAGTTGGGTTAGCAGTATAAGGGTCAAAGTCCCCCCACTTGACTGCCAACACAACGTTTTCTCGCGAGCACTGGAAGGATATTGAAGGAGTAATATAAGTATTAGATTTTGACTTTGATGTACCTATATTAAATGCGGATGGTTTCGGGTGGATATTGGTGTATTATAATTTATAAGTGATTGTTATATGCTATACATATGTCTTACTTGCACTGATGTACAGACAGATGTGGGAGTAGAGATATGTATGCGCCTCCGACAATAGCAGCTTCACATGCTCCACGTTTCAAAGCCGAATACGCCTCCTCAAGTGCGATGGTAGAGCTGCAGTCAGTTTCATCTATAGCTATCGAGGGGCCCTTAGTATTCAACCAGTACGAGATCCGATTGGCCATCATTGTCTTACTAAATCTGTAAAATAAAATGTATTAAAAAAAATCTAAGTAATTATATTATATTGTATAATTATAATTTACTTACCCTAATATCCCTAAACCAGTTCTAGAGATGTTATCATAGAGGGATTGGTTTTCTGATTCTGAGAACGAAGATCCTATAAAGACTGCAACCTTCTTCCCATTGAATTGTGAAGGATTCAATCCTGAATCAATAAAGAATAATTTATAATTAATTAAACGACTGCGAAAACAAGATAGTCAAACCTATAATTTATTGTAAATTCCTAAAAAAACCGGAATCTATCTACAGTATTTCAAATTTAAACTGTTTGGTATTTCGAAAAAAGTAACATTTTCAAATATTATTTAAGTTTTTGTTTTTTTTTTTGTATCGAAAAAACGGAGAAGGTTTTCAAGTCAACCCGTATATTGTTTTAATTTGTTTATCAGCCTATGTAGAATAGAATAGAATATTCTTTATTGTACACCATAAACAAATGCCAAGTACATATTTATAAATGATAGAATGGTACAATAATGGGCGGACTTATCGCTAAAAGCGATCTCCTATAGACGACATTTGGATAGCTTTAAGAGAAACGGAGAGGCGACAATCAGATAGTCTGTATGTATATCAATAATCATTATAAAGTCAAAGTCAAATATTTTATTTCAATTAGACCATTAAAATAGCACTTTTGAAAAGTCAAACTAGTTGCACGGTTCCAAAAAGTGGGTCTTATGGAGAAGAACCGGCAAGAAACTCCATAGACACTCTTTTCAACAAAAAAAATATGATTACAGTGTTCAGTATTACAGTCTAAATCTGAATAGTTCATGAGAACAATGCAGTTTGATGTGTACAATTAAATTAATCTAGCATAATAAACAGAAAAATAAAAGAGGTTGCCATTGACAGTAAGAGCTGACCAGCCCCGACAGACGGCACTCGTTCACGAGTATGACGTGCGTATCGGCGTCGTTCGACTCAACCATGTTGTAGGGAATAAAACGACCCGACACACAACGCCACCATCAGCAGGACATTTTAGTGAGCATGACAAGCTCAGACCGCTAGGCAACTGAAGGGCACAATGTAATTTTAAGTCATTATAATGCATATCAACATATGCAACATCAATGGCTGCACGACTCTCATACTTTACAATTCATGTTTTTACAAACAAAGATTATTAAATTGTATAACGTACAGTAAAATTATTGATTTACAAGATGTTCATCTTGTGGAGCTGGACCAGCATTCCGCCAAACATTTTTATCTAGAAGATAATCTTCCAATTTATAGTAAGCTTGCCTGCACAGGGTAGACTTAATGAATTTTTTGAATTTGTTTTCTGTAAGTTCTAAAATTGCGTTCGGAATTTTATTATAAAATCTAACGCAGTACCCTCTAAAAGAAGTATGAACTTTAGCTAGACGAAATTGTGGCTGCATTCATTTTGATTTATGTCTAGTATTATAATCATGCAGTTCACATTTTCTGACGTACAAGTGCAAATTTTTTCTTACATATAAAATATTCTCATAGATGTACTGAGAAGGCACTGTCATTATATTTATTTCGTTAAAGATTTCCCTGAGTGAATCTCGACTACGTAGGTTATAAATAGCTCTAATAGCTCTTTTCTGCAATATAAAAACAGATTCTATGTCTGCAGCGCGGCCCCATAGTAATATTCCGTAAGACATAATGCTATGAAAATAACTAAAGTAGACTAGTCTTGCAGTTTCTACATCTGTAAGTAGGCTGACTTTTCTAACTGCATAAGCAGCTGAACTCAGGCGTCCTGCTAAAGTTCTAATGTGTGGACCCCACTGAAGCTTTGAGTCTATCCTGATTCCCAGGAAAACCGTTTGGTCGACAAATTCAAGTTTATCATTATTTAGTATAACATCGCATTCCATAGATCTTACGTTAGGTAGAGCAAACTTTATGCATTTGGTTTTCTGCCCATTTAATACTAAATTATTAGCTGTGAACCACTCATGGACCTTAAGAAGTGCGTTATTTACATCGTCAGTATTAGGTATACGTCTGTTTAGTTTAAAAATTAAAGAAGTATCATCCGCAAATAACACAATCTTTGATTGATCCTCAAGCATGTAGGGTAAATCATTTATATACACTAGAAATAAGAATGGACCTAGAATGGAACCCTGAGGTACGCCCATTTTCACCTGAGTGCCGGGCGATTTTACCCCATTAATTTGAACTTTTTGTTGTCTACCTTGCAAGTATGATTTGACAAGTTTCAAAGTTTTATGCTTCAAACCATAATGCTCCAATTTTAATAACAGAGTTTCATGACTTACGCAGTCAAAGGCTTTTGAAAGGTCACAGAATATACCGATCGCATCTTGAGACTCTTCCCAGGCATCAAAGATGTTTTTAATGAGTGTGATACCAGCGTCAGTAGTATTACGTACTTTGGTGAAGCCATATTGCTGGTCATGAAAAAGCCTATTTATATTGAAATGCAATAGCATTTGATTGAGCATGATTTTTTCAAATATTTTGCTAAGCACAGGCAGAACAGAAACCGGCCTAAAATTGCCAGGATCTTGACTATCTCCAGATTTAAATAAGGGTATAACTTTGCTGTATTTCATTAGATCTGGGAAGGTTCCTTGGTCTACGCACTCGTTAAATATTATCGCTAGGTGGGGTGCTATAGTGTTAATAATACTTTTACAAACATTTACCGAAAGGCCCCATAAGTCTTCAGTTAATTTAACTTTTATTTCTTTAAAAGTTTTAAAAATACAATTGGGGCTTACATGCTTAAATCTGAACGTTACAGGACAGGTAGCTACATTTTGTTTCAATAAAGCAGCCGAATGTGCAGGTGACGAGTTTAAAGATTCAGTGATCTTCCAGGGAACATTGGTAAAAAATGTCTCAAATTCTTGGGCTACTTCGGAATCTGCGTTTATGAGACCGCGTACTGTTTGAAGAGCGACATTTTTATTCCCATCTAATTTCGATTTACCACTTTCGGCGTTAATTATATTCCAAGTGGTTTTGATCTTATTATTGGCACATTTAATTTTTTTACTTATATACTGAGATTTTGCTATTTGACATACCTTTTTAAAAGTCTTTGAATATATATTTACATACTGAATAAAGTTTTCACTTTTGTTATAGCACTTTAACCCGTACAATTCAAATAAACGTTCCCTGCTTTTACGAATACCTGTAGTAGCCCAATCACTAAACTTATATCTACAGTTAATAGTTTTTGATTTTACTTTGAAAAATCTATCGAATTCATTTCTCACAATAGAAAAAAAATGCGAGTAATGTCCATCGCAATTGTTAAATCTTTTTTGAACAGCCAATTTACTAATTAATGAATTGTTATATTTTTCTAATTTATCTAACGTTATATGCCTAGACTTAATTTGTATTTTACTTGCATGTATACTAGTATTAAATGTGACGGTTTGTCCACTGTTTTCAGATGAGAGACAGTTTATGATAGCCCCTTCAAAGTAATCACAGTTGCAGAAAACATTATCAATGCAAGTTGCAGATGTCGACGTAACTCTAGTAGGTTCCAAAAATACATTAATTAAGTTAAAAGATTTAAATAAACACAGTAATTTGGAAGTAATTATATTATCCTCTAAAATATTAACGTTAAAGTCGCCACACACAATTATAGATTTGTTTGAATCTGAAAGTATTTTAAGTACGTCCTCCATTATGGATTCAAAAGTGGCAAAATTTTGGCTATTTGGAGGTCTATATACACATAATACAATATGCTTATCCAGCTCAACACAAGAGATTTCAGTACAATGTTCAACCGACCTCGAGACTATATCCTTACGTCCTTTTGCTTTCAACGAGTTTTTAACTAATATAAGCGAACCACCGTGTATCATGACTTTCGGTTGAAACAACTAGCTACAAAATAATTTTCATAATTGATTGCCATCTGGTATTCTTTTAACCAGTGTTCCGTTATACAAATAATGTCAAATTTATATTTTTCCAAGAAAAGTTCAACTTCTAACATTTTTGAAGAGAATCCTTGAATATTCTGATGACATATTTTCAAATTATTCAGATTACTTTCCTTTGTATCAGAGTATTTTAATATGCCAGAAGATTTTATGATTTTATTATTGCTATTATCTTCTGTTGTCTTATTTGCTAGTTTAAACTATGATCCGGAGTAAGATCCACAACGCTAGTGTCAGAACTAGTTGGCAAGGCCGTACTTCCCGTACGTCTCCCCATCTGTGAACAATAGTTCACCTTGCTGGTGAGGGCACCAGGCGTCATGAATTCCAAAAAGGGACACTCCTTCGTTTTGCCACCAATGTTATCAGTACAACTAGATACCATCGGCCTGTCATGTGAGATTAAATTAATATTGTGAGCTATCAATGTAGCGATTAAACACTTGTATTTCTTAGGCAGAAACATAGCTTCCTGTGTCAATTGAAATCCACTAACAAATTTGTTTGTGTCAAAATACATTAATTTGTCACTATGATGACATGTCAACAAGTGCATTGTGTTATTTAATTTATAAATACAAGTATTTTGGTAGTCTGTAAAAGAATTAGAGTAAGGAAATGCACATAAAATTATTTTTCCAACATTTAATTTTAATAAGGTGTCTATACCATCCACAATGTCCTTTTTTTTAACACTTGAACTATTGCCTAACAATAAGACCAAGGATGTGTGATCATCTATAGGTTTATTTATAATATCCTTTATAATTGCATTTAATTTTCTATTAGGATAGCAATAATTTTTTACACCTTGGGACAGGTTGTTCTGTATTAATGAACCAAAACCAGATCCCAATTGATCTGTGAAAATGACCGTTTTATGTTTAGTAACAGTAATATTGACACCGCTTGCCACTGGCTGAGCTACTATAGGTGAAGGTACAGGTACAGCAGGTTGGGACTTGGGAGCTGGTGGGGGGCAGGCACAGGTGCATAAAAGATTGTTGGTCAATGACTCATATCTCTCAGCATTGTACCTAACCAAGTCCACCAACTCCCCTGCCTCCAACATGTGTTTGCTCAGTTCTTGTTGAGCAGTCTCATATTTACTAAAAATATCAGACAGTAATTTCTCCCGGAGGAATAACTCTTCCTGCAAGCCCTTGGTATCAAGGTCATACATGGCCCTACTGTGTTCTAATTCACTGGTGCATGTGTTCATGTATAGATGTATGTATGTATTTAAGTATGAATATAATGATGATGACTAGTACATTTACACAGTCCGGGTAATAAAATAAATAAATTAGAAAGCGCTATGCAAAATACAATACATTTACAGTGAAATGCCGTCCTGTGTCCGGCACTTGTTTACACCACGACCTTTTCTTCCTACCACCTTTATGCAGATGATCTGCAAATTTACTCTAGAGCTCCACTTGGGAATCTGTCGCAGGTGGTTTACACATTAGATCAAGACCTTTCTTGTATTTGTGACTGGAGTACACGGTCCGCGCTGATGGTAAACCCCACGAAGACGCAGGCATGGCAGCCATCTTATTTTTTAATGCTGATATCTTTTAATGTTTGCCTTACAGAGGTTGCAAATGATCCTTATTGTATAGTTAAGCGTTGAGGCTGTATTAAATATTTTTTCCTGAATAATAAACAAAAAGGGTAAAAATATATTAAATTACGAAATATTTACACACACATTATTTTTCTATTGCATTTTCTATTCTAGCGCAAAAATAACTCCGAAATGTTACATATTTTTTCATGTCCAAACAAAAGCATTTAAATCAACCTATAAAATGATAAATAAATGGTGATAAGTCAATATTTTGATACCGTTTTGTAAGTTGTCTCAAATACTTTTGATTAAACATAAAAAAATATGCAACATAAATCCGGGATAATTTTCTGCTAGAGTGGAAAATGTAAAATAAAATAATAATTCAGTGTATTTTGTAATTTCATAATTTTATGGCTTTTTTTGCTAATTATTTAGGAAATTTTGTCAAATTATTCATTAGCGTCGACGTTTCCCTTTACACATATATATAATAGGTCTCTTAGACTGACCCAGGGATGTGCCTTAATAGGCGGTGCACATGGGGGTTCTGGGATGGTCTATTAAGAAGACCCAGTGCCCCCCTCCATGTGCTGATGGTGGCCACCGGGGTCCTTTTCTTAATAATTTTAAAATCTTTATTTTTACTTTGCTTAATTTTTATTTTATTTATTTATTTAATTCAGGCTACAAGGCCCATATAATATAAAATACTATAATACAATACAATATAACTTAAACCAATAACAATTAAAATACTATTAAATACACTAAGCACTAATTCACACGAAGAATCGGCGTCGTGTGTCGCGCGGTGTCTGGTAGCCGGCCTCGGAAACGCCGGAACACTACTCCTTTTGGCCAAAATTCCTCTTTCATGAAGGTCGACAGATGTTCAGTCGGCACTCTCACCACAAAGGAATTAAAATCCACATTGTGACGAGACTCCAACTGTTCGACCCTCAAGGTAAATTTGGTCTTGATGCGGATGTACTCTACAATCTCCTCGGGGCTTTGTAGAGTAATGCAGTCGAGACACGTAAAGCTGCGTCGCTGGTACAGCAGGTCGCAGCAGGTGGTTCGGTCCGGTCGGTGCGCTACCGCACTGATTTCGACACTTGGGTTTTCTATTCTTCTTCACAACTTTAGTATAGCCCTCAGTATCATTCTGTGGCAGATCTCTGTGAATGGGTTCTCGGTTGTTCTGCTTATCCCCTTCTTGCTGTTGCGGTTTTAATGCAGCGGGTTTGTTGCCGGCAGCAATAGCAGCGTAGGCACGTTTTGGGGTCGAAGTACTCACGCGTGACGAGGCCTCTACCAGAGTCGAGGGACGGGCGGCGGCGGGACATAATGCATCAACGGCAATACCCACAGTCGGTGACGTATCTGCATTCGCCGACTCGAAACTGCTGATGGACGCATTTTGCGCCCCGCGACGAGTGTTCACCTTAGAGGCGTCAAGTGACCTACTTGCAGGAACAGTGTTTCGTAACAACACCACTTCGGCACGTAGTTCACTTATGGTGTTATTTGACACCTCTAACTTGGATTGCACCTCGGTCAGGCTTGTTTTTAGGAAATTGATGTCCTTTAGCAGCCTGGTAACGTCAACGTGGTCGAATGTGACTGGAGGAAGCCTATGTAGCTCCTTCGTCACAAAACTTGGCACGTTGTCTGGATCGGTCACCTTCAGCAAGGTGATAATATCTTGGATGCTCTTCTCAGTTCCATCCCTCCTGCGGGATGGCATCTGGTCGACCTTTCCAAGCGTTTGGAATAGGAGCATCTTGCCACTACTTATCTCATCTTCCTTGAAGTTCGACTTGCAGATCTGAAAAATGCTGACCTCGTCCATGGTGTCGATGGCATGCTGTATGAATGCCAGCAGCTCGTTGGCTATAAGTTGTTGCGAACTCATAGCGACGATGACGTGCAGCGGCTATAGCCGCGCAAATCGCGAATTAATAATAATCGTGCCTTGGAAACACGTCCGTATCCGAGCGCGCATCGCACTGCACTGATACTTAATAACTTTAAAATCTTAGCATGGACAATGCCAAAAAATACAAAAAGATACTTAGTTATTTTATTTATTTAACTCAATCACAACTATCATTACAGGATAATATCCCAATCCGGTAGTGTGGTCTTCACAAAAGGTTATTCACAATTATTATACAAAAAAATAGACTGATAAACAAAGAGAAATACATTTTACATTAATTCACAATAAATAAAAAACTTTTTATAAAATCATCATAATTCAAAATAACATAATTATTACGTAATAGTGCGATTTTCAATAATTCATTCAGAGAGCATGAAAATAAATCTATCCTGTCTGCAACAATGTTCAGCGTATGCAAGGCGCGCGTGATGGGTGCTTTGCAGTTGTGCAAGTTGGTTCGCCCGTGCGGTATCGCGAATAATCGCGGTCGCCACCGCCGCCCAACATAGTTGTCTGGCACTTCAGATACAACGCGGGATGATGTATCTTACCTCCCTTCAAAAAAAATTCAGGTTTTTTTTCGCTAGAGGCCTTGAAAGTTGTTATAAATAATTCGATTTGCTAAACTTTTATGAAGAATTATTTTTTTATTTCAATATGTTGGGATTATGGCTCAAATTGGTATCGTGATCATTAAGACCCACTATTGAACTACTTCTAGTAAATATTAGTGTCGATACTTTTTGTACACCACAATGAGTGAAATTGGACTAAAAGTAAATATCTTTCAAAATGTTAGGGAAAGACATAATTTTGATTGACTTTTGTGTAAAAACTACAAGTATTCTGGGATTTTAAGGGGTTTGAAGGATAACACTGCTACTTAGGTTGCCGATGCAAAAAAAAAACAGAAATATTTGAAAAATTATGAATTTGGTTGTTAAAATTGTCACAAGGGTGTACATTTTTGATGGATTTAAATGTTTTTTAATAACTTAAAAAAAAACCGGCCAAGTGCGAGTCGGACTCGCGCACCGAGGGTTCCGTACAAACCTGTAAGTGTTGCTGTTTCTTTTGATTGCGTTGACATAGAAGTTTGATTTTGTTACAGCTTAAAGGTATTATAGACCTGAGTATTTGATATGAATTTCAATTTAATACCTCATTCATGAGGAAAGGGGTAAACTGTAAAATTATTAAAAATATTTTTATTATATTATGATGTAACTAAAAAATTACTGGTTTCGCTATTTTTCTTTATCTGTGCTATAAGACGTTGCTTCGTACCAAATTTCAAGATTCTGAATTCACGGGAAGTACCCTATAGGTTTTGATACCCTTGCGAGTTTCGAAAATTTGCGGCATTAACAGCTGTATCTTTTGATTGCGTTGGTTTAGAAGTTTGATTTTTTCACAGCTTCAAGGGACAGTAGACTTGAGTATTTGATATAAATTTTAGCTTGATACCTCCACGACTTCCTGAGAAAAAGGGTCTCGACAGACGGACGGACAGACAAACGGACGGACAACAAAGTGATCCTTTATGGGTTCCGTTTTTTCCTTTTGAGGTACGGAACCCTAATGATCTTTATATTATTTTTTTCCTCGAGTAGTCATGAGCACTGCATCATTATCATTAGTCTAATGGTCTAAAGCGCGACTGCTTTTTTTTTAATTGCCTACAGTGGCAGACGAGCGGCCCACTGATGGTAAGTGGTTACCGCCGCCCATGGACATCAGCAACGTCGGGGACAGAACTGCCGCCGCCTACTGTGTGTGGTAGAGAGCTCTTTTTAGGCCTCGTTTAAAGAAGGACATGTCATAACGCAAGGGAAACAGCAACAGGTAATTCGGGTGGACTGCGGTGTCGAGTGGTGTGGTGGTAGAATGGTGAAGAAGGCACCAGGTCAAACAGTTCTTCGGAGCACTCCCCGTGAAATAGACGGTAGAGCACATAGAGAGAACCAAAGTTTCTCCGCCGCTCCAGTGATTCCAGTCTATCTGTAAGTGTGGGATCTCCGACAATAAGAACAACTCGCCTTTGTAGAGAGTCAAGTGGGTCGAGCTGGTATTTGGGTATTTATTTCCTTTGCTACGCTAGAGGTCCTGGGTTCGATCCCCAGGTCAAGCAAAGTGTTATTGGGTTTTTCTATGAAATTCTCAGTAGCAGCTCGGAGTCTGGATTTGTGCCCGGTTAAAGGCAATAGGCTCGCACCCTATTACATGGGACCTAAACATACCGGCAAAATATGGGTGTACATTAGTACACCTCTGCCTAACCCTTCGGGGAGTACAGGCGTGATATGGTATGATGGTAATCATGAGCAAGTCCACGCTGTGGTGCCGGTTTATCGTTGAATTTGGGGACATGTGTATGTGTAGTTATGTTGAAAGACCATCCAGTAGAAAGAGACAGGTTATGGGGTGGAACAAATACGTCGCCGGTGCTCATGCGGAAGCCAGAACTAAATTTCAAATTTGGCTATTAGCGAGAAAACCAACTTGCGGTATTATTTATAATGAAATGGTGGAGACTCGAAAGATCTTCAAGTCTAGACTAAAGTTGTGTCAGGATAGACAAGAACAGATCAGAATGGACATTCTTGCCGCAAATCATTCGACCAAGGACTTTAGAAATTTTTGGAATTTTTCGACGGTATAACTGAACACAAAATGATTGCCAATTTATTTAAGGAACAATTTACTGTACAGTCGTCTTCGAGCACTCCACTTAGCACTGACAGATCACTGACAGATCACTGTGGGACCATCGTGGCTAGTAAACAAAATATTACTATATTCTCCCTGAAAAATGTATCAACAGCAATTAAAAATATGCATAGGGGAAAATCACCAGGTCACGATGGTCTCAGCATCGAACATTTTAAATATGCTGGTGTGCATCTGCCAAGAGTATTGAAGATGCTTTACAACCTGTGTTTGAGTCACGCATACTTACCTGAGTCGATCATGCGTACAATAGTGGTACCCATAGTTAAAAATAAGACAGGCGACTCGTCTGACAAAACTAACTATCGGCCTATCTCGCTTGCGACTGTGACAGCTAAAGTACTTGACAGTGTGCTAAATGGCATTCTCAAACAGCATTTGGGCTTACAGGATGCTCAGTTTGGATTTAGGTCAGGATTATCCACTGAAAGTGCCATTCTAAGCTTAAAGCATACTGTCAGCTACTATACTGAGAGGAAGACGCGTGCTTCCTTGACTTATCGAAAGCGTTTGACCTTGTGGTATATGACCTTCTGTGGGATAAGCTAGAAGGTGCGGGTGTGCCGGCGGATAACATCTCCCTACTCAGATATTGGTACTCAAACCAGAAAAACCAGGTGAGATGGGCTGGTACGTTGTCAGATGAATACAGGTCAAAGTGTGGCGTCAGACAAGGTGGGTTAAGCTCACCTCTTCTGTTCAATTTGTACGTCAACCAGCTTCTTGAGAGACTCAGCAGCACACATGTTGGATGCTTTATCGACGGTACCAGTGTCAACAATATTGCAGATGACATGGTGCTGCTGGGTCCCTCGATAAACGCATTGAGGAAATTACTCAATATCTGCGAACAATATGCAGAAGCACATGGGCTAAAATACAACTTCAAAAAGAGCGAGTTGCTGGTTTTCAAAGCAGGCAAACAGCGACCTACCCATGTGCCTGCAGTATACCTCAATGGCGTTGCACTAAAGCTGGTTGTCAAATTTAAATATCTGGGGCATATTGTGACAAGTGACCTCAAAGATGATGAGGATATAGACCGGGAACGCAGGGCGTTGGCGGTGAGAAGCAATATGCTTGCTCGCAGGTGGCTCGATGTACAAATCAAGTAAAGATAATGCTCTTTAAAGAGTATTGTCAATCTTTCTACTCGAGCGGCCTGTGGGTGAGATATACGCGACGATCCTATGACGCCCTGCGGGTGCAATATAACAATGTTTTCAGAATGTTGTTAAGGCTACCGTGGCGCTGCAGTGCCTCTGGGATGTTTGCGGAAGCCCACACGGACGGCTTTAAAGCCATAATACGCAAAAAATCGGCTTCATTGTTGCAGCGTCTGCGGAAGGCTAACAATAGCATTCTGAAAGTCATTGCTGCACGATTCGACTGCCCCATTCAGAATCACTGGGTGAGGGTAGTAAATGGTTTTATTTAATATTTATAATAATTATACAGATAAGTACCTACTAACAAGATATGGATTTATAATCTGAAATAAATATTCTATTATTATTATAAAACTAGCGGACCAAGCAAACGTTGTTTTGCCATATAATATCACTAATAAAAAATAGGGGTTGGTGGCAGATGGGTGAAAACTTAGGGTTGTGTGTATTTTTAATGCCACATCATAAAAAAATAGAAATTAAAAATTTTGTAAAAAAATAAAAAATAATCTTTTGGGGTGGACCATTCTATCACTTAGGGGTATGAAAAATAGATTACTACCGATTCTCAAACCTACTGAATATACATATAAAATTTCATAAAAATCGGTCAAGCCGTTTCCGTTTCCGAGTGTAACTAACACTGTGATACGAGAATTTTATATATTAGATTAAATAACTGTTTTAGATCTTTCTAAAGAGTAAAAGCAAGCTGATCAAGAAAAGTAGAGATTACATAAATACGCTCATATTGAAAATATCTAAGTCTACTCTCTGTCACGCCGCACGAACGACAAGCTCTGACCACGAGTTCTGTCTGTATGTAGTATGGACAGCTGAGATATGTAGATGCTGAGGTAGTGCTTTCTAAGCATCGCAGACGGTAATCGCAGCCCTATCCGAGTCACCAGCTCGGCTAAGTCGGCCGATCCATAATACTGGACATGAATGTTAAATCTGCTATTTTCCTACGTTCTTGAAGAGGAAGTATATGAATTTTTTTGCAAGGGCAATAGTAGTTATGCAAGTATGTTTTAGAGCGAAATTAAATGTATCTCAAGAACTAAGTTTTTTACATTTTCTAAACGTGTGACATAAATGTCAAAGTTAGGGTTCCGAACTTGCGGAGTGTACTCGAGATGCTTCGAACATACGAGTACATAGGCGCAAAATAAAATTTTCATTGATTTAATATTATCCCTAGGTCCTTAATAGTGTTCACTGTTTAATGTACAACTAGATAGTTTATACGTAAATGAGATGGGCTTACGCGTATGCGTAAAGGTATTTAAATCTAGCCTAATTTTGGAAAAACTAAATTTAAATCAACACAAAGCTTTAGTTGGCATCAAAAGCTAACCCGCATCGTAAATGGCTTGATAGGTCTGCTCCAATATCTTCCGTGACATAGGATCCATATAGTGTCCGAGGCGATAGTGCACAGTGAAGAACTGAGCGTCGAAACGATCCAGCTCCGGAGCCATGCCAGCGTAATTTGCCAGATCCGAATGCTTGAAGTTCCATCTGAGGCCTTCCGCTGTAATTGGGTTTTCCTGAAAAACAGAAACATTTTTAATGAAAATTAAAAATGGTATTGTAACGATTGATATAAGTTTTGGACCGCCCCTGCTTCTGCTTCTGTTTAATGAATTAAAAACTTGTAATAATTATCTCGGAACCACTTGGAATAACTTGTAGAGTTATCTATAAACGTCACTGAAACCACACCGTAAACTAAAACTTGAAAACGTTAGTCTTCTTCTATAGTTCTACAAAAATTTTTGAACACTCTTTTAAATTGGATGTAGGCACGTACAGACACCAGCAAGTCAAGATATCCAAATCTATCAAATTTTCCCAATTGAATATGAACCTTATCACTTTGAATTAAAGTTGAAAATCAATCAAAGAAATTTGACAGTTCGTGGTAGCTTGATGTGCTGGCCTCTGTACATTGTTTCAACAGTGTCATGAGAAATTATTTCTTAAATTGTACTCCTTGTACATAGGTCTGTCTGTCTTATAGAATTTTAAAATTGAGAAAATTAAAATATTTTGTAGAATAAAATTATATACTTATATACCTACTTATAAATAAATAAAAAAAAATATTAAACAAAATTTATGTTTTTGATTCGTTTATGTTAATATAAAACAGTTTATTTAAAGAATTAGCGGAAAGAATGTGTGCTACTGGGTTATTCATCTTAACTACTGTGATCTGTTTTTAAAAAATGTTAGATTAGTATTTTTTTATATATAGGTACTTTATTGTACACCATAATAATAAATGCAATTAAAGTACTTGATACAATAAAAACATACAATGGGTGGCCTTATCGCTAATTGCAATTTCTTCCAGGCAACCAAAAAAAAATTTTAAGTATTTTTTACGGATATTGTCTGCAATAAAGATTTATTATTATTCTACGATGTGTCATCATAAATTTAAAATAACCGCTCGGTCGCTTCGCGCAAAAAAAAACAGCACCTTACTTTGCCACTTGATTTAGAATGCGTACCACACTACCACATGTTCGACCCGCTGTTACTAAAACTTAATTTATGACTTGCACAAGGGGCGCACTTCAAATATTTTAACTATGAATAGCCATTGGAATAAAAAACGATATTTAAATAAGGTTACCATAATATTTCAGAAGTGTTGAAATTACGAGGACTACCCATTTTAGTGACTTTTTGTAAAAAAACAGGTTTTAGAACAAAATAAGATCGATAAGTATATAGTTATTTATTTTATTCATAAACTAAGTATATTACTTCGTGTATTTAACAATATTTGAAAGCAGTTTACTGTAAAAATATATTTCAAATATTAAGTGAAACCCGGTGGAGAATTTACGGATGCGTAAAAGATCGCATTTTTTTTAGGTAGGTATAATCAATGCTTGTTTACATAAAAAAAAGTACATAGAACAAAAATATAACCACCTACATAACGAGACCTTAGCAGTCGAGAATGTAAAAAGTATACCGATGAATTTCTAAGAATTTTGATCACATTGAAATTGAAAATATATTGAGGCTACAACTATAACAAATCCACCTAAGTACATAATTATATGCATACTCACTGTTGGAGCCTATGCGTTTCCCTTTGTGTGTAAGGAGGCAGCCAGGATCGTCTTCAATGAATGATTTTATTTAAACGATTAATAAAACGTATATTTAAATAGGTAACGAATTTTACAAAATTTAAACGTATATTTTAGACAGACGTTGCTAACGAGTTCGGTTCTCTGAGCGAATTGAAGTGCGGAGATATTGCCACCGTGCAAATAATATCGAACGCGCGTTGTTCACACCGGTGCGCAGACTGCCATCGTAGACGCTAGATGGCGCGAGTAGTGTCGTCTTGAACATGCCGGCCGCCTTGGAAGCAACAGGATCCAGGCTTCCAACATGAAGAACTCGAGGTACTGCTCAACTACTGGTATCTTGAACAGGTAGCGGGCATATCTTTGAGAAGGCCCGCTTTATGACGCCGCCTGCTGTACGAATTTCTGCTACGCGTGAGATTCCATCATTACCAGTGAATAAATGTATTACCCGGCCCAGTTTCCATTTGAATGGCGGGAGGTTGTCTTCTTTGACAAGGACTAGACTGTCCTGGGCGATGTCATCTTTGTTGACCTTCCATTTGGTACGTTGTTGCAGCTCCGACACGTACTCCTTTGACCAACGTTGCCAAAAATGTTGTCGGAGTTGCTCCAGTAGCTCGTAGCGCCCCAATCGCAGAGGTATGGTCATCGTCAGGTCCTCGCAGGCTGGCGCTGTCAGCGGTCGGCCGATCAGGAAATGTGCTGGAGTCAGTGGAAGAAAGTCATTTGGGTCTGAGGAAAGAGGGGACAATGGACGGGAGTTAAGGACGGCTTCAATTTGTGTTAACACTGTTTCAAACTCCTCGCGTGTTAGCCTTGCATTGCCCAGTACCCGCCGTAAGTGGTACTTACAGGACTTGACTCCCGCCTCCCATAACCCGCCAAAATGAGGACTATACGGAGGTATAAAAGTTAAACGAATTTGGTTATCAGTAAGGAAATCAGAAATATCATTCGAATTTTAAAAAATTACGGATAGTTTTTTTTTCAGCACCAACGAAGTTCTTTCCGTTGTCTGAAAAGATCTGATATGGCTTACCACGACGTGATATAAAACGTTTTAAAGCTAAGATATAATCCTGTGTAGTCAAACTACCAACCAACTCTAAATGTATAGCTCGAGTTGTGAAACAAATAAACAAGCAAATGTACGCTTTGATAAACCTGGAACCTCTGCCTTTACGGTCTAATATAAACATTGGCCCCGCGTAGTCTACACCACATAGCATGAAAGGAAAATTTGGTTCTAACCTCTCGGATGGTAAATTTCCCATAATAGGTGTCAACGTTTTCCCTTTCATGCGTGTACATATAACGCAGTTATGTACCACTTGCCTGGCCAAGTTACGTGCTCCTAATATCCACCACCTTTCACGCATAGAATAAACTAGAAGTTGAGGTGCTGCGTGAAGTAAGCGCTTATGTTCATATTCACACAGCAACCTTGCAAAACGATGTTTACCACTTAATAATATCGGATGTTTTTTCTCATAACTGTAATCAGTTGCATTGTATAACCTACCACCTACACGAATTATATTAGAATTATCTAAGAATATGTTAAGACCAGCTATCTTATTAACGAATTTATTATTGTTACTCTTTAATGGTAAATTATTTTTAAGATTATAATATTCATTAGTAAACGATTGTTGCTGTACTAAACGCGTTAATGTGCTTAGCGAACGCTGCATTTCATCTACAGATAACAAACCGGTTTGGCGGCTACGACTGCCACCGGGCGCTGGCGCTCGCACGTTATCTATAAATCGCAATAAATATGCGCATGACCGTTGTAAACGAATAAATGATGAGAAGCGTTCAACATCAAATAATTGACTTGAATGAATAGAAAGTAAATTGACTGTATGAGATTTAATTTCAGGCAATTCAACGGATTTAATTTCCTCATTATTATTTAATCACTTATAACTAGGTTCTCGTAAGAAAGTAGGACCGTGCCACCATTCATTATTGTTATCGTATTTTAAAGATTCTAGACTAACACCTCTCGTTATGAGATCAGCAGGGTTCCCTGTACCCTTAACGTGTCGCCAAATTGTATCATTAGTTAACTCATTAATTTGTACGGCTCGATTTTGTACAAACGTTTTGAGTGAGTGTGGAGGCATACGTAACCAGCCCTGTAATATTGTTGAATCAGTCCAGAAATAAACTTTATCGAAAGTTAAACGTAGGGATTTTTTTATTTTATTATATAATTTTGCACCTATGAGTGCGCCGCATAATTCAAGCCTAGGAATGCTCACGGGTTTAATTGGCGCTAATTTACTTTTGCACACAATAAATGCACAGATATAGGAATACAACGTTCGTCGTTTTCATTACACGATCGTAAATAGGCACATGCACCGTAGGCATTTTGAGAAGCGTCTTTAAATATATGAAGTTCTTTGTATTGTGAGTTAGTACATGTAACGTAACGGAACCTATGTATTGTTGAACATATCATATGTTATTAAATGCACTCGCGTCGAATACCACACTTATAAACTCCGTGATGCGGTAATACGTAATGTGGTTTACTTAATAAATCCTTAACGTTTTCTGAAACAAGGAAATGTGATCTAGTGCCTCATATTGCCACATAAAATCACAATAACGTTTTTTATATTCAGATGAACGATCTAGTTTTCTTTCAAGAGATATAAAACGATTTTTGGCCATGGTATATGAATTACCTAACGTATTGGCTTATTCCTCAAAGGAATACTTAAAGAGAACCTACCGTGTTCATCACGCCGTGTAGTCTCTGTAAACAACGCTTCGCAATAACGATTATCTTTAGACATAACTGTAGGTAAGTCGGTAAGTTCTTCCAACTCCCAAAACTTTCGTAATTGATTCTCGATTTGGACATAATTACATTGAACTCGGTCAATATTAAGCGAATGTGTGGTACGAATAGGGCCAGATATGATCCACCCTACCTTGGAATCATGAAGGTATGGACCACTACTGAGTTTTATTTTATTATTGTTTAATAGATCCCAGAATATATCCGCGCCTAAAAGTACGTCTATATCAGACGGGACACTAAACGAAGGATCTGCAAGCGAGATATGACTAGGTATACGTATACACTTGCAATTAACGTCTATTGAAGGTAGCTTCAATGTTATTTTTGGGAGAACCAAGCATTGAATATCCGTATTGTAGTCATTGACCTTTGATCGAATATTTATTTTACAGGTGTGGGTACTTTTAGAAACGCTTTGTCCTACACCAGAAATATGAGTTGTGGACTGTATAATTGGTAATTTTAAACGATTACATAACGATTCGGTTATAAAACAAGTTTGACTACCATTGTCAAGAAGTGCTTTAACTGTATGACAGTTATTAAACGCATCAGGGATATCAATAAGTGCCGTCGATAACAAAACCGGTTGTACCGCGGTACTGTATGATACGTTGCGCTCAGCATGCGCATCAGCTGATTGATTTACGACGTGAGACGTAACTATATCTACATTCTCACTAGAAAAAGTATCATTATGAAGTAACGTATTGTGTTTTCTTTGACATAACTTACATGGACCAAATGAGCATTCAGTAGGTGAATGATTATCAGAACGAATACAATTTTGACAAAGTTTGTTATCTTTTACAATGGTATGCCTATCTTGCACAGACATATTTAAAAACTTAGCGCACAAATACAAGGAATGGTCATCACCACATAATACACAAACACGCCGCGGTTGTTTATTCTTTTCCGAATTACATTTACTTTGTATAGATGCGTACGAGTGCATATGAGATTGTGAATTAGAATTAAAATGTTTTTTATTTTGATTTGAATTCGGCCTATTCGAATCTTGATAATTTTGCTTATATGAGCTAACTGTTTTACTATTATTTGCCTTTATCATCTCCAGCATATCAGCACGGTTTCGAAGGAAATCTAGTAAATCATCTAATTTTATACTATTTCTTGAATCATTTTGCTTTGACACGAGGGTACCTTTATGAGTCTCCCACTCGCGTTCTGTTGACGGGTCAAGTTTGGAAACAATTAAATATACAATTAATGTATCCCAAGCATCTGTTGGCTCGTTTAACGATTTAAGTGCTCGCAAGTTACGTAATGTCGAATCTATAAGCTTCCTAATTTGTACAAATGATTCGCTTTGAAGCGATTGGGTAGTAAACAGCGATTTTACATGATTTTGCACTAATAAACGATTATTATGAAATATATTTTCTAATAAATCCCATGCGTGGGTGTAGTTAGGAGCTGTAAACTCTAAGGCACTGATTACATGAGAGGCAGAACCACTAAGCGATGATTTTAAATAGTGAAACTTTTGTATGGCGTTCAGATCTTCGCGATTATGAATCATAGTGAGATACGAATTCCTATATTCAAGCCACTGGTCATACGAACCGTCAAACGCAGGTAATTTTATGACTGGTAGCTTAATCGACACAGGATTACTCACTTTATCATATGAAACTGTTTGCTTTTGCTCGTTCTCGTTTAACATACACTTCGCAGCAGCCATAAGAGAAAAATACTGTTCTTCGAATGATTCCCTATAATCTAACTGTGACATAAGGTCAGAATCCTCAGCTAACTGCTCAATTTCACCTTGAATGTCATTGAAAATTTTGAAAATAACGGAATTTGACTGTATGCGCAAATCAAGTTCGGCTTTGGTATGAACATTTAATTCTAGTTTCTCAAATTTAGCTATATACTTTTCAAATAACGTTAATCTACCTTTAAGTGTGCCTCGTTGCTTCTTTAAGTCAACGAGACGTTTAGTCGTCATGGTGCTAGCGACTGACCGGGGAGATTTAGGCCTATCCAATTTACCTTTTCCAAGCTCATGGCCCGGACCTAACTGATAACTTTCATCGTCACTCATTTTGACTGATTAAAGAGAGGCGAAAGTACTCACAGTTTCCTGTTCGGCACCAGTCCCAGCGAAGCACAGCACAAGGCAGGGCACGACTAAAACACGAAAATAACAGAATTAAAACAAACTGTTGGAACGAGGGAAGGTAGGATGGGCTTAATGACCAGACCGTTTGCGACTCGCCGCTGCTGCTGCTCCGGCAGCTCCTTTTCTCCACGATTGTTCCTGGATTTTGGTCGACGTTCCACGCGGCCGCACAGCTTTCCGGAATTCGGCTCGAAAGGACCATATGTTGGAGCCTATGCGTTTACCTTTGTGTGTAAGGAGGCAGCCAGGATCGTCTTCAATGAATGATTTTATTTAAACGATTAATAAAACGTATATTTAAATAGGTAACGAATTTTACAAAATTTAAACGTATATTTTAGACAGACGTTGCTAACGAGTTCGGTTCTCTGAGCGAATTGAAGTGCGGAGATATTGCCACCGTGCAAATAATATCGAACGCGCGTTGTTCACACCGGTGCGCAGACTGCCATCGTAGACGCTAGATGGCGCGAGTAGTGTCGTCTTTAACACTCACAAAATATTCATACTATAGATATAATTGAACACATAAGTACATCATACAATCTTCATACAACACTACAGACTCACAATCAACCCAACAACACACACAAACACGTTTTATTTTTAATATTATATTTAAGACTAGCTTATGCCCGTGGCTTCGCTCACGCTCACGTGGATATATAATCAATATAAGAATCAGAAATTAAAGAAGAAGAAAAGACACACAAACTCACTTTCACAGTTTCATTTAGCTTCCGGCCTATATGTTAAACGACTTCTAATCTAATCAGTATTTTCCATGAAGCGGCTACCATCGGACCTCCTCACCCAATATCTGGCTATGAATTCTGATAACTAATAATAATAATAAATTTATTCAGTCCTTCGTTACATTGGTTATCTTAACTTAATGAGAATGCTGACATTTTATAACAAATAACCAAGATTAAAAATATCTGGACAGTGACCCCCAAATTAGACGTTTGTCTGTATCTTGGGGACCAGAGTTGTATATTATGTATATAGGTACTCATTATATAAATCAAACCGTGTGGACGTGTACTTATCGAGCTGTTTGGATAGATAACAAACAAAGGATGAAGATTTTATAAACAATAAAATAAAATAAGAATTTGAAAAATTATGTGCGGTACAATGTTTGCGTGTGTGTGTGTATTTGTGTGTGTGTGTGAATGAGTGTGAGTGTAAGTGTATGTGTGTTTTGAGTGTATTTAATTAAATACTTCCTCAGTCTCGTCGTATGACAGTGATAGGTGCCATTTTTTGACAAGTTTTTTTGCACTTAAAGATCTTGACATGTTTTATATCGCATTGTTTGTAGATTTTATTATAGATATATGGATGCAAATAGTTAGGACAACGTCTTGCAAGTAGAGAGTTTGCTGTAGGCAGGGGAATTTTGAAATTGCGCTTTGTGGTTATTATGCTGTAATCCGGTCCAAGTTTTAAGTTTTTGTGAGTGATCAGAGCTGTTGCAGTGAGTATCTTTATACTCACTGCAGTTGTCGACTTCAGTTGTCGTACCCGTAGAACAGGGAAGTCATTGACGAGTGAGTCAGTTGAGTATCGAAACGGTTTTCTAAGCATTACTTTGATGACCGCCCTTTGTGCCCTTTCAATTTCAATAAAAATGGTTTTCCCAGCTCCACCCCAGACAGAGATTGCGTCAATACGCAATCTCTGTCTGAGAACGGATTGGTAGAGGCTCAAATAAACAGTGCGGAGAATTTGAATAGGAGTGCAATCACGAAGTTTTTTCATTACGTTAATAAGCTTTCGTACTCGGCCGGACAGAGATTGTATATGGGGTTTAAAAGAAAAGTTTTCATCTACGGTAACGCCTAAATATTTTATGGAGTGCACGCGGTCAATTGGAATACAAGTAATACAGTTTGTGTTGTGTTCGTTGATGCACGTATGGAATTTGAGAATAACTTGTGGTGGCGGACCCGAGGAAACGGTTTTGAAGAATGTGATGATCTTTGTTTTCTTTACATTTAACGTGAGCAAGTTTCGGTCAAGAGCTTTAGCAACAATCGACAAACCGTTCTCTGCCAGATTGTACACGCGTTCCCAAGATTTCGCGGGGAAGATAAGGGCTGTATCGTTTGCATAAGCAATCGTATCAGAATTGGGGATTGATAGAGAATAGTGTCAGGTCGAGTGTGCTTCCTTGAGGTATTCCAAACTTAATGGGAAGAGGGTCAGGGACACAAATTGACTATGGCTAGTAAGATAGCTTGTAAACCAAGCAAGTGGGGTGCCTCTTATACCAATAGCCTCCAGCTTCTTCAACTCTTCAACAGAAAATTGATGGAAATGGTATCGAAGGCCTCAGCCAGATCAAGGAAAACTGCAAAGTTTGTTCCCCATTCTCAATAGAGATCGACACGCTGTTTGCAAGGGAGGTTGCTGCGTCTTCAGTTGACCTACCTCTTCTAAACCCAAACTGTCTATTCGAAATTAAGTCATATTTATCAAGTAAATTGACGAGTCGATTATTTACGACTTTTTCAAGAAGTTTTGATAATATGCACAATAGCGCAATGGGCCGGTAGTTATCGGGGGTGTCTGTAGCTCTACTTTTATGTATTGGGCTTACAGCTGCTATCTTCCATCGGTCCGGGAAGATTCCAGTTTCTATGCTTAAGTTATAGATATGGGTAAGTGGTTCTAACAGAGAGTTTGCGAGTTTTTTAATTAATCGTGTGTTGATTCCGTCCCGTCCAGGGGAGCTGCCGATCTTAAGCTGTGTTATGGCTCTAGCTACTTCGTCTTTGTCAATGGCATATAAGACAAATGAGTGTTGGTAGGTTTTGTTAGGGCTATATTTTTCGGCAAGAGAAGCTTGAGTTTCAGAGATCCTAGATAGGATTTGATCGGAAAGGTTCTTACCAAGTGACGTAAAGAAAGCACTGCATTTGTTCGGTTGGGTTATGTGTATTGGTGACTAATTTATGTGTGTTGATTAAAGTTATTGTATATTGATTTTAAAGATTTCCAAAGTCGTTGTGGGTCATGTTTATTTTCTTCTATTAGGTGACTGTTGTATATAGATTTTGTTTTTTTTAAACAAAGTATTGCAGAAGTTTCTATATCTTGTGTATATGAGGTGTTTCATCTTATCATCGAGATATGCGCGTGAAATAAGATGAAGCTTATCGCGATGCCTCATGCATCTTATTAGTCCCGGAGTAATCCAGGGCTTGATGTTAAATTTACTTCGACTTATTTTAGTTTTGTGTGTGTGAGTTTTTATTATTTTAGAAATATTGTCGGAGAGGGTGTTCACGGCGGAATTTGTACAATCACTGGTTAGGACATCAGCCCAAGTTACATTATTTATATCTGTAAGAACGGCATCTTCGTCAGTTTTATCTTTCCATCTAGATCTTGGAGAATCGGTGAATTTAGTTTTATATGACGTAGCTGCCATTACTAGGTCGTGATCCGTGATAGAGCATTCACATATTGCACCCATAGATTCGTAATTGGACTTGATATAAATGTGGTCTAAACAAGCCTGCGCTCTTGTAGGCTTAGTTATTGCAGACAAAAGATCATGCGATGCAAGCATACACAAGTATTCTGTAGTTTTGTTCCTGGAAAGATTACATATATCGATGTTTATGTCACCAATTGTAAGTATTGCATCATGTAGGGTAGAAGTAAGGGCTTTTTTGTGAAAGTAGGTTCGTAAATTGGCTATTTGTTTATTGTGTAGATTTAAAATATCTATTAGTCCTTATTATTATCGAGTACAGTGCGAAGACGAATTAAACTATCCTCCATGGATGATCCTATCACCAAAGTGTCATCGACGTATGTAACAGCATAGCTATACGCAAGATCACCTAATGCTTTCGTCACTGCACGCTGATAAACAGAGCTTGCATTCTTCAAACCGAACGGCATGGTCAAATACTCCCACTGACCGTCAGGTGTGACGAAAGCAGTGCGCTCCACTGATTCCGGATGCACTGGAATCTGATGATACCCTGATAACATATCAAGACACGTGAACCATGTAGCACCACCTAACCTGGATACAAGGTCCTCTATCAAAGGTAATGGAAACCTATCTGACACAGTGTTGTCGTTCAGTTCCCTGTAGTCGACACACATGCGATCTGAACCATCCTTCTTTTTAACTAGCAACACTGGACTAGAAAAAGGAGAACAACTTGGCCTAATAATACCTGCTTCCTCTAGCTCACGAACTTTAGCAGTAACAACTTCGCGTTCACTGGCACTAAGCCTATATGGGCGACGATGAACCGTTCGACTAGGATCTACAAGCCTAATTTGCAACTGCCCTGTTGTAACACGCGATCTAGATACACCACTAGAAAACGAAGATGAACATTCTGACAAAAGATCAATTAATTGGGAATGAAATTCTGGCGGAACGTCTGTATCAACTTTATCAAAATCAATTTGATGCTTAAAATCATTCTTGAGCTTATTTGAAGCATCACATAACCTAACAACCTTATTACGACACAAAAAAACACTATCAGACGTCATACTAACGTTAAATCCCTGACCTAAAATCTCACGGCCAATTAAAATATCATTTTGAAGACAACTATCCGGTACAACATGAAATAATATCTCCAATCGTAAACCGTTAATCAAAACCTCGGATAATATTTGTAAGGTGCTTTGCAAACATATGACCAATCCCGGTCAAATTTATAATGTTATTGACACGCTTGCCACTAAACTTAGACGCAACACAATCTTTGATGAGAGAGCATTCGGCACCAAAATCGTAATAAAATGGGTACGACTCACTAGTATTGATCAGCACACCGCTGGGCTTAGTGACATAGCAAACGTCAATGCGTCGCTCACTGTTCGCCGCTGCTGCAAGCACTGCCCCGGAGCTTCTTGGTCCGCTTGCCGCGCCGGTGGCTCCACTATCGCTTCGTGGACATTTTGTGGCAAAATGTCTGGCGTTCCCGCATCGGAAACAGATGATGTCCGAACGCTGTTTTGGTCCTGCAGAACTTGACGCCGAAGTGGTACCATTGGTTGCATTGCCTTTTACCTCACTTAGTCGACAGTCAGACGCTCGGTGACCTACTTTACCGCAGTTGTGACATTTTAGCGTTATCGGTTGAAGCTTCGTTCGCTTGAACTCTGGAACGGCGTCAGTTGAGTTACCCGATGAAATCTTCCTTTTCAAAAATGAAAATGCTTGAAGTTCACACTGCAGCTTAATTATTATTCTGTTTTTGACTTCGGTAGTGAAAGCCAGCCTCTGTATACGCCCATCAAATTGTGCCATATGAGCAAGCACTGTAGAAATAGCCATCTGCTCAGCGCTCATATTTTGCCAGCGTGATGTGAGCGTAGACAACAATCGGGCGGCGTACGCAGCATAACATTCACCTTCCTTTCTCCACGCAATCGTAACGGGATAAGAACAGGCTTTTGAAGTCACACCATGTCATGCCCGCAAACGACACTTGCGCAAGCCAACGTGAAGCACTTCCTTTCAGAGCCTTGCTTAAGGTGATGATCAGAGCACTTCCTTGAAGCGGTACTTCCGATAAACGCAGATCCACTGTAGTACACCAGGCACGTGCGTCTAATCCGGCTTATCCGGGTCAAATTCAGGCAGAGAAATATGCTTGGTACCTGCTGGGCCCTTGATGGCTTCTATCAGGGACATTATATTCTGATTTTGAGCAGCCAGCAGTGTACGAAGTAAATTCTCATCACACCGTGACGTCATTGCTCCATTCTCCGTATTTTCTTCAGTTCGAGTGAATCCCAGTTCTGATGTCGCATCTTGAGTGGCCGAAACAAATACGTGCGTTGGTACTGAGCGTTTGCCAAGACTGTCGGAGCTCGAATGACTGTTGCAACACTCCGTCGGTGGGGCGCGCTTGCGTTTCCGTTGACGATATGATTAGTTTACCAAACTAATTGTTAGATGGCGCTGCCAGTTAAACCGTAGCGCCATCAATTCACGACGTATAGATTGTGATAATTATTTGGAGAAACACTTGTGTCGGGCCAATGGCCGTACATTTGCCGCGGTCAGCATTTTACGTCCGCCGCGATGATTTTGTAATCATTTTATTAGTTAGTTCACTTTCAGCAAGCGTATCGTGTACTCATCAATCATACCATTTTATAGCATTTAATCAAGTTTCATATAGTTGTGAATAAATACAGTGTGCAATCAAATTATCTATTATTTATCAATCAATCAATGTACGCAACCCGTACAACTTGTTTGGATAGCATGAGTGCAAAACGTCATATTTTTGTGTAAATTAGGAATTGATATGTGTGCGAATATAATATGAGAAGGATGAATTTTTGTTTATTAAGCTTGTGACATACCTATTGTTGTGTGTATGTTTTGGTGGTGGGATAGTGTGGGAGTGTGTGCGTTGGTAGGTGTGAGAGTAAGTAATTTTTGTGTGCCTAGCGATTGGCTGAGTGTGTGTGTTTACGTTACAAAAATCAATCAAGTTACAATCTAGTATTACAAATATAAGTGATAAAAGAATAACAGTATAGAATTTTCGAAAGTGAAAAACAATATAAAGTTTGTACTCCTCTACTGATACAGGTGTTCCGAGATCGTGATTAGGTAGGGGTGACCGGGGCTGGCGAATCGCTGCACGGAGAGGTTTTATGGCCAAAGTGACGGGCAAAGTCTTGTTCATTCCTGATGAGGACAGCTGGGTTTCCTTCTTGCTTTCGTATGAGAATAGATCCGTTCTTGATCCAGCAGAACTTATATCTCTGCTCTTTAGCTGAGGTTTTGACTGAACGAATAACAGCCGATTTTCTCGCGTGAGTCGTTCATTACAGTATAGCTTTCTTGTGACACCTTCTATAGTATAGCTTTCGTAGATATCAAATATGAAGACGTTGTAAAAAAAATAAAGAGCCTTGATATTACTAAAGGGGCAGGCCCAGATGGTATACCGCCACTGTTTATTGCCAAATGTGCACCTAGTCTGGCTGTTCCATTGGCGAAGATATATAGCACTTCAATCCGATGTGGCCAATTCCCTAAAGAGTGGAAACAAGCAAAAGTAGTACCGGTCTACAAGAGTGGAGACTCATGCGACGTAAAAAACTATAGACCAATATCTATTCTCTCGATTTTCGGTAAAATATTGGAATCGTTGATTTGTCCACATATTCAACGCTATTTTGCAAAGTTCTTAAGCGACCATCAGCACGGCTTTGTAAAGAACAGGTCCACAAGTACAAATCTGGTATCGTTTGTTGAAGCCTCATGTCAAGCCATGGATGAGGGTATGCAGGTTGACGCCGTTTATACGGACTTTAGCAAGGCGTTTGATAAGGTTTCACACGAACTGCTTGTTAAAAAGTTAGCTGCGTACGGCGTCACCGGTAATCTACTGAAGTGGTTTGTTTCTTATCTAGATAGTCGGGAGTTTTATGTGGTTGTCAATGGGTTCCAGTCAAAAAAGTATGCAATTGCCTCAGGCGTCCCCCAAGGTTCTCATCTGGGCCCAGTTTTATTTAACATATATATTAACGACGTGACATCATGCTTTCATAATACTAGCATATTTCTTTTTGCAGACGACCTAAAAATCTCAAAAGCTATTGGGTCTCAACAGGATGTAAACCTAATGCAAGAAGATATCGACCGATTATCTGTATGGTGTTATCGCAATCAAATCTCGTTGAATAGTTCGAAATGTAACCACATAAAATTCACCAGGAAAGTCAACACAGTAAATTCTTCGTACCAAATAAACGGGGTGACTTTAAACGAGGTAGATGTAGTGCGGGACCTGGGAGTTATCTTGGACGCTAAACTCACATTTATACCACATATTGAAAACATAATCACTCGATCCCAGCGTATGCTTGGATTTGTCATTCGCAATGGGAAGGTATTTCAACATCCACATACTAAATTAGTTCTTTACAATAGCCTTATAAGAAGCATCCTGGAATACTGCAGTGTAGTATGGAGACCTCACTATGCAACTCACTCGCTGCGAATAGAACGAGTCCAAAAAAGGTTTATCCGACACCTAGGGTACTCAAAGGGAAGGCAATTTAAATATCTCTCCTATCTTGATAAATTAAGCTACTACAAAATGAGTACCCTGGAAGCCCGAAGGGAGCTCTTGGATTTGAGATTCGTATATAAACTGGTCAATAACAACATTGACTGCTCACAATTATTAAATAAATTAAATTTCAGAGTACCCCGTAGACCACCTCGCAAACCTATAACACCCCTATCTCCACCTCTTCGCCATACAGTGTTCGGTTTTAATTCGCCTATACCCCGCATGTGTAAACTTATAAACGAATACAGCGACCTGGTTGACGTCCATTCTGATTCAATATTGGCGTTTGTCAGACACGTAAAAAATAAGGAAGTGTGTATAAATTAATAGTAATTAGTATTTAATATTTTATCTAGAATTTAAGTACCTATAAATAAGTCTTTAAAATTATAATATTACAATAATGTTGATACACAGAACATTCTGTATGTGGTGTTTGCCTATAATTGGTTGTGCAGTTAGATCTAAGACACAAAGACTTGTATGTTCCTATCTATAGTTATCTGTAACAACTGTTGGTAAACCTTAATTAAATAAATAAATAAATAAATATTAATATCAGAAGAAGTTACTCAATACTCAATACTCAATACGTTTATTGCACTCCACAATGTTAAACAGTTGTTATACAGTTTATGGTATCAATCATGGACCCTGTCGGGCACGGCAACGTAGGAGAGAGGAAGAAGTTATGTTGCGTCTTGTTTTCACGGCGTTCAGAAACTCGTCACGTTTGTTTCGTCGAACAAATCTGATAGCTAACAGCCGGGGGGAACTTTCGACGTTAGTAGATTGTTGGCGGCGACTCTAGTTGTGAAGTCTAAGTCTTGCTCCTCTAGAGATACACCTATTTTGTTAACCGTAACTTGAATAATGTGTTGCGGGTTTTCATTCTTAAACTCATCTATCCCAGAGATCTCTATCTCGTTCCTTAGGTACGCCTGTGAATTGGAGTTTATTTGCTCTCGCAGTTCATAGATGGTGTTATTTAGAGCTACAATTTCTTGTTCACGCTTCTCTAGTAGCTTGATTCTCGATTCGTTATCATCAAGACGGGCGTTACATTGAGTGAGGTGAATGGTAAGCTTTTGGATATGTTCTTTCAATTCACCTACATCCTCTCGTAGGAGCTTAATTTCTGAAGTAAGAGTGCTCAAAGGTTCTGGTCCTGGGGCTTGGGTAAATGTATCAGTTGGGGTAGTTTGTAGTGAGTTAACCTTACGACGTTGTGTGAGATTGTAGTGGCCACCTGTCTCGGGAGTCTGTAGAGGGGTGTTAGTTTTATCTTTTTTGGAGTATTTCGGCTTACACAGGGGACAGACCCAAGTGCTTTTCATCTCTTTGGATGGCTTGGAGAGGTTCACGCAGATATAATGGTATACCAGATCGCATGTCGAACATTTTACATAAGCAGTTTTAACAGGCTTATTACAATTTGCGCAGTTATTCGCCATAATTTAAACAAAATGTAGTTGTAATTATAATGAGTAGGTACTAATCCGGGCAAATTTTTTGGTTTTCTTCAAAATAATAACAATAATTATATCAATCTCGTCATTCGGTAGCGCACGTGCGATGCACGTGCGACGCAGGTGTAGCGCAGGTGTCCGTTCGGTAGCACTCGTGACGTCTTCGGATGTCTCGTTGTAGTGCGACAGTGACGATTTATTGTTCGGACGCAGCTTGTCTTTTTTACTCGAGGTGAGGAGGCGCTTCCTCCCTACACCACGATTAGATATAGAATCAATTTTTTATTAAGATGCACTTAGCACAATCACTGCACTTTCGAGTCTATTTATGTTAGTAATAAGAGTCAATATCGTTAATGTTATTTTAATTTAATTTCGGGAATTGTTTTAATAATTCAGTAACACGTCCACACCTTACAAGGCGGCTCACGCAACTTACAGATAAACCGGTTGTGAGGATTTTTGTGTTTCTGACTACCACGAACGATTTATCAACAGGTACGAAGGAATCTTAATGTGTTATCCGTAGACAGGCCATGGCAAGCACAGCCTAACCTCGTAGATCTTTTGATCAGCGTTATTATTTCTTTGCCACGGTTTAGTATTGAATAATTGCTTAGTACTGGCGAGTCCAGTATTGGAAAATAACAGGAAGTTATCAAGAAGGGCAATTTGTGTTATTGTGGAAGGGCCAGCTCAGAATAAGCAAGCTACCGTAACAGAAAGTGTAATTCCTATCAAAATTCATCCACTAAATCTCACTTGCGCTAAAAAACATACAAAGATACATATATATTATACATACATCACGCCTATTTCCTGTTGGGATGGGCAGAGACTACAGACACATTTCCACTTCCCACGATCCATACTCGCCACGTCTACTCGTTTCGTGGATCTCCGTTCATCCACCCTCTCTACATGCCCAAACCACTTTAACATACCTTCCTCAATTCTTGTTACTACATCTATTCTTCTTTCACTCCACAAAGCTCTCTTCTCACGCTGTCCCTCACTCACTCTATCTTTTAAAGCTAATTCACACATACCTCTCATCTCTACGGCATTAATTCTAATTTCATGACTGCCACACTGGGACTGGATTTTCACTTCTTTAAATTAGTTTCGGCGACAATCCTCCCCAATAACTAACAAACAGAGAGAAATTTTAATAATGCTTAGGGTTTTAGTGCTTTTTTATAGGAATCATTCATATAGTGAAGAAATAAGTAGTATTTTACGGCCTCATTAGTCTAGGTGGTGGGTTCGATTCCCAGGTCAAACAGTATTATTGAGTTTCTCTATGACATTCCTAGTAGTAGTAGTTCGGATTTTAGATTTGTGCCCGGTTGATGGCAATAGGCTCACCCCTTATCTTTATTACTTATATGGGACCTAAATATACCACCGGACTGTGGTTGTAAATTAGTAGACCTCTGTCTTAGCCATCGGGGAATACAGGCGTGATGGTATGTTATGGTTATGTGTGTAGGTACTATTTTAGACATAAATAGCGCCGAATTCAAGGCCGCCACCTGAATGTGAATTCTAGCCCCATTGCACAGTTACAATTGCCTTCTGAAGAAAATTTAAAGCGCCCGTTTAAAGTATTTAGAAACTCAAAATCAAGCTAGGAACATGTTCATTACTCGTATCTACAATAGACTGGACGGAAAAAACGTAATTGAAGCTCTATTTCAAACTTTTCATAAAACAGATAAATTATGGATATCCGACACTGCAACGCTTCTGGTGCTACAATGACACGCTCGTTCCAAAAATTGACTAATAACTAATGTTTACAACAACACAGCAATAATCAGGTATCGTCAACTCCAACCCATCGTTGACAACATAATATTATTTTGAAGACTGTTAACATTACTTCCAACTTTTTGACGACACGTTTGGCGTTGCGGCTGAGCGATCGGCTTTTGCGCTACAGGTTGTGGGTTCGATCCCCACAACAACAACATGAACAAATATTTGTATGGCATGTGAAAAGCTTGTGTTTTAAACGCACCTACGATACAGGAGAAAATTCTAGTGTTCGACGTTCCCCGCGTCTGTCGCCCCCGGACCGTTTAGGGAGGCTGGAAGAGGGCGTTGTCCGCCCTCTCCCGGTGAAGACGTCGCCCGGTGCGCCTTCTGCGGATTGGGTCAGCGCTAGCACTCTCGCGCTCCCGCTCCGCAGCTTCCTTCCGCGAGATGACATCCTCGCAGAAGGAGATCACCGCGTCCCAAGACGCCGCGCCGTCGACCATCGAGCTGACGACAGCCGACAGCAACAGGTCGTCTCCCACCGCAGCGACGAGGGCACGGCGCGGCTCCTCCCAAGCTGCACACTCTGCGAGCGTGTGCAGCGCCGTGTCCTCTACGCAATGGACGCAGTGATGGCACCGGGCGTCCGGATCCCTGCCTATGCGACACAGGTACCTCCCGAAGCAGCCGTGCCCCGAGAGCACCTGCGTCGCCCGGAACGACAGGGAGCCGTGCCGTCTCCCGAGCCAGCGTTCGAGCACTGGCCGGACCGCCTCGATAGTGACAAGGTAGGGCGCGAAAGCCTGTCCCGCCATTCCGCCACCAGGACCTGATGGAGCTCCAACCGGCGCAGCGTGATCTGCCGCTGCGCCAGTCCCGCGCTCCGCGTCCGCTCCTCCTCGCGCCACAGATATAGTGACGCGAGCGCTCTCGCCTCCAGGTCCCAGGGAGGGGATCCGGCCAGCACACAAGCCGCCTCGTGGGAGATCGTGCGATAACCTCAGACGACTCTGACGGCCATCGCCCTCTGCGGTTTCCGCAGCATCGCAATGCTGCGGGCCGTCAGGTCGGCCGCCCACACTGGGGCCCCATTTAGGGCCATGGATCGCACGACCCCCACGACAACCAGACTACCTATGTGACAACATCTTGACGGCCTAAAGTGAACTGTGATTATGTGAAGCTACGTGATCGCAGCGGTTAGTTGATAAACGCATCTTGATCTTTATGAGTGTGGCGCCCTAATACAAATTGGTTAACTAAGATATTAGTTACCAATACTTTTATTATTACGACTTTGTTCCACCTTTTGCGCAACAACTGTTTTGCAGCACAATGGGGAGTAGGTTCGATTCTCACACGGAATTTCTGGGTACTGAGGAACTCTCCCAGATACTGAGGTGATGCTGTTTGTGAAAGTTTGTGTTGTGATGTTCAATATTACCTATTCCAATAGAAAATGTTAACTTCATTTAGTCGTAATAACTCTTAAAACTGTTCTCTTTTAGCACTTTTGGGGTACATAGTGTCTGACAATAACTTATAAAGTACCTATTGACATACCAATCATGAAGTGAAGTGCATTTGACGTCACAATATCAAACCAATAACAATGATCCCTTGTTTATACCGGAATTCTCATGACAGAAAGGTCAAGCTGTATCTCTGGATCTATCATCTATCAACAGAATACAATGAGACATACCTCAGTTTCTTAGTTGAACAACAGTATTTCAAATTAGAAAATATTAATATAAAACAATCAGTGATGATCTCTTCTTTCCATGTCTGCATACAGCGGAGAGGTCAAGCAGTTCCTCAGGATATTTTCATCCAATTGAGATAAGAAGTACCGCAGTTTTTAAGTTGGAGCATAGGCTTACTAATAGTAAAAACAAAATTGAGATCTATTCAGTGGTTTTGGCGCCAACCAAAACCGTCTGTTTATCTGTTTACAAACAGATAAACAGACAAAAAATTTAAAAATGACATTTTTGGGTTCGGAGGTCTATATATAGTCTATCCCACTTTTTTTTTAAATATCTTCAATGTACGGACACAGATTTTTTACAGTTTCATAATAGTATTATAATAGTATAGATAAATATACTTATACCTAATCATTTTTATCATACTAATATCACACTAATATTATAAATCATACCAATATCATACTAATTTAGGTGAATGTTTTGATGTTTGTTTGTCTGTTTATTTGTTACTCAATCACGCAAAAACGGCTGAACCGATTTGCATGAAATTTGGTATAATAATAGTATCTAACCGGGAATAAAGTATAGGCTACTTTTTATCCCAGAAAAATGTAGGAATATCCCGGAAATCCCGAAAAACAGATATAGGAGAACAACTTACGGGATTTGAATGAAAGTTCATACTGTATAATATGTATAAAGTATGTGACTGGGTATAAAGTATAGGCTACTTATTATCCCAGAAAAAGGGCGGAATATCCCGGAAATCCCGAAAAACAGATATGGGAGAACTACTGACGGGATTTTAATGAAATTTCATACACACATAGTATGTGACTAGAAATAACAAATAGGATACATATTACCCCAAAATTATGTGCGAGTTTCCCAGAAAACTTATGTGGACGCCTACTTATGGCATTTGAATGAAATTTCACACACATATAGTATGTGACTGGGAATTTATTTATTTATTTCATCATCAACCTATATATTGTCCCACTGCTGGGCACGGTTCTCCTCTCACAGAATGAGAGGGATTAGGCTATAGTCCACCATGCTGGCCTAGTGCGGGTTTGCAGACTTCACACGCTGTCGAGAAAATCTCTCAGGCATGCAGGTTTCCTCACGATGTTTTCCTTCACCGTTTAAGCGAGTGATAATTAATTATATACGCGCATGATTTCGAAAAGTCAGAGGTGCGTGCCTTGGATTCGAACTCGAGACCTTCGACTTGGCACTCCAATGGTCATACCACTAGGCTAGATTTGGCAGTTTCCTTTCCTTCACTGCTTATTATTTTTTATTTATAATAGGTTTAACAAATAGCATACATTTTACCTCTAAATTATGTGGGAATTTCCCAGAAAACTTATGTGAAAACTGGAATCTGAGAACTAGGTACTTACAGGATTTGAATGAAATATTGGTACACTAATAGTTTTTGACTGGCATATGAAATACTTCAAATCTCGCAAAAAAGCGGGAATTTCCCTAACTTCTTATCCCAAGAAATCAAACCGACAACAATCGTGTTACTAAGTCTACGCTATTATATTTAATAGAAAGTGAAAATGTGTAATGAATCCCTTTTAAAAAACCTGTTAAACGTCCTTATGAGCATATAAATATTTTGGATATACTATGTCAGTTCTCGCACCTACAAAATATAAAATTGAAAATACAGTTTTTATGTATCTTCCTCGAGTAAAAGTTTCCTTTGTGCAATTGTTGAAATATTCTATCTCCACCAGTTTTTTTTTATTCTGTCTCTATCTTTTAGGTATGATGTGAACGATTTATGAGCGTATCCCTATTCTGTATAATTTATCTAATAGTATATAATAGTCGTTTTTTGCTCTAGTTTTAGTTTTTAAGAATAATATTATTTATTTGCCACCAATGTAGGTACAGTTATAAGATGATGTATAAATTGTTAAGTCCACTACATTCTACCTTAGGGCATGCAAATAGTTTACATTGTAGGTTTTTTTAAATTTCATTTTGTTAGTACCTGCTTAGTGTAGATAAGTTTGATGATTGATGCTTTGTATAAATATCTACATAATTATATAAATTTCTACCGACAGAATTCTTCATAGTATATTGAATTGCACCTTGTCTGCCTTGCCTTGAATGCCTTGGTCATGTAGTAGTTGAGTAGTATACATATGGCGTACTGTTTGTTATTTATAGCTTCTTGTACCTACATATTTATAGACCCCTAAAGTTGTGGTTCTGTTTTTACGGAAACCGATTTGACACTTATATAAAATTTAGAAGAAGTAGACGCGGTCACACATAGCCTTCTCAAAGATTTAAGATGCTGTTGGCAGTAGCGCGATAATTATTTGGGTCTGTTCTTGCATTTTTCTTATGAATATAATAAGTAATTTTTTCAGTTCCTTCTTCGAATGACTGGTTAATTAGCACATTTTTTGAGTAGTTAGAATGGTGGGAGTTTGTTTAATCCAAAATAAAAAAATATATTTAGCGTATTAGCTATTTGTTTAGGTTCGGTTACCAGGTAGCCTATAGACGCTTGCAACACCAGGGGTATCACTTGCGTTGCCGATCCTGTAAAACGTGAGAGGAATAGTTGGGTTGGCAGTATAAGGGTCAAAGTCCCCGCATATCAGTAATGGAACCTATTAAAATATAATTTAATTTAAATAAAAATATATTATTTTATTGATTGATGATTTTCTTTAGGTAGTTCGACAGCACGTATTTCTATACAATATTCAATAACCACTAATTTAATATCACATAACTGTTTAAACTCTATACAGGTAGTCTTGTAATAAGATGCAGTCACCGCCGCCTCCTCGAGTATAGCGACAGTAAGATGCTGCAATTTTTTAGCCGCTAAAATGTAGATTTCCTATTTAGTCTTCGGACAACCAGGTCTCAAGTAGAAATATAGCATTATATATCGGTTTTTCATGAATAAAAGCTTCTAGTAGATGATGATGCTTGTTATAAAGGGTTTGTATGTTTTGGTATAGAATATTAAATTGTTATATTTATATTATTGAATTTTACGAGATATCACTTTTCACGCAAGTTGAAGCCGTATTAAACAGTCGACCTATGTGTCCTCTCTCACCCTCCCATAATGTTGTGATTACCATTTCAGAAACCAAGGCATTTTTTGATTAGACGTGCCCTCAATGCATTGCCACGCCCACCATTTGAAAACCAGAATAAAAAAAACCTCAATCGCTACATGAAACTTTAAAAAATCAGCCAACAGTTTTGGCAGCGGTGGCGAAAGGAATACGTAACCGAGCTACATCAGCGCTCCAAATGAGTACTAACTCTGCATCCCTACAAGTAGAAGATTTAGAACTGCTACAAGAAGACAACGTCTCTTCGCTCAGCTAGCGAATGGGACAAGTTAACCACCTGTTCCCTGGGCTCGCCGGCGTCACCAGGGTCGTGGATTTTGAAACTACTAGAGGCTGCCTTTGAAGGCCACTTTCATGGATCTGCCCCTTGCCTTACCCTGACGTCAATGACGTTTGAGTTGAAAAGGGTTTTTCAACGAAGGGCATATGTCTGCGCGCCTACTGCAATTATTTGCAGTCTTATCAAAGTAGATTTCAAGTTTCCGTCTTCATTTTAATCATGTCATGGGTTTTACTCCCAACCGCACATTTTTTATTAGTCGAACAAAATGTTGTACGCGAGCTCGTTAATACAAAATAACTGGATTGTTTTATATGAAAAATAAAGTCATGGCCATGGGACCTGCGAAATTCGCCACGACCATGACGATAGTCTATATACCTAGCTACTTATAGGAAATCGCTGTGGTTTGTTTGACATCCGTATATCCTAGGAATCCAGCAGAATATCAGTTCACATGATATCATTTTTAAAAGCTATCAAAGTCAAAGCCAAAATAATTTATATAAGATACTAAGTAGTAAGTATAGACCAGGGCTGAAAGGAAAAGGGCCTTTGAAAATCGTAAAAAGTGAAAAAAATATAGTAGGATGAAACCCATCGGAAAAGAAAGAGTATGTAACAAAAATTAAAGGAAAAATAATTTACGGGCGATCTGAGGTCGGGAAGTGGATGGGGGTGCGTTTTTAAGGGTACAAAACGGTTTACCTCGATTTTCGGCAAAACTACAGGTCCTATGGAAAAAAGTTAAATTGCAAAGTTCTAGGTAATAAAAGATCTACAATATTTGTATTCACACTTTTTTCACATAACCTCAAAATTCATGTGAAAAATTCAATAACCAAGTTTTTGTTATTTTTTTTTTATCTTTCTGTGCCGCAACAAATTCCCCAGCAACATCATAAAAACAAATAACTTATTTCATGTGATATAATGCCTTCATTTGCTCTAGTAAAAAATAACATTTATACATTCATGATCATATAATTTTCAATTTGTAGAATGCTCTTTTTATATTATAACGTTTACTTGACCTAATTTTATATTAAATTTACTAATTTTCAGCCAAAATTATGTAATTAATAAAATATCAGGAAACATCATACTGTTATACTTAACTATAAATTATCGCATCAAATATTATATTTGAACTTACCTTATTATAAAGGATATTGGACAATTCCTTTACGTTGTGTGACTGTGGGTAAAGCCCCGATATGCCAGAAATTACAATTTTTTCTCCATCCAGCGTAATATCTTCCATCCTTTTCGATGTTACATCATCCTCAGGATTAGATATGTGTTCTTGAGGTGTAGGCGACATGATTGATCTCTGCAAATATAGCAGTTAGTGGTAGAGATGAATCAATAGATACCTCTATTGATTAATCTCTACAAAGTGCTCCATCATAACAACGTAACTCATAATAGAAAACTCACAAAAACAAAATGATGCCGCGACTGATGCCCAGGTAGTGTATGTAGTATTTTTCACTACTCCTGTTTTTATTTATATAGACCATAGTTGCATTAGTTTTAAATTAATTAAATTAGATGGAATAAACACAATGTACTTAGCAATATATTATTTTGTACCTAGTACTACGTTTCAATAAAAGTGTTTTAAAGTTTTACCCGCTCACATCGCACGTATGTAAAATCAAGGTTAGAAATTTGCTTCTACTGTGAGACTAAGACACTGAAAAAGTACTGCACACACACTCTTTCCATATGTGATACATTTCTTCTCAAAATCATCCTCAATATGTTGTGTAAGCTTGGGATCCATAAGTGGAGTGAGCCTATTAGTCTCTCAAATAGTTCGTATAGGTGGCAGAGCAACCTGTCTATAGCCCTTAGGATCGTCAGGATATTTCCCAGGTTTAATCAGAGCCTTCCTCCACATTTAAGTTGTTGAAACATTGCTGAAGCTAAGAGACTGCCACTGGTCTGAGGTGCTTTATCTGTTCGACCATTACGTCATCAACTCCTGTAGCTATTCCATTTCTTCAAGTCGTAATGGCAGAGGTTATATCAGAAATATCGCCTATATCGTCTTTCCTATGAAACCAAAAAGGTTCCATCTTCATGGAAGGTTCATGTCCACCCAGTCCTCAAAAAACCGGACCGAGGGTGACCAGATCGTCAAACTACATGCCCATAGCGGTAACGTCCTTGCCCTCGAAAGTAATGCAGCGTCTAATAAACTCTCAGCTTCTAGGTTAACTTGAGGCTCAACAGTTCATAAGCGACCGTCAATACGGTTTCCAACATGGCTCTCAGTTGTTGATCTTGTATACCTGACACACCGCTGGGTGGAAGCTTTGGAGGTCAGGGGCGAAGCTCTCGCCATGAGCCTTGATATCGCGAAGCTACCATGTTATGGGTTATCTGAGGGACTATATTTGGATCGCCAGCTTTTTGGCTGACCGGATTATTAAAGTCGTCTTTGATGGATCCTGTTCCGAGAGCAAAAAAATTAAAACACCAGGTGCCGTATCGCACCATGAAGATAAATTATCCTCTATTCGAATACGTTGCCATCGACCAGTCAGGTAACTTCGAAACCAATCAATTACCGTTAGAGATGCCGTAGATTTATTCATTGCCCTAAAGAAATGTCTTCGAATTATATTTAAAATTAAACCTAGAGATAGCTGCAAACCCCACTTTATAAAGGGAAAAATATTAACTTTACCCTCTATTTATATGTTAAAAGTAGCCACTATTGTTAAGAATTACATACAAATGTTTAACTTTGTTAAGAACGAGCGCCGTAAAACTAAGTTAGTCCTACCAGCACCTAGACTACAGATGTACAAAAATAGCCCAGAATACCGAAGCATTCAAATATATAATAAATTGCCTGAAAGTATACGGTCCACCAAAACAATAAGTGTATTTAAAGCTAAGTTAAAGTCACTACGCTTACAAAAGTTTACAAAAGTTTTTTTTTTTTTTGTATTTTATATTATCTATTTATTTATGTCTATCGATTTTAACAGCGACACTGAAAGTTTCTATTCTTTTACAAGTGACGACACTAGTTACACAAGTATTCCCTCACTTGCCGACACTCTCACAGCACAGTTCTCTGATGTTCCTAGGAATCTAAACGTTGTTCATATTAATGCTCAGAGTATTCCGGCCCATTTCCCTGATATGCTGGCAAGCTTTGACTGTAAAAACATTCATGCTATTCTCGTTTCCGAGTCATGGCTTAAACCCTGTCTACCTTCATCTAACTATTCTTTACCCGGCTTCCAACTTATCAGAAATGACCGCACGATTGGCATTGGTGGTGATGTTGCCATATATATATCTTCGCACGTATATTCCTTTCTCTATTATCAATGTGTCAGCGCAGCCGCCTCCGTCAAATGCTGGCGAACATATTTTTATTGAAGTTGAATTAAACCACACGAAAGTTCTTCTCGGTGTATACTACTGTCCCTCCTTACGCGTAAACTTCTTCTCTTCCTTTGAAAACATCTTAGAATTGCTAGTCCCTAATTACAGTCACAGCATAATCATGGGTGACTTTAACACCTGTCTTCTAAAACAAGACTATCGTTCATCTTGTTTGCGTTCTTTATTAGATTCTATTAATCTCACCATTCTTCCGTTAAATGCGACTCACCACTTTCCTAACTCTACTCCTTCACTTCTTGACCTCATTTTCATTTCTTCTCTTGATCACGTTGTCAAACATGGTCAATACTCAGCCGATGCCTTTTCATATCATGATCTAATCTTCCTTTCTTATAAAATTCGGCCTCCTAAGGCAAAACCTAAAATCCTCATGCAGCGCAACTTTGCCGCAATTAACACAAATGATCTTTGTGAGGATGCCAATGCTATAGACTGGTCTCCACTCCTTACCTCTGCTTCTGTTAATGAACAAGTCGAACTTTTCACGACTATGCTCGTGGATCTGTATGACCGCCATGCACCTGTTCGGGCGGTCAAAGTTAAACATCTACCATCCCCATGGCTTACAGAAGACATAAAAGCGCTGATGCATCGAAAAGCGACAGCAAAATCCAAATACAAGAGTCGAGCGTCGGATTTTAACAGGGAAAAATACGTCTCGATCCGTAATCACTGCAATAAAGTATGTAGGAAAGCTCAACGCCAACACATCCATAACTCGGTTCAAAACGGAGATCCAGCAAAAGTCTGGAAATTTCTTAGATCAATGGGAATTGGAAAATCGCGCCAAGAAACTGTCCCTAAAGATTTAGATATCAACTCGCTTAATCTTCATTTTACTGCTTCGTCTAATTTTGATCGGACAACAAAATATAATACCTTGCACTATCTTTCTAATCTTCCAACTCCCAGTTATTCCCCATTTTCGTTTAGTCTATTTTCCGTATGTGATGTTAAAAAGAGTGTAGTATCAATAACTTCCAACGTAGTTGGTAGTGACTGTATCAGCCGTAAAATGATTCTCCCTGTGCTTGACATAATTCTTCCCGTCATCTGTCATATCCTTAACTATTCCATATCCAGCGGCGTCTTTCCATGTGCGTGGAAAGACGCCAAAGTTATCCCACTACCAAAAAAATGTAATCCTGGATCCTTTTCCGAATATCGCCCCATATCCATTTTACCCTTCCTATCTAAAGTTCTGGAACGACTGATTTACGATCAATTGAGTACTTTCCTCTCTAAAAACAATCTTCTCAATTCCTACCAGTCGGGCTTTCGTCCAGGTCACAGCACAACTACAGCTCTTGTGCATATTACGGATGATATCAGGTCAGGCATGGAAATCGGTAATCTTACGGTAATGGCATTACTAGATTTTAGTAATGCTTTTAATGCTGTTGATTTCGATATTTTGCTTGGCATACTACGCTCTCTTAACTACGCTCTCTTAACCTATCTCCATCGGTGATTGTTTGGTTTCATAGTTACCTGTTCGGTCGCCGGCAACGTATCTGCATTGAAGAAGCTTCGTCTTCTTGGTGTAATACCTCAGCCGGTGTACCACAGGGTGGCGTTTTATCTCCTCTACTCTTCGCAGTTTTTATAAACTCTATTTTCGAACGATTACTTTCTTCCTACCATCTTTATGCAGATGATTTGCAGATTTACTGTCAAGCTCCTCTCGGGAATTTATCGCACGCGGTCCATACTGTAAATCAAGATCTGGCTTGTGTCTGCAACTGGAGTAAGAAATATGGACTTACGGTCAACCCCACAAAGACGCAGGTTATTGTCGTTGGGAGCTCCAGAACCATCTCCAGGATTGACTGGTCGGCTCTTCCCAAAGTTTCTTTTGACAATATTATTATACCTTTTAGTGATAAAGTTAAGAACTTGGGAGTATTTATTGATCGAAATCTTTCTTGGACGGCTCAGTTACAGGAAGTGAGCCGCAAACTTTTTGCCTCTGCTGCGGGTCTGAAAAGACTACGCAACTTCCTGCCAACTGCGACCAAAGTTGCGCTTGCTCAATCACTTCTTCTTCCCATCCTTGATTATGCTGATGTCAGCTATCTTGACCTTACAAATGACCAACTTGACAAACTTGAACGCCTTCAAAACTTTTGCATAAGGTTCATATTTGGTTTACGCAAATATGACCATGTTTCTGAATTTCGTGTTAAGCTCAAGTGGTTACCAATCCGACTTCGCCGGAATGCTCATATTCTTTCACTGCTTTATAATATACTTTTCTTTCCCTCTACCCCCTTCTACCTAAAAAAACGTTTTGAGTTTTTATGCGATACCCACACACTATTCTTGAGATCATCGGATAACTTGAAACTTAAAATGCCAATGCATTCCACAACATTTTTTTAATAAATCCTTTTCAGTTCAGGTTTTCAGTTCGGTTGTGGAATGCGTTGCCAGTATCAATCAGGCGTGCTCAATCACTCCCTGTGTTTAAAAGGTTAGTGAAGGAACATTACTTATCGCTGTAATTTTAATACTTACCTCACCGTCGCAAATTCTATACAGATCTTGTTGCATATATTTTTAATTTGTTATAGTATAATAGTATGTATTAGTATATATAAATTTATATATGTATATATATATATAGTCATTATTTATCTATGTAGGGATGTGCACCGTGGTCAACCCACAGTTTTAAGTTCATTCGTTTATGTCCATCCTAAGGTTGCCTGGAAGAAATTGCAATTAGCGATAAGGCCACCCATTGTATGTTTTTTATTGCATCAAGTACTTTAATTGTATCTATTATTATGGTGTACAATAAAGTATATATAAATAAATAAATAAATAAATAAAAGTGTTATTATAGTATCCAAGAATTTATGGAAGATAAATATCTTTAGAAATTATTAATTATAATAAAAACATATTTATATAATATACATAAGTTTAATTAATTAATAATGTATAATTGTAAAAGTTCCTAAACTAGGTAAGTGATATTAGGTAGATATATGATAATAAAAAGTAATAATTATGTAATAATTAATTAGAAGAAAATTACATTTTATATAATTGATAATGCATAATATTTTTCAATAAATGTAATAAATATATTCTAGTTTTAAGTTACTTTGCTGCGTCCTAACAGGGTCATGTATTCACTAGTTTAAGCCAAGCTTGTTACTTAGTATACATTGTGCAATAAATAAATAAATAGATATGTTAAGAGAGCTGAGGATAGCTAGCAAAATGTCAAAGTCAACAGTATTGAAAGCGTTACTAAAATCTAGCAGCGCAAGTACTGTTAACTTTCCATTTTCCATGCCTAGCCGAATGTCATCTGTAATGTTGACCAATGCTGTGACAGTACTATGACCAGGACGAAAACCGGATTGGTAAGGATTTAGAAGTCTATTCTTAGAAAGGAATGAGCTTAATTGGTTGTGAATAAGACGTTCTAAGACTTTGTATAGGAAAAATAATATAGAAATGGGGCTATACTCAGAAAAGGATGCTGGATTGAATTTTTTAGGCAAGGAAGGAATCTGGGCGTCTTTCCAAACATTTGGGAAGACACCATTGGACATAGAATAATTTAGGATGTGACATATAACAGGAAGGATTTCGTCAAGGATAGGAAGGATCATGTTACGGCTAACCGAGTCACTTCGTTGGAAGTTATAGACAAAATGCTCTTTTTAACATCACAAGCAGTTAATTGATGAAAGACGAATGAGGATCAGTAGCCACGGTTTAATTGGTGATTTTAGAAAAATGTACATTTGTCTTACTGTGAGCAGTTTTCCACACAGTTTTGTACAAAGTTGAGGTGGGGAATAAATGGTTTAAACGTCATTGTTTTACTTAACATTATTTTTTTATTAGCTTGTCTATAAGAATACGCAAGGCTCTCGACACAAGCGAGGAAATTAAGAAAATTTATTGATAAGCTAAGAATTCAAGGAAAATTCTTGTTTAGCTAAGGCTATACACTAAGGTTATACATAAATATGCATTTTTGTTTAGCATCTACAACAGATGTTACATGATCTACAAGTTGACCTACTGCGTCTTCTGTGCTTTGTCTAGCCTAAACTCAAATTGGCATTATTGAGGTCTAGGAAGCTCATAAATCTTGTATTTAGTACCTTTCCAATATTTTAGATATTGTGGAGAGAACCGAAACGGGCCGTTAATTTTTGATATCGTTTTTTAAGCCGTTCTTATATACATGTGTAACTAGGAACTTTTAAAAGACTTTTGGGAAGATACCTTGCAGTAGACCTCATAAAATAATACCTACATCTTGCTAGTTTGAGAAACTTAGCAGGTATAGCGTCCCATCCGACGGCACACTCGTTATTTAGTTTGAATATCAATGCTTTAATGTCGATTTCATCTGGGGGGAGTAAAATTAGCGGGGGAAAGTTGCTGTATTATAGATTTCACTGCATTTAATTTATTCTTTATTTTTTTGCATGAAGGATTTTTCACAAACATTTTTTAGCTTTTTTATCAGTATAAAAAACGACTAACTTCAGTAATGTGTTGATTTGTGCGATGTTTCGATAACATTATTTTGAGGATTTAACGAGAACTTTTTCTGAAGTCGAACTTAATGGCGTATGCACGGTATAAGTAGTCCGGGGATCAGCCAATGTTTGAGCAGCCTTTGTCGTTGTTTGTGAGTTGCAGCAATACTTTCAACAAAAACAGTGGCGGTATTATTGTCTTCAGCCTCATTATTTATAAATGAAAAATCAACTGTCTTAAGATGTTTAGCAGCAGCTTCATACACGATTCTAGTAATTATGTTTAGTCTACTATCTTTTTGATGAGATCGAGAAAATTATGAAGGGGCGTGAAAGAAGAGTGGGCTCATTCTTCAGTAAATAGTTCTATAAGACTTAGAGAGTCTTATGGAACCATTGACTGAAGAATGAGCACTCCCTCTAGAGGGCTTTGAAAAACAATAAAATAACAGGTTTCTATATTATTCCGATGTTTATTTTCTAAAATCTTTAAATGTACAGTCGTAGTTCTTTTTTTTATGTCAGTAATTAAACCTGCAGACAGAGTAAATTTAATGAAAAAAGACTGAATAAACACAATGCATACTTAAAAAAAATTAAGTAACTACACACGAGGGCCTGGCCTTGACTTTTGGCTTGGTGACGTTTCAAACAATGTGTCCAAATTGATAAGTTAAATTATTTAACTCACTTCCAAAAAACATAAAATGCTTTTTCACTTGAATCACGCATGTTTACGCACTGACTTTGATTTAGGATGAATGGCTTCCTGTTCGTCGTGATGCGTCGGAGCAAAACAAGTCGCTGCTTCAATTCAAAAGTACCTACCACAAATAAAAAAAAATCAAAAATTATTTTATTGCAAAAATGCAATCATAATCCTCTATATTTTTATATTAAAAAAAACACCCATTGATTTTGCATTTTAAAGTACAAAAACAACGCAAACGTTTTTTTTTAATTTTCGTTTTGATCTAAACTGTCATATTGTGAGATGCGCGTCGACATCCGAACTTAAAGCACGTTTCTTTTGTGCAAAAGTGCCATAACTCGAAATGTTATCTATATTACACAATAATTTTATACAGAAAACGACCACATTTCGGAATACTTTAGTTTTTAATTGAAGGTGATATATTTTATTTTTATTTGTTTACTAGATATACTATTTATGCTAAAATTTGAAGTTTAGTAATTTTAAAAACGCCAGGCTTGCTTTTGAACCACGATTGTTCAAAAGGAGCTTTCGGCTTTGGTATGTATAGGCCATTATATTATTACTTATTGTTTTCTTTTACAGAATGAGGAACAGAGTACATAGAATACACAACATGGTAAGACATAACAGTAGCAGACGTAATGGCGAAAATATTCAAGACATGGAAAAACATCCACAAACTGACAATATTGGAAGAACCACATGCTTCTGAATGAGTCTTTTGATAGTAAATCTATTGCAGATATAAATTTTAGTGAAAAACAAATTCGATGTCAGGCAGGGTTTGAACCTGCGTCGCTCCGGTAAGTACACCGGACGCTTTAGCCAACTAAGCTACGAATTTAATCGAATTTCTCTTCCTCTACAACAATGTCGAACGATGCTACCTTACCTACTAACTATCTTTTTGTATTTTTTTGGCATTTTCCATGCTAAGATTTTAAAGTTATTTAGCGAAGAAAAAATTCAACTAACTGAACATTGAACTAACTGTAAAGTAAGTTGTGTCGGTTGAAAAGCAAGCTTTTCAATAGGTGTTACTGACGTCACCATAAAGACGTAAATTCTGAATGTGAAGGCAAAATTCGTCATGGCGTTTGGGACTAACTACTACCACTAACCTAACCAGAAGACGCAGATTCGAATACTGCCCACGGTCGAATTTTTCCTTCGCTAAATAACTTTATTTTTTATATTCAAAAGTAACTTATATGCTTATATCTCCTCTAGCATTCAGATTATCATAAAACTAATTATAACATTGAATGCTGCTTGAAAATATGCGTCTAATGATGTACAATATGCATAATATTTGATACAAAATAAGAGAGCATTAGACAAAAAATTTTTTTTTTTTTTTGCTTAGCTCTCCTGTAAAAAAGTGTTATTTTGATTTGTGGTAGTTTTGAATTGAAGCAGCGAAGTATATAAATTATTTTTATTTTCAAATAAAAGAGATAGAGACAGTGACTTTTCTATGCATCTATTAGCACTTTTCACACAACACTGCACTTGTGAAAATCCTTATAACCCAACTGCCAAGGCGCGTATATGTATGTAATAGTATAGTAATAGTATATTTATTCCAAAAATATGAAGTTCATAAAAATACAATATAAATCTTAGAAATTATAAAGGTATAATAATATTTGTTGCCTGTACTACAGTATCTATGGTACTTGTAAACATAATTTTAACAATACGTATTTTAATATTTATATAAAAAAATTAGAGATAAAACAAAGTTATTAATTAATTATTATATATTATACTCGTATACCTAACTAACATATTAATTACATAATGTGACAAAGTCAGAATTATCATAATCTAGGTTACAGTCAATGTTGCAAAATTACGTTCGACTCTATACGCACTACTCATGTATATTTTTTTGTTGACAAGTAATTTGCTTACATAGCGACAAAGACGAGGGTTAGTAGGACAGCGTAGTGTACTGTTATAGTTATAAGTTAGTTACAAAACACGGAAATCTAACATGGTATAATAATTCAAATGACTTAGGTGCCGTCACAATCGATAGAGTTTATGTACCTATATTCTGCTATTTTCCTAGCAGGGCACTCAGCGTCTCCCGTTTTGTGATTGCTTGGCTTTTTAAATCGTGAGCATGTTGCACATTTCAGTATTTCAGCTTTTTTAGGGCACTCAGCCATCGAGTGACCTGCTTCACCATAGTGGCCACACGTAGAATAACGTCTCTGCATGTTTTAGCTGCATGTCCATATTGTTGACATTTGTAGCATCTCGTAACTAGGGTAAAGTCCCTGACAGGACAAGACGTCCAATTTATAAAAAGTCTACTTTGAATTATTAGGGCTTTACGTATATGGGCAGATACTTCTATCACGTAGTTACAGGTCGGAGCGTCTTTTTTCCCAGATTTGTGGCTTAATTTAACGAAGGTCATGAAGGATTCTATGGTCATATCTGGAAACTTTTCGGCTACATTCTGTTCAAATATGCACATAAGGACCTCATTATCCGCCATATAAGTGGGCACACCTACAATCACAATCCGGGGTTTGCGCTTGTTGGGCTCGTCGACAGTAAGTCCGGATGTACGGAGGCTTACCATGACCTCTTATCGCGATTCAATTTAGGACCTAAATTGAATTGTTTTGCTTATTCGTACCACCAGGTCATAATTGCGATTGATTTTACGCCCAAAACTTTGACAGCGTTTCACTGTCAAGTTGCGTCGCTAATGCTCATTTCATTCGTTTAATCGGTACCATGATCTCATATTTAAACCTAAACTGAGACGCTGGACTGTCAAAGTTCACGATTCAATAAAAGTTACTCTTTTTGCAGCCTATATTGAATAGTTGAGTGAAATAAAAAGAATAAGTTGTGAATTTCATTGAGATTTGAAAAGGTAACGTAAGTACTAAACTTAAATAGTTATTCGGTACTGTAATTTTTAGTTAAAATATAAACAGATACATAAATCACCTTATTTTACAGATGTCGGATGAATTGATTCTGCTCGAATTTTTAGAGAGTGATTACGCTAACAATTCGGCTAAAAAATACAACAGACGCATAACACGCTACCAATCCAACCCGTTTCTTTTGGAGGATCAAGAATTTATATGTCGTTACCGGCTCTCTAAACCACTGATTCTCGATCTATGCGACGAGTTAAGACCAATGTTTAGAGCCTGTGATTTGTCAGTAGAAGAAAAGGTAAGTTTCAACATTGTTTTTCGTGTTACTAAAGTTTAGTGACTATAGCTTCATTATTAAAAGTAACATTATATTTCGATTGTTAGGTACTTTTAATACTACACATAAGTAATATTCGAAATGACTATACTTATCAACATTTTGACTGCTCTGTCATTTTATGCTACTGGATCCTATCAGAGGCATATTGGAGACATAGGTGCGTATTCCATGGCAAAACAGACAGTCTCTTCAGCACTGGCTCAAGTAACTGCAGCATTAAATTCCTCACAATGTTTTCCTTCATCATTAGCAGATTTATATCTATTACTTAATTATAATAAATTCGAAAGTGTCTGGTTATTTCTTACTCCTTCACTCTGATACTATGGAAACATTTTCAGTGAATTATGTATAATATCATAGGCAGTTAAAGTAAAAGGCAGAAAACCTCATTATAATTTCCATGTGCTATGAAAACAGTGAACTTCTTGAATTGTGAAACTTTATCGTAGATTTTTTTAATAGATTTGCAATGCTGACATGCAAATAATGAGTGTGGATTCCAGCTTTGGACTAGTCTCAACCCCAAAGGGCTCAGTAATTCCCAACTAAACTAATATATTTGAGCTATTTGAAGTACGAAATTATCAAAGTAATATACTCAAATAGTTGCTAACAGAAACAAATTTAATTATTTCCATGAAATCATCAATGTGCAGATTGCTATCATTGACATGTTAAGTGGCCTTCCACAGGTGATTCGGGATATCCCGTGAGGAGAAACATGATGACACCCGTAGTGCAATGGATGCGGCGCCGGGCACACCGGAGCGACACTACACCGATATGCGTTCGGACACGAAATATAGTTGAGAGGACTATAGGGCTTCTCAAAGCACGTTTTCGGTGTCTGTTGGTGCATAGAATGCTGCACTACAAGCCTGAGGTGGCTGCATCTATTGTAAATGCCTAAGCAGACACTTGAAGAGGAAGAACCTGCGCGAGAGTTTGATATACAGGTTCATCATAGTGACGGTAGAGACTAGAGATGTGGACCATCATAACCAGGCATTGCAACAGGGGCAATCCACCAGAGCTGCTCTCATGCGTCGGTTGATGGCAGCGCGGGAAGCCTGACAGTTGTAGCTACATTAAATTTAAGTCTTTTTTTTACTACAGTTACATTTTTGAAATAACCTTATGGTACAGATAGACATGCTACTAAAATAGTATGCTTATTATGATGCGTAAAACTAGCATGCTCTTCAGCTGTATACATTTGCTTAAAAAATTCAATAAGAATGCTCAAAGCATTGCTATCAACACACATGCTATTTAATAACAAGCTCGTTCTCTTTTTCGTCTCCCCAGCAAAATTTTGGCGCGAAGTCGTAGGTACGTGCACACACATCTGCTGCTAGATCGATAGCATGTAGCATGCTAATAAGCAAACCTGTCCAGACGCGCTCAAAGCAAGATAGATTATAGGGATATGGGAGAATGAGTAGGCGACTCTAGTAGCTTTGAATTTATTGTTATTTTATAAATTCTACCTTGTTGGTTGAAAATTAATTTTATTAAAAGTTTTAAGCACATCGTACTCAGTATTTCTTTAATTTCTTTGATTTCCTGTAACAAAGACTCCAGCAAATCATTCCTCCGTCTATCTTCGGTGACCCTCTGCTCTGATATTTGTATTAAAGACCGCCGAGCAGTGTCCATTGTAATCGGCAACTCGTGACGGTGTATGTGGCGGCGCCGGCTGCGCGGCACCGAGCGGGGACTTTGAAGCGCGCGCCCGCGCCGCCTGCGCTGGTGTGTACTGGCTGCACTAGTTGGGGAGCTCGGTGCTAGCGGGGTAGTCAGAGGTGGAGGAGACCACGGGACCGGTATGGTGACAGTGGGAAAGCCGGAATAGGTGCCACAAATTCTTGGGATGTGGGGGGCAATGTCACACTTGCCAATATACTTTTTGAGTCTGCTCCAGAAGTGAAAGTAATCTTCTAATTTAATGAAATATTAAAATTAAATTTGCCGCAAAAATTACAATGACATTAACACAAGACTGACAATTGACAATTTGACATACTGAACCGACAACCGTCATCTTTTTTTATAACAAGAAAGTACAGACGCCAGCAGGTCAAGCTATCCAAAACTGTCAAAATTTCCCAATTGAACATGAACCTTATTAGATCGTATGAAAGTTGAAAATCTATCAATGAAATTTGACAGATTGGGGTAGCTTGATGTGCTGGCCTCTGTACGTTCAAATATTTTCACACAATATTAGTTAACATCACAAGTAACGTTTTATTTTTGTTAAATTAATAGGTAATAAACAAAATAATGTCTATTTTTTTGATTTTGTAGTAATTTTTTCACTAAGGTTTTTCTTTAATTTCTAATTTATAAGTACTTTCTTCCTTGTTATTAAAAACCGGTAAAGTTGAACAAGTTATAGTATATTAGTTTTTGAATGTATCCATCAGTCAGAAAGAGACACACTTATATGGTACGGCTATAGCTCTGTCACTTTCACACAAAAGGCGTTTTAAATGCCGATCAGAGACAAACATCGGTCATTCATTCACTAATAACGATTGAAACTCGGTTCAACTTTAAGAATGTCATGGTATGATAGAAAGCGATTCAATTTAGGCACCTAAACTCAACTGCCTCGCGTTTGAATAGTTACTGTAAAGTTGATGGTAGCTTCCTGAACTGCGTGCATAAGCTTTTGAACGTCATTTTTCGTCTCTGTACTGACAATAACTCCTCCATTTTTGTTTTGCGGACTCCACGCACTTGCAATTTCATTTTTTCCGGGTGTATAATTTTTTGCACGAGATCTTTCGTTTCGTCACTAGATTTTAATTTATCATTGGGATATATGGCCACAGAGCTTAAATTATGTGGTCGAACAAAATTATTTGATCCCTTTTTGACCATATCAGCAAAAGAAACATTTCCCGTAGTATTTGTGTCCTGTATTGCCTGCTTGAGCTCTGAAATGTGTTCAGTCAGGTCCCGCTTTTCCTTAAGAACTTCAATCATATTGTGCACTTGGAGGGCCTTTTGCTTGAGCGACTGGTGTACAACTGCCATCTGTGAGGCGTTAGATCCTATCTTACGGCACAGGTTTGAAATTTTCATTTTCTGCTCTGAGTTAAGTTTTCCATCACTAGCAATAGAACAAACTTCATTCAAATGCAGTTCCATGGTTGACATCCATTTTTGTATCTCGGGCGTCGATATAACTTCAACGGAAATGTCGGGCTGGAGGACTGGGTTTTGCTGAGTTGACATCTTAGCTGGTGACGTGGAGGGTTGCACTAGCCCCCTCGGATGAGAGGGGCTGTATTCCATAATATCTTATTCACTATAGTTAGTTTGTGTTCACTTTGTAAGTAGGTACTAAAATAAACACTGAGTATAGTTAAAAATGCATTAAAGTAATATAGTAAAGGAGGTCACTATTAAAATATTATTGCTAACGAGCACGTCCGTATCCGATGAGATTCACGAGAATCATCAATGTGTGGGTAATATGTGGGTTTGTAATGAATTATTTATGAAAAAACGGCTGCTGTCAATAAAGACAGCTCCTACCGTTTAAAACTGTTTTTTTACAACTATACCATACGGAGGACAGATTTCTACAATTAAGGCACAGTTGGAAGTTTTTATCTGGTTATACAAAACAGCTTTATTTTATTGGTGTCCGAATTGTCAGTAAATAAATTAATCCAAATATATTTTTTCCGAAACGTCACCAAGCCTGATTTTTATCTAAAATTTAAATTTGTGTTATAGATATATACATTACGTTACTGTTTTTTTTATTATTCTTATCTGCTTGCCTACGCTTTAATACATAGTAATCAACCATAAAATGACAATAACCTTCAATAGTTTTTAAATTCAACCTAATTGATAGTAGACACAGTTCGCGCGTATTTTTAGTTCCCATGTAATATTTGGCGAGCCTATTGTCATTAACCGGTCACAAATCTAAACTCGGAGCTGCTATTGATAATTTCATATAAAAACCCAATAACACTGCTCGGAAATCGTAGAATATAGTAGCATTCGCGCTTATGACCACTAGAAAAAGCATGCAGTTATATACATGACGAATAGAAACGGTTTAAATTCACAAAAAAAAATGAATTCACCAAGTATTAAGGTAATAGATAAAGTTGTTTGACTATAAGTATGTTTGTAGGTGCAAATAATCTCTGGAATTACTGAACCAATTCGGAGTTGTTTTTACTGATTTTGTAATTTTTCTTTTAGTATAGGTATGATCTAAAACTCATAAGACGGTAAACACGACATCTCGATAAAAAAACCGTATTTTTTTTTTTAATATTTATTTTATATGGGATTTTTATCCACATAGATAAGTCAATCCCATCATATCTTATACTAGTACAGCTTATAAACGTGTTAGGTAATCTAATAATATTATCAACTTAGTCAAAACAGACCATAGACCCATCAGAATAAATTGTATGCCACTTATTATACTTTATGTTTATCTCAGTAGCTACGTTATTTAACAAAATATTAGGCTCATAGATAGTTTTAGATACATTTATACATTCTAAATCTACTCTAATAACATTCTCAAAATCAATAGCCGATAACCAGACATCAAAACTAAAAATGTTAAGTATATCTATACTGTTAATACTAATTTGTTTAACATCTTCAAAAGTTTGAGCAAGTAAAGGTTTATTGATTTCTGACATTTACGCGAATATTATACATTGAAATAAAACTACTTTTTACGGATTTTATCGCGTATATTGATATTATTAATCCCGACGTTTCGGACCCTTTACAGCGTCCATGGTCACGGGTAGACTGAGGTGGTGGGCGTCTTGATGATATAATTACTGACAGCTACCCTACATTTTTTATTGTTACATGATCAATGACATAAGTAGTTTTATTTCAAGTAAAGGTTTCATTATTTCTATGAGGCTTACGCAAATGTTCCGCTGATCTGGTATCGTCGTGCGACGGGTTGTTGAGCTCCCTCTAATATGGTCGAGCTACACAATGACTGATGCATGCGTGCCGTCGGCTGGAATGGTACTACTCAAAGACGCTGTGACTCTTTCGTCAAAAGGCCATTTCAGACATACATTGTGACACTAATAATATTATGTCTGGATTTTAAAAGAGACCACGATTCTCTGAGTTTGTTTCGGTGTTTCTTCTCAGGGGTGGTCAGTTAGGAAATATTCTTAAGTTTTAAGTCTTCTAGCACAAAAAAAATCAAAACATTGACTTGTAAAAGTGTCTTTATAAGATCGAAGAGAAGTGATTTAAGAGAAAATAAATATCATTTCATCATTTCATTTCATAGACGAAACCACACACACAAGAACATTTGTGGGGCGATATTCGTATGCAATAGTGGATAATATATTATTACCCATCAGTCTCTCTAAGACCTCAAACAAAGTGGAAGGATAAAGATTGGACTATAGTTAGCAACATCTTATTTTAGTGCCTTCTTTATGTATATTGGTATTATAGCTGATTTCCATACTGCGGGAAATTTACCTGTAAGACATTTATTGCAGCAGTTTTCATTAGCACCTAGTGGTATGGTACAACTGGACAAGGCCAAGTCAAAGGTCTCGAGTTTGTTTTAAATTTACTTTTTTATTTTACACTTTTTGATAATTATTTTTCACCGATTATGTAACAACATTATCACGGCTTTAATATAAGTTTTGAAAATTTTAGTGAGAATAGTTGCTAACAAACTAATTCGTTATACATCCTAAATGGGCATTTGAAATGAAAAACGATGAGAGTAACTTTAAGATGATTTTTAAATTCCTAATATATTATGATACCCCACTCAATATAGTTTGTCAACTTTTTCTTTTTCACGACACGGCGTGTTTTTGTCACCACATTGAATTTTGATTACTGTCATTTCTTTAGTGACTCTAGCAAGATTAAGACAAATCGATTGACGTAAGAATAATCAAAATTGCCCCACTCGTAAGGTCTCTATTATAGATTGGAACAAACATACATATTACATACATAGGCAAATTAACATTCTTTGCGTTGCGCAGTCGGGTAAAAAGGACCTCTACTTACTCTTACAGTTAAAAAGTGATTATTGGTTATCCTAAAACAAACAAAATTACCTTTATTGATTTTTTACCTTTATTTATTACATTTAAGAGTTAGCAAACATCATCGTTGTTGTTATTTTAGAGATTGTAAATATCACACAAATTCTTCTTTTCAAATTCTCTTAATATGTCCTGGTCTAGATATTGGTTTATAATGGCCGGACACTCCATATCGTTAGCGATGTTAGCGAGAGATGTGCGCAACTGGTGCACGGCGACTGGTCCCTGCGAGTATTTATTCAGGGAGAGCGGCTCAGATGACGTCGCGTACACGTTCGCAGCGCGCAACAGCACTAGCCGGGAACGCAGCGCGCGCGCCCGCGGCACGGACTCACGCGTTCTTCCGATGCGCGCCAGGGCTGTCTCTATGAGCGCACGCACGTACTGAGCCGTGTGCGGCACGCGGCCTAGCAGTGCCCGTACGCACGCTTCCGCTTTTTGCGACCAAGTAGCAGCGTCCCGCAGAACTTCGTTTATTAGTGTCATGTCCTCAACTCCTAAAAGCTTTGACATGTGTTGAAGTACGGCAGTCTGCAGTTGTTCCTCTGTCTCAAAACAGCGGAGTTGTGCCTCAAGGGTCGTTTGGAACTCGTCAGGTGAACATCCGACAAGGAAAACTGTACCGGTTAATCCTGTAATAAATGTTATATTGTAGCAAATTGTTTAGTACAAAATTGCGGTTTTCTGGACCTCTAGAAAACCAATGCATTAAACATGTATGTATTTATAGTTAAATTGATTTAAATATGTTATTTTTATATTATATATGCTGATAATATTTAATTTTTGTATAATCCATATTATAATATTCTACTTCTTTATTTGTGTTCTTTTTATTTAGGTGCATTATTTATATAACTACTACCATGTTTTATCTCTACATCACCCTAATGTTTACTGGTAGAGAATGTCTAATGGCAATAAGTCCGCCTAGGGAAAACTTTTGTTGACGTTATTAATCTATATTAATAGTTGAGTGTAAATCCAAGGCTGACATTTTCCACTGACGCTGACTTTATGTATTCATGCGTTAAACTAGCTTAAAGGCGAATGAGTCAGAGACTCAGAAAGTGATTTTACCTTGACTTTCTAGTATCGCAGCGACTTCGAGAGCCACTAACACTCCGGTCTCGTAACCCAGTAGATAGAAATTGTTTTGTATGCGAGTTTTGTTTAGCAGTATCTGTAAAAATAAAATAATATTTAAAAAAATACATGGTTACTATATAAATTTAAAATAGTACATTAGGTTAATGTCTATATCCTTTTTTGATCGATGTTAATCGAAAGAAAAAAGAATTGTTAAACTGTTAATTGAAAAAGTAATTTGGGATGTATATATTTTATTATAAATATTACAAACGGTTTAATTATTTAGGGTTTATTATATTAACCACATTTCATAATTATGTCTTTGTGGAGACGTCAAAAAGTATCTCTGTTTATCTATCTATATTATATTTAAATTACTGACTCGACTAACTATTTTGAATACATACGTGAGCATATCTTTTGGCAGTTTCGGGCACTGTCTCCCGCGGATGGTCCAGGCCAGGCTGTAGCACGAACGCCGGCAGCTTGAGTCGCTCGCACAGCACGTGGAACCGCAGGTGGTTACCCTCCATACCCGGCACTATGCACAGGTATCTCTTACTCACATCGAATTCATAATTTACCTTTGAAAGAAGAAAAAGCAACCATAAAATAAAGGCTGCAGTCAACAAATTATAGATACATCATCATCATAGCCGGTTTCCAACATTGGGGTTTGTTACAACTCAAGCTCAACTGCGCCACGGGTTATTCGATCCCCATACGGAACAATAAATATTTGTATGAGCTAAGGTGGCAAACAACCATACGGCCCACTTGATGGTAAGCGGCTACCGTAGCCTATATAGACGAGAGAGAGCTTGTAACACCAGGAGTATCACTTGCGCGTTGCCGACCCTGTAAAACGAAACAGAAATAGTTGAGTTGGCAGTGGGTCAAAAACCCACTGCAAACACAACGTTTCCTCGCGGAGCACTGGCAAGCTTGCTCACCGTAAGAAACACAACACAAGCTCAAAGCAGTGTTATTTCACTTCGATGTTCTGCAAGGCGGAGGTACTTCCGGAGTCGGGCTGCTCCGATTTGAGTGGAATTACTCCCACTATGCTCTACTTCTCTAAAAAATACTTCTAGAGATTCGCCTTAAGGTTAGAATCATTTAAGAGTTGCAAAACTTCCTCCAACCTAATCAGAACTTCACCATAGATCAACTCGAATCTTGCTGCTCCTATGACGCGATTCATCAACCTTTTCAAAACGGCCGGCGCATATGGGAAATGGCACACGGTTGAATTCGTAATATCCGTCTGACGTGATATTTATTGTTACTTAAGCATCCGATAATCAATACACATTAGTAATTGAAATAAATTACTTTCTACTGATTTTATCGCATTATATTGATATTATTAATCCCAGCGTTTCGGACCCTTTACAGCGTCACGGCTAGACTGAACAATATATCGCGATAAAATCCTTAAAAAGTAATTCTATTGCAATGTATAATATTCGCGTAAATGTCAGAAATCAATACATATTAATAAGTTACCGTCTTTCATAAAAACTATAGTAAAAGGACCGGCATAATCCGATACCGATTCTCTAACGATACTCGCATCTAACATCATCTCTATAATTCCACGATCATATTCTCGTTTATGATGTGAAAACCGACAGAGCCTATATACAATCGGTCAATCTACCATTTTTATTATAATTAAAGGAGGAAGGTAACGCCCTATCAACAGCATTTATTTTCTGAGCTCGAGAATATACGAAATACTTTTGCAGCAAAATGGAATAAGAACTAATCATGAATCAGTGTGGGTGCGTGCATGTATGCGTGTCAGCGTGCGTATGAGCGTGCGTACATGCTTTGTGTGTGTTTTTTCATAGAGTATATAAGTAGCAATCTATTCACCGTATTGTATAATTATATAAGAGATCGATGATCATACGTTAATGTGCTATGTAATTTTAATAAGGCAAATAATATAATATATCTCATTTTCTAATAAAGAGTACGTTAGAATAAAGTTCTGCAGTAGGGAAACTGTATGGATTAAAATACATAATTTTCAAAAGTGATCGCTAAGCCCTCTCAAGCGCTGAAAGTTTTATTTTAGTAGCACCACCCCATACTGGAATGCAATACACCACTATAGATTGAGCTAAAGCAGGATAATATATTTTGTTAGTTAGATCTCTGATAGAAACATGGAGGAAATTAATTAAATTTTAAATGATATAAGTATATATCCTTAACGTAGTGTTTAACAAATCAATATGAGAATTCCATAACAATATTTGATTGTTTATTACCGTACAGTTACATGTTGCATTTAGAAAATTACCACAATTGTGAATCTTGACTTCAAATGCCAAACAAGGCTGTGAAAAGGTGCTTAAAAAGAAACCGATAGTTTTAATTGTTTCAAGAGTTAGGAGAATCTTAATTACATAAGTCGAGAAAAAATACGAAATAATCCACACCAAAATAAAGCAATTTTAAGAGTTTATTTCGATATTTGATATATGCCACAGAGATTAGCATAAACATAGCATAGCATAACATCATTAGACTCACCAAATTTATGTCTTTATTAAGTGTTGGAAGCTCGACCAAGTCACTTGAAGCAAGGAGTTCATCAGCTTCAACATAACGATATAATGTTTCTAATCCAGTAGAACTGTCTGGAACTATTTTACTTCTGTCCTCCTCGTGTATTCTAAAATAATATTTAAAAAGCTAGTGAAATTTAAAATGTTATATAAATTAATAAATAAAATAAGTTATATTGATAACGTTCTTAATTTCATTGATTGTTGGGAGTTGCAAAGTTGGGAGAATTTTCTAATAATGCTTTGAATATTATCGGAAATAAAAGGTTTTTATAATATACTTTTAATAAGTAATATTAAAATATTGTTCTACCCCATGACCACATCAGGTGGCGTAGTCTGGAGAATATAATCAATAATGATGCTTGTATCAAACAAAACAATTTAAATAGGTATTATGACGTACCCGGAGGAGTATCCGGTTAGGAAAGTACTCCTACTACACAGCATTACAGACTGTGTGCATAAGGAGGAATGTCTGGCTGCCTCAGCAGTTACGGTAACGGAATCTTAACTTATCTTAGACTTATATTGGACTTACTTTATATTGGACTACTTTTAGGTTGCAAGACCACGATCTTGTAAGCCATCAGCAGTCACACGTAAATATTTAACTTGACACTTGGGGTACCATATTACTGTAATTTTTTGTTCACCTATGTGTCCTCTACCCATACATAAAATGGCAGCGAATCGATATGCCAGCTTCTATACAAAAAAGTCTTCTTGTTCCTAACCCATTAATGTCAACAAACAATATCCCATTAGATCAGCATCGATCGGCGCTGACACGTCGTCAACGCAAAGCGATGCCGATCAGATGCTATCAGTTAGTGTACTTTGACTATAACTTACTGATTTAACGTCAAGTGGGGTATCGTATCTTCTTCCAATGATATGTTACACGTTTTAAGGAATGCGCAAATCGTTGGTAAATTTTCGTCTCGAATCCCCAATTCCTTAAGGGTGGTATCAGGTCTTGTATTTTGCGGGATGGCAATATCTGAAATGTTTATTTTGAAACCAGTCAATCGCCGTTGGAGATAATAAATGTTAAGCGAGCGAAATATAGCAAACAGGATTTGGGGTTCTATTATCATATTATCAACTTTGTAATGAGACAGTCAGTGGCACTAGGTGAAAGAGGTTTTATAAATTAATAGAGTCGTATTACGAAGAGTTATTTACCGGCCAGAGCTGCTATTTGTTCAAGCAACCCAAGCGTGTGAGCACGCGCAGGCTGTGCGCACTGCACAGGCGCTCCGTTGCACAACGCACGCTCCGCCGCATCTAGTGCATCTCGATGATAGGTGTGCTGTAATCACTTATACTGTTAACCCTAGATCCTTTAAACTTTTTTTAAAATATTGATATTTAATGAAAAATGTATGACCAGGTACTAAAGTGCACTCTTCTAGTCCGTAATGATAACATAGTTACTACTTTGAAAGGAATCGATATAAGAGATGACTTTTGCAACTGCAATAAGTTCAGCATGCATTATGATCTTACTTTTATCCGTAATTTTAAAAAGTATAGGCGACAGTGGGTCTCCCTGTGCTAATCCCCGAGCAGTGTGATGACTTAAAGTTACATTACGAATTTTTTCTTAGCATAGTTCCAAACATACATAGACTACTTACTAGTTCCCAATGGCAGTGCACATTTGATTCCCTACCCCTACTCGATCCATAAATTCCAGCAAGGTGGATAAACTTACGTTAATATAATGCGTAATTTTTATCTATAAAACAGCCTACTTTTTTGAACCCACTTGAACTTTTAGTATGACTTTACTTGAGTTCATTGTGGAACGACATTTTCTAAAACCGGTTGTTCCATCACCATCAAACTTAATTTTTAGCATATATATATTTAGTTATATTTCTGTAGTATATATATATGTAGATGGTTTGGGCATGTCGAGAGAATGGATGAAAAGCGACTAACAAAAAGGATTTATATGGCGAATGTCAGTGGAACCGCCGAGAGGGGACGCCCTAGAAAAACTTATACCGTCCAATCCGTACGAAGGTAATGCTACTGTTCATTAAACGTACCTGGTTTATACAAGACAGATCTAAGCTAGTCGCTGTATAGCCACATTCTGCTCTGGCTAGACACGTGTCCTGTCCCACAGCACTGACTGTAGATACCACCGCGAAGTGCCTGTAATAAGTTTGTATTAATTACATCATAATAACGAGGTACCATATACTTCTTTTTCATAAACTTATATTCAGCAAATAAATTATGATTTCATCATCGACCCATTTACTGTCCCACTGCTGGGCACGGGTCTCCTCTCATATTGAGAGGGATTAGGCTTTATGATTTGATTTGACTTAATAGAAATAGCAGAATTGTAATAAATTGTACTAACTTCAGATGACATAACGATCTTGATGCTGAATCTAAAGAATCTACGAGTTTTTCATATTCTCTGTTTTTATCATCAGATTGTTTTGTGATGACTACGTATATGCCTTCAATATTTCCAAGATGACTGACGTTGTTTACTATTGTATGCGCATTTTCTTTTTTATTCAAGTTTTCTGTAGCGAATGCTATTACGACGCCAAGTTTTCGCCAAGATCTAATTGAATGAAAAAGAGCGTAAATTATTCATCAACTCACGAACTAATTTAAAGAATCATTTAATATAATATGAAGTCAATTTTACTCTATCCTATATTGTTGATATGGTGTAATAGAAGTAGAGTGAATATATAGTTTTCTTGCTCCACGATGTACAAGTTTGTCAGCTAGCTGAACTCCTAGACAACCGTCGTCCCAAAATAATAACTGCCATTGATCAGGATTGCATATAATTCTGCAACAAAATTAGATTGCCATTTTAGTGTCAGCTTCAGCTATGATTACGGTAGGTATGCGCTGTGGTAATGGTCGGTCACGTTACCTGGGACTTGCAGACGGCTCTTGGTCGTGCAGGCGCAGCAGCACTCTGCCGCGGTGGCTGCTCGCGGCCAGCAGGCGCAAGGCGCGCGCGGCGTCGTGCGGCGCGTATGTCACGCGCGACAGCGGACGCACGTAGCCGCGACTTATACCCTCGCTTATCATTTTCTGCAGACACTATTAAAATAAATTAATTTTAAGGAATTCAACAGGCTGTTTGATGAAACTGAAGAACATTCTGCACTTGCAAACACTAACTTTGTGCATATGTGATCCTCATCAATCATATGTGGATTTGATAAGAACCGTGGATGTTAGTATCAAAATGTACTTTATTTATGATCACATTTTAATAAACTTACATTCATTTCTTCATAGTTTTTATTAGTAAATATAGAAGAAAAATCACTTGAAACATATGATCTCGCTTGTGTGAGGTTAAACATTCCAAACTCATAATTATTATGATCTTGGAGATGCACTGTATCGACAACGATGCCACTATTTCCGGAACATTTCAAAGATACCTAGAACAATTAAATGAAACTGATCACAAACACTATTAGTTTACTTACTTGTTTATGTTAATTAGTTTATAATATAGTTAAATCTCTATTATACTCATTTTCAATTACATTTTTAAGACCTCCTCTGACACAACTTATGATGATGTCGCAGCCCTTACTGTTCGTTGCACTTAACACAAAATCTGCAAAGCTACCATCACGTGAACTTCCTATGTGTTCTTCTGAAAAAATAAGAGTTTTTAATTTATTATTACATAGAAATCAGAAATCTACAGTAACAAAATTGCTAATTGTTACCTTTGAGCTGTGGGTACAGTTTGCGCAAGAATATATTCTTCCTTACATCACTAACTGTAGTGAACACTTGACATTGGTGGGCGAGTGCGATGGCTATGGCCGCTTGACCCAATGCGCCGGTGCCTCCGTGCACTAGCACCTTCATACCGGGTTTCATTTTACCCTTGATGATCTAATAACAGCAGTAAGGACTTGATTAAGAATTTATAAAGACTAAAATGAACAACTACACGACTTATAACTAACAGTCCCCCGAAACACCCACAAAATATGTAGGTATAGGTACACAAAATAGCGCTTTTTGATGTGTCTTGATTATGGCTTCTCGCACTTATAAAAAATATCAAAAATTGTTATAAAAAGTGAAAACAAATGAAATTAATTTCCGATAGTTTATAATAACTGAGTAGATAAGGAACGAAGCGGAAGAAACGTGATAATTGGTTGAATTGGTAATGTGATCGTATTGCCGCAACCACCTGATTACGTTGCGGTTGCGGCTATTTCAAATTTTACAGTCGTTAAAATATCAATCAGTAAAGTTGTAGTTTAATACTCACACACACAGAGCACAGATTGTTCAATAGATATACAGGTGAATTTTTTATCACGTTCCAAATTTTAATAGTAAGATCTTTAGTGAAAATAACAAAATACGTGATTTTCTTTTAGTATCCCTCTGTACCTCTCCTTTTACCTCTGTAAAATATTGAGTTAATAGCATCACAAGTTGTCTAAAAAGAGTGAATATAATCCACGCGTCGACCAAAGACGTCAATGACCGCCCGACTCGCGCGCCTGGCCACATCCCCAATCATTAATAACAATCAAAACATAAGTTGCAACGGATGTCACCAAAATCTGCCCAAATGATGTACTGTGGGTAAACTTATTGGAAGAAATACACTGTATTACGTTGGTTAAAACTCTAGTTGTACTTTTTTTTATGCTCACTAGGGGATGAGAAAAAATAACTATAAATCTGAAAAAACGCCATTTTAACAATCTAGTATCAGTAAAAACTGTCAACTTTATAGCCATATGTTGTCAGTGTCAGTTTTGGAATATCAAACGTACGCCATTTTGGCACATTTTTAAATAACAGTTTCATAATGATTTCATACTAAACTTGACAGCTGTCATGTAATTTGGCCTGAGTTGTATGGACTTTTGATGATCTCCTTTTCTTTTCATACTTTCACGGGATTAGGACCGTTGCGTTGCGAAAATTGATTAAGTATATTTAAGAATAAAATTTTACCTACCTATTTCTTTTTTCAAAAATGTAGCCTTTGCAAGATACCTATTTACAAGAAAAAATTTGGAACGTGATAAAAAAGTCTTCCTGTATGTATTAGATATTTTAAGTCACAATCTCACGGCCGCTAAAGGTAGCTGGCCGTGATTGTTTTAAATTATAAATTAACAAAAATGTATGCATCATATTGTAATGAGGATTACCTGTTCATAATATTTCGTCAGTTTACAATCTCACTGGATTATTAACAGAGAAACTGTGCTTAAGCAAGCAAGGTAGATAAGACAGGCTTATGTCCAGTAGCGGAAGGATACTATTACTAACGAGACAATAGAAAGCGTTCGCGTAGGCGAGCGGCACGGTGGCGGCGTCCTCGAGGCTCCAGTGCGCCGGCACCGGCCACAGCAGCTCCGGCCGCGCGCGCACCACGCTGCTCGCCGCGCCGCTCTGCACCAGACCCATCACGCGCTCACCACTACAAGGAAACCAAAATGTGTTACTTATTTTTCTATATCTAGTTATAAAGAAATAAAATACTAAAAACGGAAAATTAAAATAACAACGAACTGAAATTAAAATATATCTATGAGAAGACAAAACACCCACGCAAAGACGGTCATCGCTCAATCAACCGTCATCGGCCAATTTCAATCGGACGACATTAAGTATTTACTTGAAATAAATTTCTTGAAAAGGCCATTTCAGACTTTGCCGTACATTGTAAGACATATTTATTACTATTCTATGTCTGGACTTTAAAAGAGACTATGATTCTCTGAGTTTGTTCCAGCGTTTCTTCTCAGAGGTCGTCAGCTAGGAAATACCGGAGCCAACTATCTTAAAAAAATGTAAAATATTAACTTGTAAAAGTGTCTTTAAAAGATCTATTTACAGAAATAAATATCATTTATCATTTATTTAAATAAATTATTATCAATATTATTAATCGTTATGGAACTACGTGCCTTTTAGTTGTTCCGCTAAAATCCATTCCATAGGTATTGGAAGCAGATGATATCAGCCCACCAGCTTTTTTGACATCGAGTGTACTGAGCGCCGCATAGTGAACCTAATAAAGTTGATTTATAATCATTTTTATCAATATGGATACTTATTAATAAATAATTATGTAAATTATTAACTTCGTCATCAGCCTATATCCATCCACTCTTGGAAGTAGGCCTCTTCTGGGGAACGCCATCGATAAGAGATATTCTGAGCATAACTCTCTCCATAACTCGCTGTGACTTTAAACTTGTGGACCAGTTTCAGCGTGAGTTTCTACGTTTCGGGTCCGTAAGTCATCACTTGTAGGGCGCACGCATTGAAGACTATTTTCCAATGGCAGTGGGGTATGGGTGACAAAAAGACTTGACGAACTTTCTCAGCTGAATTCGATGTCGAAACTGTTTCTACCTAATTGCAATATTTGCGAGGTAGGCCTCTTCAAAAATAACTTCAAGAAATAACCCATTTGCGATAGGCGCTCTGAGGGTAATAACATTTTAGTAGGTACCTTAGTTTTATTTAAGGTCATTTATCAAGAACAATACTTCAAGAGGGTTCAGCTAAATCTTTTAAATTCGTTTGAATTCCTGCAGCGACTCTGTCATACTATATCATCATAATAAGAACTATATATATAGCATTGGCAAATCACAGGTTTGAATGTACTTCCGTACGCGTTTATGCCCTTTTCTTTCCAGTCTAGCGTCTTAAAATATTATTATAGTTCAGGGCATTGGTGAAGACGTTAGAGGATGTAACATGAGAGACAAGGGGTCTCACTCAGTGCAGCTAGATATATCACATCTGCTGGTTTTATACTTATACTTGCGGTTGGATGGACATAGTTACAGCGTTGTCCAAGGATCTCATCACTTCGAAGCCATGTATCATATGCCAGTCCACTTGGAATCGCTACAGAGCCTTCGGCTTAGATGAACCTGACATGACTAATTACTAACTTTATTAGCTATGTCAAGAGCAGATATTTAATGAACGTAGTTTGTGTTATAAGAGAAACAAAATTTAATTAACTGATGACTAACCGTAATAAAAAATGCGATAATCATTATTATTTTATAAATAGTAAATCTGAATTACATACTCTTATCGTGACATCTGACGGTTCCTCAGGTACAGCCTCCACCCAGTGCATGGATTCAAAATTGCCGATTTGTGAACATTTAAGCGTTACTGCATTTCGCACATTCACGCCTTGTAGCATACCTTCTGTGATTGTATGCTGGAAAAGTAATATTTGCAGTAGAAGTACACATTCAGCAGAATAATCGACATCCCTACTCTTTAAATTCCGTAGTACAAATGAATACGGTTAGAAGTCTAGCAACAATCACTCAAATATCTCGTTGCACTTATGAGCTTTAGTAAACATTTGTCACATACCCGTATATCGCACTGTTTCATCGTGAGTAAATCTCTCAAAAGCTTGGAATTTGGATTTGTATCCCATTCATGGCAATGGCTCGCCCCCTATTACATGGAGCCTTAACATACCGAGAAACTGTGGGTGTGAAACAACACCTATGCCTAATTGGGGAATAAGTACAAGCGTGATGGTGTAGATGTTATGACTTATCAGCTACTATTTAAAATATACAATTACAGACGAACTGAAGGGTTCTCTACTTGATTTCGATTATTATACCCAACACGGGGTGTCGATAATTCAGTAAATAAAAGTGATATTTTATTCTATCGATGCTATAATGGTGCGATGTAACGTTTGTGCGAAAAATCCTGTTGTGAAAAACCCAACAGCGATTGCTCATTAATTCGGTAATTTATTTGTTCGATAGTACCTATATATGTCGGTTCGATAACGCAATAAGGGAAAAGCTCCTTTTACGGAGGCATATGGCAACATTTGAGAAAAATAAGTTTTATCGACACCCCATGTTCGGTATTATTAAAAATCAAATCATCAACTTTCGAAATAAAGTAGGGATCAGAATTGATAGCTTCCCGCAAAAAACGCTTGTTTTGTGGGGGCAGGTTTTTTTTTATTCTGCTAAGGTGGCAAACAAGCATACGGCCCACCTGATGGTAAGCGGTTACCGTAGCCTATAGACGCTTGCAACACCAGGAGTATCACTTGCGCTTTGCTGACCCTGTATTGAAAGAAGAATAGTTGAGTTGGCAGTATAACGGTCAAAGTCCCCCCACTGCGAACACAACGTTTCCTCATGGAGCACTGGCAACATTGCTCACCGTAAGCAACACAACACAGCTCAAAGCAGTGTTATTTTACTTCGATTTTCTGCAAGGCGGAGGTACTTCCCCAGTCGGGCAGCTCCAATTTGAGTGGAATTACTCCCACTATGCCCTCCCTACCTCTCTTAACGTATGAGGTTGTACGCAAGAAGTCACACAATATACAGAATATAAACACAAAGAACACTTACGTTTGCGTTTCCAGTGTGTGTAGGTGGGATAATCAAATCCAATCTATTAACGCCTTCCTTAATGGGAGGTAGATTCCGGTATTTAATATGCTGTAGTAATATTCCACCACACCTGAAATATTTTAAAAGGAAATTATTTCACTGACGTTCTTGAATTTCAAAGTGATACCCTAAGTCACCTAAGATCACACTAGTGCATAGGTTAAATATTAGGGAACTCCTAGACAACATTTTATTAACTATCTTTTTGTATTTTTTTGGCATTTTACATGCTGAGATTTTAAAGTTATTAAGCAAAGGAAAAATTCGACCGCGGGCAGGATTCGAACCTGCGTCTTCTGGTTAGGTACACCAGACGCTATGACCACTAAGCCACCGCGATACCTACCCGTCATGTCGAATTTTGCCTTCGCTTTCTGAATTTACGTCTTTATGGTGACGTCAGTGACACCTATTGAAAAGCAAGTGTTTTGCTCATCAACTGACACGACTTATTTTACAGTTAGTTCAATGTCGAACGATGCCACCTTACCTACTAACTATCTTTTTGTATTTTTTTTGGCATTTTCCATGCTAAGATTTTAAAGTTATTAAGCAAAGGAAAAATTCGACCGCGGGCAGGATTCGAACCTGCATCTTCTGGTTAGGTATACCAGACGCTATGACCACTAAGCCACCGCGATACCTACCCGCCATGTCATTTTCCATGTCATTTTCCATGCCATGCGAAATAATATAAATTAAGTATTATTAATATATACGATCTAGCATACTAACTGAAAATTGATATGAAAAAACTCCATTTATTATTTAATCGCCACAAACATCCCAACTAACTAGATACCTCATGGTCGAGCAAAGTGTTATTGGGTTTCTCTATCACATTGTCAGTAGTAGATCGGAATCGGAGTTTGGATTTATGCTCGGTTAATGGCAAAAACCTCGCCCCCTGTTCCATGGCACCTAAACATACCAGCGGAAAATGGGTATACAAGCAGTACAAACTTGATGCTACAAACATCCCGATAGCAAGGGCAAATATAAATTTACTTTATTGTAATTAAGAGAAAGTTTGAGTTACCTTGTAAAATCATGAAGATCAACCACATTCGCCTGCATAACAGTTTTGCCATTCAGTTGATAGTGATAATCATTCATATGTTCTTTAACGTTGATATGCAGTTTTCTAATGTGCGTCGGCAGGCTGACGCCGTTGTGCGGCTGTCGCAGCGCGTTCAGCTGCAGCATCCCGTCGATGAGCGTCACCCAGTTGTCACGCCACACCAGCGCCGCTTCGCTCAGGGACGCGGTCGCCGCCTCGATGCTCAAGAACTCGCCACTAACAAACACACGATATATTCATAAATACTTCGACAAAATCTTTTTTTTTAGAATAAAGAATCATTTATTTTTTGTCTATACAAATACAGATGGTAAAAACATAATATTTATATGACACTCCTTAAGACACATATACTTTTTTATTAGTGAAAATGTTAATAAAAAACATATCAAATGTAATAATCAATTCTTATGCGGACTGGACTTGTTTTTAATGAGAGTGAACTTATGATTTTTTTAAATTTACTTTCGTCCAGTTATTTTACACTTTTTTTCGTTATTCGTTAGGTTTATAATCCACCGATTATATGAAAAGAACTTCGCTACAGTATTATTATAAGTATAGTGAAAATTTGAGTGAGAATGATTGCTAACCAACTTAAAATCGTTATAGATCCATATTTAGCAGAATGTCATTCAAAATTAAAAATGATAAGTGGAACCCAAAGATGATTTTGAAATACCTATTCAACGATATCCCACTTAATAGTTGTGAACTTCTTTTTTCTTTTTCACAATAAGGCATTTGTTTGTCGCATATTGAATTTTTATAACTGTCATATGTTTAGTGACATTTGCGAGATTAAGACAAATCGTTTGACCTAATAATCATCAAAATCGCCCCCCGCGTTTAGTCTCTACAGTACCACAAAGGAACAATCATATCTACAGACATTGGCTGATAAACACATTACCCTCCTTTGCGTCACGTAATCGGGTAATAAAGTAACTCACCCGTACGAGTAATCTCTGTCTCGTAGTAACTGATAAACGTCTTGTGAGCTGAGCACCATGTCAGTTGATTGAACATAATATTTCATATTCAGCTCCTTTGTGACTCCTTTAACATTACCAAATATGTAGCCTGATGCCACTCTGAAGTTTTTGTTAAGTATCTGTTAGTGAAAAAATATTTTATGAAAATAAGGTTAACAAAAAGTAAAGATTCGGCCCAACAAATTTGTACCCTTTTTTTTATAATCTCATTTATTTTTAGGGATTTTTGTACACAAATGTGACGATGTCAATCCCATCGTGCTTTTACAAGTATAAACTTACATCCTAAACTATTAATAATAATACAAAACTTAACAATCTATTTCTTATCTAAGAAACTATATAAAATTAATGCTGCCTTAGAAGTTGGTTTAGCTAAAATTCCATGCTACATTCCAACATCCATCGCTGACAATTTCAGTGAATTGAGAAGTGAATTTCTCTTATTTGTATAATGGACACATTACACCAACACATGCAAAAAATTTTACCCTGTGCTGTATTATTTCAAGTATTATAAGGCCACCTGCTCTGAGATTGCGGGAACACGTAGTGATTATCCCTCGTACCCGTCTGACGGATCCCAATGATTGTGTAAGTTTACCTCAAACCGTCCGTTGCCCTTGTGCAGCGCGACGCTGAGCCTGAGCGCGCGCTGGTCGTGCAGTGTTGGTTGCGCATACAGGTGCACATCACGGAACTGCACCGACATCTCATGCCTGCCCACGCCCGTGTACATCGCGAGGGTGTCCCACGCCGCCACCAGAGCCGCCGCGAATGGATAGCACAACTTCTCTATAATTATAATATAACAATAACAATTTGTTGTATTTCAAGCTGTATTTTAATATTCTAATTGAATTCGAATGTAACTATTATTAGTTCATTATCTATCTCGCGAGATTGTAAACGGTCGATAAATTGTGAACTGTGCCATACTATTGACTTATTCGACAATTTGACATGGATAGATTATAAAGTTCCACCAACTACTTGCCATGACTCCTGATAAAATTTCAACAAAGTTAATGAATTATTCACAACCATCGGCAAAAATATAGCCAAAAAACTACCAGACAAAAAGCCTTGGCATTAGTAATAGATTGGCTACATGATAACCTTTTCACCGTAAATCTAATCTCATCATATTCTATCTCTGTATGGGGAGGTGTGCCCAAGACTCAGAATGAGCCCAAAGAGTTGTTCTAAAAGTCGTGTTCTTTAAACCCTTTAGAGACCCAACAGTTATTTTTTTTAATAATGTAAAGTACTTTCTGATAGACAGCCCTTTGTCCTTCATACGGTTCTGCACTCTTCCATGAAATATGATGCTAGTTCTCAACGCAACAAGCGTCAACGTTTTAGGCTTAGGTATGTACTACCCAAAGAAGCTGTCAAACCGTACTCACTCAGCGACATTTCTATGGTATAGGGAGTATTCTATACATATATTCCAATAGTTATCAGGAATCTAAGAGGAAAGTCTCTAAGTAGTTACTATCGTTGGGATACGATGAAACAAAAAACCTTTTGAAGTCACCATTTCTCTAATATCTTCCATACACATACGTATATACCCACTACTTTTCATGAACACTAACACCTTCATGACACTCACACAGACACATAAATAGTATTTTTCCTCCTTGCTCATAATTCTTACAATCCCTACTAATATTATAAATGCGAAAGTAACTCTGTCTGTCTGTTACGCTTTCACGTCTAAATCACTGAACTGATTTTAATGAAATTTGGTACAGAGATAGAGTTGACCTTGAGAAAGAACATAGGATAGTTTTTATATCGGACTTTTGAAGAGTTCTCTTGGAAACGCGATATAACCGAACTCGACGCGGGCGAAGCCGCGGGCGGAAAACTAGTATAGTTTATAATAAGTAAGTAGTATGGCACAGATCACGATTTATCGAGAGTTGACAATCTCGCGAGATAAATTATGAATTAACGTTGTTCACGATCATATATAATAAGTTGACCTATATAGAGTATCTAATTATAATTTATAGTTTGATATGTTGTTAATAAAAATATTTAAACTGAACAGTGTACATTAACAATTAATCTGTCAAGGTACAATTAGAAGACACAATAGAAAACCAATAGGGAGGGTCATGGTTCTTTAATTAATTAAAGGTAAGAATACAGCCATGTACCTCTAATGACGTTCCCTCGCAAGTAACTGTGTTCATCGTCATGTATGGACTGCACAAAGTTGCAAGATGCTGCCGTTGTTTTTTGATCATTCACGAAGGAATTTAATGTCCTAGAAACATCAAAAATAAGTTTAACATATAGGTACACATTTATTATTGACGAGATTATTATTGAGATTAACATCAATCAAAGGTTTTTATTTAAATCATTATAAAGGACGAAATGAAACTACAGAAGTACCTAATACTTGAATAGTATTGGAAATTAAAATTAGGGTTAGATTTTAACTATATAATATACATATACTCGTATCTACTACTATATTAATAAGTTTTATCATCAACATGGAATCATCAAGCAATATCACAAACGCTTACCTAAAAAGTAAATTAAAATCACTGGGAAATAATATAAAATAATTTTATGATTATAAAATGATGGATCTACCGCCAGATTCCAATCACCAAACCAAATCAAATTCTTCCAAAGTAATCGAATCGTATACCTAACAATTTATAAAAAATCTGAGGCCCATTCTGCAGAAGCTAGACAAAAAAAACTGTGATGGGTGTTGTATTCCCAGCATTCAATGGTCATGCTTCATTCAACAAACACCTCTCAGTTCTACACACAAACAGCCCCTGGCCCAGAGTCTGCCTGGGTTAAGTGAAAACAGGACTGGAAGCGCCTGTAGGGAATGCCCTAGAAAGAAATGTACGGACCTTATTGGTGATGCTCAAAAAGGTCCGGTGCGTAGTAGACAAGATGCATAAATTTGGACGAAGCAAAAGAAGTATTCAAGAATCGTTGCAAGTACCGAGCCTACCTCTATGGGAATGCATGAGTGTATGTAATGTATTCATGTAAATTCATGAATACCTACTTGTTTATGAATAATATTTTTATGTTAAACGTACCATTTTTCACTGTGAACCCATTCCACGACATGTGACAGCATCGGTGTACCCGTCGATACCGGAAATTGCACTTTTGGATACAAAACTTGAACTTTGGGTGTATAGCCGTGCATGTACAAACTGAAAAAAAAAAACTTTTAAGTTATAATTTTTATTTATTTATTTTATTTATTCATTTATTTCAGGCAACAAGGCCCATATAAAAATATAATAATACAATATAAAATAGAACAAAAAATTAAATACTATAAAATATATACAACAATAACAAAACTAAGTATTATCTACTATTCCACACGTAAATTCGTCGTGCGTCGCTCGGTGTTAGGTATCCGGCCTCGGAACCGCCGGAATAGTACACCTTTCGGCCAAAACTCTTCCTTCATGAAAGTCGACAGATGTTCGGTTGGTACTCTAATCACAAAAGAACTGAAATTCACATTGTGACTAGAGTCTAACCGTTCGACCCTCAGAGTGAGATTGCTCTTAATTGCAATAAACTCTACAATCTCCTTGGTTTTTGTAGAGTAATGCAGCCTGGACACGTAGAGCGGCGTCACTGGTACTGCAGGACGCAGCAGGTGTTTCGGTCCGGTCGGTGCAGTCCCGCACTTGTTCAGACGGTTAGGCTTCTTCTTCTTCTTCTCCACCTTGATGAAGCCATCCTTGTCTCCCTGGTCCCCTAGACCGCCGTCTTGCAAAACCTTCCCCTTTGATTCGGAGCGGCTCTGCTTACCCCCTATTTTATTTGATGTCATAATCTGCAATCCAGCGGATTTGCTGGTTGCGACAATTGCTGCGTAGGCACGTTTGGGGGTCGATGTACCTACATGTGACGTTACCTCTGTCGAGGCAGGGACGGCGGCGGCGCATGTTGCTTCGCAAGCTAAATCGGCGATTGGTGACGCATAAGCTGAACTCGCCGACTCAAAACTGCCGATGGTGGCATTTTGTGCCCCGCGACGTGTGTTCACATTAAAGACGTCAACCGACCTACTTGTCGAAACAGTGTTGCGTAATAACACTACTTCGGCACGAAGTTCCCCTATGGTGTTGTTGGACATCTCCAACTTGGACTGTACTTCGGCCAGGCTGGCTTTCAGGCACGTTATATCCCTCAGCAACCTGGTGACATCGACGTGGTTGACCGTGACGGGGGGCAGCTTATGCAGCTCCTTCGCCACGAAAGCGGGCACATCATCTGGGTCGACCTCCTTGAATAGGGTGATGATGTCCTGGACGGTCTTTTCTGTTCCATCCCTCCGGCGGGACGGCATCTGGTCGACTCTTCCGAGAGTTTGGAATAGCAGCAACTTGGCACTGCTAACCTCCTCCTCTTTGTAGGACGACTTGCATATCTGCATGATGCTGATTTCGTCCATATAATCGATAGTATTCTGAACGAACGCCAACAGCTCGTTGGCTATGAGTTGCTGTGAACTCATAGCGACGCAATAGACGGCAGCGGCTACCGCCGCGCAAAACGCGAATTAAATATTCGTGCCGAGCAGCACAAAACACGTCCGTAGTCGAGCGCGCATTGCACTACGACACAGTGCAGAATAAGGTTGGGGCTGGCCCTGTTGCGGCGCACCAGAGAAGCACATCGTTGTAAAACAGTCGACTCGAGCTTCAGCAAACATCCCTGACGCACTACAGAAGCGTGGCAACCGCATCAATATCCTGAACGCGTTATTGTATTGAACGCGAAGGACGCTGTACGATTTCTGCGTATAATCGGCCCACAGACTGCACGTGTAAAAAGGTGTGCAGTTTGCACGGAACAAAGTTATTTTAACACCCCGTGAGCAACGTGCAAATCTGCGAGCTATCATATTTGCCCTCACCGACAGCGCCCTTCGCTCTCGCTCAATATCGTCATCATCTTTCATGCCCGCGGTCAAGATATGTCCCAGGTATTTAAACTTGAATACCCGTGTGAGCGGAGTTCCATTCAGGTGGACTGGTGGTATAGTTTCTGGACCCCGTCCGCCGCCGGCACCAAAGACCATGACCTCACTCTTATACGCATTGTAAACCAAACCATGACGCTTAGCATAGTCTTCACAGATGGCCACCGACCTCCTAAGGCCACAAACCGAGGCGCTCAGCAGAGCCATATCATCGGCGTAACTAATATTGTTCACACACACCCCATCAATGTAAAAGCCGGCTCGCTCTCTGCTGAGCGTCTCAATAAGCTTATTGATGTATAGATTGAAGAGCGTAGGCGAGGTCAGCCCCCCCTGTCTCACACCGCACTCCAATCCATACGGCTCTGACAAGGTCCCGGCCCATCGAACTTTTGATCTGGCCTCCATACCAGCATTTCGGAGTGTTTTGATGTGATAAGCACAGATAAAAATAAAAAACCAAAACCTTGGTTATTTGAATCTTTCACATGAATTTTGAGGTTATAAGAGAAGAGTGCAAATACAAAAGTTGTAGATCTTTTTATTACCTACCTACTACTTTGCAATTTAACTTTTTTCCGTAGGACCTGTAGTTTTTCCGGAAATCGAGATAAACCGTTTTTTACCCTTAAAAACGCACACCCAGCCACTTCCCGACTTCAGATGGCCCGTAAATTATTTTTCCTTTCATTTTTGTTATATTCTCTTCCTTTTCCGATGGGTTTCATCCTACTATATATTTTTTTAGTTTTATAAATTATCGACCCTGGTCGACCCGACTTTAAACAAAAGAGGTTTATTGTGAAAATACATTTTGGATAAACTTACTCCCCAACGGCCTGAAGTAAGAAAAGTGCATTGTCTGGATGTCCGCGTCGCGTGAGCGGCACGTGTCGGCTGTCTGTGGACATTGCGCGCTTGAGGATGGCCTGCAGCAATCCGTGCGGCGCCACCTCCACCAGCACCGCGCCGCTCGGCACCAACCGGCAGGTCTCCTCGAACAGCACCGGATTCTGCGCAATGCACACACCATATACTGTGTTATATCTATAAACAACGAACTTTCACCTCAATCAGAACATAATTTACTGCCGCGTACCAATAGGTTATTCGTGTGGTATTCTGCCGAGCAATACTTGGCAGAGTCTTGGTTCCACTTTGACTGCGGTACAGAAGTTGACAACCAGCGCTCAGTACGAGGCTTCGGATTTTTGATAACTTCTTTTAGGTATTTTAGTAAAGCAGGTCCTGTGAAATAAGTAAAATATGAAATTGTAATTTAAAACAATTAAAATAATAATTATACTTGTTTATGGCTTACTTAGGAACAGAAATAATGTTCTGAGTTTACCTGCATCTGCAATGTATCTTGAATGGTATGCGATGTTAGAACATGGCACCTCCTTGGCGAACACGCTCTGATCAGTGAGCTTGGCGACAAAGTCCCGCATGACGTCAGCGGGCCCTGAGATGGTACTGGAATCGGGCCCGTTGCGACAGGCCACGTCGATCTCAGGTGGACACATCTTGGATATCTATATTCGATTATGCATATTTACTTTATATAACATTCCCTTCCGCACTTTCTAAAATACAGACCGTTATCTACTAAATGAAAAAATAAAATTATAAAAAGGGCCACTGGTACTTAACGACATGGCGTATGTGTTTCTGATATAATATATTATAATTTCAAGAGTTGGTATAGTATTGAATTTCCTTTGACTTTCTAATGAATTATGAACTGAAAAATACTCAAATCTTTACTGCTTTCCATAATGTTGATACAAATTTGGGGACAATTACGGTCCCTGTCGAGCCCAGCTCAGTTTAGTAGGAGAAGGAGTCAAGTGCTTAATTTATTTATTTTAATTTAATGTTTCATTGTAGACCCCAGTTCGCTGGTATGTTTAGCTCCCATGTAATAGGGTGCGAGCCTATTGTCATTAACCGGGCAAAAATCTCTTGGAATTAATATTTATAAATTTATTACTTTAATATTAAATAATACATTTATATATCATAATATATTATTTATTATATAATATAAAATATAATTTTACACGAAATACTTCTTTGTAATTTCTGAATTAACAAAAAAAATTGTCCCATCGCAAAAACTTGTGTTTCTTACAAAAGTACCTTAACTGAACTATATTTTTATAAAAACCACTACTACAGCTACAATAAACAACATTGTTTACCTAAAATAACATAATATTATTTACTAACTTTCTATAAAAAAAATCATCTTTGAATAATGTCAGAAACATATCTACATACTTATAGTGCAGGTACATCGAAAACGGTACCAACTATACACATAGATTGCATTTAATGATTGGTTTCGAATTACTTAATCATTTAAATTTTCAACAAAAAGGTTTTGTATTTACTTGTTCGTATCCCAGTCCGACGGCTGCCATCGAGCCACGTATGAGCGGAGTCTGCAGTGACACAAGTCCGCGGCTGTATGCACACAATATCATTTCTTCCGCTGACAAACATCCGTCGGCGTATGCGCATGCCAATTCACCGACACTGTGACCTGCCAACATTATATTCAATGTTTATTAGGGACTACAGAGGTAGAGGGCCTCTGTACGTATAATTTACGCTTTTATATTCAATTAAGTGCGGGTAAATCAAGTAATCTTTGGATTTCTTTTTTCAGCCGTCGCAGCCTACGTCGTTTTAAAACATGTCTCTGCTTCTTACCAATTATTCCGTCAGGCTTTAATCCCAGTTCATGAAGAATATCAGTAAGTCCAATCTGAACAGCAGCTATTCCCACGAAAGAGTGCAGGATGTTGTCAAACATAGTTTTGTCTGGAGACGTTATTATATTAACTATGTCTAGTCCTTTGGGTTTCAGCACATCGTGGCAACTGTAACAAAATTTTTGTTTTAAAAAAATTTATAATCGTAGTATAGGAAATGCAAAATAAAAAAGATAGTTGATTGGTAAGGTGGCTTCGATCGACATCGAACTAACTGTTAAGTAGTTCGCTATGAATGAGTTACTACACAGGTTGGCAGAACTCGGAATTGATGGGCAGGTTTACGCAAATGACCTTGTTACCATAATGAGGGATTTCTGCCAATCGACAATTTCAAGTATTATGCAAAAGGGACTTAACACTGTCAGTGAGTGGTGTGTCAGAAGTGACCTCTCTGTTAACGCTGACAAAACTGTTATGGTACCTACCTTTGACGAAAAAACGGCGTTTGGACAAACTCATAATGCCAAAAAGCTGAACGCTAAGACGATTTTTCATTCCACGGAAGTCAAGTATTTGAGCGTCACAATCGACAAAAGGTTGACGTGGAACTTGCACTTGGCTTAATATACTAAAGAAAGCCAAGATGGCACTTAGTTTCAGTGGCCGTCTAATGGGTAGCAACTGGGGTGTAACTTCCAGAATTGCGCTCTGGTTGTACACTGCCATTGTGCGGCCGATCATTACGTACGCATCAGTGGTATGGTATGACAAGGCCTATCAAGCGACCACTACACAAAAACTAGACAGTCTGCATTGAACTGCCTATCTCATAGCCTCAGGAGCTATGTCCACATCCCCCGCGATGGCGTTAAATGCCCTTCTAGGGCTACCGCCTCTTCATGTATTCGTACACAGAGATACGAAAGCCACCATGTATAGGGCCAACTTTCGGGGCAAAAACCAAAAATTTAGGACTTTACAGGACTCAATTTTAGAGACACTGATATTTGGCATGACAACAGATGCCATGCTGCTACGGTATGTTTATGAAAAACTTTACTCCGTAGAAATGCCTTCAAGGGAAGACTGGTACCGTACCGAAAGGCCAGCTACCGTATGAGGCCGGGTGCCTAATCTGGTATACTGATGGGTCCAAAATGGGACAGAATGTAGGTTGCGGAATACATGGGGAGCGACCCAAATTCAACAAGAGTGTTAACTTGGGGCAGTACGCCTCTATTTTCCAAGCAGAGGTATACGCCATCGTTGAATGTGCGGAATCCAATTTGCAAAAGCACTACATCAATCAAACAATATACATAAACTCTGACAGCCAGGCAGCTCTCTTAGCGCTTGATTCGAACGTTATATCGTCGAAACTGGTAGAAGACTGCATAGCTAGATTAAACTCTCTAGGAATGCTAAATAGAGTGATTTTAAGATGGGTTTCAGGTCACGCGGGCATCATTGGCAATGAACGTGCCGATGAACTCGCTAGAGCGGGGGCTAGTGGTACGCAGCAGGGTCCTGAGCCCTTCTGCGGAATACCAAAAACCCTTGCTTTAAAAACTATTACGAACTCAAGCTTACGAACTCAATCTATAAATATGATAAAAATAAAATAAAGAGCTACCTTTTCACCCAAAAAAAGACGTAAATAATAATCACCGTTCCACTGCAGCTGCAAAGATTGGTATACGCATGAGCTGTGCACCCATACCCGCCCACTGCGACCCCATCCCGCTGTATACAAACCACAGCGGCCGCCGCGCGTCGTCGAAGTACTCGCACTTCTCATACAGACTCACAGTATTTTGCGTTTCGTCCGTTTCTAATAAAATAAAAATGAACCATTGTATTCTAAGACACAATGAACACGTTTATTTCAGCTGAGATAATCAAGTCAACTTGTTCATACCCAGAATCGTATATCCTCTGCCTAAATGTCCAGAGATGTTGTTCGCGTGGATGTTGTGCAGCAGTGCTACCTCTTCAGCATCCACGGGACGAGACTTGAGATTCTCAAATATTTTCTGGATGGCAGACTCCTGCCTTCCAGATACTGTGACTAAGCGTGGTATAGATGATTTGTAGAGGGATAGATCCTGAAATATTTAAACAGTTATTTATTACCTAGACCGTGTTTTTATATGACTCGCTACTTGACAGTAAAAGTACCTTGTGTTTATAATGTCCGTGCAACAACACGTGCGAGTTAACGCCGGTGAAGGACATGCCGTTGACGGCGGCGTACGTGCGCTGGAAGGGCTGGTGCTCGGTGACGACGCGCATGCGCCCCTCTCGCAGCGCCGCCACGTCCTGCCGCGGACTAGAGCAGTGCAGGTTAGCGGCAAGCTGGCCAGTGTGGTAGCCCAGTAACACCTGCATGTCCCAACAAGGAATGAATGGAAACAAGGGCTATCACCGCACAGACAGTTGGATATGGTACACAGATGGCTCGAAACCTGAATCTGGTACTAAACCACGATTTTACTCAAAATCTTTCCAATCCTTGAATAGCTTAGTAGCTATAGTCTTTCAGGCTGAAATGTATGCTATTCATAACTTCTTTACTGAAAATGTAAACAAATATACTATATTTAACAATAAAAGTAAGTATAAACTTGTAGCGACATCTACCGAGCTACATGGAACTACGAACAAATCTTGAATCGCGCAAGCAACATTTGCAACGCAAGTTATATTATATATACAACCGCCCGACATCAACCGTCGGGCCGTGGCCCGCCAGGCAAAACACCCGCCTGGTTGGAGGATCCTCCCTTTGGTTGGCGGGGCAATACACCTCGCCTCTCCACAAACTGAATGTCTTATAAATATTTTCTAATTATGTCTATACTTCTCCCTCTCAGATAAGAAGAGTGCGCCGCCCAAGGCACGCACTCACTTACCCTGACGACCAAATCACCCTAGCGCAGGAGTCAAACAGAGTGACTAGCACTCTCAAAACACACGCACAAAAACGCCGCCCGATATACCGTCCTCGCCGGCGAGGCCCGTCGCGAAGACCCCTTAACGGTAATCCTCCCCGTCCCTTGCTCGAGCCGGCCCGGCTAAATAATTTAAACCCAGATCCAGCCGTCCCTAGCTGCCCCCCCAGCAACGCCCTAAGCCGAGGTCCGAGTCCCGCAGGGGACGCCCTTAGCGCTTTGTTGCTTAGTTTATAAGTTGCCCCTGGCTGGAGGCATTTGGTGCCTCGCCACCTAGTCCGGTAAAGTTTTTAAAGCTCCCTCGAGCTAAAAACTATGCCCGTCATATAAAAAAAAAAAAACCTATACTTCTTTTTATTTTCTCCGTAGGTGAAAGTACAGAGACAAACTCGTGTGGCTTTGCGGATGCAAATTACACACTCGTTACTCGTTAGTAATCTGTTACTTTCTCCTCATATTGAACAACAATTTACTACTACACTCGAGAGCAGTGAATCCGGGTCACTTAAAGAAACCTATAAATCTTGGAAACTAAGAATGCTAGCTTAATTAAATAAATTGTGTTTAATAGATAATATAATACCCCTTAAATGAAAGTAATAAGAGGATGTCACCAAAATCTGCCCAAATTATGACTGAGGGTACACTTATTGGAAAAAATACTCTGTATTACGCTGGTAAAAACTCCAGTCATACTTTTTTTTATGCTCACTAGGGGATGAGAAAAAATAACATTAAATTTGAAAAACGCACGCTATTTCAACACACTAGTATCAGTTTCACAGTGTTTTTATAGTAAAAACTGTCAACTTGATAGCTATCTGCTGTCAGTGTCAGTTTTGGAATGTGAAACGCACGCCATTTTAGCAAATTAGCACATTATTATCAGTTTCTTACTGATTTCATAATAAAAACTGTCGAGTTGACAGCTGTCATGTACCTCAGGTACAAATTTGGGCTGAGTTGTATGGACTTTTGATGACCTCCTTTATGAGTCACTACATTTTATTTACTAAAAATTACATAAAGAAAAAAACTGCTGATCTCGCTTTAAAACAAAATTAGGATACATGACATTTTTGAACAACATTACGATTTTCTTGAATTTTAATTCTTTGTATTGCCTCCTCGTGCTTCCATTACTGCGTTTACGAGGTTTGGCATTGTGTACACCAAGTTCCTTACGAGAGAAAGCGATTACGAAGCATGGTGTTTACTAAGTATCGATCTTCTTATGCCGTGGTACAACTGGTTCTGCCTGTTCCGGGTCTGTTTAGGTTAGAGCCAGTTTCCTCGTAACGTCGAAGAACTCTTTGTACTGTTGACAGCGACATACCGACCTGGCTGTATCGTGCTGACTCCAGCCGGTTTCTAGCATTGTGAGAATTCTGGTGCATTCTTCAGGTGTAAGCTACATGATTACAGCTTGAATAATAAATATTGAACACCATCGATATGGTTTATATACCCACTTAAATGACAGAATAGAAACAAAATCAAAATCAAATGCAGTGATTTCGTAGTTCCATCTTCGAAAGTCTCCCTTTTTCAAATTTGTTTTTTTTTATGACTACACTTACACACGACTAACTTACAATAATTAAGAAATTTTAATACCTTAATTTAAGGAGTACTTAATTGTCTATTAAACACATTTTATTTTATTAAGCTAACATTCTTAGTTTCCGACATTTATAGGTTTCTTTAAGTGACCCGGATTCATTGCTCTCGAGTGTATTACTTTATTAATTTATAATACCTTGGTGATCCCGCTCATGCCGGCAGCGGCGACAGTGAGGCCGATGTTAGATGTGACACTGCCCACTAGCAGGGGGTCGTCTCTGTCCTCACAATACACCTCTTGGAGCGCTTCCAATTCAGATTTGTCAGCGTCTGGTATGCCTGCGAAATCATTTAAAATTAATAAAATGTTTATTTACTCTTTTCAGATTAATATTCTTCTTCTATCTCAAACACTCACTGAGTAATCACATCTACAAAATTACCTACAAGGTAGGTAAATCCCCAATGGGATTGAAAAACTAAATCAACACTGCGGAGTGGGATACTCTAGCTATTATCATAATGATTCTAGAGCATTGGGATTTATAATGTGCATGTCGTATAACTTCTGCGAAATCAAAACTTTTTAAATTCTATATTGCACGTTCGTGCGTAGTATTTTGGAGTATGGAAGTCAGGTTTGGAATAAATACATCAGCCGTATTGAAAACATACAGAACAAATTTATTAAATATTTGTGCTACCGTCTAAAGTATAGGTACACGTCCAAAGACCATTATAAGTATTGCGCCAAATTCCACATTCTCCCACTTACTAATCGTCGTGAAATAGCTGATGTCCATATTTATTGAATATTTTGTCAGGTGCTGTTTACTGCCCTGCTCTTCTTTTCAAAATTACATTTGATGTTCCAACCAGAACCGGGAGATATTACACTCCTATACACCTGCCCTTGGTGTCCTCCAACTACCGCCAGAATGCGTTTGTGTGGCGAGCGAGTAGCACAATTAATAAGAAATGCAAGCTGTTTGGTTTTGATATTTTTAACTCAACACTGGAATCGGTGAGACGAATACTAAGTCTGGATTTTTCTCGAAGTGGTAATTATTGTTTATTGTATTGTATAGCTATTATAATAATTTCTTTATGCAAAGTTGAACCATGTAAGCACATTTAATATTGTTATTTATTTTATACAAGCACTATACATGAAGACTCATGAAGAATTGGCTGCATGTTGCCTAAAATTTAGTCTACGTAAGTTATTATTTGCTGTTGGTTTTCCGAAAAATAAATAAATAAATAATTGATCTTTTTTCAAAAGTGTGGGTTGATGGTAATTAGGAGGTGATAGAAGTACCCAAATGCAACAAAAAGAGTACCTGACATTAGGTTTCCGTACTTTTCCTCATAATTATGACGACATCTGATTCCTCAAACGATTCGCGACCTAGGCAGCCAATATTAAAGTCGAGGAAGTCCAAATTAATGAAAAAAAATAAAAAAAAAATTATATTCAAATCGCCCAAATCCGATGACTTCTAAACCTGATTCTAGTATCTGATCCCAGTAAAGTTGATCCCAATCATATTCCCAATCATGTTTGACGGCTCGATCATACCGCTTAGCCCTAGTGTCAAAGATCTCGGATTGCACATCGACACTACCTTTAGCTGGCGAAATCAAGTGGAAGTACAGACACCAGTAGGTCAAGCTATCCAAAACTGTCAAATTTTCCCAATTGAATATGAACCTTATCGCTCTTTATTAAAGTTAAAAATCAATCAAAGAAATTTGACAGATTGTGGTAGCTTGATGTGCTGGCCTCTGTACCTACACTTGGCGTACCCTTTATTAATTATGCATCGCTCACTCAAATCATCATCACATCAAAGATCACTCAAAGGTTTTCTGGTAGAAAACTCAAATTTGAGAAGCTCGCCTTTGTAAACTGTTTACTTTTATTATCCCTACTATCCCTACTAATCCCTACTAATCCCTACTAATATTATAAATGCGAAAGTAACTCTGTCTGTCTGTCTGTTACGCTTTCACGTCTAAATCGATAAAAAACCGATTTTAATGAAATTTGGTGCAGAGATAGAGTTGACCTTGAGAAAGAACATGGATAGTTTTTATCTCGGACTTTTGAAGAGTTCTCTTGGAAACGCGATATAACCGAACTCGACGCGGGTGAAGCCGCGGGCGGAAAACTAGTATTTTATAAAAATATGTTCTACGTGTGTGTACAATAACGAATAAGAATAAAATCTTAGAATATTAATTAATTTTATTTATGTATTTTAAATACTAAATTCCACAGTATTTTGTTTTTAATAACAATAATTATATAGTATTCATTGACGTTCTTTTTTAATTTATTTTGTTTTAATTAGTTTGCATAATTATTTAATTAAATATGTAAATATTTGCATACCTTAACCAAGGTGGTTAAGGTATGCAAATATGTACTATCAAGGACATACATTGTACTTGACAGTAAAATGTCTGCTCCTTTTTAATTAATAATATCTTTCATAACACTGATCAAATGTCATTCATTAATTCATTCTGATATTGGAATTTTTTGGTGATATTCACTTCGTTTTGGATGTTTTTGTTTTAAGGGAAATAAACTAAATCTTATTTAAACTTATTTTTCGTCGTTAGAGAAAAAAAAAATCTTCAAAGTGGCATAACAAACATTAATTTTAATATGGTATAAAGGGAGATCTATTTCATACTGACATAAAAACCCTTTGAGATATAAGTAATAGTTATAATCGTATTATTCATATTGAATCACAATTTTTATGGAATTCAGACAAAAAGTACGTGCGTCTGGTTGAGGTATCTTAAAATATTATGTTAAAGCATCTTGAACGTATGTGACGCGCTTAACTGAAAAACGAAAAACACGCTCTATATATACTCTATAAGTGGCAGGAGCAAAATAAATATATAAAATATTTGAGACGTTTTACTCTTGACGTTTTATCATTTAGCCATGACAGATTGAAAGCAATTAGTAATAATGAAGTGTACAGATTTGTTACGAAAAACAAATTACAATAAACCATTATTTAACCATCAATCAAACCTACCATCTACTGGGAATCAAAATGCGGTGTAAGTACCCTACTCTCTGCATAAAAAATAAAACTTATGTTTCATCGTGTTCGAATGGTATTATGGTAAATGTTAACCTCTCACCCCAGCATAGTTTAAAAAAACGATCGGAGGATAATGTTAACGTCTCACCTGTACCGTACGCTTCCACGTACTCTACGGCCTGAGGCGCCACCTGTGCCTCTTTATAGAATTGTTTTATGAATCCCGCCGTGGTCTGAGGATTACGACAGTACCCATGTTTTGGTCCTGTTTCATCAGTTATAACAGACACGAATTCATTTTTGACATGCAATAATTCAGCGTAGACTCTAAAAATAAAGAATGTCATTATATATTGTAATAGAGTGAACCGTATGCCGTACCTACCATAATAATAATAACAGCGAAAATTTTTTATGAATTTAAAAAGAGTCATTATTATGCCTTTATTAACACCTTAAAATACGTAATTTTCTCTTTACCTTAACGCGTCTTTTGCCTTCTGCAACACCAAAACGCTAATTGTATCAGATAAGATGTAGCCATCAGAGTCTTGCGCGAAAGATTTCGTGGTACCATCCTTAGCAACTGTAGCAGCAAGTCTGTAAAATTAGGTGAGTTGAGAACAAAAATAATATGATACCTACCTATAATTATAACCTGCTAATCTAAGCAGATCCTTCTTGTGATAGTTATCGATGGACGATAGGAAGCCCATGATGTGCTTACTGCATACATCGAAGCGACACTTTATATCATCAAAACGTTTTCCAACCTGTTCATAACGGGTACCAAGGCACAAAAGACTTTAAGAAAGGTGTAATATGAAGTTGTAATAATATCTTATCTAAATTAAATTTAAATAAAATTTGCCCCACTAGGGCACATGTCCCAAGAGGTACGGGTCGGGCCTATTGCCATTAACAGGCCACAAATCCAAACTCCGAGCTGCTAATGAGAATTTCATAGAAAAACCCATTAGCACTGTGCTCAATCCGAGAATCGAACCCAGGACCACGTAGCAGTCGGCAATATAATAAGAAAAACCAATAACAACAGAAAGCCAGTTACAAGTCTTCACGTTCAGCTAAAAGAAAGGAAAAAGAACCTACTTACATACCTACCTAATTATAATATTATACTTAGTGCTATTTTAGTACCTAGATATAGTCACTATATACACAGCCTTTCAACCTAAAACTTTTGCATACACATACAACGGCTTATCTATTGCGACAGCAAACTTACTAAATCTTCTTATAAGAAAACAAGGCTTAGACACCTTCTAACTGCGACTGAAATACTGAAGAGATCAGTCGAATTGTTTACATAAGTTATTGATATTTCTACTTGCATGCACAATAAAAGAATTTTGTTAATATTTCGTTGTAGCAAATGGCAAATTATTACAAATACATATAACAAGTACACTTTTGTGATGTTGACCTTGCGTGATGTATAGACGCATGTGGGAGAAGACATATGTTTGCGCCTCCAACAATAGCTGCTTCACATTCCCCACGTTTCAAAGCCTTATATGCCTCCTCGAGCGCGGTGGTGGAGCTGCAATCCGCTTCATCGACAGCTAGCGAGGGACCCTTAGCATTCAACCAGTACGAGATGCGATTCGCGAACATTGTCTTACTACACCTGTAGATTTAATTATATCAGTAGACCACTTCACTAGAAATGCTTATATATTGAGATCAAAAAGTCAAAATTCGAGTGAAGAAGATAACATACTCATCATCTCCACTGTTGTAAATGCACCATTTTGAAACGGTTAGACTGAACCAAACATTAGATAGTAAAATTTGATGCAAAATCAATAAAAATAAAAATAAATCAGTCGGTACTAGGTATTATGCTCAGGAATGTTGTACCCAAAGATGTGATGAGATAGAGCACACTTTTTCGCAAAAATATTAATCAGATGGAAAGAATATTGTTTTGTACCAGATGCATTGAAAAAGAAGATAACATAATGATTTAATGGAAGATAGAAAAGCTGCATTACAAAATAGTATAAAATCATACAACTATAATAAGAAAGTTTTAACCAAAATAGGAAAACGTGTAAATTAAACGTGGGAGACTATTATGTGAATTCTAATTTCACAGTTACTCGAGCGTTTATTCCATTAACCATTGTGTTAATCAAACAAATTTTATTTAAATAAAGTTCAAAATGGTAATAACCGTAGTCTACTTACCCTAATACTCCTAAGCCAGATTTAGATATGATATCAAAGAATCCATTATTTTCCGAGTCGGAGAAAGAAGTTCCAATAAACACTGCGACTTTCTTCCCATTAAATTGTGACGGACTTAAACCTATACCAAAGAGGAGTTATTTATACATGCACCATTTCATTATTCCAGCTATTTATATATATGTTATTTCAGCAACAAGGTTATATTAAAAAATCCTATGATGGAACCCCTGACCCATAACATGATCACCTAATAAATATACATTTTAAAATATAATTTAGCCAAACACAAATTTTTGTAGCTATTCAAATCGATTCGGTAATTTTTTGTTTTCTGCAAACATTGAAGCTCCGCCCAACTGTACATTTCACGGCGGCTTGCGCATTGCTCGTCTTATAAATTAACAACAACAAGCGAGTCGCCAGCCACTAACTATGCGTTTCTAAAAAGAATAGGACTGACCTCCAGCCATCTTGTGACGTCATAGCTGTCAATTCAAACCAGCTACGTAGGGTGAGCAAAACAGATATTTTTGAAATAATGTTTTATAGGTATTTAAAATATTCCACCGACTGTTATTTAGAAGAAAATTAGATATTTTATATCCTGTGTTTATAATAAAACTATACTTAGTTATCGTCGTCTTGAAATATTTCCCCTTTTTTATATTTATTTTTGTCTGGATGTGGTTAATTTCTTTTTGCCAATCGTCACTGATAATTGAATCAATAGTTTCCAGTGTTAAATTCTCAATTTGGCTCTCAATTTGAACATTATTGTCAGCCACCTTATGCTAATCAATTAGTGCCAGATATATTCAATTGGATTTAAATTACAATTCTAGGGTGGCACAGCTTTAAAACTTCAATTCCAGAAGAGTTTAAAATATTGTCTACGATATAGTTTTTGGTCAGTTTGTGCCTTTTTCGAGTTAAATAACTCGCTAAGTTCTGGATTTGGATTTGGTATTACTGTTTATAAATATTTAGTAAAGTTTTAAAATTTCAAATGAAGAAAATTAATTTTCTTAGCAAGCTGTCCTTTTTGACAGATCGCAGTTATTCGAGGTCATTGACGTTCCTATTCTTATTTGAAACGCATTGTAAGTGCGATGTACCTAAAGTATGCATATTTAATAATTCGTGCGTTCGTTGCATAATCTTTGGAAAAGATATTTAAAGAAATAGTAACTCTTTTATTGGTTATTTTTTAAATAATGATTCCAAACAACACTTAAAATTTCGTAACACCTTATATGTTTTATATTAGTACTGAACTTTGATACTGAATGTAAAATGGTCGCTGCCACTCTCGTTATGAATTGAACCTAAGTTCAAAATCCGAATAACAAAATTTCATTTTATTAATAAAACTGTTCATCAAAATAATTTCTCAATGTCGCACTTTAAATGAATTAGTTTAACTGAAGTATTGAAGTATTTGCGTCATGCCTGTATCCCTGATGGGTTAGACTTGGTAAGCACACAACTATGTGCTTAAAACCACTCACAATTAGCGTTTATTTTGGTCATGTTATTGGGGGCGAGCCTATTGCCAATAAACGGACACAAATCCAATCTCCAAGCTGCGACTGAAGAAATCCTAGAAACACTCAATAGCCTGCTCCAAAATCGGAATCGAACCCAGAACCTCAGGCATAGCAGTCGTATATGCTACCACTGAACCAATAAAGTAAAGGAAATTATTAATTATCTAATGGAATACAATACTGTATAAGCATTAAATCAAGAAACAGTTTTGTCAAATTTATTTTTGGAAAACGTAAACACAACACAAAAGTGTTGATAGCAAAACTTTACCGGCATCGTAAATGGCTTGATAGGTCTGCTCCAGTATCTTGCGTGACATGGGATCCATGTAGTGTCCGAGGCGGTAGTGCACGGAGAAAAACTGTCCGTCGAAGCGATCCAGCTCCGGAGCCATGCCAGCGTAATTTGCCCGGTCTGAATTGAAGTTCCATCTGAGGCCTTCCGCTGTAACTGGGTTCTCCTTTTAGATATAAAATGATTTTTAGATGAATAACATATAAACAGATTTTAAAAAAGGTTACATCAGCAGATAGATTACAACCAATAAATACAGTTATTACGGTTTTTAAAGTAAGTAGTAATTCTACTAATCCCTCTACCTACCTGCTATATAAATAAGAAACAATTGCAGCATAAGTATATGTAAGATCACCAACTTTAGAACGGCTCAGTCGGCTCGCTGCAAAATACCAGCTGGAGGCGATGGAGTGTTGTGAGACCTGAGTCAGGAGGCTTACTGGCGGCGATCAACAAATGTTCAAATATCGTCGTTGGGTAGCAGGCTTGTCTGTCTTTTACTGGATAGTTTTCAGAGAGTGTGCATCAGAATCTAATCGAATTCCCTTTTACCGTTGTATGGGGGAAATCCCCGAAATCCGAATGGAATCAGCTTTCGGAGTCTGTATTTCCTGACGCATAGGAAATTGGGGGACGTTGGGCAATTTGGGGGTCTTCAAGTCACGAGTAGAATAGGTAACTTCTAGGTCAACGTGCTGCATGTTATACCACATCGTCACTTACTTTCAGGTGAGATTGTAGTCAAACGCTAATCAAGTTCATATGAGAAACCGAGATTTAAAGACAGCAATCGCTACAGCGAAAAATTTGTAGTCGAACTTTATGCATATTTAACTCAATTTCGTAATTTTGGCAGTTACATTCATTCATAAGGTTACAACTGACGATATGGAGAACTTTTAATCCAGGAAAAATGAGGGTAGTTTCTAAAAATCGAGGGAATTTCATTCGGAATTAATTGGACAATTATCTAAGTCTAAGTTACTCTATATGTAAGTAGATGACATAGGCAACAAAATTAGGTTATATTCATACAGGAAAAATCTTTACATTTTGTGATCAGCATTAACAGGTACTAATATTACAAATATCCGAATGTCTTGTTCATCCCGTGAAATAAATACGCAATAATTGTACTACTAATTCCACGCGTATGAAGTCGCAGGTTACTATAATAATAATGACGTAGATTTGGCCCATTTTTTGAAGACCGGAAAATCTTGCTAGGGACCGATGACATACCGCGTAGCCTCCTCTATCGGTGGATTCACAAAGAATTTTCACGCTACGAAAACATAGTTATTGCATAGTTTTTAATATAAAGAGAGTTCTCTCTTACATAAGAAGAGATAGATGAATTGTTTTGATTACTACACTATGACGTTAGATGCGAGTTATGCAGGGAGCATAGTTTGATTCGCATGATATATAATAATTATTAGAATAGAATATAATGTATTTATTGCGCAACTGTGTACAGTAGGTGTTAACATTAATATATAATAAGTATCAACAGTATATTCGTATCGGATGTGCAATATAACTTATATAATAAATAATATACATTTAGTTTTTAATTATAATCCCTTAAATTAAATAAAGTCCACTGAAAGACTTATATGAACTTACCTTATTATAAAGGATATCAGACAATTCCTTCACGTTGTGTGATTGTGGGTAAAGACCCGATATGCCTGAAATTACAATTTTTTCTCCATCTAGCTTTAGATCAGTCCTCGATTCCAGTATTGCGAAATCTTCAGGAGTAGAGTTCCTCACGTATTCTTGAGGTGTAGGCGTCATTGTAGATCTTTGCTGATGTATTAGTTATGACAGATTAATCAACCAATATGCAGCAACTTAACACCTAACTAAAGCTAATGCTTTCCGCGAATGATACACGTCCAACAATGGTAATTTTTCATTGCGTTTCAATTTATTTAAACCATAGTTGTTTATGTAATCCATTATTTAAAATAGATAGAATAAATACAATAATTAATTAGCAAAAATTAGGTATATATTCATGTTAGCGACCCTGACTGCATAGGGTACGCCGACAAATCATTTACATACCTTCACGCTTGGAGGCTCTTTTTAACACCCCAACGCAACATATCTCCAAACGAGTGCTGCTCGCCAGTTCTCTTTTCTTGGCTTGACACGCTTCTGCGTGTCTAGATATCCTATACTTTTCTCAGGATAATTTACTAATTTTAGTTACCAATAGAGGAAATATGAATAAAAATGACCTGATACACTACCATGAATTAGCTTTGTCGCCTTTTAGCTTTGTCGCTAGCATATTTTTTTGGTATCTCAGTCAAGAATCTGGCTATTAAACCTATTGAATCTTTTGAACCATTATCTGACATTACACCTGTTAACTTTACAACTGTTTAACAAATAATTTAAATTAGAAAATAAGACAACAGAGGAAACTTCTTGCATAAATTTACCTTTAGACACTTTTTGCATATATTCACCTAAATTAGTTGTTGACTAATGCCAATATGTTAGCAAAATTAGGATTTACGGTTTAAGATATCTTTATTTCTCAAAGATTATTATGTAATCACTTACAATCATATTTTAAAGGAGAATGGCAGGCTTGTATGGGAATTTCGAATGAAGAACAACAAAAAAAGTATGCGGTACGAAATCTGCCATTCGCCTTTGTAAATGATTTTATTTATTTTGTATTACTTGGTAATTTATTGAAAAGTTGTGCTCCTTCATACAAAATATTTTTCTTACCATAGTTAGTCCTGTGTTTTTGTAGTTTAATATTAAACTGGTAGGCTCGCCTTAATGTACGTTTATGTATTTGGCTACTTTTAGTGAACTTTATTTGAGTATGGATTTATTTATGTAAAATTTTGTGAATAAGAATGCATGTGTTGTAGTGGTATGTTTGTGTAACAGTCATTAATTTTGTTTCGCGATAGATTTGATCCGTTGGTAGTCGTAATGAAATAACATCTTGACAATTCTGTTTTGCGCTATTTGCAAAGGTTGTAGATCAGTTTTGTAGGCTGATCCCCATAATTCAATAAGGTAGTCTAGACGTGGTTTCGCCAGTGAATTATAAATAATATATTTAATTTGAAGAGGAAGGAACTTTATGATACTACGCAACGATCCTGTCAGAGCAATTATTTTGGAAATGATTTTATCAATTTGTGGTTTTCACGTAAGGCGACTGTCGAGGATTAACCCTAGGTTCTTTTCTGATGTAACTTTATTTATTATCTGGCCATTGATGGTTAACGGTGGGTGGTTAGGTACTTTTTTATTCTTTGATGTAAAGACAACGTAATTTGTTTTTTATGCGTTGATAGTCAAGAGATTACATGCAAACCAGTTTTGTAGCAGTGTTAGATCGTTCTGGGCTTCTTCAATCACAGAACTTACTGCGTGGTCATAGTAAAATAAACATGTATCATCAGCGTACAGCATTACGTTCCCTTTTAGCCCAGTTTTGTTTATACTGTTTATGTATATTAAGAATAAAAGGGGACCCAATTTGAATTTACTAACACCAAAATGGATCTTGTTGTCTGTTTAAATAAATAAAATATAGAACCCTGTGGTACTCCACATTTTAGCTGTTTAGAACTACTGATGGTTTCATTTATCTTTACTACTTAATACCGATTAGTAAGGTAAGATTTAAAGATTTTGAGAGCATTTCCTGTAATACGTAACTCCATTTCCAGTTTATATAGAAGTAGATCATGACTAACGGTATCAAATGCTTTTTTTAGATCAATAAAAACACCGAGAACCACATGTTTTTTGTCAATGTTTGTCTTAATTTCGGTAACTAGATCAATAGCTGCTAACAGGGTGTTAGATTTTTTACGGAAACCGTATTGTCTTTCATAAAGGTAACTAATGCTTGTCAAATATTATATTAAGTCAACAAATTCTAATACTATCAACCTGGTCCACCAGAATATGCAGGGAATGATTAATACAGATCTACAAATCGAGTTATTTATGAACAGCAAGAAAATTGATATTCTTTGTATCATTAAAAAGTCACCAATTCATGTTTAATTTTAGTAATCATTAGGTTGGTAGTTCGTTTAGCAGAGAGAATGCCATTCATGGCGGTTCCTTAATTCTTGTAAGTAATCAATATAAATTTAAAGAACGTAAGGATATAGTGAGCCTCTCTGTTGAGCGAACAATTGAGATTGCCTGTGTGGAATTAGAGCGGTTTATTGTACTAAGTGTATACAGACCCCTAGTATATGATGGTTTTGAAAGGGTGATGGATCAAATGCTTCATAAAGCCTTTAGTAACAAATAAATCCGTTATCACATGTGGCGATTTCAATCTTAATTTACTGGAAAATTCAAGTTCTAGTGCTGAAATCATGAATCTCTTCCGGTCATACAATCTAGTAAATATATTTTTGGAGCCGATCAGAATTACTACCACTACTGCCACATGCATAGAAAATATTTATACAGACATAATACCAATTCGCAAGGAAATTAATAATATACTAAGTAGACTCTGATCATAGTGGTCAACTTATTACTATTCAAAATCCAAATAAGCAAGTGGTCAAAAAGGATATCACAGTGAACCCAAAAACCTTAGGTTTTAAAAATAAACTTTCCGATAAATTGGATAATCCTAATACGTTGTATGATGCCTTTTTTAACATTTACTGTATATAATTTAATTCAGTATAATAAATTTTAAACAAAAATATTGATAAGTCTCTAGATCTTAGTCTGATATCTGAAGTATAAAGTTCAAAAACAAATTTGACTCTTATTTGAATCACATGCAGATTCAGTATTTATATGGTATTAATGTACGTCAAGTAGGAGAATGTAATAATAATCTGGCCTTCCCTGCGGCTGATATCACTAGAAGCCTATAAAAAATAGTTTATGTAGGGATGAAAGGTAGAGGTTAAGTTTGTACCTTATGTTTTCCTATGACACCCTCATAGGAAAACATAAGGTACAAACTTGGTCAATTATTATGATCAAATTCTCTCCAATAAATAAAGATTTTTTAAAAATAGGTCTACTCCCATTTGATAAATCTGTCTATTAATCATTCAATTAATTAATCTGAGGGCTAATATCAGTTGTATGTATTATTAAATAGTCCCCCTTACGTAATTACCTGTGGGTTATACGTCATCTGTCGGTGCTAAATAACACAAAACGTGTGTAACATTTTGTGTTGTTATTAATATTTGCCTTTTGTTTTTGGTGTACAATATTAAGAATACTGTTCCTATTCGAATAAGAATTGAATATATAAATTATATTCAAGAATTTAGTGAAACTGTCATGCGGTTGCTACACTATAGGTCATGGGTTGGATTCCCAGGCCAAGCAGTAGTATTGGGTTTTTCAATAAAATTTTCAGAAGCAGTTTGGAGTTTGGATTTCTGCCCGGATAGTAGCAATAGGCTCGCCCCCTATTACATGGGACCTAAACATACCGGGAAACTGTAGGTATACAATAGTAAATCTTGGCCTAACCCTTCGGAGAAAACAGACGTAATGGTATGGAGAATTTATTGAGGACAGAAGCAGATGTGTGATGTTGTGTTGTGCAACCAAAAAATGTAAAGCGTAAATAGATCGTACAATAATGTACTTAAATCAAACGATAACCCTAAATGTGGGCATATGTGTTTTGAGGTCCATCCTAAGTTACATTTGCGTCAGTATTAACACAAACTGAATAAACACAATGAATACTTAGCAAAAATTAGTAAGGTCAAACGAGGTCGTGGGCTTAAAGTTATTTTCAACAATTCAAATTAATACCATAGATATACGATAAATAGTAAAATATTTTAAATTAATAAATATTACATTTTGAATTTAATAAGAAATTCACTTTTAACTATAACTCTATATAGATAAAGTTGTTTGTCTGTATGGTTTGTGTGAGGTAAACTCAATCGGTTACTGGCCTAATTCAAAAATATATTTTTATCGCTAAAAAAACTAACTTGTGGAGTTAACTGAACTAAGTTTAATAAACTTGTGGAGTGTTGCCCTTCTAGCGTTCAATAATAAAAAGAAAATGTAAATGTGAGTACTTTGTAGATTAGATATACCTACATACTTGCTTTTATTGGTTTGGTAGCTTTGAGTTTTTTTTCGCAATTAGTACGCAAATGTTCCTCTGATCTGGAATCGTCGTGGAACGGGTTGTGGAGATCCATCAATTATGGTTGAGCTATACAATGACTATGCATGCGTGCCGTCGGCTGGAATTGGTCTACAAAGCCGCTATGGCTCTTTCTTCAAAAGGCCATTTCAGACCTTGCCCTACATTATGAGGCTCGCATATTTGTTATTATTCTATGTCTTTCAAAGTCCAGCGACTTTGAAAGAAGGCGTTCCCTCAGCTAAAAATATATGTTAACACATTTACTTGTAAAAGTTGCTTTAAAAGATCTATTTGCAAAATAAATATAATTTATCATTTATCAAATTACGTTATTTTGTGTCAAATTTCATTACTTTTCACACTGACAAGTTTATTTGTTTTAAAATAAACACGAATAAGTCGTTCCATTACGCGTATATATTGAAAATCATAATCTCGATGCATAAGGAAAATCAATCCCTACATCAAACTCTCAAAAACCTCAAACTCGGTAAGCCCGTTTCTAAAGCCCACCCATTTCTTTTTTCCAAGCAGCTTTTTGGACTGAGTGTTTTTATTTTTATTATGAAATTAAAGTCACGTCGTTTTACGATATGACTCACTCTCCAGTATGTGTAATTATTTTTAACTGTTTTAGACGTTAAGTGTTCGCTATGGGTGATGATTACTTACTGTCCATCGTTCTGCAAGACGAATAGAGCATGAGGACAGGCATGATTTGCGGTACATTATCCAAAAAAATTACATGGCGTCTAAACGCTATAGCACTTTTCTGCATTATTTCTGTTGTATGGACGTCTAACATGAGAAAGTATCTGAAGCTAAGAAAGATTGACGCACTGTAATAATGGAGGTCTGTCTGTAGAGATAATTATTAGACTTTGTGTAAACTGATCCTATAAGAGAGGGTCTTCAATATGAGACGAATAAGAGACTAGACATAATATCGTTGTATCTGCGGATATTATTTCTAATTTTTTTTTTATTGCCTACAGTGGCAGACGAGCAAGCGGCCCACCTGATGGTAAGTGGTTACCACCGCCCATGGACATCGGCAACGTCGGGGACAGAGCTGTGCCGCCGCCTACTGAGTGTGGTAGAGGGCTCTTTTTAAGCCTCGTTTGAAGAAGGCATAATATTAACCCAAAGGAAACACCGCAGCAGGTAGATCATTCCAGAGCAGAGAGGGGTAGGAATGATCTTTGGAAGCGGACTGTGCTGGATGAGATCGATTCCAGGTAATTCGGGCGGCGATGTCGAGTGGTGCGGTGGTAGAATAGTTAAGAAGGTACCAAGTCAAACAGTTCTTCGGAGCACTCCTCGTGAAATAGACGATAGAGCACACGGAGAGAACCAAAGTTTCTCCGCTGCTCCAGTGATTCCAGTCTATCTGTAAGTGTGGGATCTCCGACAATACGAACAGCTCGCCTTTGTAAGAGAGTCAAGTGGTTCGAGCTGGTATTTGGGGGCTCCTGACCAGAGATGAGAGCAGTACTCCACGTGCGGCCGAACCTATGCTTTATAGAGCATAAGCCGCTGACTTTGCGTGAAGTATTGCTTGGCTCTGTTCAGGAAACCCAACGTTTTGCTCGCCAAATTTGTCTTGTCCTCCAAATGCTTCCCAAATTGCGCCTTGCTCGATATTTCGATGCCGAGGATCCCAATACTCTCGGCAACACGGAGAGATACTTCCTGGAACGGGGGCGCTATGAGAAATGGGTCCTTCTTAGCAGTGAACGCGCACACTTGTGTCTTCGTGGGGTTGAATTGAACTAGGTTTCTTTCACCCCATTCGGAGACCCGCCCTAGAGAGTCCTCGACTTCAGACACATCGTGATCGTCTTTCTGCACCATGCTCTAGGGGATATTCTGGTGAAAACCAGGTTCTAAACCATATTTATCATAAACCATTTTTGTAATCTGCTTTGATTTGAAAATAGTTAGTGTAGCTACTTGGGATTTCTCAACAGTAAAATAACATTCAAATAATTGAAAACTTTAGTCATCTTGCCGAAAATTTTAACTCAGGGTTGTATTTTTGTGTCTTTACAATACATCGATGATTTTTTTTACCGGGCTTGCCATTAGTAGGCCTTTTCCCTGTTGCCGGCTTATCTTCACGTACTGTGACACCCTGTATGTGTTCTTTCAAAACCCCGAACTACAGTAAATCCTAAGATTTTCCAGTAAAACCTAACATTTGCCAACTTCATGGTAAAAGTGGGAACAGTTCAGTGATCATCGTTCATTTCTTACTTTTACCACCATTTACTTGATAAATATTAGGATTTACCTAAAAGGCCAGGTAAATGTTGAACAAGTAACATTTTCTTGTTTTTACTACCTACCTATTAATAAATGACAATCGGTTGATTGTCTTTTTTCATTTTATCTGTTAAATACCGAATAATAAGAAAAATACTGACTCAGAGACTCAATTAGAAATAGCCAACGTAAGCATTATTCACCAACGTAACGCTTTCGGAAAACAATCTAATATTTTCAGGTCTCCCCTCGCAGGGGTATGCTTGTCATAATGTACCACCGCATGGTACCTGTAATTTGCACTTCGCTGTATAGTACATTTTAAAAAGATAGTTTGAATATTAACATAGTTGGCCATACATAATATATGAAAGCTTACACAACTGTATTTATTACGTCCCTTCCTTATTATTGCGTCATCGACGATCTTAACTGTTATAGACTAAGTAACTTTAAAGAAAATGCTACTCGTGCGTAATACCCATATAGGTATGTTATTTTTAACTACTACTGTTGCAATTTAATTTAATTACAGATGCATTAATGTTAAATTAATCAAAATTAACTGAATAAACACAATGAATACTTACAATACTTAAGTAAGGTTAAACGAGGGCCTGGCTTTGATGTTTTTCTATGATAGGGATGTTGACTGTATTTAAATAAAAATATAATTTTGTTGCGAAGAGGTAGTTTCTACGATAGAAAGAAAAAAAAACACAATAGTTTCTTTATAGTTATCGGATATAAATAATAATGATTTAATAAATAAAATGTAATTAGATCACTCTGAAGTCACTAGACAACAAACACCAATCCTAGTGCGTGACATCACTTGTTGTCAACAAGGCTTCGTTGTATAGATATACATATAATACAGTACTTAATTTCTGCGTAGTTTCTTCAAAACATACTTTTGATGAACGATTGCAAGGAGTTTTCCATAGTGGAATATTGGTTTATACAGGCAAACAGTTTGAAATTGCCGTGAGTTGACTGTTTTACGATGGCCAATAACTTTTTGACATACAGAAAGTGACTTCTTGTAAGTAATTTAAGTAATTAATTTTTATTTCTGTGATCATGGTGCTGTGTAAAAATGTCTCAAAATATTTATATATATCTTTTTGTATATTTTTGGCATTTTCCATGCTAAGATTTTAAAGTTATTTAGAAAAGGAAAATTTTTCCAAAAATATACAAAAAGATAGTTACAAGGTAAGGTGGCATCGTTCGACATTTAACTAACTGTAAAGTAAGTTGTGTCGGTTGAAAAGCAAAAACTTGCATTTCAATAGGTGTTACTGACGTCACCATAAAGACGTAAATTCAGTATGTGAAGGAAAAATTCGACATGACGGGTAGGTATCGCGGTGGCTTAGTGGTCATAGCGTCTGGTGTACCTAACCAGAAGACGCAGGTTCGAATCCCGCCCGCGGTCCAATTTTTCCTTTTCTAAATATTTATATTGCAATTTTGAGTCGCCGCCAATTTTTTTGGAATGTTAATGTTTGTCACTGGAGAATTCACGTTTCATTGTTAATTTGATTTAGCTATTTCTTTAAATTTAAGGTAATTTAGTGATCTTTGTTCATCGATTGTTTGGCGCCGACTCAAAATTACTTAGGTATACTTACATTAGTTTAAGAACTTAGTTATTAAGGTTAAATAACTAAGTTCTTAAACAAATGTAAGTTAAATAAGTTAATATTTTTTTTACATAGCGCACATTTACAGCAGATTACGCACTAATTATACGTTTCACTCATATCACTCTAAGAGCTACTTTCCTGCTGGGGTAACGTACACATCTGCGTTCGGTCAGGTATTATTTAAAAAGTTTAACTGGCATTCCTCTTACGCCAATGATGATTTCTAGCCTGTTCAGAAGTGTAGGGACACAGACTGTGTCAAAGGCTTTAGTCTAAAAATACTGCTAGACACTTATCAGGACTGTTCACTTTTTCAGTGACTATAGATGTAAGTGCCAAGACTGCATCTTCTGTAGACTTTCCCCTTCTAAAGTCAAACTATGAGAGCGAAATTAAATTGTTTTTTATTAAATATCTAGTTAAGCGATTATTTATTAATCTTTCAAAAATTTTAGACAAAGACGGAAGTACAGATATCGGCCTGTAGTTAGACGGAACAGTTGTGTCACCACACGTACATAGGTTAATACAGCTTGTTTTAGAGCGGTAGGAAGAAATCCTTGTTCAAAGCAGAGATTAAGCTTTTAAGAAGTTTATAGGGATTTTGTCCCAGCCAGTAGCACTGTCAGTTTTTGGGCATTTTTCCTTCACATACTGAATTTACGTCTTTATGGTGACGTCAGTAACACCTATTGAAAAGCAAGTTTTTACTTTTCAACCGACACGACTTACTTTACAGTTAGTTCAATGTCGAACGATGCCACCTTACCTTCTAACTATCTTGTTTAGAAATCGCGGTCGAATTTTTCCTTTTCTAAATAACTTTAATATCTTAGCGTGGAAAATACTAAAAATATACAAAAAGATAGAAGGTAAGTCGTGTCGGTTGAAAAGTCAAAACTTGCTTTTCAATAGGTGTTACTGACGTCACCATAAAGACGTAAATTCAGTATGTGAAGGAAAAATTCGACATGACGGGTAGGTATCGCGGTGGCTTAGTGGTCATAGCGTCTGGTGTACCTAACCTGAAGACGCAGGTTCGAATCCTGCCCGCGGTCGAATTTTTCCTTTTCCAAATAACAATACATGTATAATACACATGCATATACTGACGCTATTTTCCCATGGGGTTAGGCAAAAACAAAAAATGCCACTTGCTGCAATCCTACGCACCTTGAGTCTTTCTAGGGCGTAAAATAATAATAAAATAATAAATGAAAAGTAAATAAAGACAAGCAGGCCGTTGGTTGATTTTACAATCGTGTTTACTAAGGAGGTGTTAAAAAAATACAGTTTTATTGCCAGAAGGTGTATTTCTTTCCGTAACGATTCAACACTTTACTGATTCTGTTCCATTTCAGATTAATCAAAATTCAAGGTTATCAATATCACGATAATTATAACTTTCACACAGATTCTTTTTCTCAAATTCATTTAGTATGTCGGAATCAAGGTATCGGTTTATGATGGCCGGACACTCCATATCGTGAGCGACGTAGGAGAGAGGTGTGTGGAGCTGATGCACGGCGACCGGTCGCTGCGAGTATTTTTGCAGCTCGAGCGGCGCCGGCGACGTAGCGGGCACGTTCGCAGCGCGCAGCAGCACCAGCTGGGAGCGCAGTGCGCGCACCCCCGGCACATAGCCACGCGCGCGCTCGATGCGCGCCAGTGCGGCCTCTATGAAAGCACGCGTGTACTGTGTTGAATATGGCACGCGGCCTAAGAGAGCCCGAACGCAGGAGTCTACTTTTTCCGACCAACTATCGCCATCCCGGAGCACATTATTTAGTACTGTGTTATCCTCAACGCCCAATAGCTTTGAAATGTGTCCAAGTACAGCTATCTGCAGCTGCTCCTCTGTCTTAAAATCGCGAAGTTGTTCCTCGAGAGTCGCTTGGAACTCGTCTGGCGAACATCCGACAAGGAAAACTGTACCCGTTAAACCTGGAATAATATGTTATACATATTTCAATATTCTTAATCGTTAATTTAAGTGAAGAAATTTTGCTAAAACATAAGAATACATTACATTGTTCACTGAGAGGAAGTGACAGATTCAAGATCGGCTTCTAAGACTTTTGTCTTTGTGTATTCAGAACTTTTTATTGCGAGAATTTTCCAGCATACCGGGGAAACGGACCGGGATGTGTATGATTTCTACCACAATAAAACACCATCAAATGGCCATCTTTTGCACAATATTGGTGGGCGCTGAGCAGTTAATACACCCTTTTTGTACCCGGTCTATATAAGCACGTCAATCAATCAAATAATTTATTTGCTAAAACATGGTACAATCATATCATATCATATAATATATCATATACATATATCATATAATATTTTTGGGACATTTTACACAACACCATCTAGTCCCAAACTAAGCAGATCTTGTACTATGGGTACTAGACAATGAATATAATACTTATATACTTTTTTTTTTTGTTGTGAATACATACTTATAATACATAAGAAACACCTAGACAAACACAAATACTCATGTTTTGTCCACACAAATATTTGTGTCCTGTGGGAATCGAACCCACGACCCCATGATCAGCAGTCCGGCACTCGAACCGCTAGACCACAGAGGTTGTCGAAGTTGTTGCCTACAATAGACATTATAGGCGCATTGGTTTCTCATATTCTGCCATAGGCCATGGCGTGCAAATTCGTTAATGTCATAATAGTTTTTGGACAATAATATTTTAAACAATGTCGTCTTAAATGTATTATTATAAATTATAATTGACATTAAAACTGCTCAGAAAGTTTTACTACTCTAATACCGGGGCAGAAAGTCGCTTTTTACATACATTTCTGGCTTGTCCATTACATCACTTTCTCCCCTTGGTGTACAATCTACTATTCTTGAAGCGTTCTAATTTTATTTGTCTTATAAAGGGTATTTATTTCTTTACAAATATATGTTTTTATAAGGCAATACGCTAAAATTTTAAGAAGTTTGGGGATAGTATATATTATCGCACCCGACATTAGGACAGATTGCTTCTACGAGATTATAACATTAACATGTCTGTATTTATTAAATAAAATACAGTCACGTTAATGTTATAATCATTTTGTTTTTGAAATAGTGGTTTACAACTACTTATCTATAAACTGGACACCACACATTGCCCGCATGCTCTTTTTTGAGCTTTGACAACTCTTATCAACATCTAACGATTTACGAGGCACTGAGGGTTCTCGGTGTTAAGAATGGTCACCCATCTACAGACTGACCGCGGCTTGTGTAGCTTAACCTTGCAGATCGGTTGATCAGCGTATTTATTATTTAGAAAAAAGTATTTTTTTACTACTCCTACAGTTTCCTTAGAGCGATGAGTATGTTTTTTTTCGGTTTAATTATGAATAGTCAAGTTAGTTTTTACATTAATGTTCACGGGCCACACAAAAGAAATAAATATTTTTTTACGATTTATGGTACCTTTATATGATCTGAAAAATATAAAGAGCGTAAATAATTTGTATACAATTTCGGACTTTCTGAATTCAGATTATTAATAATATCGTCTCAAAATTCGAGGCATTTCAGTTCAAGTTCCCTAGTTGTAAGGTCAATATTTTATCGGTTTAAAAAAATCTGTACCGGTTTAATAGTGATTTCATTTCATACATCCCAAGGGTTGTAAAAAGCTACTTTCTCTTTGATATAAGAGTAGGTAGTGTTATTTTTAGTATTATTTGGTTCATTGGTTACAAAGGAGGTCAAATAAAAATTATTAACACAATAAATGCTGTGGTAGTAATATAGCTACTAGACAGAAAAGGTTACCTTGATCTTCTAGTATAGCAGCTACTTCAAGCACCGTTAAGACTCCAGTCTCGTACCCCAGTAGATAGAAATTATTTTGAATCCGAATTTTGTTTAGAAGGGTCTATAAAAAAAACAATACTTGTTGTATTTTTATGCAACTCAGACGAAGTAACGGGCGGAAGCTAGTAGTTTAATACAAAACTATGGAAACCAAATCGCTGTTAAGGTGGATCGTTCAACTCAGCCTTTTTCTTTTTGCCAAATACATTTTAATTTCGCAAAAATATTTGATCTATAATATACTCAGAGCAGGGCCGGCAGGCAGCCATCAAAATAATAATCGCATAACAGAGCCAGTACTAAAAGTATAAACGTGACATCGTTATTAAGTGGTGAGAAGGAATTGATTTAGGTCCCTCCCGCTCAATCGCAATAACACGATACGGTACGGCCTATTTGTACCTACTAATAAAAGGAGGCTTGCTTAAAAATCGTTATCTTGCTGAATAATTGCCAACAACTGTGGCCAATTACAACAGAATTATCTGACTAATAATAAAAAATAAAATAAAAAATGATGTTAGTACAGTACTAACATCATTTTTTGAACACTTACGTGGGCGTATCTCTCGGCAGTTTCCCGCACGGTCTCACGCGGGTGGTCCAGACCCGGCTGCAGCACCAACGCCGGTAGCTTTAGTCGCTCGCACAGCTCGTGGAACCGCAGGTGGTTACCCTCCATACCAGGCACAATGCACAGGTATGTATTATTCACGTCGAATTCTTCCTTTAACTAATAAACAAGAAAATTCAAGTTTATTGGAGGCTTTATTATTATTATTCCTTAAAAGCTTCTCCTAGCGGTATTTTAAATAACTACGATTCCACAACAATAAAACGGTTACAGCAAAATTGATATAAGGATCAATCTCCAAAACGGGCGTATTCGTATGATCGCTCTGGTGCTTTTCAGATATTGATATTTAATGGTAATTATGTATCTCATTAAAAATAATGATATTCAAATAGTACATTTTTACTATTGGCCTTCAATTTACACAAACAGTTACGGAAATATTTAAAATCAAACATTTTCGCAACCAGAGCAATCATAATCGGTGCCAGAGCGATCATAAATAGTGAAACAAAAATAATAATATTGATAAAATATTATTTATTTAGCCGTTTTCAGTCATATTCAGTGTACGTGTAACAAGATTATAATTATGCAAGAGAAATATATTATTTTAGAAAAAGGTCATACAAAAGTCATACAAATATTGTAAAAAATACGTAATATTTTATATAAAATAATTGCTAAAATAACAAATTAACATAACTATAAAAATCAACTTTTGCCTTATATTTTATCTTTCTTAATGAGCCTTTCCATGGAGAGGTTTTTTTTGTAACTGACGATATTTTATGTTTAGGGAATATATCTAGACTTTTTTGAGACGTATGTGATATGTTGCAAATTGAGCTTTGTACTATCAGGACAGATGATGGAGGAAGCACTGCCGATGCATATTAGTTCGTCCGTTCGTTCAGTATCTTGCTATAGCCGCTGGGATCTTGTTATTCTTCTTAGTCTACTAAAAGTAGGAGTTTTCGAGGAGTTTTTCGATAATGTTAAATTCGTTTTCAACATCTTGTGTTTGTAGTTTGCAGTATCTCTATGTTTTGTTTCATTGTTAGTGCTTAAGGTTGGAGATGTTTGAGGAACATTCGAAAGAGGATCATGGTTCTCAGATATATATGTAGGTTCTTCATTTATTGGGAGCTCATCAGTTGCTTGTAACTTATCCACTTTTGCTTTAAATAATATCGTTGAGAACTCTGCCTACTTTTCTTCCTACGAACCTTTTGCTGGCTTGGAGTAAAATCACTCATTGGTAGTACTGTGCCCCGAGCTTTTTTCCTTTGGTAACTCTCTCTTGACTTTACAAGCCATTGTGCGTATAGATCTGGATCATTTTTTATCTTGGCCATTCTACGACGCTCAGCCAATTTCTTCCTAAGACGTTTTTCTTCAATATATAATTTATTTCGAGGCATGATTTCAATCTGCAACAATAGTTGCCATTAAATTTTAGAGAAGAAAGGGTTACAGTTGTGGTTAGCTAAACGCCAATATAATAATATCATCAAGGTAAAATACGTCAAAATCTGTTTATGGGTTTAGGTTACCCAAAGAAACCCAGGAAAGGTTATAAATTAAAGGTTATATGCTTAGTTCTTCGTTAGTCATTGTTACAGGCCAGTACTACTACTTAAAATAGATTTATAACGTACAATTAATGCAAAATATCATCGCTCTGGTCTTTTTGGACAGAGCAATCACAGCCATAGCGATCAGAAAAAGTCACAAAATCAAAAATATAGCCAAATTTAAAAGCAGTAGAAAGTTGTGATTACGTCTCACAAAAAACATCATAATGATCACTTCATTCACATAACAAATACATTCACAAGCTTACTATTTAATATAAATAACGTGCCATAGCAATCATAAAATTCGAGAACCAAATCCAGAGCAATCATAAACTTACCTTCGTAATGTTGGACCGCGGGAACGTGGCACAAAGGTATCCTCCTCGGCGGTTCGACCACTACTGGCGTTACCCCGAGGGAGGGGAATAGAGTGTCTATAATGCGTAACTAGGGATGAGCGCGATGTTTTACCTCAGCGCAGAGCGATGAGATAAAATGCCCGGTCACGATTTTAAATTCAAATTGTGGCAAAAGTAATGTTAATATAACTAAAAATATTTTATTACTATGAAGATTAACTATTTGTTATGTAATCTAAATAAGTTGTTTTATATGAACCTTCTCATTAAAAAAGTTAAAAATATTTTTTTCATTCAATCGGGAGTTGGGTCAACCCAGAGCGATCAGGATTTTAGGGTTTAAGATTTTTTTTAAAGCATTTAAAATAAACTTATTCATACTATTAGCCTTGTATCACGTAGATTAGACACCGAACTTTATATAAAAAAATATTTTTAAAACGTTTTTCGATTTTGAAATGGGTTTATCCAGCCCGACACGAAAAAAAATGCCTCTGGAGATCGACCCATAATCCACTTTGGATTGTTAGATTAGCAAACGTAGGAGATCGCTTCAGCGGTTCATACCTTATAAACCGACATTAAAAATTTATAAAATCACCAAAAACTTGTTTCGTGGTAGACGTTAACTAATAAAATTATATGAAATTATATGCAACTACACTTACTAATGTCTTGTCTTTGTTAAGTGTTGGTAGCACTACGTAGTCAATTGTAGCGACCAGTTCGTCATGTTCAACGTTGGCATATAATGTTTCTAATCCAGTAGTATTATCTGGAATGACATAAGTTGCCTCTTCCACGAGCTCATATATCCTAAAACAAGTTAAATACGTACATAGTTTATTTGATAGGGATAACTATTACTTCTAAGATGGAGATGTCAATGTTGTCATCGGAATTATAAACTTGTGTTAGGAGCCTTGTGTTACCGCCTATTTTATAATGTCAGTGTCTCGCCGAGTCTATAAAAGGAAGGCACGGGCACGGCCGGCGAGGCCAGTCGCGAAGGCCCGTGCCGAGCCAGTAGCTTTAAATTCGCCCCAAAATAATTTAAACCCAGATCCAGCCGTCCCTAGCTGCCCCCCTAGCAACGCCCTGAGCCGAGGTCCGAGTCCCGCAGGGGACGCCCTTAGCTGTGTTGCTTAGTTTATAAGTTGCCCCCGGCTGGAGGCATTTGGTGCCTCGCCACCTAGCCACCTAGTCCGGTTAAGTTTTTAAAGTTCCCTCGAGATAAAAACTATGTCCGACCTAAAAAAAAATCACTCGCCCCATTTTGCCGCTAGCCGTTGTGAAAGAAACATCGAATCTCTGTCGGATTATTGCGTATTTATGACTCTGACTCTGTAAATTGTTACTTTTCATACCTACAACCATATTCAATATTTTTTAAAAGTTACTCGAGGTTGTATTTTCTAAGACTTGTGTAATTTCAAACGTCTAGTTATGTTAGAAATTATTTAAATCGATCATTTATTCAACATCGGCTTTGTAATTTCTCCAGCGCAGCGCCTGCTCCTTAACAGTGAGGAGATCAACGTCGTGTGTTACTAAGTAAAATAAAATAGTCTTTATTATTCTGAAAAATACAGTAATGTGGTTACAGCCCTAGACCCCACACAATGACTTTTTCCGCGACTGCGCGGTTTATCAGTCTGAGTACATACATTTTTTTTTATGTGATAGGGTTGGCAAACGAGCAGACGGATCACCTGATGGTAAGCGATTACTTGGACACCCGCAACACCAGAGGAGTTTCAGGTGCGTTGCCGCCCTTTTAAGGGGTTTGGGCGTCCGGTATCCTCACTCACTCGACGAAACACAACGAAAACGTTATTTCACGCCGGTTTTCTGTGAGGCCGTGGTATCAAGTCCGGTCGAGCCGGCCCATTCGTGCCGAAGCATGGCTCTCCCACGGTAAGAATATATACATAGACTGATAGTCAAATTTTGGTCGAGCCACAAAGGAACAAACATACATATGTTTGTTCCTTTGTGGCACGCTAGAGACCAAAATTTTTTAAATGTAAAAAAATGCACGTCATTTTATTGAACATCAATATATTGGAGTTTCTTTGAAGAGTCCAGTACAATTCCCAACAAGATTTGTAAAATTTTAGTGGAATTGGATAATTAACGTGGAAGTTGCCGTGGAGTTTATAAGCCGGCAACGTGTGTATGGACAATCTGAAAACTCTGAAAATACAACAAATAGGAACATTATTGAACCTATTGACAATTTTTATTTCCTATATGAACAACAAATTAATGACGTCTTTAAGTATTGCAGCATGGAACATCACTGGTCTCCCACCTCGGGGGCTCGAAGCAGTTTTACATAGAAATAAACTAGATATAGTTTTAATCCCAGAATCCCACCTCTTAGCAAGAAACTCCGTGCAGATCAAAGGATATGTGGCGATCACATTTAAACACACAACCTCTCATATCTATGCGACGTTGGCGAAAGTCCCGTTACAAATATTATTGGTCGCGCGCCACACAGCTGCGCCGGAGATGCCCGAACGACGATCGTGCGCGCTCGGTTTTCTCTGGCTCACCAGTCGATATTCACATACGACGCCGGGAGGCCGCGCGCACGCTCCCTGACCAACCGTTAATTTACCGTTGTTTTAAATATATTAACTTAGTGTTTTAGCTATCTATTGTGCTGTGCTTCATCTAAAACTCTTTCTCTTGTTTCTTTCGCACTGTAACTGTTTCTTAGCCTATGTACTTTCTACTTCTGTGCTTTGTGACAATATATGTAAATTCATTGTGCATTATACTCGAGTTTCTTTTATCGCTGCTTAACTTGCCTGCTAGTATTCGAACTGAACAAGTCTATAGTGGTGACCCCGACGTGATACTAGCAGTACGCGTATTAGTGAACGTTATAAACTTTCATAATGGCTAATAGTGGAGTAAAGGACGTACCGGAGGAAGTGTGCCGCGTTGGTGTAAAAATTCCGCCGTTTTGGCCTTTTTTTTTTTTTTTTTTTTTTTTTTTTTTTGTTTACGGGGGGAAACCTTCAAAAGGCTACCGGTCTACAGGGGTTAGACCGGGGAGTGTGGGATTCTTACCCACTAAAACCACCCCGGTGGCCACCATCAGCACATGGAGGGGGGCACTGGGTCCTCTTATTAGACCACCCCAGAACCCCCCTGTGCACCGCCTATTAAGGCACATCCCTGGGGAGACTGTAAATGGGTCTCCCCTGAATCTGTCCTTGTGTACGGCAGCACGTGACCACTGTGCTACCGTCTTCTCTGAGATCGCATGATGATGGGCGAACAGAGTCCCCTTTCTGAACGCCCGCGACCCCAAAGGCCCGCCTGCTTTAGATTGTGCAGGCGGGGTTTCGGCGTGTTAGGCGCCAAGGCGGTTGCCTCCCTGGCGCCTCCTTCTCCTAGCTGGGTCGGCCCTCTCCCGATCCCGCTCAGCAGCCTCCTTCCGAACCATAATGTTTTCACAGAAGGAGGCCACTTCAGCCCAGTTCTCCGGCTCTGCCAGCATAGCCCTCACTACTGCTGGCAGCGATAAATTCCTCCCAATCCTTGCGACCAGGACCCGCCGCTCGGAAGCCCACGCTGGACATTCCTCAAGGGTGTGCTGTGCGGAGTCCAGGTCACCATCGCAATGGTGGCAATTCGCCGTGGCTTCTCGCCCAATCCTCTTCAGGTACTCACCGAAGCAACCGTGCCCGGTCAGCACCTGAGTGAGCCTGAAGGAGATGCGCTCTCCTCTTTTCAGCCAGGCTTCGAAGTGCGGCAGGATGGCTTCGACAACGCGCTTGTGCGAGTGTTGCGGCTCTTGTAGCCGTTCTCGCCACCGCTCGAGCGCGTGTCGCCGTTCTCGCCGCCTCAGCCTTACTATAGCCATTCCTGGCACGCTGTCACCGCTTTGGCGGACGGCACGGATCTGGTCATAGACCTTCGCGTCCATATCCGCCAGGATATCCAGCGGCGGAAAGCGCGCCAGGAGAGTTGCTGCCTCGAAAGATACCGTTCGGTAACCTCGTGCGATACGAATGGCCATTTTCCGCTGCAGTCTGTTGACTTTCGTTCTGCAGCGTCGGACGCCCGACAGTCTAGCTGACCATACAGGCGCCCCATAAAGGACCATCGATCGCACGACACCAGCGTAGAGGCAGCGAACTTCTTCCCGAGGTCCCCCGAGGTTGGGCAGCAGTCTGTGCAAAGCACCCACTGCCTTTTCGACCCGAGGGACCAGGCGCTCAAAGTGCTCTTCGAAGCCCCACCGACCGTCCAGGGTAAGGCCAAGATACTTAATGTATCGGCCCACCTGAACTTGCGCATCTCCAACTTGGACTAGCGAGCTGGGTGGCTCTCTGCTCGCCGTTTTGGCCTAACGAACCGGCGTTATGGTTCTCCCAATTAGAAGGCCAGTTTGCATTATCGAACATTACTTCGGACGCTACGAAATTTTATCACGTAATTGCAAACTTGGACTATAAATACGTTTGTGAAGTGAAAGACATTATTACGAAACCACCGTCGGAAAATAAATATGATAAAATAAAATCCGAATTAATCTCCCGTTTATCGACTTCACAAGAGCAGCGTGTGCGCCAGCTATTGACTCACAAGGAGTTGGGAGATCGCAAGCCATCGCAGTTCCTGAGACACCTACGGAACCTGGCGGGAGCAGAAGTACCTGATGACTTTCTTCGGTCGCTGTGGACAAGCCGCTTACCTAGCCACATACAGGCAATCATTGTGCGGCTCAGGTTGATCTTCCCCTGGATACAGTAGCTCAGATTGTGGACAAGATACACGAGATCGCTCTCCAACCTAATGTGCAAGTGGCTGCAGCATCTACATCCACACCCACAGCCTCGGGTCCGTTAAGTGCCATCGACCTTCTCACGCAACGCATTGATGACCTGACGCGGCAGGTCGCAGCGCTGTCTTCTCGCTCGCGCTCGAGGTCTCGAACGCATTCTCCACACTGGCGTCAAGGGTCTCGGAGCCGCTCTAGTGCTGGCCCGGGGCCCTGCTGGTATCACCGGCGGTTCGGCAACAAGGCGACGAAGTGTCGCGACCCGTGCACGTTCCATACGGGAAACGGGACGAGCAGTCAGTGAAGACGGCGGCGCGTGACTGTGATGGACTTGGTGGCCGTGTTTTCGTCACAGACTGAAAGACTAAAGTGCAATATTTAGTTGATACGGGTTCGGACCTTTGTGTTTACCCATGTAAGTACGTTCGCGGTAGACGGTTATAACAGACTACAAACTGTTCGCAGCTAACGGTTCCACAATTAATACGTATGGTTGGATAAACTTATCGTTAGACTTTGGCCTCAGGCGTATGTTTACGTGGCGCTTCGTCATAGCTGACGTCACGAAACCCATAATAGGCATAGATTTTTTATCGCACTACAACTTATTAGTGGATGCTAGGCATCACCGCTTAGTAGATAATTTAACATCGCTATGTGCTTCCGCTAAGCACGCATCACCTGCCTTGTGCCATGTAAAATCTGTTCCAGGTACTTCGCGCTATCATGACTTACTATCTCAGTTCCCGGACATCACGCGTCCTGCTGGGGACCTGTCTACGCGCAAAATTAAGCACAACACGCTCCACTACATCCGCACGACACCGGGGCCGCCGGTATTCAGCCGACCACGCCGATTGGCACCGGATCGACTCCGCATCGCTACCCGTGAGTTCGAGGATATGGTAAGAACAGGTATTGCTAGAAGGTTTGACAGCCCATGGTCATCCCCGTTACACCTGGTACCAAAGAAAAACAACGAATGGCGACCATGCGGTGACTATCGTGCATTGAATGCTCGCACTATACCTGACCGATACCCGGTCCGCCATATCGGGGACTTTTCTCATAACCTTTTCGGGCGCACAATCTTCAGCAAAATTGATTTAATCCGTGCGTATAACCAGGTCCCCGTAAACCCAGCTGACATTCCAAAGACCGCCATTACAACTCCGTTTGGGATGTTTGAGTTCCCGTTTATGAGTTTCGGACCTCGCAACGCAGCTCAAACATTCCAGCGCTTCATGGATGAGATCTTAAGTGACCTGGAATTCTGCTATCCATATATAGACGACATTCTTGTGGCGTCGCGGAACGAGACCGAGCACCTTGAGCACCTGGAGCAGGTATTTCGGCGACTACAGGACCATGGAGTTGGGGTGAACACGTCAAAGAGCGTATTCGGTGAGTCACAGGTGGAATTTCTTAGCTACGTTGTATCGTCTAAAAGTACTACGCCGCTACCACAGAAGGTGGAGGCTATTCAAAACTTTCCGCAGCCCAGAACCATTAAAGAACTTCGCAGGTTTTTGGGTATGTTAAATTTTTATAGACGTTTTATTAAAAAAGCAGCTAAATGCCAGGCTCCCCTACACAAGCTCTTGTCTGGTCCAAACATCAAACCCAGTACTCCTATAACGTGGTCGGCAGAATGTAAAGAAGCATTCTTCGCTTGCAAGACGAGTTTAGCTGAGGCCACTCTTCTAGCACACCCAAATCCAGCAGCAAATTTAGCTCTTTTCACAGATGCCTCAGATAGTGCTATCGGCGCCGTACTGCAGCAGGAAGAGAACTCTGGATGGCAACCGCTTGGGTTTTTCTCAAAGAAGCTGACTACGGCCCAAAGAAAGTACAGCCCATTTGATAGAGAGTTGCTTGCTATATATGAAGCTGTAAAACATTTCAGGCATATGGTGGAAGGTAAAACTTTTACCATCTTCACGGACCACAAGCCAATTGTCTCAGCATTTAAAAAAGCTTCTGAGAATGTTTCACCCCGACAGTTCCGCTATTTTGATTTTGTGTCACAGTTCACGACGACTATAAAACACATAGCTGGAGAAGATAACGTAGTGGCTGACGCTCTGTCTCGCACGGAAGCTATATCTGCGACAAAAGACATGGATGCCTTAGCAACCTCGCAACAAGAAGATGACGAGCTGCAGCAGCTATTGCTAAGCGGATCTTCACTAGACTTACAGAAAATGCAAGTATCTGGCTCCAGTAAGACACTATACTGCGACGTTTCCTGCCCTTCCCCGCGACTTTACCTGACGCCACCATTTCGTCGGCTTGCCTTTGAAAGCATTCACGGATTGAGTCATCCAGGAGTAAAGGTTACAGAGAGACTAATGACTCAAAGGTACGTGTGGCCTAATATAAAGAAGGACTGCGGTGACTGGACGCGTAGCTGCCTCTCTTGTCAGCGCTCAAAAATATCTCGACATACTCGTTCTCCGGTACATACTTTTGTTCCTCCATCGAACAGATTTAGTCATGTACACATAGACCTCATAGGACCTCTGCCAATGGTACACGACTACAGGTATTGTCTTACCGCAGTTGATAGATTTACACGTTGGCCAGAAGTGATGCCGCTCCATGACATCAAAGCTGACACACTGGCAGGCGCTTTTGTCACTGGCTGGATTTCACGCTTTGGTTGCCCTGAAAGGATTACTACGGACCGAGGTAAACAATTTGAGGCGAGTTTGTTCAAGGAACTGTCAAGATAGGTTGCAATCACTTACAGACGACGGCATATCACCCAGCTGCAAATGGAATGGTTGAGAGATTCCACCGTCAACTGAAGGCATCAATAATGTGCCATGCCAACGATGATTGGTACGAAGTTTTACCATTGGTTCTTCTGGGAATACGTTCAGCATGGAAAGAAGACATAGGCTCGTCGTCAGCTGAACTAGTCTACGGAGAAACATTACGTTTACCAGGAGCATTTTTCATTAGCTCTCCTACAGAAGTCGTGGATTATTCAGATTTCCTTTCACGTCTACGAACAAATTTACGGAAGCTAAAGCCTACACCCGTTAACCACCATGGTGAATCACCCGTCTTTATCAGCAAGGATTTACTGTCTTTCTCGCAGGTTTTTCTCCGCCAAGATGCCGTACGGAAGTCTTTACAGGCACCGTACACCGGGCCATTTAAAGTAATAGAACGAGGTGATAAGTTCTTCAAGATCGATGTCAGAGGCAAACATATTACTGTTTTCATCGACAGATTAAAACCGGGGTATTGTCTAAACGACGCTGCACAGCAAGAAGCGCGCAACCCAACAGCTGTTACGACATACAGTCCCTCGAATTCGAACTATCAAACACGATCTGGACGTCAAGTTCGCTTTCCCGATTTTTTTCGACCTTAACGGTCTCCGGGGGCTGATGTGGCGATCACATTTAAACACACAACCTCTCATATCTATGCGACGTTGGCGAAAGTCCCGTTACAAATATTATTGGTCGCGCGCCACACAGCTGCGCCGGAGATGCCCGAAAGACGATCGTGCGCGCTCGGTTTTCTCTGGCTCACCAGTCGATATTCACATACGACGCCGGGAGGCCGCGCGCACGCTCCCTGACCAACCGTTAATTTACCGTTGTTTTAAATATATTAACTTAGTGTTTTAGCTATCTATTGTGCTGTGCTTCATCTAAAACTCTTTCTCTTGTTTCTTTCGCACTGTAACTGTTTCTAAGCCTATGTACTTTCTACTTCTGTGCTTTGTGACAATATATGTAAATTCATTGTGCATTATACTCGAGTTTCTTTTATCGCTGCTTAACTTGCCTGCTAGTATTCGAACTGAACAAGTCTATAGATACAACGTTTACGCGACATCACATCCAAATGGGTGGGGCCCATGCAGGTATAGCACTTGTGATTAAATCAAACCTAAATTACTCTAGGCCGGCGCGATCTTCCAGTCTTTTTTATAACAAGTGGTATGAACAGTCTGAGTATAACAATCGAGTCTAACCTTGATGGATTATCTGACCACAATCTCGATATTGTAGAGAAACTCTGGATTTACCCAGAGTCTTTCTACAATATTAAAACAGACTGGGAAGGATTCAGGGCTTATCTTGAAGAAAGATTGAACCGAAGTGTAAGCCTGAAGATCAAAGACGATGTTGAAGAGGTATGCGAATATGTGACAAACCTTGTACAAGCGGATTTGTGAATTAATTTACCTCAATTAAAAAGATCAGAAGTGCTAAGATTGCCCCTCTAGAAATCAAACTAAAAATAGAAGAGAAACGCCGTTTAAGACGTGGATGGCATCAGTCACGGCATCCACTGGACAAAAGAGGGTTCAATCATGCCTCTGGAGAACTAATAACAATGTTACGTGACTCGGCAAATAAGATTATGGAAAGAAACATCAAAATGTTATCTAATGCAACCGATACAAGTGAACATTCCCTTTGGAAGACCCTTACAAATCGTGAAAGGCCACAGCAAAACAGCTAGAAGTGAAAAGGCCGAAACCTTCGCAGCATATTTAGCAAACCCAATTTGGAGCAAGTATGTATATTTGCAAACACACAATCGCCATAGTCCCGGCACCGATTCACCGTCAACCAGCAAAAGTCTTCGTCGAAAGTGTGCTGTGACCACAACTTACCCCTTTAGTGTCAACAGCGGTATCGTGTCTTCTTCTATCGATATGTTATACGTAATATTTAGGAAGGCGCAAAGTGTTGGTATATTCCCATCATGTATCCCCAATTCTTGCAAAGTAGTGTCCAAACTTGTGTTTTGTGAGATGTTAATTTCTGAAACATGAAATATTTTTTCTTTAATCTAACTTTCTATAACGCTTCATCTCATTTTCATTGGTGTATCAATACCCTAAGGATTCATAGTTGACAATACCACTAGACAAATATTTGCATAGAGATACCATATAAACTAATAAACATATATTATATTTTTTTTTATTGCCTACAGTGGCAGACGAGCAAGCGGCCCACCTGATAGTAAGTGGTCACCGCCGCCCATGGACATCAGCAACGTCGGGGACCGAGCTGTGCCGCCGCCTACTGTATTGGTAGAGAGCTCTTTTTAGGCCTCGTTTGAAGAAGGTCATGTCGGAACGCACCGGAAACACCGCAGTAGGTAGATCATTCCAGAGCCTGATAGCACGTGGTAGGAATGATCTTTGGAAACGGACTGTCCTGGATGAGATCGATTCCAAGTAATACGGGTGAACTCTACTGCGGTGACTGGTGGTGCGGTGGTAAAACGGTGAAGATGGCACCAGGTCAAACAGTTTCTCGGAGCACTCCCCGTGAAATAGACGGTAGAGCACACAGAGAGAACCAAAGTTTCTCCGCCACACCAGTGATTCCAGTCTGTTTGTAAGTGTGGGATCTCCGACAGTACGAACAGCTCGCCTTTGTAGAGAGTCAAGAGGATCGAGCAGGAATTTGAGGGCTCCTGACCAGAGATGAGAGCAGTACTCCACGTGCGGCCGAACCTGTGCTTTATAGAGCATAAGCCGCTGACTCATCGTGAAGTACTGCTTGACTCTGTTCAGGACACCTAACTTTTTGCTTGCCAGATTTGTTTTGTCTTCCGAATGCTTCCCAAATTGCGCCTTGCTCGATATTTCGATGCCGAGGATCCCGATACTCTCGGCAACACAGAGATACTCCCAAGAACTGCGGCGCTATGACAAATGGGCCCTTCTTAACAGTGAACGCGCACATTTGTCTGTCGGGTGTCTTTATGGGGTTGAATTGAACTAGGTTCCTTACACCCCATTCGGAGATCCGGCCTAGAGAGTTCTCGACTTCAGACACAAGTAGTGATCGTATTTCCTGCACCATGCTCTGGGGCATATTGTGGGGGCCGGTATAACGCGCATCACCCGTGCTGTCATCCGCATCGCAATGCATGTTCTCAATAGATAACATGTCATTGATACGCAGAAAGAACAACGTCGGGGAGAGCACCGTGCCTTGCCTTGCCATGTTATCGAATATATTGACGTATTTATAAAGGTTATTTACCGGCCAGTTGAGAGAGTTGCTGAAGCAGTGCAGACGTCTGCATAGACGCAGGCTGTGCTAATTGCACAGGTGCTCCGTTGCGCAGCGCGCGTTCCGTTGCATCTAGTGCAATACGATGAGATGTGTGCTGTAACCAGATATATTTGATATAATTACATATTTTTTACCTTGCATTTGTGTTAAGTGTTATATTTCGGTATTATATCTTGGTATTATCCTTTATTAACTCACTTCACTTAAACGGGACAGATCTAAGCTAGTCGCTGTATAGCCACATAGTGCTCTGGCTAGACATGTGTCCTGTCCCACAGCACTGACTGTAGATACCACTGCGAAGTGCCTGCAATAAGTTTTTATTAATTACACCGTAATAACCAGAAACTGTAATAATAGAAATACAAGAAATTTTTATTGTACTACTAACTTCAGTTGAGGACTTATTGATCTTGACGCGGAATCTAAGGAATTTAACACGAGTGTTACATCCTTTTTATTTTTATCATCGGAGATTTTGGTGATGACCACGTATATGCCTTCAATATTTCCAAGATAACTGGCATCTTTTATTATTGTTTGCGTATTTTGGTTTTCAATCAAGTGTTCTGGAGCGAATGCTATTTCAGTGCCAAGTTTCCGCCAAGACCTGTGAATGAATATAATGTAAGTTCATTATACGATTCATGATGCGAGTGACGAAGTTTTCAAAAATTAAAAAAACTATATTACTCTATCTTATACTGTCCATATGGAGCTATACTTGTAGCGTAAATGTATAGTTTTCTTGCTCCACGTTGTACAAGTCTGTCAGCTAGTTGAACTCCTAGATAACCATCATCCCAGAATAATAACTGCCATTGATCAGGATTGCATATTATTCTGTAACAAATTAAGAGTGCCTTTTTATCTGTCAGCTTCAGCTATGATTACGGTTGAAATGTTTTGTGGAAGTGGTCGGTCACATTACCTGGGGCTTGCGGGTGGCACTTGGTCGTGCAGGCGCAGCAGCACTCTGCCGCGGTGGCTGCTCGCGGCCAGCAGGCGCAAGGCGCGCGCGGCGTCGTGCGGCGCGTACGTCACGCGCGACAGCGGACGCACGTAGCCGCGACTTATACCCTCACTCAACATTTTTTGAAGATCCTATTAAAATAAATTATTTTAAACAGCATTGTATTTCGACAAAACTCAATTGAATATTAATAAATTAAAGCTTTTTATACCGATACCGCCATTATGTCAATTAGATATCAGGACTGAAGGCCGTATATATTTTGTGTTTATTGCAATAATCTTTTATGAAATTGAAAAACCAAACTGTTCAAATACTTCAGAGTTAAGTGGTAAGTAGATAGTACCTAATTGATACCCCGCGCACAAGACGATAACTGAACATTCACATGCGGAATCTGCATTTCGCATAACTTTTATCCGTTACAGAACAGTTTATACGTAGATGTAACATGGTGCTTGCGTTCGATGTTGGTCTCACACTATATTACCCACTTATTTTAATAATTAAAGAACTTAAAATAAATTAAAGAACTTACTTTCATTTCTTTATATTTTTCTTGAGTAAATATAGAAGAAAAGTCACTTGAAACAAGTGCTCTCTCTCGAGTGAGGTTGAACAATCCAAATTCATAATTATCCCGGTCCTGGAGGTGTACTGTGTCAACGACGATACCACCGTGTGCAGTGCATTTGAAAGACGACTAAAAAATATAATACAGATGAAAAGCATGGTCCGCTAATGTTTTACTTTTTTTTTTATAACTTGTTAAATATATATTATCGTTAATATTAGGTAAACGAATAAAAAAATAAGTACATTTTTAAGATAACCCTTGACACAACTTAGGATTATATCGCAGCCCTTACGGTTTGTGGCGGATAAGACAAGATCTGCAAAACTATCATCACGAGAACATCCAATATGGTCGTCTGAAAAAAATTAAATACTTAATTATTTGTATGGGTCATAGGTACAGGTAATAAAATGCTACAGAAAAATATTTTAGTTACATTGAAGCTGCGGGTAAGCTCTGCACAAAAACTCCTTTTTCCTTACATCGCTGACTGAAGCGAACACTTGACATTGGTGTGCAAGTGCGATGGCTATGGCTGCTTGACCCAATGCTCCGGTTCCTCCGTGCACTAGTACAGTCATACCAGGTTCCATTCTACCCTTGATAACCTAATAACAGTGTAAAGTATTTGTATTAGGAATAAAAACAAATAGTTGCAGTCCGCCCTAAAAAATATTATCAACGTAGCTGAAAGCCAATAAGTTTCGACAGTTAGTTAATTGCAAGCATGACGTTTATCTCTCGCCGCTGTATTATGTGTACAACGCCACCACCAGCATAAGATTTGGAACTAGGCGCGAAGGTCAGACAAGGAAGATGAGGTAGGCTTATATCGAGTGTTGGAAGGATGTTATGACTAACGAGACAGTAGAAGGCGTGAGCGTAAGCGAGCGGCACTGTGGCGGCGTCCTCGAGGCTCCAGTTCACCGGCACCGGCCAGAGCAGCTCCGGCCGCGCGCGCACCACGCTGCTCGCCGCGCCGCTCTGCACTAGGCCCATCACCCGCTCACCACTGCGTATAAAGAAACAAAAAATTACTCAATCATTTGTGATTTCCCTAAATCATAATCGATTTAATTGAAAAAAATAGATCAATATAGACGTGCCTTTTAGTCGTTCCACTGTAATCCATTCCATACGTATTGGTAGCATTCGGCAACATACCAAGAGCTCTCTTAACATCGAACGTGCTGAGCCCCGCATAGTGAACCTGATTCAGAGTTAATATTAATTTAGGCTAGTATAAACTCGTGCAAGATTATAACGTTTTCTGACAGTTTTATAGACCATTGCTTTAAATTTATTTACAGAGGATTTTTATTTCATAGCTAAGCTAAAGACATAATTCTGAATGTGAAGGCAAATTTCGACATGACGGGTGGGACTCGCGGTGGCTTAGTGGTCATAGCGCAGACGCTATTTGCCTTTGCTTCTGGTTAGGTACACCAGAGTGTACCTAACCAGAAGACACAGTTTCGAATCCTAAATAAATAACTTTTAGGTAGATATTTGCTATGAAAATATAGATACCGAATAATTTTAACAGCATCTGCAGTTTTTATTCCCAGAGGTATCCAATTTGATATTTTATTTGTGTTTATTGGTATAATTATGTTGTAAACGGGAAGCAAAACTCTTAAAAAATATAAACTATTTCATTAACGATTGATAAGCGGAATAAAGGTCATCTATTTAAGGACATATTTGGCAGACATTCGCTGAACTTGTGCATGTTTTTTTTGTTGTAGTCTGTTCTTTTTAAGCGCCATTGCTTATCGGACTTACAGTTTTCAAAGGGCATTAATATTTGGGTAGCATGGTCAAAAAGCGCAAACTCAATTATCTTAGAATATGGGCATTTCATGGATGTAATTTTTCCGAAATAAATATTATAATTATTTCTTTTTTAGGTTAGGTTATGCGCGAAATGCACACAAATAGTAATAATTGTATGAGTATAAATTAGATATAGATATTTTTTTTTTTTTTTTATGTAATTTAATTTAATTTTTATTGTGATAACTGTTAATACCTAATTAAATATAAATGATAATATTGTTATTGTATCGTACCAAATTCCACTAAAATATTAATTTTGCAGCGCCCTTGCAGGGTTTCATATTGATACCACAAATTATTGTAACATCCTTATTACATATGAAAGCAATAAAGATTTGAATTTGAATTTGAATTTGAATTTGAAATTATTTATGCAAATTTTGCTGGCCACTTATTGATATCGGGATATATTTGTGATCTCGGGAATTACTTTCATTTGAATCCATTTATTACCAAATACCTACATAAGTAATTTAAAAATAACTCTGAACCACATACTTTTATCGCAATATCTGATGTCTCCTCGTTCACAGCCTCCACCCAGCGCATGGATTCCATATCACCAATTTGTAAACATTTAAGTGTTACTTGATTTTCCACCTCCACACTTTGTTGTAGAAAAGATTTCGTGCTCGTTTGCTGAAATGAAATGATATCAACAGTTGGGAACTATATCTTTCTTTTTTTATGCCTTGCAACATGGTTGAGTCGAACGACGCCGATACACACGTCATACTCGTGAACGGCCGTCTATCGGGGCTGGTCAGCTCTTACTGTCAATGGAAATCTTTGTCTCTTTTTTACTGGATTAATTTATTAGTACACATCAAACTGCATTGTTCTCATAAACTATAACGAGATGTGATTAAATATATATATTTATTTTAAAGAGTCGGGGCAATAGTTGTTGGTAATGTCATCAAAAAGACAGACAATATCCTAAAGCATCCAGTGTTAAAACGAATCGTACTTATATCAGGTAAAAAAATACAAATATACCTTTAACGAGATGTGATTAAATATACACTATGTATCAAAAACCCTGTCCGATCCATAAAGGGCGTATTCCTTTTCTTATATACCTACTAATAAACATAAATAAAAACACGATTTTAAAAAGACCAAAAAGTATTGGTTTTTCTACTTCTAATAAACTTACACAATTCTCCACTAAATATGGGAAAATTTCATAAGTTGACAATACTCCACCATGCGGCGAAATCTTTTAATATTTACCAATTTATTTTTCATTTCTACCTCAAAGGAGCCGCCGCGCGCCGCCGACCGTGCTCGCTTTGTCGTTGCCCACAGACTGTACTGTAACTACGTACAGAGCGGCACATGTAAGCCAATTGTTGTCCTTGACATGTAAGTCTCGCGTAGAATTCGCTTCCGAGCGGACGTTCGGGTATCTCTTATCTCGATTACGTATCGTTTCGTGAGTAATGTCGTATTCCAATTGGTTATCCATGTCGTGTCTTAATGTGTTTAATCTGCAATTAATGCAATGTTCGTAAAGACTATGAGTGACTGAGAGTACTGTAGAGGTCGCTACCAGGAGTCAGCGTGAGACTGGCTGGTTTAAGAAGAAATAATCATTTGAATTTAACTGTAGAATGTTTAGTCAAAGTGATTAATGGTTGTCAGAGTTATTCCTTGACCTTTGAAGAATAAAGTCGCAAAGTCCCTTTTAACCGAGAGTTTCTTTTAATAGGCCGCCGTGGACCCCATCAGGGTCTCACATAGTGGTGGAGGCGCCGGGTACAGATTGATAAGTTATTGATAAATATATTATATTTTTAGTGAAATTGCGAGTTCGAAAGTTTGGTGAAAGAAAAACAAATTCGAAGCGACGCCAGAGCGACCCCCGACCCTTAGCCAAAGATCTGGAGGAGAAGAACCCCTCCACTTAAAAAGTTGAAACCCAAGAAACAAGGAATAATACAAAGCTAAGTGGTCTTATCATTATTTAAAGAAAAATGGCCCAAGAAATGTGCTTTTTCTCAGGGCTAGATAATGTGTGTTTGGATGAGTTCATTGTTCAGTTCAAATTGGTAGCAGCCATAAATAAATGGCCAGAAAATGACCTAGCATTGATACTGGGAGCGTACTTGCAAGGTCCGGCTCTTGTATATTTTAAATCCATATACGTTGATGGTATTGACTTTAAATCAATTTGCGAAAAGTTGAGAACTGAATTCCCATCTGGAATAAATTATATAGAAAAATTCTATAACTCGCGACAGGAGATCAAAGAGGACACCATTACGTTTTTTATAGGCTGTCCGATTTAGCTAATAAAGCTAAAATTTTTGATGACGATATTTTTATTAAAACATTTCTGAAGGGGTTATTATACGCTAATAAAGTTAAATTGGGCACAAAAATATATTCATCCAAGTCTGACTTACGGGCGACGATTTTGCAATTAAAAATTCGCTAACCCTCTCTGCTGTAGCCCTTGGCACTGCCTTACAAATCGCATACCTTGAGACATACTCTACACACACTATTATATATTTATTACCCCTCAAAGACTTTCTAAACGGACCTAATACGTCTATAAAAGGAGGTTGAAAATTATATTAGGAGTTGTGTTCTATGTCAAGAGCGGAAGAAGATTAGGCAGGTAGCTCAGCTACAACCCATTGCCGTAAATCATTTAATGCAAAAGGTAGGCATAGACGTATTAGGTCCGTTTAGAAAGTCTTTGAGGGGTAATAAATATATAATAGTGTGTGTAGAGTATGTCTCAAGGTATGCGATTTGTAAGGCAGTGCCAAGGGCTACAGCAGAGAGGGTTAGCGAATTTTTAATTGAAGAAGTATTTTGTCGTTATGATGGTGGGCGTAGCTGATGTAGAGGTCGCTACCAGGAGTCAGCGTGAGACTGGCTGGTTTAAGAAGAAATAATCATTTGAATTTAACTGTAGAATGTTTAGTCAAAGTGATTAATGGTTGTCAGAGTTATTCCTTGACCTTTGAAGAATAAAGTCGCAAAGTCCCTTTTAACCGAGAGTTTCTTTTAATAGGCCGCCGTGGACCCCATCAGGGTCTCACAGTACCTATGGAGTACGTTTTGCTAAGCAAAGCATGCCAGTGCCGTCGGAGCATGCATTCAACGTCTCCATAACCGTGTGTACGTGTCAGGCACTGTCCATGAATAAGTTCCAGACTCATTACCCTGATGCTGAAAGACTACGAGAGCGCAATGTGGAATATTATTATTACACATGTGGACACGTGGAGCACGATCGCAGAAGTTTGTAGCATGTTCATGTTTTATCATTACTGAAATTTTAAAAAAGCTCTTTTCAGAGCTACATTCATTTCGTTGTTTCTTGAAAAACAGAAAAGAACGTCAATTATTATTTATTCCTGTACGATATCAGCTGATACCTACCTACGCGCAAGCCCACGTATTAAGTACATGAGTAAGTATTACTATGCCTGTACGATATCAGGTGATATCTACGCTTAACCTTTTTTATTAGGTTCATCTTTATGCTTGTACAATATCAGCTGATAGGTATTTACTTTCCTACCTAGTTAGTCCATCATAGATTTCATTCGTATTAAATTTGATTGGCGGCACGCGTCAAAAGAGGCGAATTGCACAGGAGGCGGCTTCTTTGATACTAGTGTATGCCGAAGTTATTGAACCCTATGTCGGGAAATTAGTGTTGACATGTAAAACGTTAGGTCTTTTTAAAAATATTATTAATTTTTTCGGGAAAAAAAAAATCTCGTATCTAATTAACGTTTACGTGTATGTGTACGCAATACGATACCTAATAAGACCCTTAAGGATCGGACAAGGTTTTTGATACACTCTGTATATATATATTTACTTTAATTTAAAGTGCCGGGGCAATAGTTGTTGATAATGTCATCAAAAAGTCAGACAATATCTTAAGTGTTAAATAGAATCGTAATCGTACGTATTTGTATTTTTTTACCTGATATACAGGTAAAAAAATACAAATATACCTACGCACATACCAGGACACTTACATTTGCGTTGCCATTGTGTAACGGTGGGATAATCAAATCCAGTCTCTTAACGCCTTCATTTATTGGAGGTAGATTACAGTATTTAATGGTTTGAATCAATATTCCGCCACACCTAAAATTATTTCAAATTATATTTTAACTACATAATATTATAAAGAGAGAGTGCGAATTTTGTGGTACGTCGTAAACTGGGATCGATCTACCATCACTGACAGCATTGTTCTTGTCAACAAACTTGTTTTTATTTAAATTAAAATAAAATAAATTTATAATTACTTGGTAAAATCGTGAAGATCTACTACATTCGCCTGTATAACAGTTTTGCCATTCAGTTGGTAGTTATGATTGTTTGTATGTTCTTTTACGTTGATGCACAGTCGTCTGATGTGCGCCGGCAGGCTGACGCCGTCATGCGACTGTCGCAGCGCGTTCAGCTGCAGCATGCCGTCGATGAGCGTCACCCAGTTGTCACGCCACACGAGCGCCGCTTCGCTCAGGGACGCGGTCGCCGCCTCAATGCTCACAAACTCATCGCTAACAATGACAAGATTTATAAATTTATGAATAGTATGTATATTTTTTTTGCCATACTTACTCGATTATATTATTTTCATAATTATATCTAAAATGGTCACCTGTAATTGTAATCTCGGTCCCGTAGCAACTGATAGATATCTTGAGAGCTGAGCACCATGTTATTTGATGGAACACATTTCTTTTTCAGCTCACTCGCGACTTCAACTATATTACCAAAAATATAGCCTGATGCCACTCTGAGGTTTTTGTTGAGGATCTGTTGGTGTAACACAGTATTTTTTGTTAAGAACAGTGAAATAATTAATTTTAATAATGAGATGAAGATAGGTCGTGCTAAAATTTCGAGCAATTTACTTTAAGCATACCTTGATTCAATGTAAGTTAGTTATAAATACCTAATACGAAACTGTACCGATATATTATCTATACATAAAATAAGAACGTAAGTATCGCGTGTCTGTACATTGCTTATAATATTTGCAAAATAAACTAATTTCCCCAAATTCGTTTTTGAGAGTTAGATTAGTTACTGAGAAAAAGTAAAACAATACATTCCTATTATTTCAAAAACTAATTAATGTCTATCGGTTTGTCTGTCCTTCTGTCTGTATATTTGGCTATGTGTTTGAATACGCATCAAATCAAAACTAATGAGTTTATTAAGAGGCACTGAAAAGGAATTCTTCCCATAATAACATCTTGGGGCCACTTTTGGCTATTTTTCTTTAAAATCGGTACTCCATCAAAACTTATTACAATATTTTAGCCATTGAAAATATTGAACTTGAATAGTAAATAACCATTGAAGTACATTTTTTTTTCTATTTTATTATTTTTGTACTAGCCTGGTACACGTAAAAAATCTATAATAATTATAGATAATCATATTATTGTTTTATTTAAATAATAACGATATAGATGTAATATGGATAAAGATGTAGATATGACATAAATATTTAGGGCAGCGGTTTACTAGAAGAAAGTTTTCTACAGCAAACTTAGCAGGGTAATTTTTAAACTGCACTTTGCGGTAATTATGCTGTATCCGGTCTAAGTTTTAAGTTTTTGTGTATGATCAGAGTAGCAGTGATAATGAAGAGATGTCGTACCCCAACGGGTAGGGAAGTCGTTGCAGAGTGAGTCAGTAGGGTATCGAAACGCCTATCTGAGCATTACTTTAATAACTGCCCTTTGTGCTGTTTCAACTTCAATCAAATCTTTCAAATGGATACTGGAGACAGACAGATTGGTAGAGGCCCAAAAAAATCTTCAAATAGAATATTGCAGAAGTTGCTGTATCTATTATATGTATGTGAGGCGTTTCATCTTATCAGAATATGTGCGTGACATATGATAAAACTTATCGCGATGCCACATTCCTGTTATTATACCCTGAGTAATCCATTTATGCATTAGTAAAACCTTGGTAGGACAAAATGAATTCTAACTGTTCGGTGTACCCTATAGACAAAAGTTTACCTCAAATTGTCCGTTGCCCTTGTGCAGCGCAACGCTGAGCCTGAGCGGACGCTGGTCGTGCAGCGTGGGCTGTGCGTACAGGTGCACGTCACGGAACTGCACCGACATCTCACGCCTGCCCACGCCCGTGTACATCGCGAGGGTATCCCACGCTGCCACCAGAGCAGCCGCGAATGGATAGCACAACTTTTCTACAGGAAACAATGGGTACATAAGTAAATAGCAGAGCATAGCATCGATACTGCATAAACCGAGTAAGCAAGTAAATTTCGTTTACCTAATACTATTTGTCTGTAGAAGCAAGCTCAGCCTCAACTGGGCACTACCTTATAATTTAATTGCTAGCTAGATGTAGGTAAATTTGGTAAAAACATGATAACCCTGATCAACCGATCTGCAAGGTTAAGGTGCGCTAGCCGCGATCAGTCTGTGGATATGCGACCATTCTTAACACATTGAGAACCCTCGATGGCTCAGAGAGAGCGGTCAGCTGGCGGTCCTGGTTGTCATGACCTATGACAATCGTCAGTGGTAGAAAAACAGACAACCAGTCTTTTCTCAGAAGGATTTGGTGGGCAGTCGCTTCGAGTAAATAATGATATTCAGACGCATCTGGTTAGACTAGCAGCCGATCCCAACATAAGTGGAAAAAGCCTCGGAGGGTGATGAGTATGTTAATTGAAGGTAGTTTACGACCGCGTTTCTGAACGTACAGACGCCAGCAGGTCAAGCTATCCAAAACTGTCAAATTTTCTCAATTGACTATGAACCGAAGAAAATAAGTTTATTTGTCTTCACAAATAAACTTATTTGCTTTCTTTCTTTAACCTTATAACATTGTGTTAAAGTTTAAAATCAATCAAAGAAATTTGACAGATTGTGGTAGATTGATGTGCTGGCTTCTGTACTTTCGCCAGGCAATCGAACAAAATTGTAGATTTTGCCCTGTATGTATTATGTAATGTACCAATGTGGAATATAAGACCATCGGCCCGTCTTGGCAAGGGCACTACCGTGCCCCAAATTTTAGACAGATTCTGAATAAGCAAATAAAATAAAGTACCTCTAACGACATGTCCTCGTAAGTAACTGTGTTCGTCGTCATAAATGGACTGCACAAAATTGCAAGCTGCTGCTACTACCTTCTTACCAGCGTCGAAGGAAGGACATGTCCTAAAAATCAAAAGCTAATAAGAGCATAGGTTACAGAACTGTGAAAGTACTTAAAAATATTATAACATTATTATATATATTATATTGTTATCTATCAATCAAATCAGCCTATCGCAGTCCACTGCAGGACATAGGCCTCTCCCAAATCGCGCCACAAAACCCGGTTTTTTGTTATACCTACAGGCAATTGTTTTTTTTTACGGGGAAAAACCTTCAAACGGCTCCTGGTCTAGGGGGATTGGACCTGGGGGTGTGGGATTCTTCCCACACCTTCCCATTCCCACTAAAACCAACTTGGCGGCCAGCACCAGCACATGGAGGAGGACACTTTGTTCTCCTAATTGACTACCTCAGAAACCCCCTCTATGCAGGATTTTCAAAAACACGTACCATAATTCACTATGAACCCATTCCACGAAATGTGACAGCATAGGGGTTCCCGTCGATACTGGAAATTGTACTTTTGGATACAAAACTTGAACCTTGGGTGTGTATCCGTACATGTACAAACTGGAAGCAAATTAATGTTTCATGTCAAACTTACATAAAAATAGAGATAGACGACTGTACAAATAATAACACAATTTTAGTAGGTTCATTTATTTTATTGATAATTATGAAAATCGATTGTAGATATTTTTTAAAAGAGAAAAACATCGTACCTATGTTATTAATAAGATCACAATAATAAAACATATTTGCAAATTTACTGTTTTTTTGTTGTACTTTTTGCTTTAATAACATACCATCTCGCATGTATTCCCCAATGGGTAGGCAGAGGTGTATCAATGTAAATGTAGGTATGCTTCCTATGCGTATTGTTTATTTTTCGAATAGAATAGAATTTTATTTATTCAAGTGACCATGAGTCATTATGTTAGTAAAACTTAAATCTATATTAGTAGCAAATATAATTAAGTAAATTGCTGCACAGATATGGAATCTCTTGATCTAGATGGCGTAACAACGACTCACATAAGTGCAGTCCAACCTGTTAGCAATTACGCTTAAGACACTGTTGGAGCTGGACCGCACCCTACCGATCAGACATGCACATCTCTTTCACATCATTATGTAAAAGCACTCTACTTGAACGTCGGTAAACATCACCGATACACTACAGAAACAGGGCAGCACCACCAGAAACCTAAACGCATTATTAAATTGAACGCGGAGAACGCTATAGAACTTTTTAGTATATCTAGCCCACAGGCCACCCGTGTAAAAGGTCGTGCAGTAAACCCAGAAGAGTATGATTTTTACAGGAAGTGAGCAACAGGATATGGCCCCAAATGGGTAAATGATATGGGCCCAAAATTTGATAAACCGTTACAAGTTCTAAATTAGTGTGATTTGTTAGATTATAATATGAGCTTTAAGATGTCTTTGATTCAGTTTCATTGACAGTTTCATAATCAAGATATATGAGCTCGAATCTAAGGTTAGGCTAGGTGAGGATATATTATGTGCTTTATATCAATATATTTTGCAATTAATGAGCTGGTAATGTTAAGATTACTAATAGTAACTCTTAAGATAGGTATTCCTCATTTTTAATAGCTTTAGGTATTACAGAATCAACAACGATGTTACCTAGGTTATGTTTTTGGTAAATACCTACCTAAATGATTTGATTACTTAGGTTTCTATTGTATATTAAACCGACATAACAGAGTGAATGATACACAACAATGCCTCTACGTACCTACATAAATAAAAAATAGAACAACAGCTCTTTTTTTACAATGTTTTCAATTGCAGTGAAAACACTACTTTAGTAATGAATAACCTGGTAGCAAATAAATATAGATTTTGCAAAAATATAGTAGGTAACCTATCCTAATAGACTCACATAGCATGTCAGATAGATACTTACCTAGTTTTTAAGTGATTAAAGGTTTATGATTCAGGCAAATAATAGAGGCAATGCAAAAAAAAAGATTGTTTTAAATAAAGAAAAGAAATATTTTGTAGGTAGTCGTTTAACTTTATTCATTGATTCACATTAGTCATTCGTCTTCATAGACAATTAGAATAAAATCTAAGAAGTGTGCAGGGGGTGAAATATTTTCTTGGTATCAATCAAGCTCAACTCAAATAACAAATGATAGACGTTATAAAGTTCGTTTACACGCTGAGGTAGTTCGTGAATGTAAGATTCGTCAGATTTCGTGAGGCAGTCAAAGTCGTTAGATAAATCAGCGAAAACACGAATATCAATAGAACATATTCACTTGCGCATACACAAAGCGAATGATTCCGAGAATGTTTTTTTTTTTTCATTTTATGTCAAATTTCTATAACAATGTTTAAAAAACTTGACTCATTGCCTTTTTATCCACGACGGATTGCATGATCTCAACAAAGAACCCAAACATTTCAAATAATATTTTCCTATATTTAGCAACTGTAAATTAAAATATTTTTTTTTATGATTTTGGTTTGTCATAGAATAAAGTATTTTTTCCACATTTTGTTTTTTCTGTAACACGTGGGCAAAAATGGGCAATCTCCTTTGATAACGAAATTATTTTTTTATGTTTTTAGTTGGGTTGACTTACTTGCCAACAGTCTGAAGTAAGTGAAGTGCATTGTCTGGATGTCCGCGTCGAGTAAGCGACACGTTTCGACAATCTGCGGGCATGGCGCGCTTGAGGATGGCCTGCAGCAGTCCGTGAGGCGCCACCTCCACCAGCACCGCGCCGCTCGGCACCAGCCGGGAGGTCTCCTCGAACAGCACCGGGCTCTGCGCGACGCACCCACCACATATTGTGTTATACCAACATACAAGAAACCCTCACCTCAATGAAAACATTGTTAAAAACATAAGATCCTGCTGCATACCAATAGGTTGTTCGTGTGATATTCTGCCGAACAATACTTGGCAGAGTCTTGCTGCCATTGTTCCTGCGGCACAGAACTAGACAACCAGCGCTTAGTGCGAAGCTTTGGATTCTTTATTACTTCTTTGAGATATTTCAGTAATCCCGGTCCTATGAAAAAATTAAATAATTATTATGATAAGATTATTTAATTAAAATCTCAATGCTGCTGTACTACATGGTTTATTAAATACGTCAATATTACCTGCATCTGCGATGTACCGTGAATGGTATGCGATGTTGGAGCACGGCACTTCCTTGGCAAACACGCCCTGAACAGTGAGCTGGGCGACAAACTCCCGCATGACGTCAGCCGGCCCTGAGATGGTACTGGATTCGGGCCCGTTGCGACAAGCCACGTCGATCTCAGGTGGACAAATCTTGGATATCTAAGTAAATTCAATTACACATAAACGTCACGCATGTATAGGTACCCCAAAAAGGTTCAGCAGAGGTTACAAATATACTTCCACTATTCGCCGGCACGTTTAGGTCCCATGTTATAATAAAAAGGATCGAATGTATGCTTACAAAGTCTTAAAAAAATCCTGCGTGCATATAAAATGTAAGACTTTTGCCTGTAATTAGACGAAGCAAATGGTACACGAATCGATGAATTAAACCAAGTCTTGCATGGAACATTAAAATAAAACCTGGATAAAAGATCAGGGCAATATATCATTATTACTTTAAGATTTCAATTAGTAAAACGTAAAAAAAAGACTTACTTGTTCATATCCGAGGCCGACAGCTGCCATCGAGCCGCGTATGAGCGGAGTCTGCAGTGATACAAGTCCTCGGCTGTACGCACACAATATCATTTCGTCCGCTGTCAAACACCCATCAGCGTATGCGCATCCCAATTCACCAACACTATGACCTGCAAGCAATGACCCAATTTATATTCAGTATAGATGTCGTTTTCAATCGTACAATTGGACAGATCCTGAAATTCCTGAGCATAAAACGGCCTATTTTATGATTTGACAGGTGTTGATAATAATACTTGCGTATACTGTATTCCAATCAATCGTGAAAACTTTGTAAACAAACCATCACTCAACATAAAATCGTCGATTACATACTTATTTAGTTTTCACTGCATTAAATTCTGATGTCGGAATCTGCGTCTTTTGGCTTAAGCTTACCACCACTTGTTTTTCAATAGGTGTTGCTGACGTCACCATAAAGACGTAAATTCTTAATGTGAAGGCAAAATTCGTCATGGCAGGTGGGGGAGCGGTGGCTTAGTGGTCATAGAGTCTGGTGTACCTAAACCAGAAGACACAGGTTCGAATCCTGCCCGCGGTCGATTTTTTCCTTCGCTAAATAACATTATAATAACATAATAACATTTGGTAAATGCCAAAAAATACAAAAAGATAGTTAATTAAGGTTAATTTTAAAAACTCATAATGTGCGCTTCTTTGCCCGACTCTGGAAAATAAAAGTAAAGGAGTTTAACAGTCTATGTAATAATCGTTGCTCTAAAACTACTGATTAAGATTTGATAAATGAGATCTCAATTGTTAAAAAACTAAAACCTGACCAAAGAAGTAACAATCAGTATATAATTGTGTATGACCTAGAACTGTAATGTGAAACACTTATTTGCAATGCTGCTAACATAACGGCAGAACTGTATTTGATGAGACGCACTATTAGTGTGTTTTTCATTTGATAATTTTCATAAATGGGTTTTAATGTTTACTCGACAGAGTCGTTGAATTAACTCATGATCGATGTTTATTCAATACCTAACATGTGATTTTTTCTATCGAAATCCATAGTAACGTTTTAATTATGTATTTGAAGCTGCTTCTTACCAATTATTCCGTCAGGCTTTAATCCCAGTTCATGAAGAATATCAGTAAGTCCAATCTGAACAGCAGCTATTCCCACGAAAGAGTGCAGGATGTTGTCAAACATAGTTTTGTCTGGAGACGTTATTATATTAACTATGTCTAGACCTTTGGGTTTCAGCACTTCGTGGCAACTGTAACAAATTATTTAATTAAAGAAGATAACATGCATTATAAAAATACTTATTCTTTCGTTAGTTTAACTTTTGAGGTTTACAATTTATGTTAAAAATGTTTTAAAGTTTAACTCACGTTCACGTGCTATATGCGTGAGTTCCTCAGTAAAATACATAATGTCGACTTGCTACGGAATCTTACAGAATAGAAACCTTATTATTAAGTAGAAAACGCGGTGAACTTTGAGAAATACGTAGAACTTTTACAGTAAACTCATAAAAATATTTTAATAGGTAATAATCACCGTTCTATAGCCGCTGCAAAGATCGGTATGCGCATGAGTTGTGCACCCATGCCGGCCCACTGCGACCCCATACCACTGTACACGAACCACAGCGGCCGCCGCGCGTCGTCAAAGTGGTCGCACTTCTCGCACAGACTCACAGTGTTTTGAGTTTCGTCTGTGTCTGACAAAAAAAATCCATTACATGCTACACTACTATTGCAGTCACATACAATAAGTGTATCTTACAGTTGACATAATATCAGGTTTGAGACATATTTATTTTCTCATAAGAATTTGACAATTCACTTACATGAGAACTTAATTTAATTTTACAAATGTATTGTTTTGGCGTAGAAATAAATTAACATTATAGTTAATCAAAACTAACGAAATGTTAGCAAATTATAGGGTAGTTATATTTATGAACTACCCTACAATTTACTCACTTTCGACTTATACTATATATCGACTTGTTCATACCCAGTATTGTATATCCTCTGCCTAAATGTCCAGAGATGTTGTTCGCATGGATGTTGTGTAACAGTGCTATCTCTTCAGCATCCACGGGTCGGGATTTGAGATTTTCAATAATTTTCTGGATAGCAGACTCTTGCCTTCCGGAAATTGTGATTAAGCGTGGTATAGATGATTTGTAGCGGGATAAATCCTGAAATATATTTACAGTTCTTAGAACATTCTTAAAATTTTCATGAAACTCACTCCAAAACACCTGCAATAAAAGTACCTTTGGTTGGTATCGTCCATGCAGCAGGACGTGTGAGTTGACGCCGGTGGCGGACATACCGTTGATGGCGACGTACGTGCGCTGGAAGGGTTGGTGCTCGGTGACCACGCGCATTCGCCCTTCTCGCAGAGCCGCCACGTCCTGCCGCGGACTGGAGCAGTGTAAGTTTGCTGCTATCTGCCCAGTGTGATACCCAAGCACCACCTGCAATGGATTTCCTCAAAATTTTAGTTTCAAAATGTTCAGTAACTTTCGGTCTGATCCTAATATTAATTTTCAACCTTAAAGGTTTCCTAACTTAGTTACGTTAACGTACGACGTTAAATGATAAATGATGACGATAAATGATATTTATTTCTGTAAATAGATCTTTTAAAGACACTTTTACAAGTCAATAATAAACATTTTTTTTAAAGCTAGATGGCTCCGGCATTTCCTAGCTGACGACCTCTGAGAAGAAACGCCGAAACAAACTCAGAGAATCATAGTCTCTTTTCAAGTCCAGACATAGAGTATTGATAACAGATATGTATCTTACAATGTAGGGCAACGTCTGAAATGGCGTTTTGAAGAAATAGCCATAGCAGCTTTGAGTAGACCAGTCCCAACTGACGGCACGCATGCATCAGTCATTGTGTAGTTCAACCATAATTAAGGGAGCTCAACAATCTGTCCGTTATATAGTGGGGTAACTCTGTCTGGACAAACATAGTGTTTATTGCACAAAAACAGTGTATTCACGCTTTTTGTGACATGTCAGCGTCAACCTCATGCAGACCTTTATTTTAAAGATTAAAAATCTTAACTGTTTTTTGTGGTATAGGTTGCCACCAAGTGGTTGAAATTGTTATTTCATTGCACATCTAGCCCTTGAGCCTTGAGGTGGCAAGCCACTTCAGTCTCCCCGTAACTGGACCAAATGGATGCTATAACGCGTCCATGGGCGTCGTCCAATGTAAATTTGAAATTAGTTTTATATTAATTATAAAAGACTTGAAAAGATTTGATTACTTATCGGTACTAATATATCTATGAAAGACCTTGGTGATCCCGCTCATGCCGGAAGCTGTGACAGTGAGGCCGATGTTAGATGTGACACTGCCCACTAGCAGGGGGTCGTCTCTGTCCTCACAGTACACCTCTGCGATCGCTTCCAGTTCAGATTTATCAGCTTCTGGTATGCCTATTTAAAAAAATTCAGAATGCTTTAATGCCAAATATGTATAATAAAAAGAACTGTTTATTTTTTTTATAATATTAAGATTTAGTGTTATGGTTGCATATAATGTTTGATATGTGAATATTTTATCCTGTACAACATGGTGATTTATTTAATTGTAATGTAGGTAGGTAAATTATAATTCAAAATTAAAGATTTCTGACATTTACGTGAATATTATACATTGAAATATAACTACTTAGTCACGGGTAGACTGACATGGTCTACCCGTGCCCATGTAGGCTGTAAAGGGTCTGAAACGTCGGGAATAATAATATCAATATAACGTGATAAAATCCGTAAAAAGTAGTTTTATTTCAATATTCCTCTTTCGTTTTACAGGGTCGTCAACGCACAAATGATACCCCTTGTGTTGGAAACATCTATGGGCTACTGTAACTGCTTACCATCGGGTGGGCCGTATGCTAATTTGCCATCTTAGTGGTATAAAAAAAATTTAAGCCAAAAGATATGTTGGTAAATTTAACTCTAACCTGTACCATATCCCTCCACGTACTCTACAGCCCGAGGAGATACCGATGTCTCCTTATAGAATTGTTTTATAAATCTCGCCGTAGCCTGAGGATTGCGACCATATCCAAATTTATGTCCTATGTTAGTAGTTATCCCAGACATGAATTCATTTTTCACGTGCAATAATTCGGCGTAGACTCTAAAAAACACAATGATATATATGTATTTATATATCTTCCTTAATTTAAAGCAAACGTTAATATTTAATGTAATAATACCTTTTACAGGTATAATATAATAATGCAATAGATTTCGGTAATAAGTATTTTTGCAAATAGGTCTACCATATAATTTTCTTCTAATCTACCTATATAACTTTCTTTTTACCTTAATGCGTCCTTTGCTTTCTGCAACAGTATAACGCTTATTGCGTCGGATATGATATAACCGCTGGAGTCCTGGGCAAATGATTTTGTCTTGCCATCCTCACAAGCTGAACCAGAAAATCTGAAATTTTATATAAGCTGTAGCCAAGACTTGATCTTTTAGAAGTATATAAAATTAGAATGTCAACATTCTACGCTGCCTGTACAGAGTCTTTAGTCTGTCAAGGATCCTCCTTCTTACGAAGACTCTAGAAGAACATTATGCCTACATAGCTACCCATTCAAGATACACTTTAACCTATATCAGATAAACACTCAAAGACCTTCACATTTCTTCGGATTATATAACAATCCGTGTGCGGCAGCATAGGCTTCACATATTTTAAGTAGCTCTCTTTTTGCTCCCGCCGACGGACCAAACAGCACCATATATGTTATCTGCATAGCTGATGTTGTTAATTCTAACTCCATCAACGCTGCATCCAACACGCATGCTGCTGAGTCCGGCTATGAGATCATGTACGTAGAGATTAAAGAGCCTATGTGATGTCTGACCACCCTGTCTCACTCTGCAATCCAGTCTGTACGGCTCAGATGATCATCCCATCTCACATGATTGATTTGGTTACCATACCAACTCTGAAACAGACCACCTACTTCCACCGGTATACCCCTGTCTCCCATATTACTTAGTAAAAATGTGTTGCTTCTTCTTCTAAATGTGAATGTAAAAATAACATTCAAAGAGTAAGTACCTAGATAGTATGACTCTGACTTTTATCTTCATTTAACAACATCTCTGTTTGACATGTTAGTTCAAACGTCAGACTGCTGATCACGAGGTCGTGGTTTCGATTCCTTACAGGAAATATTTATGTGGTAAACATATGTGTTTGTGTTTAACTGGGTGTTTATGTATTTTAAGTATGTATTTAGTAAAACAGATATAAGTGTTATATCCACTGTCTAAACCCATAGTATAAGCTCTGCTTAGTTTGGGACTAGATGGTGCAGTGTAAAATGTTCCAAATATTAATTTATTATTGTTGGACGAAGGACGGTCTGTTGTTGAGGGTGTATGTTATGTTTTATATAATATTACAATTAGAATTAGATAGCATATTAATTTTTTTTATAAAACCACCTTCCGGTGGTGTTATAAATAATTGTAATATGCTATATAGATATGTCACCTTTTGTGATGTACAGACGGATGTGGGAGTAGAGATATGAATGCTCCTCCGACAATAGCTGCTTCACATGCCCCACGTTTTAGAGCCGAATACGCCTCCTCGAGTGCGGTGGTGGAGCTGCAGTCAGTTTCATCCACAGCTATCGAGGGACCCTTAGTATTCAACCAGTAAGAGATACGATTGGCCACCATTGTCTTACTAGCTCTGTAAAATAACTTTATTTAAACACAATTCTAAATAATAATATTATATTGTATAATTGTAATCTATCTACTTACCCTAATATCCCTAAACCAGTTCTAGAGATGTTATCAAGGACGGCTTGGTTTTCTGATTCTGAGAACGAAGATCCTATAAAGACTGCAACCTTCTTTCCACTGAATTGTGACGGACTCAATCCTAAATCAATCCAAAAAGTATAATTATAATTTAATGATTTATATTAACTGCGAAAAAAGCATAGGCAAAGGATAATTTATTTAATTATGGACATTAATTACTATTGTTAGTATTCTATCTGTAGATCATTTGCCTACATTATAAGACAAAGTGTTATATTTAATGCTATACATTTATTTGTAAATGGTAAATACATCAGATATCTTTGTATTTACTTCCTGCACATCCTTAACCTATCATAAATTCTTTGCTACTTCGCAATTCCTTTTTTTAGAAACTCCGCATGCTTCTAAAGCAACATCCACAACTCCTTCCTTCAAACACATCCATAATCCAGATGGGCTAGCCAAATAAATTAAATTAAAGAAAGGGGTTCGCATTATGGTCATCCATAATATAATCTTTCACTTTATAAAAAACTTACATAGTTTATTTTTTTACAGAGGATTTGACTTGATTTAACTTGACCTTCGATCAAGTTAAATCCTTTCTTATCCTTTATTATTTAAATATCTTTGATTGGCACTAGAAGCCATCATATTGTTTAAATTGTCATCATCACATTTAAATGTAAATGTTTAGTTGACATCAAGCTTAACCTGCATCATAAATGGCTTGAAAGGTCTGCTCTAACATCTTGCGTGACATAGGATCCATGTAGTGTCCGAGGCGATAGTGCACGGTGAAGAACTGAGCGTCGAAGCGATCCAGCTCTGGAGCCATGCCAGTGTAACTTGCCATGTCTGAATGCTTGAAGTTCCATTTGAGACCTGCTGGTGTAACTGGGTATTCCTGTAATACAGAAAACAAATTGATGAAATTAAAAAGTATCAACCGGTACAAGTTTTCAACCGCCTACTGCTTCTATGTAATGAAATTAGAATTTTGTAATAATTCACTTGGAACATGGAATAACTTGTTAAATATAACTTGAAATAGCTTTGCTGAAGTCAAAGAATTACCTAAAACTTAAATAGATTGGTCTTTTTGTATATTCTTGAAAACAATTCTAAAAGAAACATAATAACGTCGACATAGTCTTCGTCCCCACTCTTTTAAATGGTATCTAGGCACGTACAGAGGCCAGCACATCAAGCTACCACAATCTGTCAAATTTCTTTGATAGATTTTTAACTTTAACACAACACTATAAGGTTTATTTTGAATTGCGATTTTTGCGAATTTACAGTTTCGGATAGCTTGACCTGCAGGCGTCTGTACCTACTTTGTTTTTAAACGTGACACTAGCTTTCATAAAAATTAAAATACAAAATTGAAATGAAATAAAAAAAATATTTCAAAATAAATACCATACCAAGTAAAACTGCTATATTTCGTATAAATTTATATAATTTTCATTTAGTATTCAGGGTCTAAACAGCCAGCCAATCTACACCACATCTAACATTCTACTAGTGCATGATGGATTTGTACTACAGATTGATTGGCCGTAAATAAGATACGGGTAGATGATTTTCTATTTTAGATTTAGCAAATAGAAGGTATATCACACTTGTTTTATGCTTTAAGTTCCGTTCAACATAATTTTAAAACATTTTAGTGTCCCCTAGTGGTGGATGAAAAAAATATTTTATTAAATTGTTACAATGTTAACTGTTAACTTGTCTTGGGTGTCAATCCCACACTCAGCAATCGGCCTTGCGATCACGAAACCAGTGAAGGCAAAGAAGCACATATTCATGTTGTGGCCGTATCATAATCTGCAGGAATACTCTATAAGTAGGACTAGTTACCTTCTATATACATAGATTACCGCGATTATACTATATATAGATGATCGCGTTCAATATCTATTTGAACATACCTTATTATAAAGAATATCAGAGAATTCCTTTACGTTGTGTGACTGTGGGTAAAGGCCTGATATGCCAGAAATGACAATTTTTTCTCCATCCAGCGTAATATTGTCCCTCGTTTCCGGTGAAACGACATCCTCAGGTGTAGATATGTGTTCTTGAGGTATAGGCGTCATCGTTGATCTCTGTAAATATAGCAGTTAGTTACTAAGTGCCTTATCTAAACAACTTAACTTTTAACAGAAAACTCACAAAAAGAAATGCTCCTGCAACTTATACCCGGTAGTGGTTAATTTCCACTTCTCCCGTTGTCATATATATAAACCATAGTTACATAGTTTTAAATTAATTAAAATAGAATGAATAAACACAATGAATAGTTAGCAAAAATTAAGTAGGTAACGGCCGGCAGGCCTTGTTTTTTATAAACCATTAAAATTCATAGGCCGCAGAGCCGAGGTCCCTATCTACTTCTAATCCCAACCACGTGCTGATATTTTCTTATACCCTGTTTTCGGTAGACCCCTGTTTTGTGCCCTTTCGAATATTTACGAGTTAAGAACAACTTTGTGAACACTGATGTCAAGTCGGTATCAGTCGGAGTTTTCAAATTTTATGTCATAGTCAAAATCATGTATTCAAGATTAGTAGTAGTACTTTTTGAGCATCATTTTTACATTTAAGACAGCCCCCAAAATGTCTGCCCTTCACCGGCGGCACAACAAGCTCCCCAACACATTTCTATCGGTTAATTTAATATAGGTAGCAGTAAAAAATAATATATAAATCAACTGATTGATAGTGAATTTAAATAAATAAAAAGTAAAAAAACTTAAAAAAAAATAAGTTTTTATTTAAATGCGTTTAAAAGAATAAAATATTTTTTTCCTTTAACTTTTACTGATAATGAAAGTCTTAAAAAAACATTACGTCATTACACAATGTATATTATACAAAAGCTTGTCGCGAAATTTAACTGTATAGATAAACAAGTAAATTAAATAACTTGATCTGATTGATTTTAATATTTAAAATTTTCACACTAAGTAAATAATAAAGCTTTATTTATTCCTTACACATGGTTTACATTAATCCTAAATATTACTTTTAGTGTTAGTATTATACTTATTCTGGTTTGTTAATATATGTTATTAAACTGCGTTAACGCGTTTTGTTGTAAGGACCGCTCTGGCGGTGAAAGCCTCCTCCATATCCTTCCATTCCGCTCTGTTTCTTGCCAGTCTGCTCCAGGTATTTCCCGCCGTGGCAACTGTCATCACTCCATCGTTTGAATGGCCTTCCTTTCCGTCTTTTATTGTGAATAAGGTACCAATTAGTGATAATTCTGGACCATTTGTTCCCTGGTGATCTTTGGACATGCCCAGCCCATTTCCATTTTTGGGTCATTATGGTTTTTGCTGTCTTTTACCTTGGTAATTTTCCTGACGTCTTCATTTCTCACTTTATCGCTTAGCTTAAGGCCCAGGAGGCTCCTTTCCATGCTATTTTGGTACATGTTTGGAAAGGCCATGTTTGGGAAGCGTAAGTGAGACAGGGTACTAAACATGTCTGCATAGCTTTAATTTTCAGTTGAACTGGTAGATTACTCTTGAATACATCCTTCATTGCCCAATACTTGTTCCAGGTTATTTTGATTCTTTGCTAGAGCGAAGAATCAAAATAACCTGGAAGTCATGCAATGATAAGAAGTAGACTTCTTTATCATTACATGACTTGAAGGATAGTAAATGTCCCAAATAAATATAGTCTGCGGCGTATTCGATTTCTGTTGAGTCTGACTTTATAATTATGGTTTGCCTGTTTGTCATTAATTTAGTTTTCTCCCAGTTCATTTCTAGACCTACTGTTCTGCTTTCTTTGCTGATTTATTTTAATTCTAGCGTTACTTTTGCTGTATATTTCCTTCAATATTTTGATATAGTCATGGTTGTTATACTCCTTGCTTTGATAGAGCTCGCCAAATTGCACTATGGAATATAGAGTCAAATGATTTGCTATAGTCAATAAAGCATATGTAGCATATATATAAGCATATATTCAATGTATTTTTCAATGACAAGTTTCAAAGTGTGGATGTGATCTGTTGTCGAAAACCCCTTTACAAAACCCCTTTACTGCCTGTTCTACTACTAGATACTTGTAAGACGTCGGAGTAGAGTCGATGCAAACACCTTGTAGACACACGACGTGAGGCTGATTGGTCTGTAGTTTGATATTGATTTCGGGTCTCCTTTTTTGAAAAGCAAAACGATATCTGAACACGTCCACTGTTTTGGTATTTCTTTTGTTGATAGCATTGAATTGAATAGGTTTGTTAGTGGTAAAGTGAGAGCGTTTGTACCCGCAATTAGCATTTCGTTTGTAATACCATCAGATACTGGGCTTTTTTCTGGTTTTAATAACTTTAACGAGCATTCGATTTCATTTATATTAAATATTGGTACTTCGTCATTATTTGAGAAACTCTTTTCTCGGCTAGTTGTTCCTGGTTTGTAATATCTTGTGATGCATACAGTTGTTGGTAAAAGTTTGTGGCTCTTTGCATGATCCCATCTCTGCTCGTAACTGTAAATTTTTTCTCGTTTTGAAGCTGGTTCATCACTTGCTTTGAGTTGGTTAGATATTTATACGCCTTTTTAACTGCTCCAGATTTTCTAATGTGATTTTCTATAATATTGACTCTTTATTGTCTCATATTTTTCTTAATCTGTTTATTTATCTGTCTATATAACTTGCTAAGTTGAATTTTTTCGCTTTTTGTTTTATTGTGCTTGTTTTTTAAGTATTGTCGTTGTTGACTAAGTTCTATAATTTCTGTTGTTATTATTGCTTTCTTCCTTTTGTTATAGTTTGATGATGCAAACTTGATGCTAGCATGTTCAGCGCTCTGTAAGATTGTATTCTCTATAATGTCATAGTAGTTCTGCACAGATGTTGTCGTGTATGGCTCTATGAATTTGTTGATTTCTGCGGTGTACATTTCGTAGTTAATTTGTTTTCGTGCTGTTGTAGAGAAGTTTTTACGTGGTAGGTGCCTGCGCTCAATATTGATTGTTATTCTAACCATGCGGTGGTCACTTGGGTGGTGTATGGTATTTATCACACTGCAGTTATCTATAATGTTCGATTTGTTTGTGGCAATGAAGTCTATTTCGTTTCGAGTATAACCATCAGGTGACAGCCAAGTCCGTCTTAGTTTTCTGGGTTTTCTGAAGAGCGTGTTAGTTATTTTCAAATTATTCTTAAGGCAGAATTGAACAAATCTTTCACCTCTCTTATTTCTTTTACCGTATCCGTAGCTGCCCATCATTATGTTCTCGCCTTCTGCTGGTTGTCCAACTTTGGCATTCATGTCCCCAAGAAATATAAAATTTGGGTTTCTTTTTTCCTATAATGTATCTAGGCTGGTGTAAAACTCTTATATCTCTATATTTCTTTTTCGCTTGCTTTTTGGGTAGGTACGTAGGTTTGACCGATACTATAATAGTTTTCCATGCAGCTTGATGTAAATTAAAACAACTCTATCTGTTATACCGATAAAATCAAGGACCTCTACTGACAGTTGTTTTTTAACTAGGAATCCTACTCCATATTTACCTTTGGTGTGGCCGTAATTGTAAAGGTAGTAATCGTCTCTGTCTTCTATTGTAAAACCTTGTCGTCTCGTTTTACTGATGCCTATTATATCCCATTTTAGTGATGATATAGCGTGCTCCATTTCCATTATTCTTGATTCATTTGCTAGGGACCTTACATTAAAGGTGTCAATGTAGAGCTTAACATTTTTTCTTGTTTTAGTTACTGGAGGATTGTAGTCTTTCGCCCCCGCGGTGACCAGTCGTATTGAGGGACGTAATTCGTTATTTCTTTTAGAATTTTTGGTGCTTGTTCGACTTGCGAGAGGAGGCGGCGTTGATTACTATACTGCGTGTTCATCATGGTTGTCTGGCTGGTTTGACGGGTTGTTTGTATTTTTGTTCACTAAGTAATTTAACATACTAGGCTTAAGTACTCCTTCTGTGATGCTAGATGATCTTTGCAGTGATGAGTGGGCAGATTTAGGGTTGTTTTTCCGTTTTTCTTATGGTCTTCTATCTGCTACTTTGTGAGGGTTTGAATGGTTAGACTCGGAAGAAACGGAAAGCATTCTCTTTTTGCTAGATGTATCTGATTTATTTTCAAGTACGATGAATTTATCGTATTTAATAATAGCTTTATTTGCTTTTTCTTTTTTAATTTTAACCCTTTCCTGTAATTCTTTCCTTTCTTCTAAGATATGTTTTGGATAATCCTCTTTTATATAGTACTCAGTATTATTTAGTAACGATTTTTGCTTGAATATGTCAATTTTTCATACCAAGTGTTGTAAAGGTTACTGTTATTGGCCTAGGCCTTTCCCCTTTTCTTAACTAAGTAAATAGGAGTACTTAAATCTCACGACAAGCTTTTATATAATTTAGGAAAAATTATGATGATCAATGTCAATATTTTATAATTAGTAAAATAGGGCTTGCAACTGTCAGTTATTTTAAGGTTAAACATAGATCGAAGACATCTTTTTTGTACTTTAAATATGATTTCTTTTTTCGTAGAGCCCCAGAAGATAACGCCAAAGAACGGATTCCATTACTACTATTACCACACGTAATAGGCCGTTAATAATGTTTTTATATTAACTACTCGCGATAGTGAGAACAGGGCTACAGCTACTACTAATTCAGGGGATAAGAGCTACTACTAATTCTTTTACACGACGTGTCAATATGGGCTTTCCAAATTAAATTTTTATGAATCGTTAGTCCCAGAAACTTTTTAACATTATTTGCGTCGATAGTAGTATTATTATATTAATGTCAAGATTATTATTTAATGTCAACGCCCGTTGGTTTAAGTGCATTACAAAAGTCTTTTTAATATTAATTTTCAAATTGTTATTATCTAACCAGGTAATAATATTATTTAAAGTCATGTTGATGTCATTTTGGTATAGATCTTTGGATTGACATGGTATGGTTACTGTACTATCATCTACAAAAAGCGTCATAGGATATTTAGTGCATTTAGGAAGGTCGTTAATATAAAGCGTAAAGAGTGAGGTCCCAGCAAGCGTAAAGAGAGAGATCCTCCCCTGAGGTACACCGTGAGTAACTTTACGTTATTTTGAAATATATATCTTCACGCTTAGTCTGGGCGTTAATTTTAGTCACTACTGTTTTTTTAATTATAGATAAGATTGCATGAGATCCAAAACCGTTCCTCAAACTCCACAGGCATCGAGTTTTTTTAGTACCGTTTTATGTTTAACATAATCGAATATATACATTTTATCAATAAATTATATTTATTTCTTTAGATAGATCTTTTACTTTTAAGAGTCAATGTTTTTTTTTAAAGCTAGATGGCTCTGGCATTTCCTAACTAACAACCTCTGAGAAGAAACACCGAAACAAACTTAGAGAATCATAGTCCCTTTTAAAGGCAAGACAGGATATTATCAAATATGTGAGTGTTACAATGCAGGGCAATGTCTGAAATGGCCTTTTGAAGAAAGAACCATAGCGGTTTTGAGTAGATCAGTCCCAGCCGATGGCACGCATGCAAAAGTCATTGTGCAGCTCGACCATAATTTAGGCTCAACAATCCGTCCCACGATTATACCAATCAATCAATCAAATCAAAATAGTTTTATTTTCATATAAACCATATACAGGCACTTATGAAATGTCGAGTATAGGTGCACGGTTCCAAATTGGTCGTTTCCTATGGAGAAGAACCGGCAAGAAACTCCATGGTTACTCTTTTAAATTATAGTGGTTTACAATGATGTTCGGTACAATAATAATTATAAATTGGATACTTACATGAGAGGACAATTTAGGGATGTTGAGAAGATTACAATTAAATAAAATACAGCTAGGCATAAAATAAAGTTCTAAATAGTTCTCCCACTTACAAACAGTAGTGACTAATAAACTATCTATAGCAACTGACAAAACTTGTCACTGTAAGATATTCGAACATTTAGGATAATGCAAATGTCCATGTAAATGTAAATGTCAATGTAAATGTAATTATAAATGTAAATGCAATTGAGTGTCTATGGAACTGTCAGCAAAAATGCAAGTTGTCCGACTAAAACCACGATTTATTGAACACTAAATTAATTAAGAATAAAACTGTACGAGAATTGCTGCGCTGCATGTCAATGCACTACAAAAATGTAGACCGCGGTCAAAGTACACATACGCGAGCCTATGTAACTAACTTATTGCAATAATTATAAATTAAATATTTTAAACCATAAGGCTGCCTCCCGAGCTTATAAGTATTCTCAAGCACTGGTATGGAAACCAGGTCAATAATGTTTGGTGGGCGGGTGTGTTGTCGGAACCATATCAGCTGGAGTGCGGGGTAAGACAGGGGGGGCTAACTTCCCCTGCCCTCTTTAATTTATATATGAATGCCCTGATTGAGGCGCTCAGCAGTAAGCATGTCGGTTGTCATATCGACGGTGTCAGTGTCAATAATATAAGTTATGCAGACGATATGGTGCTGTTGAGCGCATCAGTCAGCGGTATAAGGTCATTAATGACCACTTGTGAACGTTACGCTAAAGAACATGGGTTACTGTATAACGTAAAGAAAAGTCAGTACATTGTCTTTGAGGCGGGGACCAAATATCATCTTGATGTACCGCCTATACGACTAAATGGGGTATCTCTTGTACGAGTGGAACAATTTAAATATCTCGGGCACCTAGTAACTACTGACCTTAAGGACAATGTTGATATCGAAAGGGAACGGAGGGCTTTATCTGTACGGGCGAATATGATCGCCCGCAGATTTGCACGCTGTACTGCAGACGTAAAGGTGACTCTCTTTAGAGCATATTGTTCAACTTTTTACACTTGCAGTCTGTGGGAGAAATATTCACAAACGGCGTATGCAGCCCTCCGTGTTCAGTATAATAATGCTTTCAGGAGACTGATGGGGTTGCCATGGCGTTGTAGTGCGTCAGGTATGTTTGCGGCGGCGCATGTAGACTGTTTCTACACTACAATGCGCAAACGTGCAGCATCACTTGTGGCAAGAGTTATGGCCAGCCCCAACAGAGTTCTGAATATGATAGCTGACAGATTGGATTGTCCATATATAGTTCACTGCTGTCAGTTACATTTACCTAAATACTAACCTAACTTACTTAGTATACTAACACTTAGTTTTAAGCAAACGAAATTGTTACTAACCCTATGAGTCTTTGTGCTTGAAATAAAGTTTATATTATTATTATTATTATTAAACCCATGTACGTGCATCGTACAATCACCAAGATTTACGGAATTAGATGTAAGTATCACGTCAAAAACGTGGTGGTTAATAGACTTACACATAAGTCGTTACAGAGGTTCCAGGGAAGCCATATGTGCAGAAGTATCAGTCCAACTATCCCCAAACGTCCCTATCATCGACATAGTCTTGTACTTTATTAGGATGCGTTTAACATGTGCCTTAAACTTTCCATCGGTAAGTTCTATTACAGATTTGGGCAGCTTGTTATAAATTCGTACACCATTTCCTAAAAATAACTTACTTACTTGTTTTAGAAAACCTATATTTTGGTATTACTAGTTTATATTTGTTACGTGTGTTCAAGCTATGGATATCACTCCTAATATTATAATTCTGCTGATGTTTGCGAACAAATAAAATATTTTCTAAAATATAAAGTGACGGCATTATAAGTATATTGATATCCTTAAATATGGTTCTAAGAGACTCCCGAGGCCCCATATTATCTCTCTTTTGTAGAATAAAAACGGAATCTGTCAGCTGCTGTGCCCTATAGAAGGATGCCGTAGTACATGATGCTATGAAAATATGCAAAGTATACTGGCCTAGCTGTAGCAACATCGGTAACCGCATATGCAGCAGAGCTCAACCTACTCGACAAGGTCTTAATGTGAGCACTCTAATGCAATTGACTGTCGATAGTAATACCTAAAAATACTGTTTCCTTAACTATGTCTAGTTTATTGCCTTCAAGCGTTAAATTTAAATCTACTTGGGGGACATTTGGTAATGAACATTTAAGGCATTTTCTTTTATTTGCATTGAGTACAAGATTATTTGCTGCAAACCACTTCGAGAGAAGGACTAGGCTTTGCATGCCGTTGACATGGGTAACATTTCTATCTTTCCTATTTAATTTAAAAATAAGGGAGGTGTCATTAGCGAACAGAATAGTATCTGATAAGGGGGTCATCCTATATGGGAGATCATTTATATAAGTCAAAAATAGAAAAGGCCGAAGGATTGATCCCTGTGGCACACCTATCTCGACTACAGAGCTTGGAGAAACTGCACTATTTACCCCTACTTTTTGCTGTCTATTAGACAAATTACTATGTACAAGATCAGCAGCTCGTCCACGTATTCCGTAATTATGTAATTTACATTTGTTATCAACGCAGTCAAAAGCTTTGGAGTGATCACAGAAGATGCCAATAGCTTCCTGTGAGCTCTCCCAGTCCTCCAATATATGAGTTACTAGTTTAACTCCTGCATCAGTAGTCGACCTGCCCTTCGTGAAACCGAACTGATGATCATGCAGTATTTTGTTAATTTTAAAATGAGATAACATTAATTTGGTCAAGCATAATCTTTTCAAATATTTTATTAAGTGCCGGAAGTACAGAAATCGGCCTGTAATTTGAGGGATCACTCTTGCAACCCGATTTGAAGATCGGTATGACCTTACTATGCTTCACTAAGTCAGGAAATGTCCCACTATCCAGACATTGGTTAAATATGTCTGTTAGAACAAGAGCAACAGCATCAAGGATGACACTTAGTATGTATGTACGTACGTACCAGATCGGAACATTTGCGTAGGCCACATAATTTTTTTTTGTGTTTTCCATGCTAAACTAACTTATTTTTTTACTTTTTAGTTATCGCTAATTAACAGTTGAATTTAATATTAAGAGAGGTAGTCATTCCACTGAAATTGGAGCTGTCCGACTGGGGAAGCACTCCGCCCTGCAGAAAATCTAAGTAAAATAACACTGCTTTGAGTTGTGTTGTGTTTCTTACGGTGAGCAAGGTTGCCAGTGCTCCACGAGGAAACGTTGTGTTGGCAGTGGGGGGACTTTGACCCTTATACTGTCAACCCAACTATTTCTATTTCGTTTTACAGTGAGTGATACCCCTGGTATTACAAGCGTCTATAAGCTACGGTAACCGCTTACCATCAGGTGGACCGTACGCTTGTTTGCCACCTTAGAAGTATAAAAAAAAATATTTAAGTCCCATCCTGAGAAACTCTTATTCACTTGTTTTTGACATGCAAATGACGTATAACGAATCAGTGCACGAGGTCCGTTCCGTCGTGCCAATTTACAATTTGACATTTTCACTTCGACAGATTATAATCTACCGAAAAATAATGCGTTACATTGTAAGCAGTAGGTACAGGTATGTTACGGTTCATAATCTTTCGACAGTTTACAATCTCGCAAAATAAAAACGTAAAATTGTAAATACCTTTAGATTATAATCTATATTATATGTGATTTGATAAAAAAGCACTCCGACACATTAAATCTAGATGTCAAATATTTAGTTCCTAGTTGCGCTAAACCACCAAAACTGAATGGGCTGTCTAAGATACACAAAACTAATGCTCCGTTGCGTCCAATAGTCAGCCAAATCGATTCACCAACCTATAGATTACCTCACTACACTAAGAGGGAACACGGCAGCACATGTGAAGGACTCATACCATTTTGTCAGTGAAATAAAACACCTACATCTCACCGACAATGAAACTACGGTTAGTTTCGATGTTCAGTCATTATTTACATGCTTACCTGTTGAAGACTGCATCAGAATTGTATTTAGGAAACTAGTAGAGAATAACATGCCTATTGAATATGCTGAACTATTAAAACATTGCCTAACATCTGGCTATTTGTTGTGGAATAATCAATTCTACACGCAAGTAGACGTATACCAGTGAGTATATAACAAGTCCCTCTTTTTAAAGATGTTATCATTTCTTACGCTCCTTCCTTAGTTTTTGCATCATCGCTGATCACAGCTGATTATAATCGACATTACAGCGTTTAGTAGAAAAGATTCAATAGACCAAGCAACTTAAGATAATACCAGCCATGAGTGATGGATACCCATATAGTGGTTATTTTTTTTTCGTTTTACAATTTCATTAAGTCAAAATGATTAGCAATTTAAATTATTTAATTTAGGTATGCCTATGTATTAAATTAATTTAAAATAGACGGAATAAACACAATGAATACTTAGCAAAAATTAAGTACAAAGCTTTTCCTTTATTTAATTACTAATTTAGGTACTGCTGCCGTGTAAATTTGTCGAAGTTTCGAGTCGCAACAAACAACTACGCACAACGATTATACTATTTTACGTTTAATATTAAACAAGGACGCACGTTGTAATATTTTTTTTCGTTGAACGTAACTCTAAAGTATTCAAGACATGTAGGTTGAAGTATATAGTAATGTATGTGTCGTCAATAGATGTTGGTGCCGTCACCAGACTGACAATGTGAAAGCCTGTCGGCTCGGCTTAGGGTGCATGCTTTAATACGTACAACAAAACATGACAGACCATCACGCCTGTTTTTCCCGAACACTAAGGGCTTGTCTACATCGCCACGTCACGACGTTGTTAACGTGGAATGGTGCGGCGTCGTGGAGAGGTGCGTCATGACGCGAGGTGATAATGCACAGTACGGCAACATCGCCGCGGAACGACGCGTCAGACATCATAGGATGAACGTGGCTACGATGCGCTCGCTCAGTGGATGTTTCATTGTCTAAGCGATTATACTCCTTCCAATATTTTATTTTACTTTTGACAACTGCTTAAGAACGTAACTGTTCCAAGATTCGCAGAAGTAAACTAAGATGCAAGGTAAAAGAAATATATTTACTGTCTAATCATATTTATCTATTTATTCTGTTTATTAAACCTCTACCCAATAAAAATATTATAATGCCTTAAATGTCTCCGTTTAATAAAAAATAATGATGAATCATTTGAGTGATAAAAACAGTTATGTTCTACAGTACTTAGTGATGGAGATCGAATGTATTTGCTAAAAAATTAATGAATCGAAAGTAATCGCTTCGCTGTAGTATGTATATAAATTAAAAATAAAATTCAGTATAAGATTTTTGGGCTTTCTTGGCGCTTACCTTGGAGGATCATCCGTACTTACTATAAAAAAGCCTAGGCTATATATTCGTCAGCTGTTCGGTATTTCTTTTATTTTGGTTGAGTAGGCACCTACCTCGGTGTTCTAATTTGGTAAGGATTGGAGTTTAGTAACCTTCGGCGACAGAAGTTTGTTATTTTATCCAGAATAAAGAGAATTCTATATATTACTAGCTGACCCCGCAAACGTTGTTTTGCCATAAAAAAAATATTTAGGGGTATGAAAAATAGATGTTGGCCTATTCTCAGACCTCCCCGATAAACACAAAAAATTTCATCAAAATCGGTCAAGCCGTTTCGGAGGAGTATGGCAACGAAAACTGTGACACGAGAAATTTATATATTAGATATATAATTTTCAGACGCTTTGATTGTTTTATTAAATTTACTAATAAATATAACAAAATATATATTTTCATTGAACACCTATTTCATTTATAACGAATTTCATTTAAAAAATTATATAATATTTACCATCATAAAACTAAAAAGAAAGAAAGCTGGTAGGTTGATGAAATTAAAATACTGTAAGCGGGCAGCCCTATCGCGTGTTTACGCACCGCGCGGCTGTAGGTAATTATTTCAAGTTCAAGGCCGAGTCACAATACTGTATAGATATCATTACCGTGGTTTCACGTCATCGTGATATCACGCGACGTCGTGACGTGGTGATGTGGAAAGCGCAATCAGAGGTGTGTTAATGTACAGATGGCAGCAGATCAAGCTATCCAAAACTGTCAAATTTTCCCAATTGAATATGAACCTTATTATAATGTGTTAAAGTTGAAAATCTATTAAAGAAATTTGACAGATTGGAGTAGGTTGATGCGCTGGCCTGTGTACAACCACAGTTCGCCTGTATGTTTAGATCCCATGTAATAGGGGGCGAGCCTACTGCAATTTATAATGTAATTAATTTATTTGGTACAGACATGTACTCGATTGTTTGGATTTTAATGTATTACAGTTACTGTTTAGAAGGAGCATGTCTCATTTCATATCAACATCGTCAACCCATACACTGTCCCACTGCTGGGTGCGGGTCTCCTCTCAGGATGACAGGGATTAGGCTATAGTGCACCACGCTGGTCTAGTGCGGGTTGGCAGACTTCACACGCCATCGATGAAATCTCTCAGACATGCAGGTTTCCTCACGATGTTTTCCTTCATCGTTGAAGCGAGTGATAATTAATTATTAATACGCACATGATTTCAAAAAGTCAGAAGTGCGTGCCTTGGATTCGAACTCGAAACCTTTGACTTGTCAGCCCAATGATCATACCACTAGGCTATCACTGTTTTTCATTTCATTTCATATAAGTACTTACAATTATTTGGTTAATTTTGTCGGTTCGAGTCCGACATACCCTCGAACCTCCCCGGGTGGTAGACGATCCATGAGGATTTTCATAAGGAGTACATAAGCAGTACATAAGGAGTACATAAGGAGTACATATGGAGTACATAAGGAGTACATAAGGAGTACTAAGGAGTACATAAGGAGTACATAAGGAGTACGTGAGGAGTACATAAGGAGTACATGAGGAGTACATAAGGAGTACATAAGGAGTACATCAAGAGTACATAAGGAGTACATAAGGAGTACGTAAGGAGTACATAAGGAGTACATACGGAGTACCAGTTGTGTCAAGGTTGAATTATGTCGACACTGTGTATGGCCTACGTTTATTGGTCGAACCGATCGCCTTATCCCGAGAGTGCAGAATGCTTGCGCTCGTTAGATCCCTTATAGAACACACGATACCATTTCTTAATAGACATTCAATCCTCAAAATGAAGTCGAGACGATAATTGCATCTGGCGTGTCTCCTCTTTGGTGTCATCAAATACCAAAAATCGAAATATTTGTCTTGGCTAATCGCCCCTGCCCCGCTCGCCACGCCACCCCCACCTCGCTCGGCGCCCGCGCCCCGTGCGCGTGATATTCGGAGCAGTACCTACTTATTTATTGAGTACCTACTTACTTACAGACGCCCTCCGTAGATATTGGCGAACATGTTTTCATCCAAATGATTTGTTTACTGATTCTTGTTTTTTTTTTGTTAATTTTAAATTGAGATTGACAAGAAAAATTTAAAAAAGTCACCTAACCGGACGCCGCCCCTGGCGGATTGGCGCCCCGAAATACGCCCCTGCGCGTGCCACCAACTCGGGCCATTATCTGATCGGGCGGCGGAATCCCCGACTCAGTCTATCTGCGCCGTCCGGCGCCCGGTGCGTCTACTACGAATTGGAAGAGAGGTGGACAATTCTCACTCCCTGTAATCATAATACCTAAGGTATTAGTAGATTCCATTTCACGTTTTTCAATAAGCTTGCTAATATGAATAGCTACTAACCTCATTAAAGAAAATCTGGTTACGAGAGAGTCACTACGAAATATTATGCAGCAGGAACTAGGAAAAACTATCAAGGATACCATTAAAGAGTCAGTGACGGATCAGCTATCCAGCATAAGTGAGCGTCTGAGTGCCTTCCACGACTCGCTCACTTTCTTTAACCAAACATTTGAGGAGTTTAAATTTCGTCTGGAACAAAAGGAATCCATCATTACGACTCTGCAAGCCGATAATGACCGTTTGAAAACAAATATCAATGAGTTGGCAACACGTTTAAATGTAGTTGAGCAGCATATGCGTGAGAACAATGTAGAAATCAACGGTATTCCTGAACACAATAACGAAAATCTGGCTAACACATTTATCAACCTATCTAAAACAATCGGGAGTTCCTTGAATGACAGCGACATATTACAGATTACTCGAATCGCTAAACTAAATAAGGATAATGATCGCCCCCGTTCGGTCATCGCAAAGTTACAGTCTCCTCGGCAGCGCGACACGATCCTGGCAGCAGTTAGCAACTACAATAAGAAACACCCTGAAGATAAACTGAGCTCTCACTATTTGGGTATAGCCGGCAAACGAGCTCCTGTATTTGTGACTGAACACCTGAGCCCTGCCAATAAACAGTTACATGCAGCAACGAGGAAACTAGCCAAGGAAACTTCATATAAATTTGTTTGGATTCGTAATGGCAGAATCTTTGTTCGTAAGGATGTTAACCATGATTCTATATATATTCGTAACTTGGATACTTTAAATAGACTGAAAATTGAGTAAATTCCTTGCAATAAAATGAACAATTTAGAGTTTAACATAGCAAAAATGCTTAACATATACTACCAAAATGTTAGAGGAATGAGAACTAAAACTAATGACATTTACCACAATATTTTGTTAAACAACTATGACTTAATTGCTTTTACAGAAACATGGTTAAACTCAAATATATGTACTAGTGAATTTATTGATGATAGATATATTACTTTTCGTAAAGATCGATTGTTTACTGGGACTTCCAAAAAAGATGGAGGCGGAGTGCTACTTGCTGTTTCAAAACACATAAAATCATCAAGAGTTCAGAGCTGGGAGACCAGTTCTGAAGATTTATGGATAATTTTAGAAATCAAAGCCCAACATTCTATAAGAAAAATTGCAATATGTATAGCTTACCTTCCGCCTCCGGTCAAAATAGAAAATTTATCCTTATTTCTAAATAACGCTGATAATATAGTGGCTAAAGTGGACGATGTCCTGATTCTTGGAGACTTTAATTTGGGTCTTATAAAGTGGAACCAAGTGAATAAAGGTTTTCAGCACACACTCCCCGAAAATTATACAAATACACTGGGTTATTCTCTAACCGATTTTATGTCATTAAATAATCTCTATCAGTTCAATAACGTAAGAAACATCAATGATCGAGTATTGGATTTGGTGATAAGCAATCTGAAGAACATTACAGTTACTCCTTCTCTTGACCTACTTAGTAGGCTCGATTCACTGCACCCTGGTTTACTCGTAAACATATCAGATACAACTCCCGTGACACTTAAATGTAATCATAAATCAGGATACAACTTCTTTAAGGCAGATTACGCTAAAATAGTAGCCAAATTGAAAGAAATAGATTGGGCTACCTTATTCTCAAAATGCGGTGACGTAAATGATATGGTCTCTCAATTTCACACTTCTCTTCAGAATGTTATTGCTATGCTGGTACCGAAATATAACCGCAAGAAGCAGAAATATCCAACCTGGTTCTCACATCGGTTAATAAAACTGCTTCATCATAAACAAAAAGTGAGACTAAAATGTCGCAAATATGAAAATCCACGTGATACTGTGGAGTTTGAGTGGTTGCGTGACCAATGCCATAAACTTATAAGATCGTGTTACAACTCATATAAACAAAGAATAGAATCAGACATAGTGCAAAACCCTAAGGCTTTTTGGCGTTATATAAAAGACAAACGCCAAGGGCAATCTAGGTTCCCATCCAGTATGCAATTAGATGGGTCGGTTGCTGATACTGGACCCGAAATTTCGAATTTGTTTGCCCTACAATTTTCTTCAGTGTATAGCGTGAATAACGTAGGGACAACTGATGTGTCCCATACTGTACAAAAAGTACTCCATAAAATAAGCCTTACAGAGAGAGAAGTTCACAACAAATTAAAGAAATTAGACACTCTGAAAGGCTCCGGTCCTGATTCTATCCCACCTGTCTTTATAAAGCGCTGCTGTAATGCACTAGCATTTTCGTTATGCACTATTTTTAATCGTTCATTGGGCGAGGGAATTTTTCCTAATGTGTGGAAACAAGCAAAAGTTGTACCTATATATAAAAAAGAGGATCCCGTGGATGTTAGAAACTATCGTCCGATCTCAATATTATCATGTTTCTCGAAAGTGTTTGAGTCCCTTATTTGTCCAATAATCACGCAACACCTTAATTCTAATGTTTCATCTGGTCAGCATGGCTTTTTGGCGGATCGTTCAGTGGAAAGTAACCTGATCCAGTTTGTGTCCGACATATCCGATTCTCTAGACCAAAGACTGGAGGTGGATGCGGTGTACACGGACTTCAGCAGTGCTTTTGATAAAGTTAGTCACTCACTACTTTTGTCGAAATTAGCAGCTAATGGCGTACATGGATCACTGCTGAGGTGGTTTGCATCGTATCTAGAACAGAGGACACAGAACGTTGTCTTGAATGGTTACGTGTCAAAGCCATATGTGTCCAGTTCGGGTGTTCCGCAGGGATCCCATTTAGCACCAGTCTTATTTCTGCTATTCATAAACGACTTGGGGCAGGTTATCAAAACCTGCAAATTCTTAATGTTTGCCGATGACCTTAAGATCTACATGCCAATCATGTCACCAAACGACTCTGTGGCGATGCAACATGACTTAGATCAAATAGTAGATTGGTGCAATAAAAATGGCATGACCTTGAACGTTAAAAAATGCTTTCATATAAAATTTTCCAGAAAGAAAAAGGCTAGCGCAACATCTTACAAAGTCAACAACGTAACACTTACCAGGGTCAGTGAAATTCGGGATCTCGGAGTGATAATGGATGAGGGATTAACTTTTAGGCAACATATAGATAGTTGTGTTAAAAAATCTGCCCAGCAACTAGGCTTTCTGAAAAGGAATACTCAAGGATTTAGATCTGTAAAATCTAAAATCGTTCTGTATAATGCGTTAGTGCGCAGTAAATTGGAATACGCCAGCGTTGTTTGGAATCCGTTTTATTCCATACATTCTCAGCGTCTAGAGAGTGTACAGCGGGCTTTCACCAAACACCTTGCTTTTATGGCCCCCGGCATATCTCATAGGTGCCCATACCAACAACGTCTGACATTCTTCAATATAACTTCACTATATCAACGAAGAATTATGCATAGCCTTTTGTTCCTATACAAGTTAGTCAACGGTCATATTGATTGTAGCGAACTACTATCGCGTATTTATTTGAGTGTTCCACACAACATTCCACGGTATCCTCTTACCGGATTGTTCCATCGCCCTTCTACCCGTACCAACATAGGTCGCAACTCCCCACTAGCGAAGATGTGTGACAACCTGAATTCACTTATTAAGTCCATTCCTGAGACAGATATATTTGATGACTCTAAGGCGAAATTTAAATCGAGAATCCTGGCTTCCCTACGTGCTAACAAGTCTCCTGATCAAGTCAGTTGTCCAAAAAGTTAACTTGGTTTTATCTGTATTTCCTGGTTTACTACTGTTATGTTTTCCGTTTTATTGTATGTATTGTGTGCTATTGTTTTATATCGTGCTTCTTTGTAGTAGTGTATAAATAATCTGGCGTGTTTTGTCAATGTTGTGTTTGCCCGTAATTGGCATATATATTAGAATATTACCATAAGACTCAATGTACCAATGTCCATATATGTGCTGTGGGTGAACCTTAAATAAATAAATAAATAAATAAAATCTGACGGAGTCTGTGATCTAGTGGTTCGAATGTCGGTCTGCTGATCACGATGTCATGGGTTGGATTCCAACAACACACAAATATTTATGTGTGTTTGTGTGTCTGGGTATCTATTTATTATAAGTATTTATTTATAAAAAAGTATACCAGAAGATATTACGTCCTACTCAAAGTACGATGTTTGAGATTAGATGGTACTGTAAAAGTGTTCCATAATAATTAATTTTTATATAGGTAACATAAAATAACACTACAGTTTTTTAAGGTGTATTTTACTGCGTCCCAAAAACAATCATTTACCGAATTTATTACACTTTTGATAAAAATCAAAGATATACATTATTGTTAATAAATATGGTAAGTTTCACACAGATTCTTATTTTCAAATTCACTTAGTAAGTCTTTGTCTAGAAATCGGTTTACTATGGCTGGACACTCCATATCGTAGGCTAGGTAGGAGAGAGGTGTGCGTAGTTGATGCACGGCGACCGGTCGCTGAGAGTACCTCACCGGGAGCGGTACCGGCGTCGCGGGTACGTCCGCAGCGCGCAGCAGCACCAGCTGGGAGCGCAGCGCGTGCGCCCGCGGCACATAGCCACGAGCACGCTCGATGCGTGCCAGAGCAGCCTCTATGAGCGCGCGAGCGTACTGAGCCGAGTACGGTACACGGCCTAGCAGAGCCCGAACGCATGCATCTACTTTTTGTGACCAAGAAGCGGCGTGCCGTAGTACGTCGTTCAGCTGAACTGTGTCCTCACCGCCCAAAAGTTTAAAAATGTGCCGAAGGACAGCCATCGCCAGCTGCTCCTCTGTTTCAAAATCGCGTAGTTGTTCTTCAAGTATTATTTGGAAATCATCTGGTAAACATCCAACAAGGAAAACGGTACCGGTTAATCCTGAAATAATAGATAATTTTCGTTGTTATAAAATATGAGATAAATTCTTTTAAATAACCGAGTGATTTACTTTATTTCACAAATTTATGTAAAATCACCTAATCATAATAATAATATATCGAATAACCGAAGTGAAATAACACTGCTTTAATCTATGTTGTGTTCCTAACTGTGAGCAGGGTTGCCAGTGCTCCGCGAAGAAACGTTGTGTTGGCAGTGGGGGGACTTTGAGCCCTTATACTGCCAACCCAGTTATTCCTCTTTCGCTTTACAGGAACGGCAACGCGCAAGTGGTACCCCAGGTGTTGCAAGCGTCTATAGGCTACGGTAACACTGCCCATCAGGTGTGTCATATGGTTGTTTGCCACCTTAGTGGTATAAAAAAAAAATGTTACACATAGTTGCAGCACCTTTGCTCAGAAGGAGGCACTCAAACTCAATACTCCTAAGTAGTGCATAAAACGCTACGCTGACATAAACTCGCAGTGTCACGCAGGTACCTAGGTACGCAGGTACCTAGGTATTACCACTTGTGTGAGACGGAAAGGTTAATTTTACCGTGGTCTTCTAATATTGCAGCCACTTCGAGCACCACCAGCACTCCGGTCTCGTAACCCAATAGATAGAAGTTATTTTCAATCCGAGTTTTGTTTAATAGGATCTGTAAAAATAATGTTCATTAGTAAGGTCTTTGGCATTTATAAAATAGGCATGTATAATTATTATTGTATCGAACATCCTTGTACAGAAGGATAATTTAAAAGAGTACCTAACGATTGAGTTTCTTGCCAGTTTTTCTCCATAGGAAATGACTAATTTGGAACCGTGCACCTAGATTCGACATTTCATAAATGCCCAAATATAGTTTGTAAGAAAATAAAACGATTTTGATTTTGACGTCAATATCTTATATCATTTATATAAGACATTGAAATAAAACTATTCTTGGTGGAGCGTTAGAAATCATAGTATTCTTCAGATATTTATTAATATTGGGTGATATACAATATGTAACAAAAACCCTGTCCGATCCGAAAGAGGCGTATTCCTTTTCTTATATACTTACTAATAAACATAAATAAAAATACGATTTTAAAGAAACCAGAAAGTATCGATTTTTTTTCTTCTAATAAACTTACACAATTCTCCACTAAATATGGGAAAATTTCATAAGTTGACAATACTCCACCCAGCGGCGAAATCTTTTAATATTTACCAATTTATTTTTCATTTTTACCTCAAAGGACCGCCACGCGGTGCCGCTCCGTGCGCGCTTTGTCGTCACCGACAGACTGTACCTAACTACCTACAGAGCGGCACGTGTAAGCCAATTGTTGTCCTTGACATGTCAGTCTCGCATAGAGTTCGATAAAGCAATACATTTAGTTCATTGTTTCTTGAAAAACAACGTCAATAATTATTTACCTATTAGGTAAGCAACGCTATTCCTGTACGATATCAGCTGATACTCACGCGTAAGCGCAAGTATTGGGTATCACGATGCTTGTACGATACCAACTGATACCTCGCGTAGGCCCGGTAGGAGGTATTCATCCCTATGATTAATACGAAACAGCTGATACTTATGAAAAACACAAAAAAACGTCAATTATTTGTTTGGCGGCACGCGACAGAGCGGGCTGGCGGCACATGACAAAGGATCAAAAAGCGGCAAATTGCTCGGGCGGTTTCTTTGACACTAGTGTAGATCGAATTCAATAAACTTTATTTCGTGAATTGAGTGTTGACATGTAAAAGGTTTATTTTTTTTTTAAATTATATTTAAATGAATCGGGGAAAAAAAAAATCTCGTATCTAATTAACGTTTACGTGTTTGTGTACGTAATACGACACCTTATACGACCCTTAAGGATCGGACAGGGTTTTTGATACATACTGTATAATACTGGGTCGCTGTGGGAAACTCTCCGCAAGTATAAAGTTATTTTTCAGGAACTTATTATACTTTAATTATATTATAGTTTAATGTAATGACCCTCTAGTCATTACATTAAACTCATAAACTATTTATTGTATTCCTTAATGTAGACAGTATATATATGTGAATAAAAAGAAATAAGTAGGAGAGAGGAGGAACAGTTCAACCAAGTTAAAATCTAAAATACAAAAAGAAGTAAGATCCCATCAAGAATCCCTAATCCATGCGCCCTAGCATGGATTAGGGATTAGCATATGCCCTAACAGGCGTTGCGCAGGGGGGGGGGTTCTGGGGAGATCTGTTAAGTCTTTAACAGACACAGTGCTGTTGGTTGGTGGTTTTAGTGGGTAAGAATAGATCAGGGAGAGTGTCCCCGATCTAATCCCCGAAGACCCTTAAGTAGCTTTTTTGAAGGTTTCACCCCGTAACCAAAAAAAGAAAGTACACTTACGTGAGCGTATCTCTCGGCAGTTTCCCGCACGGTCTCCCGCGGGTAGTCGAGGCCCGGCTGCAGCACCAACGCGGGCAACTTCAGTCGCTCACACAGAGCGTGGAACCGCAGGTGGCTACCCTCCATACCCGGCACTATGCACAGGTATCTCTTATTTACGTTGAATTCACCTTTTAACTACGAAGGAAAAACCAACCTTGGTTCAGAGGAGCAGTTTATCATTCAAAAAAAAATATTTAAACGGGTTTTTCCAATTACCACTACAGATAAATGGTAAAAGGGTTGGGTTACAGATAAATGGTTCCGCTTTTTTAGATAACCAAACGTAGCAAAACGTTGAATAAGTTAAAAAAATTAAAATGAAGGTTTACTTTAATAATTTTTTTGCTGCGTGATAGACGTTACCATCAAGCTTGTGTAGCAGGATATATTGCGGCAAAAGTGTCCTAATGTACACTCACAGGTCGCCGCGCGCCGGTATGTTTAACTCCCATGTAAGGTAGGTATAGGAGATGAGCCAATTGCCATTACCGCAGCAAAAATCCAAACTCCGAGCTGCTACTGAGAATTTCATATTCAAAAATACCTAATAACACTTCTAGCTTAGCAATCGCGCTAATTAAAACAAGATTAATGAGGCCGTGATAGACGTTGAAGTAATTAAACGTTACTGAATACAGACCAATGTTATGTCTTTATTGAGTGTTGGAAGCTCCACCAAGTCACTTGTAGCAAGGAGTTCATCAGCTTCAATGCTACGATATAATGTTTCTAATCCAGTAGTGTTGTTTGGAACTATATCAGTTGCGTGGTCTGCGAGCTCATGTATACTAAAATTATAATTTAAAAAATTATTAGTATTATCTCTAAAATATGTACCTACATAATTATGTATAGCGCGTCCCAAAATTCAACGATACGCTTGGTGACCACCAAGGAGTGGACCAGTTGATCTACCATCTGAACTACCCAGGGAAAAATACAAAATAAACTTTTAAAGTTATAATATATATTTTTTTAAATTGAAATTTAAAACGCTCTATTATTTTTAAAGTAGTATGACTACAAATTTGTAAATATCATTTTTTTTTACATAAGCAACCTAAGTAGCATTGTTGTTCACCACAGTTCAAAATATAACGAGAATATCTGTAGTTTTAATTCAATAATAAAATTAAGTTCATTTTTTTCTTCATATTTTAGAAAAATAAAAGTTTTTATTAACTTTGACTTGTGACTGTATAAAAAATGTATCTAATATGGTAAGTTATTATACAAGTTAGCACAATCAAGGTTCTTTAATGGTATAATATATTCTAGTGAAACTAAGCCCAAAAATTTAATATGCATATTGTTGAGGTGATAGGGTTCAGATTTCACTGTAAGGATTTGATTGTTTTAAAAGAGGTGTTGCTTGGTACAATATTATTTTCACACTAACTTTAATTTTTTTGTTTTTTTTGACGGACATAGTTTTTAGCTCGAGGGAGCTTTAAAAACTTAACCGGACTAGGTGGCGAGGCACCAAATGCCTCCAGCCAGGGGCAACTTACAAACTAAGCAACACAGCTAAGGGCGTCCCCTGCGGGACTCGGACCTCGGCTTAGGGCGTTGCTGGGGGGGCAGCTAGGGACGGCTGGATCTGGGTTTAAATTATTTAGGGGCGAATTTAAAGCTACTGGCTCGGCACGGGCCGGCTCGAGCAAGGGACGGGGAGGATTACCGTTAAGGGGTCTTCGCGACGGGCCTCGCCGGCGAGGACGGTATATCGGGCGGCGTTTTTGTGCGTGTGTTTTGAGAGCGCTAGTCACTCTGTTTGACTCCTGCGCTAGGGTGATTTGGTCGTCAGGGTAAGTGAGTGCGTGCCTTGGGCGGCGCACTCTACTTATCTGAGAGGGTTTGTAGTCTACGCTACTGACCACAAGGGGATTAGGGTGAAGGGGGGCCAAATCGAAATAGCGCTTAGAGGCGCGTTTCATAAACTGCTTGATGGTAGACAGTTTTAGGTCTAAGTGAAGGTCCCTATTGCGCACGTACCAAGGGGCGCCCGTGGCTTTGCGCATGAATCTGTTTTGGAGGGTCTGCATCCTATGGATAGCGGGACTTTCTATGTGAGCGAATACGACACTCGCATAGGTCATGATGGGACTAACTTTAATGAAGTAATACAGTCATTTAAAAGGAAGATTGCACACATACAGATATATATATAGGTGCTTACAGTATACATACTATAAACTTATGTAATGGTCCGAACACATATTTTTTCTGAAGAAAAACCATTCAGTGTTTATTTATTTCTTAATCATTATATTCGTACGACCACAACTTACCCTTTTAGGGTCAAAGGTATTTTATATTCTTCTAGCGATGTGTTGAACTTAAGGTTTAGGAAGGCACATATCATTGGTATATTTCCACCATGTATTCCCAATTCGTGCAAAGTGGTGTCTAAACTCGTGTTTTGTGGGATTTTTATACCTGAAATATGAGAAAATCTGGAAAATCAATCTATGTAGTAAGACATAATGGACCATTTTAGTATTAGACAAACTAATGTTAGTCAGTACAAATACATCGCCCACACAAATTGTAACAGATGCTACGGGTTGTTGGAAGTATGTGTCACGCAGTAGCATCGTCAACGACAACGTAAATCCATGACACGGCTAAATATTTGTAGTCTATCAGGAATTATCTTGAAAAGTTATGCAACCATAATGAATATACATATATAGAAGTTATTTGGTATTTGTATGTTTATAATCTTGATTCCCATAAAGTGATTAAAGCCCACCAGGCTGTCAGATAGACTATCACAATCAAGATAGTTTTTATTTGCATGCCAGCAGTGGTAGACTATAGCCTAATGCTCATTCTGATGGGAGACCCGTGCTGATCAGCAAAGCAGGAGTTGATAATAATATTTACCGGCCACAGCAGCGAGTTGTTCAAGCAGTCCAAGCATGTGAGCACGCGCAGGCCGTGCGCACTGCACAGGCGCTCCGTTGCACATGGCGCGCTCCGCCGCATCTAGTGCGTCGCGATGATACGTGTGCTGCAACCAGTTATACGGTTATACTCTTAGATTAAAATAAAAAGCGTTAAGTATTACGAGAATCACTTCGTACCGGGATTGATCGAGATAGATCTAAGCTAGTTGCTGTATAGCCACATTGTGATCTGGTTAGACATGTATCCTGTCCCACAGCACTGACTGTAGATACCACTAGGAAATACCTGCAATAAGTTTTTTATTAAGTAGGTATAATACCAGAAACCCAAGGTTTAAAAACTTAATTTAAGTAAAAATTAATAGAAATAAAACAATATTAAATTGTACTAACCTAATCGGAGGAGATAACAATCTTGATGCTGAATCTAAAGAATCTACGAGTTTTTCATCGTATTTGTTTTTATCATCACAGGTTTTTGTGATGACCACGTATATGCCTTCAATATCTCCAAAACGACTGACGTTGTTTATTAATGTGTGCACATTTTTCAAGTCTGCTGATGTGCAGGCTATTTCAGCGCCAAGTTTTCGCCATGATCTAAGTGAATAAAATATAATGTAAAAAATTATCTTTAAATAATTCGTGAGTTGATGAATACACTATTTAAATGATATTTCTTTTAAATATGAAAACAATTTTACTCTATCTTGCACTGTTGATATGGTGTAATAGAAGTAGCATGAATGTATAGTTTTCTTGCTCCACGATTTACAAGTCTGTCGGCTAGTTGAACTCCTAGATAACCATCGTCCCAGAATAATAACTGCCATTGATCAGGATTGCATATAACTCTGTAACAAAATAAGAGTGCCGTCTTAGTGTCAGCTTCAGCTATGATTACGGTAGGTATGCGTTGTGGTAGTGGTCCGTCACATTACCTGGGGCTTGCAGGCGGCACTTGGTCGTGCAGGCGCAGCAGCACTCTGCCGCGGTGGCTGCTCGCGGCCAGCAGGCGCAAGGCGCGCGCGGCGTTGTGCGGCGCGTACGTCACGCGCGACAGCGGACGCACATAGCCGCCACTTATACCCTCGCTCAACATTCTTTGCAGATACTATTAAACGTTTTAAACACGATATTTAACAAATCTCAACTTTATAATGAATGTCCTTGTAAGGGGCAGGTCCTCCTTTGAAGGAATGTCTGTACTAATATTTAAATAATAAATAAATAAATAATAAATATTTTCTCGGTCAATTTTACACAGCACCATCTTTTTTTTTTTTTTTTTTTATAGTACGGAAAATCCTCATGGATCCTCCGCCACCCGGGGAGGTGGCAGGGTATGTCGGACTCATACCGACTAAAAACCGCACTTGCCTTCACCTGCCCTATTGTCATGGCCATGGGATCCGCGAAATTCGCCACGACCATGACAGGCTGTGGTCCAGCAGTTGCTGGACCCCGTCGATAAGCGAGGCCTCTCCTCGCATACTGTTTAGGCACGCTTCGTTAAAAGCGTGCCGCCTACTGGGGCCATTGTCTGGTCGGGCGGCAGAGTCCCCCAATTCAACCGCCCGCAGGCCACAGCTCATGGAGGCCGGAGGTCTGTCTGCACCCTCCGGCGCCCGGTGCGTCTACTACGGATCGGGAGAGAGGTGGACAATTCCCTCTCCCTTTCCGCCGCCTCCTTTGCAAGCATGACTTGTTCGCAGTAAGAGGCGGCAGCTTCCCACGCACTCTCACTCCCGACCATAGCCTGAATTACAGTCGGAAGCGAAAGGTCACCACCCACTGCCGCGACTAGATCTCGGCGCTGCTCTGCCCAAGCCGGGCATATCTCCAGCGTGTGCTGCGCCGTGTCCTCGGAGCAGTCCGCGCAATGGTGACAACCGGGCGCTGGTTCCCGGCGTATACGACACAGGTACTTCCCGAAACATCCATGTCCCGAGAGCACCTGCGTCAACCGGAAACTGAGGACGCCGTGGCGCCTCTCCAGCCACTCCTCCATGACAGGCCTTACCGCCACTATTGTGGCGTGACCTGCACTGGGCTGCGCAAGTCGCGCCTTCCACTCTGCCACTAGGACCTGGCGGAGCGCGATACGCTGTGCCTCGACTTCGCGAGGCAACGGCAAGTCACCGCGCCCTAGCGCCTCCCCGCGCCATCGGTACAGTGACGCGAGGGCTCTCGCTTCGAGGTCCCAGGGCGCAGATCCAGCAAGAAGGCTCGCCGCCTCAAAGGAGACCGTACGATATCCCCTTATCACCCTGATGGCCATCGCCCGCTGCGGTCTTCGCAACAGGGCGGCATTGCGAGCCGTCAGGGTATCCGCCCACACTGGCGCCCCATAGAGCGCCATAGATCGTACGATCCCCACGTAGAGCCTCCGGCAAGAGGCGTTGGGCCCTCGTAAATTGGGTAACAGCCGCGAGAGAGCGGATGCGGCACCCATCAACTTGGGGCCCAACCTTCGGAAATGATGTCCAAAGTCCCATCGGCCGTCAAGGACGAGTCCAAGGTATTTCATCGTTGACTCGACGCCGATGCGGACACCTCCTACCACAATATGGGATCCTGCAGGCGGTCCCCTCCGAGGCCCATGAAAATACAAGGCCTCAGATTTATTGAGTGCCACCTCCAGACCCAGCCGCCGGATCCTCCCGACAACTTGCGCAACCCCCGCTGTGGCCAGAATGGCCGCCTGTCGGTGCGTCTCTCCCCTTGCTGTGACCAGCGTGTCGTCGGCGTAGCACGTCACACCAACGCCGGGGAGAAGCGCACCGCGCAACACCCAGTCGTAACCAATGTTCCACAGGAGCGGGCCCAGGACCGAACCCTGTGGAACACCGCACGACATCTCTCGCCGACCCCATCCTTCCCGACCCGGGTAGATGACGGCTCTGTCCGTCAGGTAGGCCCCAACGATGCGGCGGAGATAGATCGGCACCCGATGGTATACGAGTGCCTCTCTGATGCAGGCCCAAGGCAATGTGTTGAAAGCGTTGGCAATGTCAAGTGACACCGCCAAGACCACCTCGCCCTGAGAGACCGCTTCCTCCGCCTGAGCTCTCACGTGCATGATGGCATCTATAGTTGAGCGCCCGCGGCGGAAACCGAACTGGTTGTCCGCCAGGTCCGGCCCTACACAAGTAAGGTGCGCGACGAGGCGGTCTGCAATTATCCTCTCGAAGAGTTTGCCCACCTCGTCGAGCAGCACTATGGGCCGGTATGCGGACGGACTGTCCACAGGGCGCCCCTCCTTTCTCAGTAGGACCAGCTTTCCGGTCTTCCACCGGTTTGGAAACTGGCCCCGCTCGAGGCATGCACTAAGGAGCCCTCCTAATCGGGGCCCGAGAGCTTTCGCAGCCAGGACCCATGCACGGCCTGGTATACCATCGGGCCCTGGGGCGGTGTTTTTGGCTTGAAGCCTTAACAACGCCACTCTCAAATCCACCCGGGTTACTTCGGGTACGTCGTCTTCGTTGTCATCCGCTTCGGGCGCAGAGAGCGGAGCCATCAGTGGGGGTGTATGCTCTTCCCTTGAAGGGAACAAAGCACTCACCACACCCTCCAGCAGCTGAGGCGGGAGACTCTGGGACAGTGGGGGGGCCCGCGAGCGAAGTTTGCCCCGTACCAATCGGTATGGACGCCCCCACGGATCTCGGTCCAGAGCCGCCACAAACTCCTCGTTGGCCGAACTTTTGGCCAACGCGATTCCCTGCTTGAGGGCGTCCTTCGTGGCTTTGTACCTGTCGTATAGCTCCACCTCTACGCCTTCCGAATCTGGCGAGCGGATACGCCTCCTGCGAGTCCCAAACTAAGCAGAGCTTGTACTATGGGTACTACACAATGGATATAAATACTTATATACTTTTTTTTTGTAAATACATTATTACATTATAATACATAATAAACAACCAGACAAACACAAACACTTATGTTCATCACATAAATATTTGTGTCCTGTGGGAATCGAACCCACGATCTCGTTATCAGCAGTCCGATACGCGAACCACTATCCCACAGACGTCGTCTAAAAATATGTATTGTAGGAACTTTATATCCACATTTTACGGAACTTACATTAATTTCCTCATATCTTTGTTGAGTGAACATAGAAGAAAAGTCACTTGAAACATATGACCTCTCTAGAGTGAGGTTAAACATTCCAAATTCATAATTATTATTATCCTGAAGTTGTGCCGTGTCGACAAAGAAGCCAAATTCTCCAGAGCATTTTAAAGATAACTGAAACAATAAGAAACGTATCAAAAATACTAATAGTCCACTTGTTTTTTTTATAACATGATCATCCTAGCCTTTTCCCAACTATATAGCGGTCGGTATCCAGTCTAAACAGATGCGGGTGAATATCAGTATTTTAGACGAAGCCATCAGTCCTCTGCAACCCAATTTCTGGGTAATACCGATCTCCTGAGGCTGTCTATTTTATTTATTTTGTCTGGGACTCAACATCTTCAGATATCCTACCAATATCCTACTTGGTTGTCAGACTTTTGACTACCACTAACGATTCTCATAGGTGTTCGTATGACAACCGGAATTGCTGCCTTTACGTGCCCTCCGAGGCACGGAGGGGTCTCGATGCATTAAGAATAGTCATCTATCCACAGACTGACCACGATTAGTGCAGCTTAATCTTGCAGATTGGTTGATCAGCGTAGATAAGACTTAGCCACGAGCCCCTCCTCATTGTTTTTATTAATTAAATTAATATTATTTAACTAATTTTTAATGACTAATTTAATTACATCTTTAAGACCTCCTTTGACGCAACTTATGACGACGTCGCAGCCCTTACTGTTTGTTGCACATAAGACAAAATCTGCAAAACTACCATCACGTGAACTTACAATGTGTTCCTCTGAAAAAAAAATAGGTTTAAATAATACAGAAATTATAAATTATGGTTATTATTAAAAAAATAATGATTTAAATATTATAATACAGAAATTATAAATTTGCAGAAACAAAATTGTTAATTGTTACCTTTAAGCTGTGGGTACAGTTTGCGCAAGAATATCTTCTTCCTTACATCACTAACTGTAGTGAACACTTGACATTGGTGGGCGAGTGCGATGGCTATGGCCGCTTGACCCAATGCGCCGGTGCCTCCGTGCACTAGCACCTTCATACCAGGTTTCATTTTACCCTTAATGATCTAATAACAATAGTAAGGGCTTGATCAGAATTTCATTTAAATTAATTAGATTCTGCTGCAGTTTTCCCTAAGAAATATTACGAAAACAAGCGACAGCCAACCGCCAGCCAGTTCCGATAAACAGCTGAATGCAAACTTGTATTTATTGTGTACTTAACTATTGCAGCACGCAAGCATACCAATCCACTCAATATTATACAACGCCACCACAGACAGTAGATTTGATTGCAGATTGATATGATGACGGCTAGGCAAGGTAGAAAAGGCCTATCTCCAGTATTAGAAGGATGCTATGACTAACAAGACAGTAGAAGGCGTGTGCGTAAGCGAGCGGCACGGTGGCGGCGTCCTCGAGGCTCCAGTGCGCCGGCACCGGCCACAGCAGCTCCGGCCGCGCGCGCACCACGCTGCTCGCCGCGCCGCTCTGCACTAGACCCATCACGCGATCTCCACTACGTATAAAGAAAAAAAAAATCGTTTATTCGTTTATTTTTTAAAATTAGTTTTCATACATTTTATTCGGATGACATTCATCGATATTTAAGTACGTACCTTTGGGTTGTTCCACTGAAATCCATTCCATAGGCATCGGAAGCAGACGGTATCAGTCCACCAGCTTTCTTGACATCGTGCATACTGAGCCCCGCATAGTGAACCTGATACAGTTGATAATTGTCTGTATATACATACCCAAAAAATATGTCTCCATGTAATTTATTAAGTTAACAGTGTTAACAATGTCAAGAGAAATAAAATTTAATTAATTTATGAATAAACTGATAAAAACGATAATCGCAATTTTTTAAATAATAACTCTGAATCACATACTGTTATCGTGATATCTGAAGATTCCTCAGGCACAGCCTCTACCCAGTGCATGGATTCTAAATTGCCGATTTCCGAACATTTAAGCTTTACTGCGCTTTTCTGGCCAACAACTTGTAGCATTCCATTCGTGCTCGTATGCTGAAACAGATACCTAACTAATCAGAAGATTCAAGCAGTTAAATGACTTACTTTTTATGCACACGGCTGCACACCCACCAAGGTATTTTCAGTTTTCAACATTTTCAGTATACATTGACTTCTAATTGCACGGAAAGCCTATATATTGCGTGATCAGTTTTTACTAGAACTGTATAACTTTATGTTTAACGTGTGTACTTACGTGTACATAATTACCTACTAATTAAGTGTTTTAATAATTAATGTGTAAATTAATGTAAACTGATTAAAAATATGTACAAGTTAAATTTGCATGCCGATGTTGAATCTTATCTAGCAAATAGATCACAAATAGTCAAAATAGAAGGCTTCCAAAGCAACTCACTGCCTATTACATGCGGCGTCCCACAGGGCTCAATTTTAGGCCCCCTACTATTCCTGATCTACATAAATAATATACATGAATTAGGTCTAAACGGTCATATCACTCTTTATGCGGATGACACCTGTTTGTTTTACTTTGGTTCCACCATTCACACTCTAATCTCACAAGCCCAAGATGATTTGAACATTCTTTACAATTGGTTTCAGTGCAACTTACTAACTATCAATATTTCCAAAACGTCATCTACAATATTTAAGCCTAAAAATAAAATAATACCATCACATGCACACTTAACTATCAATGACATTCCTATACAATAAAAAACCGATGAAAAGTATCTAGGCCTACATATGGACACTTATTTATCCTGGAAAATCCATATAGACCATATAAAGTCTAAATTGGTCACACTTATTGGCTCATTACGTAGTATTGGGCGGTGCATACCACACAAATTGCGATACACAATATATAACGCTTTAGTAAAACCGCACCTAACTTACCTTATAGAAGTATGGGGGAATTCGGCAAAAACTAAAATAGATGAACTTCAAATAATACAAAATAAAATAATAAAACTACTGTTTAACTTTCACTATCTCACGCCAACTAAAACAATATACAATGAAACAAAAATACTAACTATAAAAAAACTTTACAAATATAACGTCTGCATTTTTATTCGAAAAACACTCAATAGGAATATCCATACTAACATATCGTTCACGAAGCATAAACAAGTCACCAACCGTATTACCCGCCGAGCTAGTTTTCTTGTTCTACCCAAGCCTCGAACAAATTACGGCAAATCAATGATTACTTTTGAAGGAGCACAAATGTATAACAAAATACCCTCACATATAAAAAATGTAAGCTCGCTTAACGTATTCAAGAAGAAACTTGCTCAGTATATCGCATCTAATTAATGACAAACTTTGAAATGAATACGTTGAGTGGGTTCTTTTATAGTATACTTAGTAGTACTTAACTTATAGCATAAATATAAATATTTTACAAAATGTGTTAATAGTGCGACACCAATGAACTACAAATTACTTTTAAATTACGTTCTTATGTAAGTGACTATGTCTTTTTTGAGAATAAATTTCTTTAAACCCATGTTACGGCGGAACGTGCAGCACTAATATTACTTTTATCATAACAACTATTAAACCAAATAAATATTCTTATTCTATTCTACGTACGACGAGGAGAATGTCAATATAAAGAGAGAAAGAAAAACATTTAAAACCGTCACAGAAACAACACTTTTGTTCTACATGGCTGCGCTAAATATGCTCAGTTCAGCTAAATACTATTAGTTTTCAATTGAACCATAAAAGGTGAGGGATCATGGATGAGCTGGATACTGGCTTACAAGAGAAACTGGATCGCTAAAACAATAAAAAGAGGGAAAACGAGGCCTTTGCCTAGCAACGGGATGAACGGGTAAGAAAAAAAAAGAGAAAAATGTATGGCTACTATAGTCATATGACTATAGATAATTATAGTGATAATAATATGACAAATGATAATATAAGACAATCATAAATACTCAGAACCCAGTCGCCTCCCCTACATATTTAGTGCCGGTTCTAGTAAAATGTATACTATATACATTTTAGTAGAAGGAGCAAAATTCTAGCAGGCGAGTTGTGTTTACACCGAAAAACTAGCTTGCTTTAATGTTTTATTTATTACTAGTTATATATTAATTGAATGAAAAATACACCTAGGATACTTACGTTTGCATTGCCAATGTATGTAGCTGGAATAATCAAATCCAAGACCTCTTTAATGGGGGGTAGGTTCCGGAATTTAATATTCTGTAGCAATGTTCCGCCACATCTGAAACATTTTAAAATTAAACTACTACGCAGATGTTCTTGACGAAAAAATTTTTAAATATTTAGGTGATAGTGCTCGTAAAAACTAGTGTTTCATGATAACTTTTTGTTAATCCTCATAAGTTATAATTAGGTAAATGTATATTGAATAGCCATAAACCACCGTAAATTAATTTTATTGAGATTTAAGAAATATAGTTACTTTGTAAAATCATGAAGATCAACTACATTCGCCTGCATAACAGTTTTTCCATTCAGTTGATAATAATGGTTATTCGTATGTTCTTTGACGTTGATGCACAGTCGTCTGATATACGTCGGCAGGCTGACGCCGTCATGTGACTGTCGCAGCGCGTTCAGCTGCAGCATGCCGTCGATGAGCGTCACCCAGTTGCCACGCCACACCAGCGCCGCCTCACTCAGGGACGCGCTCGCCGCCTCGATGCTCAAGAACTCACCGCTAGCAATTTATAACAGAACTCTATAAATTTTGAAATACTCAATTTTATAATTTTTAACTAGAATTCTCACCTGTACGTGTAATCCCTTTCTCGTAGCAACTGATAAATGTCTTGAGAAGTAAGCACTATGTCACTTGATTGTTCATGTTTCTTTTTTAGCTCGTTTGTAACTTCAATTACATTACCGAAAATATAGCCTGATGCCACTTTGAAATTTTTGTTTAGTATCTGTTGGTGAAAACATGTATATACATTACCCGATTGGAAATATTTTTATAAAAATAATGCACTTGGTTATTGAATACAATGTCTTGAATGTTTTTTGAGGAAATAATTGATTCAATGTTAGATAAAACTAATAAAAAAATGTACAGGGCCTCTAGGCAAGTTGCAATCATATTCATAGCCACGAACATTAATTATTAATTCCTATTGATACATTTACCTTTTTTATTTTTGTACGGAAAATCCTCATGGATCCTCCGCCACACGAGGAGGTGGCAGAGTATGTCGGACTCGTACCGACTAAAAACCGCGCTTGCCTTCACCTGCCCTATAGTCATGGCCATGGGATCCGCGTAATTCGCCACAACCATAACAGGATTGATACAGTTTACCTACCTCAAACCGCCCGTTGCCTCTGTGCAAAGCGACGCTGAGCCTGAGCGCGCGCTGGTCGTGCAGCGTGGGCTGCGCGTACAGGTGCACGTCACGGAACTGCACCGACATCTGACGTCTGCCCACGCCGGAGTGCATCGCGAGAGTGTCCCACACAGCCACCAGAGCCGCCGCGAATGGATAGCACAGCTTCTCTATAGTTGACGAAATAACTTTTAGGGATACGTATCGTAATTATCGATCTTTAAGCGTATTTTGAAAAATGTTTTGCAGGCGGAATCAAATTATTTAATTCAGATTAATAATATTAATATAATTAATCTGAATTAAATAATTTGATTCATAAACGCGACAAAATCCGTAAAAAGTAGTTTTATTTCAATTATTTAATTCAGTTCAGTTATTAGTGGTATTTAAGTGGAAACGTTTAAAATAAAATCTCGTATGTGCTGTTCCTTTGCTTTTAAAATAATAATCTCACTTATCCGGGCCTGCAATTCATTTTTAGGAATAAGCCAACCCACTCTTACCATCTCAAATAAACGTTATTTCTTCCTACCTTTCAATTAATGTAAAAAATCTTTATTTTTGCCTTATTTCTTAGATAAAGGGATTTTGGTGTAGTAGTATCCCATACGTGAGCTCTAATCATTTTAATGGTAATTAACTATAGATCCATCTCAAATGGCTAATGCATTGTCAATGCAGAGATCAGATCAAAGAATACAACCAGGTACCTCTAACGACGTGTCCTCGCAAGTAACTGTGTTCATCATCATGTATGGACTGCACAAACTTACAAGATGCTGCCATTTTTGTCTGACCACTCACGAAGGAGGCTACTGTCCTAAAAACATAAACAGTAAGTTAATACATGTATCTATACTTAGGATAAAATATATAAAAGTTAGAAGCTTTGATTTATTTCAAAGATAAGTAAATATTACTTGACATAGACGGGACATTATGAACGAAATTGTAATCTTTTTCAAACGTAATGGAAAAAAAATCGCTCTGTCATCTATCAAATCGCCATCAAAATATTTCAAGTTCAAGTCGTGACGAAAGCTTCTATCGAAATACGTTTGCAGTGAAAAATCGTTTATATGTTTCCATACGATCCCGATTTCTCATGCATCTAAGGAGCCCGGTAGTAATCCACGGCTTTATAACTTTCTTGCGATTTGGGAGTTTGACTGTAGTTGTACTGGAGTCAATTATTAGTTTTAAATTATTTACTAGAAACTCAGTTGCCTGATTAGGATCATGCATTTCACATATTTTGCTTAGATCCAATTTATTTATTTTCTCTGCTATCAAACAGTAGTTAGAGCGTGAGACAATTGTGGTGGCTTTTAGTCTCGGGATATTTTTCAAAAGAAATAATATAACTGTCTCGTGGTCAGTGAGATCTGAATGAGCAATTCGGGGTTTGGCTAGGAGATGAGTTTTGATTATAATATGGTCTAAGCAATTATCTTGACGTGTTGGAAGGGTATGGGCAGGTAGCAGACCAAACGAAACCATCAGTGTTAGGTATGCGTTCTTATTAGGGTCGTTCGCTTATGTTTATGTTGAGATCCCCGATTATTATAATATTAGTGAATCCGTCCAGTTTCCAAAGTGTGTTGTATAAAGATTTTAAGAAGATGGTTACATCTCTGTTTGCCGGTGACCGGTATATTGCTAGAATAGCTATATTTTTGTCTACTATTAACTGAAGACAGTTAGAGCCAGGGATAACGGGTTCTTCTACGGCTAATGAGAGTGATTTGTCCGCGAAAACTACCAAACTACCACTCCATCGTTTTGTGAGTAATTTTTTACGGTCTGATATGTGTCATAACCGACAAGCGATGGAATGTTGTATGATCTAGGTAGCCAGCACTCCGTTAAAATAACTAAGTCCCAGTCAACTTTAGTCCTAGCAAGAACAGTATTAAAGCCATTCATATTTTTGTTAAGGCTTCTTATATTCTGGTGTATTAATTTTAAATTATTGTTGGCATTAAAATTGGGCGGAGTACATGCATCTATATCACAACAGGTTGAGTCTGCCACTGAGATGGAGTTAACGTTATTGATATTTACTTCTATGTTATTGAATTTTAAAGTTAAAATTCGCTGCCGCCAGTAAACTCGCTGTCGCCAGTAAAAAACGCAGGAAGTGCTTATAATATTGCATTATCACACTGACAGAGGCAGCTAATTGGACCGATGTATACCTGCGTGTTTTTATTAATTTAAACGGAAGAAAAATCAAGTCGTTAAGAAACAGGATGAAGAAAATTGAGCCCAAAACAGATCCCTGAGGAACACCACAGGATACTATGGATAAGTTAGATCTACAAATCGTTTCTACTCCGTCCACAACTGATCTGATTTCTATATATTGCCTCCTGTTATGCAAATAGGATCTAAATTGTTAAGATATTACGAACACGCGAGCAGCGCCATCTCATGAAGTGATTTGTCCCTATTCGTTGGTTGTGTCGCGCCCCTTACACGGGTACCATTGTTGTGTCAAAACATTATAAAATAAATAAGTATATAATGCAATAAAAGTGTTTAAACTTCCGTACCCTTCATAAGTAACTCTAAGACATTATTTCTAACACCATAGTGTTCCAATTTGTCCAAAAGTATGTGGTGATCAACTGTATCAAACGCGGAGCTGAGATCTAGGAAAATGCCTGCTACTTTACATTTATCGATTAAATTACAGATGACTTCATCATCATCATTTTGGTATCCATATTGCTCGGTATATAATAAATACTCTATGAGATCTTAAGTGACTCATGAGTCTATCTTTCATATTTTTTTCAAATAACTTCGATAAAACTGGTAACAAGGAAATCGGTCTATAATTCGAAGGGTCTGTCTTTATACCCTTTTTAAAATTTGAGAGAACTCTTGCTATTTTAAACTGTTCCGGAAAAAGGCCTACTTCAATACACTCGTTAAAGAGTGATGCTAACGGAACAGCTAATAAATCAATATTATTTTAATAACAGCCAAGGTTATTTCGTCAAAGCCAATAGATATTTTACTGACCATATTGTTCACTATCATATAAATCTCAGAAGCAGTTACTTGACAGAAACTCATATTTTTATCTACTCTATTAATTCTTTCATTTAAATACGTCATAGCTAATTTTTTGTTACATGAAGTTAAGCGTACAGAGTTTAAAGTGCTCTGAAAAAATGTTAGCCACGTCTAAAGCATTGTTAGCAATTGTGTTATTGACTTTAAGTAAAATTTGTTCATCATTAAATGTCTTAGTGCTGTTGCGCCGCAAATTGACTATCTTCCATATTTCTTTACTAGAATCTGATGCTTTTTCTATTTGTCTCCTAACACAGTTTCGTTTTGCAATGCTAACAACCTTTTTGTATAGTCTGACATACCTGTTTTGATATTCCAGTACCGACTTTTCACATTGTGTTTTATCTATAGTGTTAAGGAAACGTTTTACTTTGCTGGCTATGTTTACTCCGCTCGTTATCCATTTGGATCGGCCATTCCTTCTAATATTAAATTTTATTTTACGTTTCTTGAATATTTTTGAGTGTATGTCTTTGAATTTGCAAAGAAACGTGTTCATGCCAGTGCTCCAGTTTGTCTCTAATATTGTTTTCCTAAAAACCTTTTTATTCTTATCATTGTAACTTCTTCTACATAAAAGCACATAATAAGGTTGGTTTTTAAGCTCAACAACTTCCAAACGTGTTTCACAGAATAGTCCTGCGTGTCCATCAGAAAGCCCATTATGTTCCACATTTATACTCTGGATATTATTTTCGGATAAGTTAGTCAAGATATTATTTATGCACGATTCTGATTTCTTTCGCCTAAAAGTAGGTGAGTCGATTAAATACCTAAAGTTGTAACACGTAAGTAGTGATATAAATTAGTTACGTCGCATGTCATCTTTTAATATATTAATATTAAAGTCACCACAGATCATACATTTTTTATTGAGGAAATGCTGCAGTAGTTTTTCGAGCCTATATAAAATTACCATTTGTGGGTGTTAAATAACACACAAGTTTGTTTCTATATCCTTGACTCCACAGGCTTCAAAAAAATTTGTTTTATACAACTGTTTACATATTTGGAGTTCCTCTGTTTTTCTATCATGACTTGTCAATATCAAAGATCCCCCCCTATTTTTTTTAGTCTCGTGTTATAAGCTCCAATTTTATAATTACTTAAATTAAATTGTTTTACTAAATTTTCATTGAGAAAGTGCTCAGAAATACATATATAATTGAGTTTATATGACAAATCACTTAAATATATTTCAAGATCATCTTTTTTACTAGTAATTCCACATATGTTTTGATGATAAATATTTAACGTGGAATAAAATTTTTGTTTATTAACGAAAATTATTTCTGTATTATTTTAATCTAAATTAATTTTATTTACACTCTTAACTGTTTTATTGCGATTCATCAAAAGGAAATAATATGGTATGGTGCCTTTACGAGGTATCAATAATTGTGTACTACTCTTATTACCGTGCCCTATTATAGAATTATGAGAATAAGTGTTTGTTGATCTATTCGTCATTTTTAGAAATCGTTGTTCATAATAATTTATATCTAGAGCCTTATTTATATAATGATATATCTTAACAAATTTAGGAACCTCTTCAAGTGTGATAAATTTTACATAACTAAAATTACTACAAATATGTCTTAGTGTATCATTAAGTATGGTTTCATTTAAATGTTTACTACGACATACTCCTAATACAAATACGCAGCAATTTGCTAACTTTTGTATTGGTGTCATGTTCACCGACAGACAATACAATGGTGTCACATTTGCCAAACGCTAGTGACGATAATGATTTGACAATTTCTTCCGTTATTGCTCCAGGTTTTGTATGAGCGCTGAACTTGTAATTTCCATATTGTGTGCGTGTTCTGGACCATATCAATTTGGATGCTAGGCCTACACATTATTGCCCCCTAAATATGCACTATGTTTTATCTGTTGTTAACGGTAATTGTTCAAGTTTTTTGGACATCGGTGGTGAGGTGGTTGTGTGTTGATATTCTGCACATTTAGTTGTTTCAATAGAGTTCTTAATGACTTTTCTAGTAATCTCTCTCTGATGACTACTTTTTGGTGTGTTTATACAAATACTATTAACTGTCTCCTTTGATGAGACTTCCGGTGAACTCATTATTGATATACTCGTATTAGCAATTGTACACATTCGTTGTTTAAGTCGAGGCAAGAAGAATTTTTTGGGCGTGGTATAATTGCTTGGGATCTCTTGAATTCCAACTGCTTTTAATAATTTTACTTTGTTTTCGCATGCTTCCAACTTATTTTTTAGTGTGTTGTTTTCGGCATTTAATAGGTCTATTCCTACGTTTGCCGACTGCAAGTCCAATTTTAGTTTTTGAATTTCATCACAAAAGTCAAAAACTCTCAAATCTAGTCGTCTTGATCCGAATAAAGTCACTGTTATTTAAACTGTTATTTCATCAAATAGGTATACAAGAAACATCTAACTTAACATCAAAGATTTTTGACTAATTTGCGATCTAGTAGTTATCTATCTGTAGTTGATATTCCCAAATATAAAAAAAAATGGCTGATTAGGAGGACAAATATATTGGACCAGTGATATGAGGCAATCATCAAAGAACGGCATTAGCAAAGACTTTCAGAACTATAACTTTTCTATATGGCAAATTGCAATATCGCAATTATTTAATTTTCTCTCCTTATGTAGTTTTGCTAATGAAATTCGATTACGATATTCCAAATTTTTTAAAGTGCGTAAAATCCTTATGTATCGTCTACCAGAGGTGCCAGAGTATGTCGAACCTACCTACCGACTAAAACCGTGCTTGCCTTCCCTTGTCTTATATGTCACGGCCGTAACAGGACGGTATTCAACAAAAGTATACCTAACCAAATTGTTAAACTCCTGAGATATAAATTGGACTAGTCGTGTAACGTGTTAACTTAGATGTCAGTTATAGTGATTATTTGGCACCAGAATTATTTTATTTTTTCTTACCATGTTTCATTATGAACCCATTCTACGAAATGTGACAGCATGGGTGTTCCCGTCGATACTGGAAATTGCACTTTTGGATACAAAACTTGAACCTTAGGTGTGTAGCCATGCATGTACAAACTGAAAGTATAATAATAGTAACATATAAATATGAATACTATCTGTTCCCGGGGTGCTACCCGTATATCTCTTCTTTTTACCAATCCTGTGGGAATCAAGTTTAACCTCAGACACGGTAAGTTCGAAAAAAATTGTCATGCAAGATTACGTGACGGAGCCCCGTTTAGCAGTTGTTTTAAAAAAAGTCACACGTGTTTTACTTAGATTTGGGGACTTTTTTGGGTTAACTTACTTCCCAACAGCCTGAAGTAAGAAAAGTGCATTGTCTGGATGAGCGCGTCGCGTGAGCGGCACGTGTTGGCAATCTGCGGACATCGAGCGCTTGAGGATGGCCTGCAGCAGTCCGTGAGGCGCCACCTCCACCAGCACCGCGCCGCTCGGCACCAGCCGGCAGGTCTCATCGAACAGCACAGGGTTCTGCGCGACACACACACCACATATTGTGTTATACCTACATACAATTAACCTTTATCTCAATCAGAACATTGTTGAGAACAATAATGCTCCGTACCAATAAATTGTTCGTATGGTATTCTGCCGAGCAATACTTGGCAAAGTCTTGGTTCCACTTTGCCTGCGGTACAGAACTTGATAACCAGCGATCGCTGCGGGGCTTCGGATTTTTTATTACTTCTTCTAAGTATTTGAGTAGACCAGGTCCTGTGAAAAATTAAGTATAATTTGTAACAATCAAAATAAAACATATTGTAGTCACATAAGTACACAACATTACCTGCATCTGCGATGTATCGTGAATGGTACGCGATATTAGAACATGGAACTTCCTTGGCAAACACGCTCTGAGCAGTGAGCTGAGTGACAAACTCCCGTATGATGTCAGCCGGCCCTGAGATGGTACTAGAGTCGGGCCCGTTGCGGCAAGCCACATCGATCTCTGGGGGACACATCTTGTATATCTGGAATCGGCAATGCATGTTTATTAAAGTCATATAATATTAATTGCTTCCCTGCTTTCAAATTTAATGCCGACAAACAGATGAAAACGTGGTTCCAGTGCGTCCGACTTGAATATCTGTTGCGGAGATGGAATGCGCATGATTGTGTTTTCGACGGGTTCGGCCGAAGAGAATTACCTATTGTCGTAGTATTTCCCCAGTGAATCGAGTGTCATTGACGACTTAAGTTCATTTTTGTCGTCGCCATCTGCTCTTAGCAGACTGGAAGCACACCTGGAAGCGGCGATTGTGTAGGAGTTCACTCAGGATGTTTACGAAACCCAGATCATTGGTGAGAGTATATACTTTGGCAAGAAGCCTTTTGATGTTTATGGTATCGTAAGCAGCTGAGAGATCAACAAATACGACGCCAGTAACTCTGTTAGCGTCGTACCCATCCTCTGGACATTGGGTTAATCGGAGAACTTGGCTGGAACAGGACTTACCTGGTCTAAAGCCTGCCTGTTCGGATATCTGTTTCGGTTCAATTACTGCCGGTTTAGCAGTAGTCACTCGAATAACTTATATGTGTGGCATAACAACATAATAATATAATTTATTCGAGAGACTGTACAGAGCTATAGGTCGTTAACTTTTGGTGTCTTCAGATGATTTTCCTGGTTTCGGTAATGCTACGAGCTTGGTCTGTCTCCAAAGTTTGGGAATATTTGCGGAAAACATACATGAATTATCATTTTGGCTTCTACTGAATAAGCACTAAGGTCACTTAAACCATTTTGTCTGCTGCTGATTAGTGACAATGTTGGAAGCTGAATCATTTTTATTTTCTCTAAAAGTAAGGCGATACAGATCATTTTGTATTAAGCGACATATATCTTGGAACTCATAACTGTTTTTTTATTGAAACATATTCCAAAACATTAAGGGACGCTTTACAACCCCGATCCCCAATAAAGTAAGAGAAGTTTTTTTATAACATTTTTTTTTTTCAAATTTTGTATCTTTAAATGGCTCTCCTGTAAAGTTCGTAAAATGTCGCTTCAAACAAATAGCCTTTCACCCGTCAATATTTATTTCTGTAAATAGATATTTAAAAAAACACTTTTACAAGTTAATGTTTTACATTTTTTTAAGATAGATGACTCCGGCATTTCATAGTGACGACCTCTAAGAAGAAACATCGAAGAAAACTCAGAGAATCACAGTCTCTTTTAAAATCCAGACTTCGAATAGTAACAAATATCTGAGTGTTACAATGTGGAGCAATGTCTAAAATAGCCTTTGGAAGAAAGAGCCACAGTGGCTTTGATTAGACCAGTCCTAGCCGACGGCACGCATGCATCAGTCATTGTGTAGCTCGACCATAATTTAGAGCTCAACAACCCGTCGCACGAAGATACTAGATCAGCGGAACATTTGCGTAGACCACATATAAAAATCTCAAAACTATCAGACCTCTCACTGCTCAAAGCTGAGTATCTATAGGCATAGATACTCAGCTTTTCAGCACAAACTCACATTTACATTTTATTTTATTATTATTGAATTAAACATTTTGAAATAATAAGAACAAATATAATCAAATTAATATAAATCATTGTTATGTCAGACTTAAAGACAATAATTAATTATAAGTCAAAATAATTTATTATAATAAATAAAGAAACGACAGCCTAGTTGTTGGAGCGCCTCGTCAATATGTCATAGCAACAACTAACTCGTCCGTCTTCAGTAGCTATATATAATTTATTTTTAATTATTGGTGTACTCTATGACTCTGTAAGACGATTTTATGTATAGCACACTGTTAAGCTCCGAGCTAAAATTCATATTTTAACTTGCACCGAGCATTCCTGCAGTTTTCTTCCGCAAATCCTTAACAATTGCCATAAATTTGTTGACACTTAGTTTTCGAATGTTGCTTTATTGACTTGACTTTATTGTACAAGCTTATGCATTGGCATTAGAACGAATTAATTACCTTCTGGAGCCTTGCAGGTAAAATACATTTATTATATTCCTGGTGTTTACATTATGCGTATCACTACGTTTTTAAAAGAGATCAATATTCTTGTGTGCATATAAATTCCCATAAATATACTGTGATACAACCATCATAAAATTAAACTCCTTAAATTTATCCCTCAGTGAAAATGTGGGACTGGTTTCATGAACAATACAATCAAAGGCTTTGGATAAATCACAATAGATACCCAAAGCATGGCATGCATCTTCCCATGCATCAAATATATTATCTCCTTAAAGTTTAACACGGCATCGGTAGTTGAACGACCCCTTGTAAAACCAAACTGTATACAGTGTAAGAGTTTATTTTTATTAAAAAACCTTTGCGGTTGATCTAACATAAGCTTTTCAAAATTTTTACTAAAAGTAGGTAGCACGGATATTGGTCTAAAATTAGTAAGGTCAGATATGATACCTGATTTAAATAAAAGTATTATCTTACTATTTTAATTCGATCTGGAAATTTACCAAAGTCAATACAGTCATTAAAAATAACGGCCAGAGTGCTACAATGTCACTGATTGATTTGGCAACGTCAACAGAATTACTCCAGACGTCTGGCGTTTTCTTCACATTTACTGACTATCTAGGTTCCTTTGAAGCCATTTTGTCCAAAACACTACAGCGAAAAGAAAATGTTTTCTTCTTAGCTTATAATATTATCAATTTTGAGACTAACATAAGGAAATATTAATACTATAAATTAATTTCTCATTCATAGATCAAGGTGCGTAGGGCTTTGAAGCAAAGTAATGCTGTCTCGGATCTCCTATGATATGATGGCGATGATTAATGCTGTCTCGTTTGTTCTTACGTAGACAATAATATTTTGCACTCGCATCGTAATAAGCGCGCGGCCCGCCGCCAGATTCTTTATGGACTTTTTCTAATTTTGTGAGAAAACAAAACTGCACTCTCATAGATCGTGTAGTAATCTAAGAATCATTTATTATCTACGTACATGCAGTGCAGAGAAAACGGTACTAAAGTTTATGACAAATAGAAGAAGAACCTACTTCTTGTGAGTTTTCCTCACAACTAATATTATTTTTATTTTGAACATGAATGTTTTTATTACTTGTTCATATCCAAGTCCGACGGCTGCCATCGAGCCGCGTATGAGTGGAGTCTGCAGTGACACAAGTCCACGGCTATACGCACACAATATCATTTCTTCTGCTGATAAACACCCGTCAGCGTATGCGCACCCTAGTTCACCAACACTGTGACCTGCAAGCGATGACTATTAATGTTTACATTTATTTATTGTGTGTATCTTTATGTGCTCTTCTATGTTAAAAACCCTATCTAAAGTTTAGCCATGAAGCCACGTTCAACGAGCGATTTTCAAAATACCTATGTTAGAAAAAGTTGTTCTGAAATTATTATTTTTACCAATTATTCCGTCAGGCTTTAATCCTAGTTCATGAAGAATATCAGTAAGTCCAATCTGAACAGCAGCTATTCCCACGAAAGAGTGCAGGATGTTGTCAAACATAGTTTTGTCTGGAGACGTTATTATATCAACTATGTCTAGCCCTTTGGGTTTCAGCACTTTGTGGCAACTGTAACAAAATATTTTTAGGACATCTTAAACTGTAATCAATGAATATAAGATATAATTTCATCCCTAAAAGTTGTGGTTTTTGAAAGAGAGGAAGTAGTAAGTGTGTGTGGGTATGATTTAAAAAAATATATAAAAATGGTAAAATTACTATAAATTTAGATAAGAAAGTGAATGTGGGAATAGAGTGTATGGTCCTATGCATGCACTTCAAGGCACGGTTGGTAACCTATAACAGTTATCTATGAACGTGAATGTGTGGTGTGTGAAGGTGTGGCAGAAGAGACATAAAGTTATATAAATGCTGCACAAATGCGTTTTTTGCGGTATGCGTAGTGTAACTCGGAATTATTATAATATGAAGAAAAAGTGTGATGTGAGTTTGATAAGGTTGCTGTTTGAAAGTCGAACAACAAAAACAAAGAAAAAATCAACATAATTAAAGACAATTAAAAAAATGAATTTATATGGCGAATCTCAGTGGTAGCATCGGGAGAGGTCACCCTATCGTATTGGAGAGGCCCTTAAAAAAGGTCAGGTGCGTAGTGCTCGCAAGCGACGCGTGTGTATGACAAGATGTTTGAATGTGGACGAAGCAAAAGAAATAGAATAAGCAAGTAGTGGTTTCTAGTTTTTGCCCTGTGGGAAAAAGGCGTGCGTGTATATATATTTGTAATGTATTATGATACTGAAAAAATGCTTAGTTTTTACAATAAATGCCAATGTAGGTAATATAAATATGTAAATAATTATCACCGTTCTATAGCCGCTGCAAAGATCGGTATGCGCATGAGTGGTGCACCCATGCCGGCCCACTGTGACCCCATCCCACTGTACACGAACCACAACGGCCGCCGCGCATCGTCGAAGTACTCGCACTTCTCACACAGACTCACAGTTTTTTGCGTTTCGTCCGTGTCTGACAAAAAATAACAATTGTATTCAAAGACACATTGAACAGGTACATGTCAGTTGACATAACCAAGTCAACTTGTTCATACCCAGTATTGTATATCCTCTGCCTAAATGTCCAGAGATATTGTTCGCATGGATGTTGTGCAACAGCGCTACCTCTTCAGCATCCACGGGTCGAGACTTGAGATTATTAAAAATTTTCATTATGGCAGACTCCTGCCTTCCTGATACTGTGACTAAGCGTGGTATAGATGATTTGTAGCGGGATAGATCCTGAAATATATAATTAATATGCAGTTATTACTTAGAACGTGATTTTATATGTGCTACATATAAAATCATTCTTCTCTCAACCACCTGCTGCTTGGCAGTAAAAGTACCTTGTGTTTGTAATGTCCATGCAACAGCACGTGTGAATTGACGCCGGTGACGGACATGCCGTTGACGGCGACGTACGTGCGCCGGAAAGGCTGGTGGTCGGTAACGACGCGCATGCGCCCCTCGCGCAGCGCCGCCACATCCTGCCGCGGGCTGGAGCAGTGCAGGTTGGCGGCTAGCTGGCCAGTGTGATAGCCCAGTAATACCTGCACGATAAACTTTCTTGAATTTTAGTTATGTAAATAAACTGTATCGTCAGTCAGCGCTCGCAAGCGGGTCATGTGGCAGCGCAGACGCCAAGGTACGTACCTCACTCATAATAAAGGTACACCTGTGCTACGTGCGCTCAAAACGGGTACGCCCTGTCACTATGTGTCACAGGTGATGCCACAAAACTCAAAATTTTGTGAATGACAAACAATATTATTTCACTTTATTAATTAAGTTTAAACCTTGGTGATCCCGCTCATGCCAGCAGCGGCTACAGTGAGGCCGATGTTAGATGTGACACTGCCCACTAGCAGGGGGTCGTCTCTGTCCTCACAGTACACCTCTGCGATCGCTTCCAGTTCAGATTTGTCAGCGTCTGGTATGCCTGCGACATAATTTTAAACAATGTTTGCTCTTTACAAAGTGATTATCTTCTTTTAACAATTCACTCACCCACATACTGACGAATCACGAAATCTACAAAACTTTTAAGCTTCTTTTTTTTAAGTTTTTCCTATAGAATTTAGGGTAATTATAATAGAATTGGAAGAGCTAGCTAGTAATAGCTTCATAAAAAAAATATATTATTAGATATTACCAGCTACATTATAGAAATCCACATTCCAGTTTGTTATGATAATAATTACCTTATCCCCATCTGGGTAAGATGGGGGTAAGGTAATTTTCATTATTATCCATTTTCATTATTAGTTACGGACGGGCGGACAACGCCCTCTTCCAGCCTCCCTAAACGGTCCGGGGGTGACAGGCGCGGGGAACGTCTGTCGCTCCCCCTCAAGGACCCGAGACGGTGGCGCGTTTTGTGGTAAGGTAGGTATTGGGTATGTCAAAGTTAACATCTCACCTGTACCGTACGCTTCCACGTACTCTACGGCCTGAGGCGCCACCTGTGCCTCTTTATAGAACTGTTTTATGAATTCCGCCGTGGTCTCAGGATTGCGACAGTACCCGTGTTTTGGTCCCGTTGCATCAGTTATAAGAGACACGAATTCATTTTTGACATGTAATAACTCCGAGTAGATTCTTAAAAATATAAGAGTTTTCATTTAATAACGGAGAATGAGTAAAAAATTATGGAACGAGTCCCCCAGCTACTAATTATATCCTTAAAAAGCTCTTTTCATGACTATCATTGTATTACTATGGCAGCCAGTCTTAAATCACTGTCAAAAATAAGTTACAGCTATAAGAAAACCTTGAATTTAAAAATCGTTGATTATAATTTAATATCGTTAAGCGAATGCTTACATACTACTAAGCTTGATTACGAATGCCTAAGCGAATGCTAACTACTCGTTTCTAATGTATTGTATACATTCGTATTGTATGAAACGAGTGAAAGAAAAGTGAGTTTTTAACTAGTAGGTATGTTAAATAAATCCTACTTTAATCTTTTCTTTACCTAAGTGCGTGTTTTGCTTTCTGTAATAGTAAAACGCTGATTGTATCGGATAAAATGTAACCATCAGAATCCTTAGCAAATGATTTCGTGGTTCCATCCTTAGCAACTGTAGCAGCAAGTCTGAAAAAATTACAAGAAAAATATGTACACTGCAATACCCTGGTCTAACAGTGTATTTCCAATTTTGGATCATGTCTTTAGAGCCTCTCCTAAAATCTTACAATCTTTACATGCAAAAGAAGACCGTGCGTATGTTTATAATAATGCCAAGGTGAGCACGTGCTTACATAACTAATTTGAATATAATTTTAGTATAACTTACAAGTCCTACTAATTAAATAGATGTAAGTTTTTTTAATAAAATATAAATGACATAACACTTTAAGTGCTCAAAACATCACAGTCATAATAATGTGTGCATACTACGAATTACTACGGGGTACGGAAAACGCCTTTACGCGCTACGAACTACGCCACTACGAGCTACGAACTACGCCGCTATGACGAACTACGCTGCTACGCGCTACGAACTACGCCGCTACGAACTACGAACTACGCCGTAGTATATCCCGAATCATAAGCTAAAAATTATAACAAGCTTTTATTACTTGTTAATTAAATGTTGAAAATAACTTAATTCCAAAATAACTTAATTCTGTTATGAAATATATCATTCTATACATACATTATATCCCATTTTAAAAATAAAAGCGCGTTACACCTTTAACTCTCTTAATTGTAAAACGCTAAAATAAAAATAATAAAAGCGTGCTACATTTTTCATCTGTAAGAGGAAAGGATGAAATTTTCAAAAATCTTGCCTTTTACAACATAAAAGGGATCCACTGCCAACATATCAAGTTTATAGGTTTAGGCACTACGTTGATGACAGGACAAGTAATTAAACGTTTAGATTTATAGGTAGATATACTCACCTTCCGTGATGTATAGACGCATGTGGGAGTAGACAAATGTTTGCGCCTCCAACAATGGCTGCTTCACATTCCCCACGTTTTAAAGCCTTATATGCCTCCTCAAGCGCGGTGGTGGAGCTGCAGTCAGCTTCATCGACAGCTAACGAGGGACCTTTTGTATTCAACCAATACGAGATGCGATTCGCGAGCATTGTTTTACTAGACCTGTACATTAAATGGTATTTAAACAAAATTCAAAGTAATATGTCCAGATATCGAATTATATAAATTGACAACGCTGTTTAGCATCCCATTTTTTATCGTACAAAGATAATCGCAAGTCCTAGCAAAACATGTGCCCCTTTGTATTATAATTTAACATCTTGTATACCATGATTTACGCAAATAAACGATTTATTATTACCATTAATAATAATAACCTGTATCAGCCCTTTCGTATGTCAGTTTTATATTTTATAGCTACGATTCACGTAGCACTAATTGGACCAGTTAAACTATGACAATATACTCAGGACATTACATTGCTCCTTTGTCGTGATGTTTGATTTACTTCCCCAGATTGTGTCAAACGATATTTAAAATTATTTATATTTTGATTCATTTTGATGATTTGAATAATAATTCTTCACCAAATATTATTTAATTTAGTTTATGGTAGTAAATATTATGCTCTTTTATCGATAATAAAAGGTTTTATTATTAATGTGTATTAAACAGAAATATTTGTAACCGTTTATTATTAAGCACAATAATCTTAATCGTAATCATAATCGTACTCTCTTCAACTACTAGTAGTACTACTGATAACTGAATATACTTACCCTAATATTCCTAAGCCGGATTTAGAGACGATATCAAAAAATCCATGTTTTTCTGATTCGGAGAAAGAAGTTCCGATAAAAACTGCGACTTTCTTCCCATTGAATTGTGACGGACTTAATCCTAAACCAAAGTAGAATATTCATGATCATATACGGCAATGAAAAACCAATCCAAACCTCGACTGAGAATATCACAGAAAAATCCAACAAGTTTTTACTTAACCTGGAAATCGAATCCAAGACAGGTTATGGTGCAGACCTTTGCCCAGCAGTGGAACAGTATATGTTAACAAAGAATTTAATGTTTTGTGATATAACAAGTACCTACTCGCAACCATTAAAATCATTTAAATAATGTAAAAATGTCTTGATGTTGCAAGCTTCTATAGGCTACGGTAACCGCTTAATATCAGGTGGGCCATATTATGCTTACCACCATTTGGTATAAAAAAAATTAGGTATACAACATATTAAAATTGTAGCTTTGTATAAAAATATGTCTTTTTACATGGTAAAGTTGTCATGAGACAATCATGTCTTAACAGATATGCTTCTACAAAGCTTTTCGGGTTATGTTTTAATTTTAGAATACAAGACAGGAAATTATGACGTTGCAAGTCCCCCAGGTGCACAGTGTGGAACTGTGTGAGAAAGAGAAAGTACATCATTCTGTTGCGCTAGGAGCTGTTTAGACCCGATTTTGGGCAACTTTATTAAGAGGAACATCTATGAGAATTACTTTGACCGTTATAAATAGGAAGATTTGGTCCTATAAATTCATCTAGAATTCAACTACAGTCGCATCAACATTTTACCGGCATCGTAAATCGCTTGATAGGTCTGCTCTAGTATCTTGCGTGACATAGGATCCATGTAGTGTCCGAGGCGATAGTGCACGGTGAAGAACTGAGCGTCGAAACGTTCCAGCTCCGGAGCCATGCCAGAGTAATTTGCCAGGTCTGAATGTTTGAAGTTCCATCTGAGGCCTTCCGCTGTAACTGGGTTCTCCTGTTAGACAGAAAAAAATGTTATCAAATAGGTTTTAAGGAAATTAAAATCTGGGCATCAGCTTTGTTCAAGAATCATAGATTAATCGAAAATCTATATTTTTTCTAGAATAAGGATATTACTTTGTAATCGGATTCATATTTACAAAGTATCCAGATCTAGAAATGTTAGACATCCACAAATTATTATAAATCGATTATTACAAATTTGTGTCATTTGCCATATTTTTTATTATTAGGAGCCACAAATTAATTTTATTGTATAAACTCAGTGTCCAAAATTAATAATAATTAGAAATAAATATTTGTTAACTTTTTACACAGCACCATCTAGTTCCAAATTAAGCAGAGCTTATACTATGGGTACTAAACAATGGATAAAATTGTATACTTATTTTTTGTAAATACATAGATAAGAAACACCCACACAAACACCAACACGATTATCACATAAATATTTGTGTCATGTGGAAATGGAACTCTAATGATCAGCAGTCCAACACTCAAAACATTAAACCACAGAGGTCTTAAATATATGAATACATAGAAAATGGAGCAATAGCCGCAACAGAGCACTGCACCAGGCCACGAGTTTGACGTGTGTCTTACGAGAACTCTATACGAATCTGAATGAAGGACCATGTGAAGTGGGGTGCCCTAATTCGATGTTTAATTTATTATGTGTACCCGCTCGCCTTACCTATCAAAGTCGCGCTCTCGGCCGTTCAAACGATACATAGGTACAGTCCACTCAGATTGAATTATTATTTAAAAATAACATAGTCAAAATATTCAGGGATCGGCAATAATAATGTCATTGCCGATCTCTCCGAACCATACACACATGAACGTGAGGCTTATTGTAATAATTAAGTTAATGTTACTTTTAGAAATGTTTCAATTCTTGTTGAGTTACCATCTTGAATCTCGTATCCATTTAAATTTAGCGGTCACTACAGCTAACGTCTGCTAACAGATGAAGTATTTTAAATCATAGTCTGTGGAAAATCTAGTAGGTCATTTTTTGTTCCGTGCGAAAATAACTGTATGTTTATCCTTAATATGCTACTGCTTGTTTTCCTTAATGTAATAAAATAAAGTCAAGGACTTAGACCATAGACTTAATTGCAAATTTAAAGTAAATAAATGCAAACAATTATATTTATACCTATTTATTCATTCACATTAACATTTATTTGCACTTTTAACGATTACACTCATAATTAATACCTAATAAATAAATAAATATTCTTAGACAATTTTACACAGCACCATCTAGTCCCAAACTAAACAGAGCTTGTGCTATGATGTACAATGGATATAATACTTATATACTTTTTTTGTAAATACATACTTATAATAATTATATAAGAAATAGTTAAATAAGTATAGTAAGTAAGATCGTGGCGAGCAATCTTATTAAACTTAATTAAAATAAAATGACTATAATTGTGTAATAAAACCATTTTTCAGAGGTTTGCGATATCCCTCGCGATAATACCCACCATTCTGCAAATAATGGATTCGGAAAACCCAGATTTAAGAAAGTCTATTTACTCCTTCTACTATTTAATCTTACTTTTGACAGCCGCTTAAGACCATAACTATTCCAAGACTCGTAGAAGTAAATTTTAAAATGCGAGGAAAATAAATATACATAAAAACCCATTAATCACACATATAAATGTATAGGTATCTATCCCATTTATTGCCCTGTATATTGGTTTAATTCCTTTATACTTACTACAGTTACATCAACAAAAAATTTATAACTAAATTAATACGGAGGATATATAAATACTCAACTCGACGTATGAAAAAAGTAAAGGAAACGCAATGATCAGCACGGGGTGTCTTGACACGTTGCGAGTGACAGTGCCAGTAAACTGGCATCAACACGTGGTTGATGATGCCAGTGGCATGTTGTCTATGAATATGAACTGCCTGACTGGTGTTATCAACTAATAAATATATTCACCAGAGTACTTTACATGGAAGGTTTACTTTAATATATAAAATATACTATTAATTTAAATACTTGCGTATGTTTTAAGACAATACATGTTAAGCAATAAAAACTTTTTAACAAAAAATAATAAACCACCGAAAAACTTAAAAGTAAAAACGTTTCTTATTAAACCTTAATAACTAAGTTCTTAATGTAAGTATACTTTAGCAATTTTTATTTGATTATACTATAATAAAAAGATTATCGATATTATCAATTAACTTCTTCATAAATAAAGGCGATTGTTATTAAAAATCGAATAGATAACGGATTAGGATAGATTGGAAATCGAACTGTCTAAAATAAATGTTTGGAAGGAGTTTATTGACGCAGTCTCTCTTCTACTTCTTTAATCTATCTAAGATAACAACACGAGATAATAATACATTTTTACGCTAAAACTAGCAGTCCCGTGCTAAGTTTGAGATCCTAGCTTCGCAGTATAATAATAGTGTACTTACCTTATTATAAAGGATATCGGACAATTCCTTAACGTTGTGTGACTGTGGGTAAAGACCCGATATGCCTGAAATTACAATCTTTTCTCCATCTAGCGTTAGATCTTCGCTCGGTTTCGTTGTAACATGATCCTCAGGAGTTGACATGTGTTCTTGAGGTGTAGGCATCATCTTCGCTGTCTAATGACATAACAGTTAGTAGATATGTCAGTAGAGATATAATCTTGTGTTGATATGAATTACCACTTGTAAAAAATAACCCACAATTGACAGCTAGAGTGGTGGATACTCACGCTTCAGATTATTTAGACAACAGTTTTATCAACTTGCTATTAACGAAGTGAAAAATGCAATTATTTATATTGTATTAACACAATGACCAATTAGCAAAAACTTATTAAGGTCAGACAGGGGAGAAAATTTAAATTTATTATTAATACTCACTTCTGCCAGCGACTTCGTCCGCGTGGAAAAGTTACTTTTAATTATCGTTGTAATTTGGCTAATTAACTCAAAATCGCTATAAATTATAGCCTATATGTTATTCTGATGTATAAATAATAATACTGTAAAGTTTCATCAACATCTGTTCAGTAGTTTTAGCGTGAAAGAGTAACAAACATATCCGTCTATCCATATCCTCACAAATTTTCACATTTATAATATTAGTAGGATAGAATAGGATTAGTAGGAACAGGAATAGGATAGTAGGATATAACACAAATACGGCTGTATGTCTATTGGTTACTTTTTGCAGCCTAAACATAAGTTTAGGCTTCAAAAGTTTAAACTTCAAGAGTTTGGAATATGTACACAATTTCTAATGAGATTTCAACTTCAACTTGCAAAGGTTATGGGGAATGGTTCATAACTTTAAATTTAATAACTTGCATAAATATTTGTACGGAGAAATATCTATAAAATGTAAGTCTTTAAAAGTGTCGTCGACTACCACGTGATTAGCCGCGGGCAAAAGTAATTCAAAATAAATCCTTCAGTTAAAATCGTCTTCTAGATCCTTTGAAATTATTATGATATAAAAACAAGTGCAACCTTCATGAGATGTTTTTTTTTCAGGTTTATTGTTTTACTAATTAAGTAATTAATTAGTAAAACAATAAATTTTCCTTTTTTTTTGTACATTATGTAAATAGATAATAAATAAGATCTGTTTTAGAATAATTACCTAATATATTTTATTGGAAGACAAGTATATAACTACTCCCTGTATAATATATAGTGGTATATATACCATTTTACTATAATACATCATAATTATAATATTTCTAGCCCATATTGACCAACCATCGAAAAGAATTTCCTTAAAATAATTGATGATGTTGATGATGAATAATTAAGTAGGTAATCATAGTTGGCATGGTAATAATAATTTAATAGGTAAAAACGAACACATTGGGAAGAAGTTCCTCTCTTTGGAGTCTAATCGGTATCAGACTCCAAAATATTAAAAATATATAAAAAACGATAACTGCCTAGGCCCGTTGGGCGATAGATGTGTGCGTAACGTTACCTCTGTCAAAACAGGGACGACGGTGGTTGGTAACGCGTGGGCTGATCTCGCCTATTGAAAACTGCAGAATATTTTGTAGCCCACGACGTTTGTTCATGTTAGAGACAGCGCTGCGGTATTAAACTAGTTCAGAAGCTGTATCCGTAGCTCCTACGATGTAGTCGAACGTGAATGTCGAACGAGACAGCTTGTACAGCTCTTTCCCCGCGATAGCAATCGATTCCATGCTGGACCAAGGTGCCTGATCATCCTCCTAGCCTTTTCCCAGCTATGTTGGGGTTAGCTTCCAGTCTAACCAGATGCGGTTGAATATCAGTACCTATTTTACACTGCCATCAAACCTCCGCAACCTAATTTCTCGGTGATACCGATATTCTAAGGATTAAATATTATAAGGATACGCTTCTAACTAACGTCGTAGGTATGACAAATTGTCAATGCTAAATAAAGGCGCCATTTCATACAGTAGGTATGAACAGATAGATAATTTGTATTAATATCTTAACAATGCACACTTCTTACAAGTCACATAATATATATACAAGCTGATTCGACAGACTTTGTCCCGTTCAAATAATAATTAGTAAATTTCACCCGCCCTGAATTTTTACTTACTACTGACATCTCCAGCTAAATTTAGTGTCCTATTAGTACTTCTTTACCATACTCTAAAATGAGTAGTAGGTAAATCATTTTTACACCGACCTGAGCCCGCGTGATTAGTCCTGTAGCTTCGAAGTGCTTCGAAGACGCCATGTTTAGTAGAGTTTATGTAGAGGTAAAATAACTGATAAACTGATGTGAAGGAAGTTATCAATTACTTGTAACAATAATATTTTCAAATTTATTTATTTTCTTACTTTAATATTACTGTATCTGTAAGAATATTATCTTAATTTGATACTTGCTTAAGTTATATTTTTTCAAACCTGTGCTACATATACCTTATTACAACATGTTTTTGAGTATATGTTGTAATTAAAATTAAAAGTTAAATATACTTCAATGGTTACTTTTCAAATTATATGTTATCAATGGTTAAAATTGTAATAACTTTTGAAAGAGTGAACCGATGAAATATAGCCTAAGCGTGGCCCCAATATGGGCTATGAATTCCTTTTCAATTTCTTTTTAAGAAATACAGTTGTCATATACACAGACAAAATCGACAGACAAACAGAGAGACCTTTTTTAAAGGGTGGTATTTAATACTTTAACTGTAAATCCCCTTTTTTCAATCAAAATATTCGAAATTAGCACCAAAAATACTGAATTGCACACAAAATTTGCTCATCAAAGTGTTATTATATACACTTTCTTGGTTTTCAGATTCGGTATCATTCTGATTTGGTTCTGGCGCTCGCCGGCCGCTACCGCGGCACCGCTCGCTTCGCTCGCTCGGCTCGTGCGATGTGTGGTCACAGTTCTGACCTAACCTAACCGATATCTGTATTTTGCTGCTTAATCAGTAATTTTGTCGCTCAATCAGTATTTTTGATTTATTATATTCCGTATATTATTATTCTCAGTCCCCCAAATTAGTTTTTTTTTTCAAATCTAAGCTGTATATACACACACGTTAAACTTACTCTTATTATTTATATATAGATAGGGATATACTATGAAAAAAAGTGTGTAGTTATACCGATGCCTATTATAATTACATAATATATAAATATGTTAGTTATTACATAAGCAAGGTTACGTTGCGTTACGTTACTGTTACTACGCAAACGGTTGCGTTAACAGGCGCCTATGACGTCCATACATTTATATTATTATGTTATCTTGTTTTGAGTTCGTTCGCCCGCCGACCCTTGGTGTAGAAACAACGAACAGTGTATTCTTATTATTATTGTGTCACTATATTATTGTGTTTAAAACTTAATACCCCACTGAAGCAGTGGGCTAATATGTTTTAAAGTTAAGTAGGGGGAGAATGGCCATTCTGTTCTGTATGTAGGACATGCATTATGCACATGTGTGTAAGGTGTATATACTCGTAGTTTAGGTGCCTTGTAAAAGGATACCAATCTATTACTATTAACCGGGCATAAATCCAAACTCCGAATTTTGACTAAGAATTCCATAGAAAAACCCAATAACACTTCACTCGACCTGCGAATCGAACCCAGGAACTCTAACATAGCAGTCGGATTTAGGACCACTGGACTAAGTAGACGAGGCAGTTAGTCGTTATGAATCCTACTACCCTCGGCTAGGCATTAGTTATTCTGTGGCACTAGAAATATATAATATGCTGTATTGTAATTAATTATTAGTTTATGTTAGTTTTTCAAATAGGGGGCTTTAATTGACGAGGTTGCGGCAAATAACCACACTGATCCTTACATTATACAAGGTAATGCAGCGCTTATTACAATCACTGTATGTGTTGGTGACCACCCTTAGTACATTACAAAAAATAAATGTTATACAAGTTTTGTTTAGGACTAGACCCTGCTGTGTAAAATGTCTTAAATATATTATTGTTATTATTATTATTATTGGGACTCCAACAGCATGTTAATCCGTCGGTCGAACTTTTCAATAGATATTCTCATATGTACCAATAACAATACCGATAAAAATCTTTAGAGGTGCAATGCCTGAACGCCTCACAACCAGTTTATCCTTAGAATATCGGTAAGCATACTATGAGCTCGAGAAAGAAGATGGAAGTAAGATGTTAGAACTATTGCTATTTTCAATAGATTATAGAGGGCGTATGAATACTGGTTTAGATTTTTTGTTCTACGTGATATTTTCAGCTTAAGTAAGTATCCAAGTGAAGCCTTAGAAATCTAGCACTGCTGGTTTTAGAATTCTATGATCTGCGTACGTTATGTTTAAATAATGTTTGCCTGTTCTTTTATAAGTTTAGTTTATTTTTAATTTACTTTTAAATGACCAATTTATTATGCAAACAATGCAATTGTTAATGTAATTTTCGTAAGTTTATATATTTTTTTATGGAACAATACGAGTGCTGTCGTCGGCAAATAAATTTTCCATTAATATTCTATCATTTTGACATTGCAATGAATAATTATGATAAATATTGGAGTAACTTTATTAACATACAATTACTTCGTGTAAAGGGTTGCCACTGTAATACTTTTATATATACCAACCACACCTCTGTAAGTTTTTCATTCAAATAAAACTACTTTTTTGGTTGAAAAAACCTAAATAACATAAACACGTGTGCATAGATTCCGTACGGGAATCTATGCACACGTGTTTATGTTCACGTGTTACTCAGCCTTAGGTTGAACATGTTCTTGTTTAGGCAAAAGTGTCCTAGCAAGTTGTTCCTATTCAGCGCTAGGAAAATATTCGTGTGCTCTTTTTAAAAGCATATAGGACTTTAGAGTGCGCCATGCTTGGCGATATCATCCAGACCTTGATGGCAGTCTCAAAGCTTGAATTCATAATGGTACTTAAATGGTTATAAGCGGGGTTTTTGGTACTCTTGGTAAAGGTTGTTTGAAGAGATTGCTTATAGCGATAAGACCTAAGAAGAAGATATAGATATTTTTGGACAATTTAACACAGCACCATCTAGTCCCAAACTAAGCAGAGCTTGTACTATGAGTACTAGAAAATGGATATAAATACTTATACATATAGTTCTTTTTGGAAATACAAATACTTATAATACATAAGAAATACCCAGACAAACACATACACTTATGTTCATCTCATAAATATTTGTTCTGTGGGAATCGAAACCGAGAACCTCGACCTCATGATCAGCCGTCCGGCACGCGAACCACTAGACTACAGACGTTATCGTAACGTTCAATAACGAATCAATTCGCTGATTGGCTCTCACAGTTATAGTATATTGTTTGATTGATGTAATTCTTTTGCAGATTGGCTTCAGCACACTCCACGTTGGCGTATTACACCTCGAAAATGGAGGCGTACTGTCCCAAGTTTACACTTTTGTTGAACTTGGGTCACTCTCCATCTATTCAGCAGCCTACATTCTGTCCTATTCTGGACCCACCGGTGTACTAGATTGGACACCCGACTCGTACGGTAACTGGCCTTTTGACCGATCTTGTCTTGAAGGCATTTTTACAGAATTTATTTGTTTATTAGCAGTGGAACAGTAAGGGCTAATGAAAAAAATAAACATTGCGAGACTAGTCGTTGTTTTTGAAAAAAAAATTAAATCGAAACTCACGGTCGGCTTATCACATTTACATAAGTTCGTATAAATAAATAACTAATTTATTTACATGCGTACATAAAAAAAGAACAATTGTTTTATTTACATTGTAAATTCATATGTAAATATTTTTTTCTTAGTACCTATTTACATAGTATTTTTATTTGCTAAGTATTACAATACCAAAGTAAATAGCAAGGCAAAAAAATTCTTTGCAAGTAAACGGGTTTAAAAATATTTTTATGAATCATAGACATGCTCCAAACTCTATAGACTAGTGCACAGTGATATAATCACATCAATCAATTTTGGTTGTAGTAATGAAACTACGACTAAGGCTGTAAGAGTAATTTACATGCTTTGTCGTTTGAGAAGTTTTTATTTAACACACCATCGATTCCATAATTATATAAATCCCATGCGTCAATTACTTTTACGGAAAATCCACATTACCTATCTTACGGAATACCGAACGAACAATTGTTTAATGAAATAACCAAAGTTACGCATGTTAATAACCACTGCACCAGTCATGATACTTTAATTATTCGGGGTCAAATGTATCGCATTTTAAACGTATGAGCAAATAGATGGCGGTTTTAATCGACAAAGAACGTTTTCCTTTTAATATAATACATTTTATATTAATATTAGCTAATAATAATTATTAAAATGAAATAAAGATTTATTATTATTAAAAAAAAAGATAAACGCCACCATGTCGGTTTGAGTACAGGAACTGTGTACGAGGGCAATTCATTGCATACAGGTGTTAAGTCAAAGTCAAATGTTTTATTTCAATTAGACCAATAAAGTAGCACTTTTGAAAAGTCAAAACTAGTTGCACGGTTCCAAAAAGTGGGTCTTATGGAGAAGAACCGGCAAGAAACTCCATAGACACTCTTTTTTAAAAACAACATGATTACAATGTTAATCTTGATTTACAAGTTTGATAAGAATAGTTAATGAGAACAATGCAGTTTGATGTGTACCTACTAACAAATTAATCCAGAATAAAAAACAATATAAATAAATAAAAGAAAAAGATTGCCATTGACAGTAAGAGCTGACCAGTCCCGACAGACGGCACCCGTTCACGAGTATGACGTGTGTGTCGGCGTCGTTCGACTCAACCATGCTGCAGGGAATAAAACGACCCGACACACAACGCCACCATCAGCAGGACATTTTAGTAAGCATGACAAACTCAGACCGCAAGGCAATCGAAAGGCACAATAGAATTTAATGTCATTTATAAATACAGGCGCTAGGTATATGCAACACCAATGGCTGCACGACTCTCATACTTTACAAAGTTCAATACAACATGAGTTTAAACAAAATTAAATAAAAAAATAATAATAATAATAAAACAAAAATATTTATAATAAGTAAGTGTATAAATAATACTAATAAGTCGATAAAAAGGTACTAAATGTCATCGAATACATATATGGGTTTATTAACAATTGCATATGTCAGATTAAAGTAAAATTACTCAATTATGCGAATATCATCTTGTGGAGCTGGACCAGCACTACGCCAAACATTTTTATCCAGAAGACAACGTTACGTTAGAAAACGGAGCATTATTTCCGAAAACTGTTCACAACTGCAATGGAAGATGCCTTCAAGCTACTAAAGTGGTAAATATTCAGCAATAACGTCAACGGCGTTTCTATCGTTAATCTTTAATTTGCCGATGACATCGTAGTAATCGCAGAACCGCTGCAATGGCTTAGCACAATGCCCAATTATCTCAACGGAGTTTCCCACAGCTGGGTCGTATAATGAACACGGGCAAGACAAAAGTCACGTCGAACGTCCAAGATGTGTTCTCGAAGTTGTCGATGAATATGTCTACCTGAGAGAAACCATTCAGTTAGGTAGGAAAAAGAGATCACTCGTCGAATCCGAGTCGGCTGGGCAGCGTTCGGAAAACTTCGCAACGTTTTGTTCGTCAACATCACCGCAGTCCCTGAAGACAACGGTCTTTAACCAGTGGGTTTAACCAGTGATGACATACGGCACAGAGACGCAGTCGCTCACTGTGAGTCTCATAAGAAAGCTCAAGGTCACTAATCGAGCTATGAAGAGAGTTATGCTTAGGCAATGGACGGTACACATAGCTCGTAGAACTGATGGCCACGCACTCTAGTGCGTACATTCTAGTATTCTAGTGCCTGCGTTTTCTAAAACACAGCGTAGAATGGCCTCCAACGAAATAGATTGACGATCTGGTAAAGATATTTTTAGATTAGACTAGATTATTTTAGACTAGATTTTTTTAGATTGCTGGGAGTCACAGGGACTCCTAAATCTAAAAACATCTAGTACTTAACAGCTAATAATTAAATGCAATACCTACGTAATGGGCGGAGCCTACGCCATTTTACCACAATTTTACTTGGATGTAGGTGGCATATAACCAGTCCTTGTAGAAGTCTATGGAGGAGGCCTTCGTTCAGCTAAGGGCCTCTTGTGGCTGATAATAATGATCAAATGTACCTTTACACCTACCAAGGGTGTAATGTATATTTACATACATAATATACACACGGCAACACGGTATTCTGTATGTAATATGTTTGTACATATACGTGATTGACACACGTTAAGCCTTGTTTGGGAAAGTAAAGTGTGACGCATTGGCCTGTGTACAAACCACTTTGCGCAAATTTTATTGAAATTAAGGTTGATTTTAGGAGTTCGTTTTAGATTTTCATTCCACATTTATAGTATTCTAATGACTTCAAAAAACCCTCATTTTTACTTAATATACCTACTCATTTCCAGCACCCGTAATCTATTCATACTACTATAAAACTGTAAAAAAGCTGTGTCTGTATAAATATTGAAACCTTAAAAAAAAACAAAAGTGGGTTAGAGGTTAGAGACTAAAGGTACCCAAATGTGTGATTTTTAAATCGAACGAGGCTATCCATTAGAATATACGGTTTTTTTATATTTGTCGCGGGCGCCGACATGAAACATGACATTAGAGTTATGCCGTAGAGGTGAGAGTTATGGTGTTGACGGAACTTTGAAAGATGAGATGAGAGTCAGTGAGAAACAGCGTGAGAAGAGAGCGGTGCGTAGTGAAAAAAAAATTGATGTAGATCAAGAATAAAGTTGAGAAAGTTATGCTACAGTGGTTTGGGCATGTAGACAGGATGGAGGAACAAAGAAACGAGTATAAGTGGCGACTATGGATCGAAGAGTTCGAAGGGCTGACCTCGGCGAACGTAACCTTTTCAAATTACGGATGTTCTCAATAAAGCCAGGTTAAGAGTATCCTAAATTAACAATCATGTATGTGGAGATTAATGAACGTAGATATAACGAAAGTTGTGTGCCAATGACAAAGGATTGATGCATTCGAGATGTGGTGCTGGAGACGTATGTTAAGGACACCTTGGACTGTGAAACGCACCAATGTATCGATCCTGACTCAGCTCCGAATAAAAACTCGATTGTCCACCATATGCCGACAACGAATTCTTTCATATTTCGGCCACACATTGCGCAGAGGCGACGGAAGTTTGGAAAAACTGATTGTGGTTGGGAACACCAAAGGCAATCGATCGCGCGGTCGTTCACCAACAAGATGGACCGACCAAGTGAAAGACTCGTCGGCCTCCAAATTGTATACGGTTATGCAAGACGCGCTGGACAGAAACCGGTGGAGGCAGATCATTCGCTCTAGATGCAACCCTGATGCTGACCACGATCCTCAGACATGAGGGACCGACCCCAGAGAGAGAGAGTGTGCCAATGAAATGTGAAAAGTATCTGTAGTCTCTGCCTATCCCAACAGGAAACAGGCAGTGATTTATGTATAACTAGTTCATGCCCGCGACTTGGTCCGTGTGGAAAAGTTACTTTTAATTATCGTTGTAATTTAGCTAATTAACTTAAAATAGTTATAAATTATAGGCATTTTAATAATTATAAAAAATAAATATAAAGTAAATTTAATAAGTAACCTTATTATTCATTAAAACACTACATTTACCAGCATTATTAATGAAATGAATAAGTCCCTATTAGCGTCTATTAACATAAAACAATAGTTTATATATATTCGTACATGCAGTTAAAAATAGTCAGTGTTGTGTGGTGTTACGTTTAAATTAGTTCTGCATTTTATTAGGTTCTTACATAAAAGGTAAGCAATAATACCTTGAAACAATTAAACTTAATCAACAATTAAATTGAGTCCATAACTTGACTAATACCTTACACATAAGTAAGAAGTAACAATACATACACTTGCGCTTTTTTCCCGTAGGGGTAGGCAGAAAGTAAAGAACGCCACTTGCTACTATTCTTGCATTACGATTCTTTCGCTTCATCTACTTTCATACATCTTATCGTACACACACGCCGGTTACGAAGATTCCGCACCTGTCCTTTTTGAAGAATCAGGTCGGTGTAAGTCTTTCTAAGGCGTCCCACCCGGCGGTCCACTAAAGTATCTCATATTTTATCTGATTTAGAAATTAGATCAGAGAGTGAATAATAATTATATACATATTTGAACCTTTTACACAGCACAATCTAGTCCCAAACTAAATAGAGTTTGTACTACATAAAATATATAGAAATACCTAGATAAACACAAACACTTGTGTTCAGTAATTTTATCCTGTGGGAACCAAACCCACGACCTCGTGATCAGAAGTCCGACATTCGAACCACTACACACCGCAGTCAGAAGATCGAATAGACCACAACAATGACGGCGACACCGCAGGAGGACTCGTCGACCCAACAGGAAATCCGAACTACGCCAAAGTTACATGGCGAGAGGATAGTGATCTCTGGCATGTCTGGACTGTACCCGGCATCGCGGAGTGTAAAGGAATTCTCTGAAATTTTGTACAATAAGGTAAAATTTATATTGAATTGTAATTAGTACACTAATCTATATTGTTAAATGAAGTTTTGTCAAAATTTATATTCGATGTCTGACACAGGTGAATCCAGTAACTGAGGCAGCCCTTCGCTTTAAATACAATCACCCAGAAGTTCCGCAACAAACCGGTAGTGTTCCCGGGTTGAGCCAGTTCGATGCCCAATTTTTTAAGGTCCACTACCGACTCGGCAACACTATGGATCCCATGGCACGAAAAATACTTGAGCAGTCGTACCAGGCCATCTACGACGCTGGTAAGATAACTAATTAATAATTAATGAGACTGATTCTGTTTTTTGTTTGGTAAACCATATTTTGCCTCCGACTAGTTAATCAACAATCGTTAGTTCTATAATCCAATTTAAGTATACTTGAGTCTGTTATCATTAATGTAAAATTATGTTATACGATGTTTATATCACAAAAACTTTCTCAAGCACAGTGTCATAAACTTATAATAATTAAAACAATGTTTTTTGAAGGAATCAATCCAGAACAGCTTTCTGGTAAAAAAGTTGGCGTGTACATCGGCACATGTTTCTCCGAAACAGAAAAAGCTTGCTTTTACGAAGCCGCTTCCAGATCTGGGTTTGGTATAGCCGGGTAAGATATTTAAGTACGTTATTTGTTTATACCACTAAGATAGCAAAAAAGCATACGGCCCACCTGTTGATAAGCAGTTACCGTAGTCTATAGACACTTGCAACACCAGGGGTATCACTTGCGCGTTGCCGACCCTGTCAAACGAAAGAGTTGGATTCGCAGTATAAGGATCAAAGTCCCTCCAATCCCAACACAACGTTTCCTCGTGGAGCACTGGCAACCTTGCTCACCGTTAGAAACACAACACAGCTCAAAACAGCGTTTATTAACTTCGATTCGCTGTATTTCAGGGCGAGTTGCTGATTTACTGGATAGATGTGTAAACATTTCTACGCATGTATAATGACAACTGCGGAAAAGTAACTAAAGTTTTTATTGTTCCCACACACGAATACGCATTTAGCTAGTTATTCCAATTTAAGGACAACATACTTTTGATAATACTAATAATTATGTTAAAGTACAGTACCTATATTATTTACATTTAGGTACGTAGTGTAAATGACGTAGTTAGTATTTGAATTAAGTAGTGTTACTGACGTATGTACTATACGTAGTATCGTACAGAAGAAACTTAATATATTATTTCCCAAGAAAGTAATCATCTTATCGCCTAAAAATAAAGAAAGTAGCAATCCTACAAGACCTACTCATTGTGACGCGCATCATGACGTCTTGCGGAATACGTCGTTCACGTATAATTATTATTAATATCTTTAAATTTATCCCTTAGTGAATGTCTAGCATTAAGGTTACAAATTACCTTGCTCGTGTCTATATACCCCTACAAAATGTAAAGTAAAATACTCATTACACATTACTAATAAAATGCCGTATGACATCATCATCAACCCATATACAGTCCCAATAACCTTTTCCTATATTAATACGTAATCTTATTTTTTTATTGAATATTTATGATGCAGCTTTGATTGTTTCAGATGCAGTAAAACAATGTTCGCTAATCGTGTATCGTACTGGCTGAACGCGAAAGGTCCATCGATGTCGATCGACGTGGCGTGCTGCAGCTCCACCGCGGCGCTGGAACAAGCCTACCTCGCCATGAGCCGCGGAGACTGTGAAGCGGCTATTGTCGGCGGCGCTTACTTGTGCCTTCACCCACAGTCGTCTGTGCATTACGGAAGGTACTATACCTATAATCCATTCAAACTTCAGACAATGTGACCAAACCATCTAAGCACATTACAATTCTTGTCTCTACATCGTTTTTTAAGCAGCAACGTTGTTTTATCAAATCATTTCTCAATCTATCATTCGAAGTAACACGACGCCCAACAATCACTTGTGTACATGAGTTGAGGTACCACAATCGTGGATAGCCAGCTGTGCCTTTTTTGCTACCAACTAATTAGTTTCAATTGCAGGTAAAGCACTATTCACTTTATTTCCCGCAGTTTCTTTCTATTCCTGATCTGCATTTATATCACACACACTAACATTTTCCCATAATCTAACAAACCTCATTAATACTGTTGTCTTGCAACTATTCTAATAACGATACAAATAGTTGGGACATTTCATATTTATTAAATAATATTCTTAAACAACTAATAAAGCTTGACTACCTGCAATTACTTTGCAAGTAATTGTAATTTAAGTTTACTTAAGAATGTACGTTCTTATCAATTAAATTTCAGTATAGTTTACTGAACTTGGCACCCATTTTGATCTCAAGTCTTCGCTCGGTGAATTCGACAACCACACTATAATTTTATTATCTTATTATAACTTGGCTCCCCTTTTCACATTTATGTTTTTGGTGGAAAAAATGAAAATAAATATATAAAAAATAACTGTGTCTTTATGTTAAACAGTTTTTGAATTACGAAGGTTCAAAAGTGGCTCCAAATAGTTCGTGTAATATGGGCAACGTGTAATATAGATGCTGCTCACCAATTATCTTTTCTTGGCTTGACTTGCTCCCGCGTGTCTAGTACCTATATAGAAGCCAGCACATCAAGTTATCCAAATCTGTCAAATTTCTTTGATAAATCAACTTTAAAATAATAATTTCATATTCAATTGGAAAAAAATGGACAGTTTTGGATAGCTTCTATATTTATTTGCTTGTTACAGAATAATGAAACTTTGCCATGATGGAAAAACAAAATCTTTCGATGAGAACGCTGATGGGTCTGCTAAATCAGAAGCTATTAACGTTTTGTTTCTTCAAAAGGCAAAAGACGCTTTAAGGTATGAAGCTCTTTTCGTTTTTTGAATTCCTTCTCTTTCGTGTCTTTTGTCGTATAAGTTTTTTTATTTTTTTATTAGATTAATTTTAAGATTATTGTACTATAAATATAATAATATAGGAGGTTATCGACAAACATTTAGATATAGACGATGGCGTTACATACTTCACACAGCTCGTAAAACTTTGTTGAATTCTCTATTTTTTATCTTTTTGTATTTTTTTTGGCATTTTCCATGCTAAGATTTTAAAGTTATTAAGCATAGGAAAAATTCGACCGCGGGCAGGATTCGAACCTGCGTCTTCTGGTTAGGTACACCAGACATCACCATAAAGACGTAAATTCAGAAAGCGAAGGCAAAATTCGACAAGGCGGGTAGGTATCGCGGTGGCTTAGTGGTCATAGCGTCTGGTGTACCTAACCAGAAGACGCAGGTTCGAATCCTGCCCGCGGTCGAATTTTTCCTTTGCTTAATAACTTCTCTATTTTGTTTTCACTATTAACTGTTTCTAAATACCATAAAAGTACATTAATAAATTCATCTAATAAGAATGGTACCCATTTTGCAAAAAAATCCCATCTCTAGCGATAAAGTCTTACTGCATTGATTCCAGAATCTACGCTGATGTCTTACACGCCAAGTCCGAGTTCATATGTATGTTACCCGGAGAGACAGGCCCTACATACGGATTTTATAGGGATGTCGATAAAACAGCCAACTTCATTAATAAATTTTACGAAGAAGCAAGAATCCCAGCTAATGCCGTCGAATACGTCGAAGCGTTTGGTTGTGGTAAATATCTTTTATACTACGGAAAATCTTCAGGGATCACCTATAACCTAAAGAGGCGGCCTCAAGGCCTCAGAGATGTCGGACTCAGGGCACGCCACGATAGTAGCGGTAAGGCCTCTCATGGAAGAGTGGCTGTAAAGGCGCCACGGCGCCCTCAGTATCCGGCTGATACTCTCGGGACATGGGTGTATCTGGAAGTGCCTTATAATATACATATAAGAAACACCCAGACAAACACAAACACTTATGTTCATTACATATTTTTTTGTGTCCTGGAAGTGAACCACTAGAACACAGACGTCAAAAGGTATCAAAGTGTAGGTTTTGGGTAGTGTCCCAGGTTTTGATACCGACTACAAATCAGGTACAAAATAAAACTTATGGCATTGAATATCCTTAAGATATAAAATTCCCCTTAAGATATAAAATTTGCGTTGTAGATAAAAAAACTTGATACTTACTTATCCCCTCTGAACACCCTAACCGAAACCTTACGCGCTCAATCCATTTACAAAGACACTACTTGTAGAGATAGTTTCAATATTTTCACACAAAGCAAAGCAATGTATCATAACTAAAAGATCAAAACAGCAATTAAAGATGATTCCGAATAAAAGTTTTCAACAGAAATCGTCAAAACGAGTTGTTTAATGTGCTATAAGACCTATGCAATTTCTCCATTTTCTTGTTAATGCCAATAAGAATTTCGGGGCAATTTCAGACCACCACTAACGATTGTCATAGGTGTTTACAGGAAAACCGAGACCGTCAATTTCGGTTTTCCTGTTCTCGATTAATGTTAAGAATAGTCACCCCTCCAAACTCTGCAAGTGCAACCTAATATTTTATATTGGTCGATCAGCGAAGTCATTACTTAGGCACGACATAGTCACTTGGCTATTTTATCCTTATCGACTGAAAAAAAAACAAATATGTATTTTACAGCTGTTCTAGAAGCGGATAAAGTAGAGTTGCAAGCTATCGAACGGGTGTTTTGTAATAAAAGAGATGATCCTCTATTAGTGGGCAGTGTCATGTCCAACATCGGATACAACGAGGCTGCTTCGGGTATATCTGCCATTACAAAGGTAGGCTTCAACTATAAGTAATAAAATGGTATTTTTTTTTGTCCCAAGTCCAGCAAAAGAAAAAGTTGTAGATACAATAGGAAATCTGTTGTCTCATTTTATTTTATATAGTACTCTGTCAAGACAGTACCGGGAAAAGATCAATAGTACACAAAATGTTTGTTATTCATCCAAATTTTTCAGAAATGATAGACTTACGCCAACGAATAATCCAATCATCATAACATTTTTTAAACGCTGTTTCCGGAATTGAGTTCAGTTCTCGCCGCGAATTCTCCTTTATGTCTTCTAACGATTGAAAACGGGTGCCATGAATTGGTAATTTGAGTTTAGGGAAAAGAAAGAAGTCGGCTGGAGCCATATCTGGTGAATATGGTGGTTGCTCGATGGTATTTGTTAAGTGTTTGGGCAAAAATTCGTTCACAATGATTGTCTTGTGCAAAGGCGCATTATCGTGGTGCAAAATCCAAGAATTTTCTTTACACAAATCTGGCCTTTTTCGTCGAATTTGCTCTCTTAAACGCCGCATAACGCTCAAATAATATTCTTTATTTACCGTTTGACCTTCCGGCAAGAATTTCGAATGCACAACACCCCGATAGTCAAACAAAACAGTCAACATGACTTTGACTTTTGATCGACTTTGGCGTGGTTTTTTCTGTTTCGGTTCAGTTGGAAGGCGCCACTCTGAAGCTTGTTGACTAGTTTGCATGTCAAACCCACGTCTCGTCACTAGTAACAATGCGTTTCATGAATGTTGGGTCGGAATTGACTCGTTCTAGTATGTCCTCAGCGACTCTCATGCGATTGAGTTTTTGGAGAAAATTCAGGTCTTTTGGGACTAGCCGAGCGGAAACATGTTTCATACCCATGTGATTATTTAAAATGGTACGGATCGACTCGTGAGACACAGAAAGTTCGGCGGCTATCTCCCTCGAAGTTGAATGAGGATTTTCAGTCACTATTTCCTTCACTTTTGCAATGTTTACTTCAGTTGGAGACGTTGATGGCCTACCAGAGCGAGGCAAATCTTTCATCACATTTCTACCGCTTTTGAACGCTTTGTACCACTCATAAGCACGTGTTTTTGATAAAGTCGATTCACCGTAAGCCTTCTGTAACATTTTCAGTGATCATTTAAGACAAACTCTTTGTTCGATGTTTCTGTCCATTATGAAATTCGCAATACACACTAGATATAACATTACTAAAAACAGCACTGTATTTAAATAATTAACAAATAACAGATGCAACTCAAACTCCGCGCCAAAATGGAAAATAGTTTTGCCAATCTAACAACAACAAAAAAACAAAGAACCATAGACAAGTCATCCAATCCCGATAGTTTCTTGACTGAATGTATTTCTTTAGTGAGCTCCTTGAAGAAGTTTCACATGTAATTTGCACAATAAAAGTAGTCACTGCTATTGCAGGTATTACTGGGATTTCATCACGGCCAGCTAGCCGCTAATCTGCACTGTTCCAGTCCGCGGCAGGACGTGGCGGCACTGCGCGAGGGGCGCATGCGCGTTGTCACCGAGCACCAGCCCTTTCGGCGCACATACGTCGCCGTCAACGGCATGTCCGTCACCGGCGTCAATTCACACGTCCTGCTACACGGACATTATAAGCCTAAAGTACTTACCTATGCTATTGAAAGTTAAATTAGATAATTAGACTTAGTTATCAACTACGGTGTACTTAATCTTTCAGGACGCTAAACGCTACATTTCCAGTTTACCTTATCTTGTGACCATATCGGCGAGACAAGAAGCAGCAGTGACTTTTATCCTCGACAGCTTAAAATCGAATCCAATAGACCCTGAACAGTTGAGATTATTGCATAATATACACCAATCAAGTATCTCTGGACATTTGGGCAGAGGATTTATAATTTTAAGTATGACCTGATTTTTTTTCTATTACTGGAGAAATCATTTGGATATTCTTGTTATGTCAAGTTAAACTAAGTCCTAAGACTAAGACTAAGTTTTATAAAAGTAGCTAGGAAACACTTACATAGTTCATAATTAAAATACGATGCAGACTGATCTTGCTATTGTATACGAAGACGACGATGACGGAGAGAGAGATAACGACGCCGACGGAAGCCCTTCTGGGAAACCCATTCGCGTGAATGAAAATAATTAATGTCCATAATATATAAACATATTAAAATAATTTATTTATTATTATTTATGAAAATATATTTACTAAGGGCCAAAGTATTCCCCGGCATCGTTCTCGTCCGGCAACGTGCCCAGAAGATTGGCAGCATTGCAACGTTAAATGGCAATGCTTATACGTTCCGCTAGAAACAAGCCCGCCTTCTCGTCACGCGAAGAGTGGACCAGTCCACTCCCGCAGCACGACAGGCCATGATATCCGAGGTTGTCGATTGCCTGGCCACAGTGACAGGGATGCGAAGCAACACAAGGAGCACCGAGACAAAAACCACTAGCGAGGTGAAAAGTTGTCATCCAACAAACGCCCTCTATTGGATGGCGGAAGTGACTGAAGTCAAAGACCCGATTCCCACTCACCCACAGCAATCAGAGGAGCTGACGTATTCAAAAGTTCTTTCCGCGTCAAACTGCAAAGCGACACGTCCCACAGTTTCTAGGAAGATAGGATCATGGGTGAAGCAGCACTGGGACAATCCATTTTCCAAACGTTCATAGCATCAGACTAACATGGTACCTCAAAATCAACCAGAGGAGGCCCTAAAATATCTCGGGCTAACTTCTCAGTACTATGGAATGATGATAAGAAAGCAGGTAAAGTAAAACGTGGCAATGTTCTTCTGGGCACGTTGCCGGACGACAGCGATGTCGATGAATACTTTGAGGCTTAATAGCGTTTTTTTTTTAAAAAAAAAATATGTAGAATTTGTAAGTATACAAACTAAATTATGAACCAATCTTCTAGAAACGAACAAGGAAGGGAAAACATTAAGTCTGTGTGAGAAGGTTGAGTACTTTGACGACGCGCGGCGGCCGCTGTGGTTCGTGTACAGCGGAATGGGGTCGCAGTGGGCCGGCATGGGTGCACAACTCATGCGCATACCAATCTTTGCTGCTGCTATAGAACGGTAATTATTGCCATTGTAGTGGTGTAGAGAGGTGAGGTGTATTGCCCCTCCAATCAAAGGGAGGATCCTCCGACCGGGCGGGTCTGTCTGGCGGGCCACGGCCCAACGGTTGATATCGGGCATCTGTATATATGCAACCTGCGTTGCGAATGTTAGTTCCATGTAGCGCGATAGATTTCGCAACAGTAGAAGTTCTGTAATTATACATGAAAACTAGAACCTTTAATATAAAAGATTTTTTTATTACAGTTGCCGAAAAGTTTTAGAACCCAGAGGACTCGATATTGTACACATTATTACATCTCCTAATGAGACGTTTGAAAACATTTTACACTCGTTCGTAGGAATAGCTGCTATTCAAATTGGTCTCACAGATGTTATCCGAGAGCTTGGACTAATACCAGATGGAATAATAGGTAAGATCAATTAATTAACTAAAAACATAAACAATTTATTATTACAAGTTCTATAAAAAATACCTAAAGTACATTATATAAGAAAAATACAGATCTAAGTGTTACAATAACTACGATACAAACAGGGCACAGTGTTGGAGAGCTGGGATGCGCGTACGCCGACGAATGTTTAACGGCCGAGGAGATGATACTGTCGGCGTACAGTCGCGGGATGGTGTCACTGCAGACTCCGTTCATACGCGGCTCTATGGCTGCCATTGGACTGGGATATGAACAAGTATATATTTAAGTTATTTCAATTTTTTTTTTCTGTTAATAGATCTTTTAAAGACACTTTTACAAGTCAATATTTTACATATTTTTTTTAAGCTAGATGGCTTCGGCATTTCCTGGCTGACGACCTCTGAGAAGAAACGCCGAAACAAACTTTGAGAATCATAGTCTCTTTTAAAGTCCAGACATAGTATAGTAACAAATTTTACAATGTAGGGCAAAGTCTGAAATGGCCTTTTAAAGAAAGAGCCATAACGGCTTTGAGTAGACCAGTCCCAGCTGACGGCACGCATGCATCAGTCCTAGTGTAGCTCAATCATAATTTAGGGAGCTCAACAACCCGTCGCACGACGATACCAGATCAGAGGAACAGTTGCGTAGGTCACATAAAAGAAGGCTCAAACCCACCAGACTGTTCAAAGTTATTAATCATTGTTATGTCAGACTTATATGAGAGCAATGCATTTTGATGTATACTATTAGATTAATCCAGTCTACTAAACAGAAAAAGAAAAAAATAATAATAAATAAAGAGATTGCCATTTACTGTAAGAGCTTACCAGCCCCGACAGACAAATAAAAAATAATATAAAAAATAAAAGTATATATAAAAAATAATAAAAAACATGTAAATGAATAAAGAATTACAGTCAAGATTGAACATATTAATCGGTTAATGTGAGAAAAGTGTTTTCATGCATGTATAAAATAAATTCCACTACTTTCGACAGTCAAGGTTTTAAGTAAAAATATGTTTTTTTTTTTTTTCAAATTGTAATCAAGTAAAAAATTCTCTCAAACAGAAATTTTAATGCTGTGGTCAAATCTGAGCTACTAGTAGTTAGAATTTTGGCGTCAAGTGTTTTTACAATGGATTCATATGCTAGCCTTAATATTAATAAAAAAAATCTCAAAGAATTGCTTCACAGAAAAAGTTAAAGCTAAAACCGTCCAAAATTTTAAAATATTTTTATATTATTTTTTTTTATTTTTTTTTTTATTATTATTTGGTTAGCCAACAATTACTTACACTAATACAGAAAATTAATTTTAAAAATACGGTTACATTTAAAAGTGTAGTAATTACTTACAGGCTAACACATCATGCACTATATACGGTAAACATCACAAATAAAATCATCAGAACAAATAAAATTTTAAAGAAAATAGTATTTAAACAATATTTAAGTGTAAATGTTAAATGTTAATAATTATTTTATGTGAACATTAATTAAGATTAAAATAATATAAAAAAAAGATATTTAGATCAGGTAAATTATCCATTCATAAAGCAAAAATTATTAGGTAAAATCATTATAGGTAGGTATAATAATTTTCAAATGTATAATAAAAAAAGACGATATAATTAGATTAAAAACAATCATTATTGTAAGAAGTATTCAATATAGGATTTGTTAGGCAAAATTGCAATTATTTTATATTAGAAAAATGGTCAATCACAATTTTGGAAAATTTGCCGATACTGCCGTGATGAACATCGACCAGATCACTGCAGCTGTTCAAAATACGACATAGTCTAGCTATAGGCGAATTAGCCCCAAGGACAGTCCTGCGTAGTGGTGGGCAAAAAGGTGTGATTTTATTCCGCGGATATCTAGCAGGCGCACGAAGCCTCAGAAGTTTCAATACATTAGGACAGTCTATTTTGTTTCTAAGAAGTTTAAACAAGAACAAAGCGTCTGTAACGTTTAGTCGCGTAGCCATGGCGTGAATTTTAAAGTATTGGAAACGGGTGTCGTATGAGTGCAACTGTTTCGCTTTTCCAGTGGAGAATGCCAAATGCCACAGAAAATGTTTTTGCACTCGTTCTAAGCGAAGAGCGTGTGAAGTAAAGTGCGGTCTCCATACAACACTACAATACTCCAGTATGCTCCGTACGAGGCTGTTATAAAGCATAATTTTAGCATTACTTTTTTTAAAACCCTTTGTATTTCTTATTATAAACCCCAACATTTTTTATGCTTTTTTTGTCACTTGTTCAATATGTGGTATAAATGTCACTTTTCTGTCATAAATCACCCCTAAGTCTCTAATTGTACCAACCTCCTGCAGTTTTTTATTATCTATATAGTATTTCGCGCCTATGCATTCATTTTTTCTGGAGAACTTTATATGATAGCACTTATTCGTATTAAGTTCCATTTTATTAAGTTTACACCATTGGATTAGACGGTCCAGGTCCTCCTGTAACAGTATTGTATCTGTAAGTGATTGAATTTTTCTCGCAAACTTTAGATCGTCAGCATACAGGAAACATTCCGAAAAACGAAAACAGTAAGGCAGGTCATTCAAGTAAATATTGAATAATACAGGAGAAAGGTGGAAGCCCTGTGGTGCTCCAGACGAGGTGGAATGACTCTTTGATCGAAAACCATTCACGACAACATAAAATTCGCGATCGGACAAAAAAGACTGAAACCATTTTAGCATTGATCCTGTGATACCGTACGCTGACAGTTTTTGAAGTAGTATTGCGTGGGAGATTTTGTCAAAGGCCTTGCAAAAATCGGTATAGATCACATCATATTGTGCATTAGAGTCAATACATTGAATAAGAGATTCTGTGAATCCCAACAAATTGGTGGAGGTAGACCTACAAGCAATGAAGCCATGCTGTTGTTCACTCAAATAGAGCCTCAAATGTTGCTGGGTATGATAACTAATTATTAACTCAAAAGTTTTAGCAAAGGTAGACAGTATCGAAATAGGCCTATAATTAAGGATGTTTTCTTTTTTGTCCGATTTGTGTACAGGAACCACCTTGGCTTTCTTCCATTCCTGTGGAAAAGTTCCCGTAGCCAGTGACGTATCATAAATCTTTAGCAATGGGGTAACCAAGGCTGTGGCACAAGAGTAAACAAACAAGGGCGGTATTCCATCCGAACCTGAACCTTTACTTATATTAATTGACTTTAGTTTATTAAGTAAGAAGTCAGGCTCAATAGATGGTATCGTTAAACTTTGGCCATTGTTATTTAATAATTGCAGGTGAGAGTTCAGGTCGAAATTAGTGTCCGTGTCTGAAGTATAGACCGATGAAAAATAATTTGCGAAGAGATCACAAATGGTTGGGCCATGTGATGTTACAGTTTGCCCATCAGTTATAACCAGTGGGTAATTGCTGGTTCCACCACGTTTAGCCTTGATGTGAGTCCAGAATAATTTGAAATTTTTCGACATTTCGGTCTCTAACCTATTCATATAATCATTATACCGCTTCCTAGCTAGATCTTGACAACGTTTACTTACTATATTTAATTCTATTTCATCCATCGGGTTCTTATATTTGTTGTATCTGAGTCTTAGCTTGTTTTTTTCATTGAGAGACCGTATTAAAGTTTTGTAAAACCATGGCGGGTAGCGACCAGACATTGGTTTACAGTTTGGCACAAATGTATTAATTCGCATTTCTCAAAATGCTGTAGAAGAGATCTAACATATCATCTACGTTATTCTGTCCCCTGAATAGGTCTGTCCAATTTTGATCATTTAGGTGTTTGATTATTTTTTCGTAGTCGGCTTTGTAAAAATTTGGTCTTAAATTCTTGTTATTATATGGAAGTTTTTTTTCTTGTAACAGCGATAAAGTAAGTTCAAGCGGAGGGTGTAATTTATCAATAACGGTTAACGCGGAGTTACACTCAGCTAATGAACACGTTGATCTTGAAAATAAAACTAGATCCAAAGTACGTCCCATGTAGTTTTTCACATGGTTATGTTGACTGAGATTATTTACGTGCATCAATTCAAACAGACTAATACATGACTTCGGTAAGGCATTATTTTCAGACATAAGTTCCCAGTTTATTTTCCCCAAGTTAAAATCCCCTACTATACAAACGGGGATGTCGATTCTCTCAAATATCCTATTACAGTTCTCGATAAAAAGATCAATTTCTAAGGGGCACACAGGTGGAGGTAAATATAGCGCACAGAGGGCTATACGACACGGTTCAGTGCTTGATGGAATATCAATCGTAACCCATAGATCCTCACACTTACTTTGCCAAGCATTAATGCTACTGGAGTTTATTGTTTTTAGTACAGCTATTAACACCCCTCCGCCATCCTTATTGCCGCGAAAATCCGTAGACTCCCTATCCCTTCTGTAGACAACGTATCTGTTGTCAAACAGTTCACTGCTAAGTAAATTGCAATTTAGCCAAGTTTCTGTCAGAATAATAACATCATAATCGATACAACACATGTTACAGTAAAAAGTATTGGTTTTAGTTCGTAAGCCTCTACAATTTTGATAGTAAATTTTTAAGGTGTTGAATTTCACATATAACTTAAAAATCATACTTGCATTATTGAAGAAAGAAAAAATTATATAAAAATATCTATAAGTAATATTAGTTAATTTTACCTAGACTATGTATGTTCTTAATTAGTATATACTCCGCACCCTCATCTTTCCTTACAAATATCTTGCCGTTTCTAACCCATACATATTTAAATTTCATTTCTTTGGCCTTTAGTCTGGTTGCTGTGTGCAAGGCTTTGTTAGATGGAGAGAGGTGTTCCACTACGTAAAGGGGACTTTTTTGTCCACTATATCCTAGATGTGCTGAGTTTAATTTATCTTGCGGATTGTTTCGATTATACTTGATAACCGATGCTAGGAGTTGATCACGCAGTTTTGGCGAAGCAAGTTGAACAACCACGGATCGGGGGCGAGGGCTGGTCTGGTTTACCTTAGCAATTCGGGTACAATGCATTATATCCTTTTCATTGATTTCATAATTCACTATTTGTCCAAGTTGGGTGACAATACTATATAGATTCTCATTTTTCTTTTCTGGTATGCACTGTAGTTCTAAATTGTTGGAGCGTGACTGCTGTTCTAAAATATTTATGCGTGTTTGTAGGATTTCAACTGTATTTTTAAGTTCTATATTCTCTTTTTCTAATTTGTATAAGGTTTCGTTTGTAGAAAGCTGGTTTTGGCTGGCTCAAAATCTTCAAATCTTTGATTGATATATGTCATCGACTTAACTATTTCTTTCATTTCTTCCTTAACTGGCTGTAATTCCTGGTTGATAGTACTCACGATGCTTTTTTTGAATTCTGTTAACATCTCGCTGAACTCGGTTTTTATTATGTCTTGAATTATTGACCGAATTTCTGCTTTATTGGACATGGGAGATGGTGGTGATGGGGATCGAGTAGCGACTCTTTTATTCCCTCTATTCACTGACACATTGCGCGCCGGAGTTGATTCGACGGGTTTTTTTCTCAATCATTTAGGACACTTCCATGATTTGCTTATCAGATTGGGGGGAGACTCTGGTTTTGTTAGGCAGGCATAATGGTAAAGGTTGCCACATGTAACACATTTTATATATGGATTATCGTCATTTATTTTCTTATCGCCTTCATTTTTGCAACAACCCCAATGTTCGTGATCATCAGTCATAATGAAGTTATAGATATGAGTAAATTATTTACTAAATTTAGATACTGTACGAAATATTAAATCGATTCCAAAAAGTGTTATTTAACTTTTGAAATGTAAGAAAAATATATTTTGTATTCCTCCCTGAGTCTGTGACTGTAGGTAGTATCTGTCGGCACTTCTGCGTTGGTTAATCTTTGGTGCAGCCGGTCGACGTAAACGGGCAACGTCACAGTGCGCAAGCGCACGCGACTGTGTCTCTTAAGCCGGCTAATTAACCGTGCTAGTGCCGTACACCGCGTTCAAAATGACTTGTCATGCACTCACCGGTAGTTTTGATGGTACTTTAGTGGTTTTTTTTTTATTTTCATAAGATTTATACACTTTTATCTTGTAATCTTATTTCCATTGTATAGCTGACTATTCTATTGTCACTTCTAAATATATTTAACTGAGAATACTGCACAAATTTTAAGGATCAAACTTAATTTATCACAGAGCAAAAAACAGACACATGTTAACCGTTCGATAGTTCGACCAAAGATATTATAATTTAACTACAAAAAATCGCGGAACATAGTCATGTACACGAAGGTCCAACCCATAGGTGTATTGGTGTCCCCAGACCTCAGACCCATAGATCAATATACCCTTTCTCAGACCTTCGCTGGTACAGGTTTCCTGGGACACCCTGTAATATATAATATGAGTCTATTGGCTTTCTGTAAAAGCGACCACGCTGATCTAGTGCGGGTGGCAGTCTCCAATACAATTTTAAAAACTTGACTTCGATGTGCAGGTTTTATCGTGGTATTCTTTTTCTTTCTTAACATCAGATACATGAGCAACAATAAAAATAAAAGGCTTAAACTTCTTTTTAGATTTCAAAATTGTGTCCTCCTGAGATAGAGGTTGCTTGTCACAATGGTCCTGAATCTAGCACAATTTCGGGACCTGCTGATGTGATGCGCGAGTTCGTCGCAGAGTTGACTGCTAAGGGAATTTTCGCGAAAGAAGTTCCATGCTCCAATATCGCTTATCACTCGCGTTACATTGCTGATGCCGGTAAGTATTGTATTCTTTAGCCAGTATATAATGCGCTATAAAATGACACCTAGCAAAATGTACCTCGTAAACTCAATTGGCAACAGTTTATATCCAGACTTTACACTAAATATTTTGTTTCAATGCACAGTAATATCAAACAAAAGATAATTGTGGGGTACCGAAGGTACCGAGACCCTGACACCTAAAGGTACCTTTTATACAAAGGTACCTTTAGGATAGGTTAGAAGGTCGAACTAGAACCATCCTTTTCGAAATCCGCACTATTAATCGTATGATCATTATGATCGACAAAAAATTTCCTAGTTACAGCTGATAATCCCTGCAAACATAGCGGTGACTCCTGATTAATATGCTTTTTATATAAATAAAGACAATTATTTCTATACGAAGTGCTTCATATAAATCGACATTTGAAATGCAGGTCCCCTGTTACTTAAGTATTTGTCCGAGGTGATCAAGACTCCAAAACCACGAAGCGAGCGCTGGCTCTCTACATCGGTACCGCAAGAAAGATGGACCGACCCCACCGCTAAACTCTGTTCAGCAGAGTATCACACCAACAACCTACTGGTAAGGATACTTAATTAATATTACATTAACGTGTAATCCGACGAAGCCGGTAAAAATATATATATATTAAGATATTTTAATCTGTATCCATTAGTAGGTATTTATTATCTATATATCCCTTGTCACTAGACGCCTACAATATCTATGTGAGTTGTTGCTTTAACTCAATGCGGCTGAATTAACCGAACATACAAATGTTCCATGAATGACGTAGATTTTGGTGTGCACGCAAGACTACTACCAAAATTCAACCTTCCGTAGGTTGGATTCCGGTAGGTTTTCAATACTTTTGTACATTTATTTTCGCAGAGTGCGGTGTTGTTTGAGGAGACGTCACGGCTAGTGCCCAATAATGCGGTGTTGGTAGAGGTGGCGCCGCACGGACTGCTGCAAGCCATCCTCAAGCGATCACTGCCTAGTGACTGCAAAAACATTGCACTGACAAGGAGAAAGCACCCTGATAATGTGTTGTTGATGCTCGAAGGCATAGGCACGTAAGTAAATGATAAAAGAAAAAAAATAATGCAAACATATTCAATAGGAAAAAATAACAAATGGATAATCCTCTTGTTTTTAGGTTGTTCATGGAAGGTTATAATCCCAAAGTACATGTTCTCTATCCAAAAGTCGAGTTACCAGTTTCAACAGGGACGCCTTTTCTGTCTCATCTAGTGAAATGGGCCCATGGCGAAAGATGGTAAGTAGGTATTATTATTGTTTGGAATCCCGTGTGTTGAAATTAATCACACCTACCATAAGCTTTCATTTATTATCCTATACAGTTATAACGACGGCTATAGTTAGCAGGCTCATTGTGATAAATTGCGGCAGAACTTTCTTTAACACTTTGGGTTTTGTTTTGTGTAGCTCAGAATTTTGATTGATCTTCATAAGAGTAAAATAGATTTTAGCGTAGAATAAATAGGCAAACACACAGGCGGCTTCTTTTGTGTACGGCTGTTTGGACCTAGTATGAGGCCTCCAATTAGAGCAACGCCTTCCTTTTAGCAGGAGTCATCCAGCCACTTATTTTACGCACCCACTTATGTATACTGCATGCAATTTTGTTGATACTCTGAATACCTTTAATTCATAAAAAATTTAAAGAAATAATTAAATTTTGACAACGTCCGTGGTCTAGTGGATCGTGGGTTCGGCTCCCACGGGACATAAATATTTATGAGATGAACATAAGTGTTTGTGTTTATCTGAGTATTTCTTATATATTATAAGTATATATTTACGAAAATAAAGTATATAAGTACTCATTATCTAGTACCTATAGTAAAAGCTCTGCTTAGAATAGGTATGTCTAGAATTACTTTCTGTTTCAGGCCAATGCCGTTATATCGCTCTGCTAACAGAAAAATTGCCGCTAATTGTAATTATGTAATTTCTGTGCACGACAGTGAAAACAAATATTTACAAGGATATTCAATGAGAGGTAATGTGCATTGAAGACAAATATTATTCATAATTAATCCATCAAATAATGCTGAGAATATATAAAAGAAATGTCTCTCCCTTAACTTAAAAAAAATTAACTCAAGATTGCAAAATAGTGCAGTTTCAATTTAACTAAACGTAACGGTGGCGCGAGCGTTTAGTTCGTAAGATTATAATTATGGTGGGTTCCATAAACATGATGCTATCTGCACGAAATATATTCGTTAAATCAATAGTCCGTATGATCATTATTGACAATTCCTAGAAGTCAATTGAATAAAGGATATAACTATAACTGAGAAAATCCGATTTGTTTTGTTTTTCTTAAATAACCGATTAACTAAAGTGTTCAGAGTCCCTTGACACTCAAATGCGTAGCTTGGAGCTAAAATTCTGGAGTTAGTGTTAAAAATTGGATCAAAAAATTTGTAATTTAATAGACACTTAATGACTATGCCCTCAATTTGCTAGTATATTCTATAGGTCACACATCATATCCATTTGCGGCCTCGCTGGTACTGGCCTGGGACACTCTTGCTATGATAATGGGAGTGCCGAAGAAGCAATTATCTGTTGTGTTCAGTGACCTGCATCTGTATGCGCAGCCGATACTGCATGATCAACGTCAGCTTAGACTTAGTGTAGCATTGCACAGAGGAACTGGCAGATTTGAGGTAATCTGCATAGAGTTTACTAAGATAAAACTATATAGATATCATTATCTAAATATAAGATAACATAATACAATATTTAAAACTTTCAATTGTTGAACAGATACTAAACGAAGGTTCTAAAGTAGCTACAGGTTACATAAATGCAATTTATGGTAAAGACACACAAGAATATGAAACACCCAAAGAAGCTGAAAAAAAATTAAATGCAGATCTTAATGATGACGATATTTACCATTTACTACAAGACAAAGACTATTCATACAGGTAGGTTTAAAATACACTGACTATAGTTATGATGTGGTTAAAATAAAATATTAGTTACTTAATTGTTTACACAGCGGTGAGTTCCGAAGCATTTCATGCGCCAACGAGTTTATAAACGAAGCTGAAGTTTTGTGGTGCAATAACTGGGTGACGCTCATCGATGGATTGCTGCAGCTAAACGCGATGCGACAACCACTCACGTCCTTCTCTCTGCCGACACACATCAGACATATGTGTGTCGATATTAAAGAACATGAAAAAGCTATACAAAGATCAACAATGACACATGACAAAATGTTAATAAAAGCCGAAGTAATAGAAGTATTTGATATGACCAGGTAATAATATTTCCTATATTTTTAGTAGCCTTTTGGCATCAAATGCTATTAAATGGCTACTTGTTAATTGCATCTCAATAGTAATAGTTAAGACTCCTATAGATTTCTGACACTTACACGAATAGGTATAAATCATGGAAATAAACTTTTTATTTTGTCGTCGGAGTCTGCCAGTGACATTGGACGCTGTAAGGGGTATCGGGATCAATAATATCAACATGTAATATAAAATCAGTAAAGTTGTTTTATATCAAAGTTACGACTCATTTTATATTTTTCTAGATGCGGAGGCATTACCATAAATAACATTAAATGGGAAAATTTGCCTCTCTTAAATGACGAAAGAATGGCGCTAAAGGCTCTGAAATTTGTTCCTTACTTCAAATTGAATACAGATGTGAGCATATATTTTAGTCTTTCTTTATTTCTTTGCAAAATACTCAATAACGAAAGATTTATTAAAACAAATGCAGGTTTCCACCTCACTTCAAGTTTATTTGCAAATAGTAATGGAAAATGTAAACAAAGCAAACTTAAATGTAGTTGAAATAATAAATCACCCATCAAAGGGATCAATTTTCACTAAAGTGAATGATATTATTAGAAACATTCATGGAGTGAATGTTACATATGAAGAAGTCACCCGAGAATCTGCGCTAAAGAAGAAAATTAACTTTCTGGGAACCACTGATCTAGTGGTGGTACAAAATCTATCGACTGACGACAAGGTAAGCTATTTATTTGCTTTAATTTAACATTTTATACAAATACAGGCTATCCTGGAAGATTATTTACTCTACCACAGACACATGTCGGGTCCCGATTTTGTAATTTTCTTTTGTGGCAATAAACCAACATACGTCATTGTAAATATGAGGCATAGATTAAAGAATTAGTATTACCATTCAACCTGATTGTTGAGGCGTACTTTGACGCCTTGGTGCGCTGAGTTTCGTTTTACTTTTACTACCTCCTCTATTATGTATCCTGTGTGTACTGTACCTTCTTTACTTTATATACGTATTGTTTCTTTGTTCTTTATTCATGAAAATTGGTCAAGCCGTTTTGGGTTTTAGCGAGACTATCGAACAGCAGTTCATTGTTATACATTTATATCTTCTATATTATATAGAAGATATAAATGTAATTCGCGTGTATTTAATAGTATTTCTATTTAATGCCTTTTATTGCCTATCAACAGTTGTGCCAACTTCTGCATCGTGTTCTACAAAGAGACCAGTTTATAGTGAGCGAAGAAGATCTTCCTTCAGGTGGTCACTCGCGCCCATCCGCTCTTTACCGTATACTCTCAAGTCATACAATTGTCGGCAACTGTAACAGTCAGCAGACACAACTTCAGCTGGTTCGCTGGGGACCATCAGACGCCATCTCTACAACAGCTGTCACCGTGCGAACCCACAGTGATATCGCACTCCTCATTTCATCGCGCAATAATCTATCTCCAGAACGCCGACTCCTGGTCCTCGCACCTTACCCTCCACCGCAAGGCCTTAAGGAACTCATTAAAAACTGGCGAAGAGAAGTTAATCGTAACAAGATCCATCTCATTATGGCCGTTAAAGATAGCAATGCTAATTTTGTCATCGACGAAGTACCAGATATTGACTTGGCATTTTACGTCTTCGACAATGTAAGAATATTGTATTCAATCCTTATGATGAAGTCCTCATTGTTATAGAAATATAATACTAATAGGCACTTTTAAAACCTATTCGTCAGGGTACCTGGGGAGGAGAATATTACATTCCAGTGAAGGACTGCGTCTTAGTGAGCAATAAAGTAACACTAGAAAGTAAACAGATTGGTGACTACGGTTCACTGACATGGGTCGAAGTACCTGACATTGTTGGACCAGGAGTCATTGTGACGGTATACCTTTATTTTTTTACTGAAACTATGATTAACAGCTTTTTTAAGTCAAACAAAATATGTACACACCTATCAAGTGTTGTTCTTTAAGGAAACATTATTAAATATCACATTCATCTCTATTAATAAATTATTTACTCCTAGGTTCAGTACGCCGGTATTAATAATGATGACATGAAAAGGGCAAATGGAAGCAATGCGTCCAAATATAATTTTAAAAAGAATTATGGAATGGACTTTAGTGGAATTACAGATAAGTACGTCTTTTAACTGAAGCAAGTACCTTCTGTGTTACCTACTGTGTGTACTCTTGTATTTTTTTATTTCACCTAGTCGGATAGTGACCCATTGTTACTCTAATACCGGCGGAGAAAGTAGCTCCATACAGTTGGCGCTACGACACTGGTGATTAGGACCGTCATGGAGGAATGGCTGGAGAGTACCCTCAGTTTCAGTACCTGTGCCACATACTGTTGCCCGCGATTACACTCTCATCCAAATTGTCATCATAAATCAAAGGAAGGAATCAAGCAAAGAAATTTTTGAGACAACATGTTTCATCAAAATCGGTTCAAACTTTTGCATTTATAATATTGGTAAGTTTTTCCTAGTAGGTGAACTGAGAAGTATTATGTTTCTCTCGAGGGAAGTCCAGATTACATGCTTGTGTTGGTTTGCGTTTCTCAAATGAAAGCTCGTCAGTACTGCCTTTATACCCTTAGTGAAAAATTTATTAATCACACAGGTACCTATTGCATTCGATTTTATGAGTATTTTATTCCTCAAACAATCTTTGCTGCAGCGGTGAGCGCGTGATGGGTCTGGTGCAGAGCGGCGCGGCGAGCAGTGTGGTGCGTGCGCGGCCGGAGCTGCTGTGGCCGGTGCCGGCGCACTGGAGCCTCGAGGACGCCGCCACGGTGCCGCTCGCCTACATGCACGCCTTCTACTGTCTCGTTATAAAGAGACACTTGCAACCCACTATGAGTGTTATGGTACACGGAGGTGCCGGGGCTCTGGGACAAGCAACAATAGCCCTTGCTCTGGCTCACGGCTGTCAAGTATACACAACCGTCAGTGACATGCGGAAAAAACATTTCTTGCTTAAATTATTCCCAGGATTGAAAGGTAACTACAACACTGGTGTTTAAATTAAGTATTATAATATTACTTATCATTGATGTATTATTATTACATAGGTTCTGGTTGACCCATTTTCTTTTGTGTTTCAGCTGAAAATGTTGGCTGTTCTCGTGATCACAGTTTTAGAGATTTGATCTTAACTAACACGAAAGGGAATGGCTGTGACATTGTTATAAACTCACTAAGAGGAGATCTTAAAGATGTAAGATATAATATTTGACTAGTTTCTGTGAATCACTTCAATTAGTATAGTGTATATCTTTTTCGGAGTTTTATGTATAAATTTAGCTTTGGGTTAAGTCTTGTGTAACGTTTTTAAGCCACTATTTATCTTTTTCTTCCAGGCTTCCATCTGTTGCGTCGGAATTCAAGGCATCTGTTTAGATGTTTCTCAACATCACAATCAAGATGAAGAGTTCCTCTATGGAATGTCACATCTCTGTAAAGAAAGGGCTTATGCTAGCATCGATTTCTCCACAATATTTGAAAATATGAATGACCTAAAAGTAAACTCTTACATACATGTTCATAATTATATAAAACATCTTTATTATCTCTGGCTATAATGTTTAGTAAAGCTCAATATGAGAATTATGATTAATAATGTTGTAGCAACATTATTAATCATAGCCGTCTATGAAAGCAGATGGATAGGCACAAACGGAGTTTTAGCGGGTGCGAGCCCCAAATAACTTCACCGTGGTCCCGACGCTGTCGTATGCGCACAGGCATTTTCTCCGATACAAAAAGGGGCTATACACAAAAATTCTTATTTCATTGAATTAATATAATTTCTTGCAGATTTTGCACAGACTGTTGAGCGAGGGTATAACTCGCGGCTACGTTCGTCCGCTGTCGCGCGTGACGTACGCGCCGCACGACGTCAAGCGCGCTTTCTGCCTGCTGGCGGCGAGCCGCCACCGCGGCAGAGTGTTGCTGCGTATGCGAGAAACATTAAAACAAACTCAATTGAGGTACCATTATATGAATTTATAAAAATTCTGTTATTCGATATCGATCGTTGTTAATTGATGTACACGACCACAGAACACGAAAATACGTGACCATTTTAGGGTAATAATTGTTAATTAAGCAGCGCTTCTGCTACCCTTTTCTATCCACCCTTTAATTAAGGAACCAAGAAATAATGATAATCGTAAATGTTCATAGCTAAAACGGTATTGAATGGAGAACTTACTTTACAGATTAACCTGTAAAACGGATCGAAATCATCTAATATTTTGCAACGATGACACACTTGGAATGCTGTTGGCCGATAGACTTGTGGAACGAGGTGCTAAAAAGCTATGTGTACATTTCAGGAAGCAATCAATTACTTATCTTCAAATGAAAATTCGGTACCTGAATCACTTTTCTTCTATTTATTTTAATAAAACTCATTGTAATCCGATTGATATATCTAGGGCCTGACAATGAACAACTTTTATATTTAATAAATATTCCTTACAAACTTACCGATGAAAATTGCTAAGAAGTTGCTTTAGGTTTTTAATGTGAATTGATTCCAGAGGAACCGCAAATGTGGCTATGTAGCCCCCAAGATGATGACTTGTGTAGAAAAGTTGTAAACCCCTAGAATATGTCCACACTTCGAACAATCCTTCAGTAGGTATATTATATTTTGATTGTTTAGGTCCTGGCAAAGTTCTGGTGTTCAAGTATCAGTGTTCACCGACAATTTATGTGAAGAAAGGAATGTCACCACTTTGTTAAATGATATTATAAACGATGGCCCCTTGGAGGGAGTTTATGTGACTTTAGGCGATAATCAGCACGAAATCCAAGAAGCTTTATTGAAGAATTTGGATTCAGTATCAAGAAAATTATGTCCAGATATAAAGTAAGCTATTTGCAAAGGAGCACCTAAGAGTAATTAAAATTATAGTATTTATATATTAGTAAATTTCCACGTTCACGAACAGCTCAACGTTTAAAAATCCATTTGAGCATATTGGAACGTGTATACTATCTTTCTTTACTATCTTTTTTCAATAGAGGCCAATCTCTCTTGTAGCAAATTTTTATTCTTTGCGAGTATATCGTTACCCTCATACTTTCTGCCTATTACAGAAATCACGAGTAAGTACTTAGTAAGTGTCAATATTATACCTCCTTCTGAGATATAATTAATATTGTTATTTATTATATTACGTTTTTAAATTATTTATATGTTTTATTACACGTATAGATACAAAATAAATTATAATAAATACAATATGTGTGTGTATAAGCAGTCATCGCCTAGTGATATGACCATTGGACTGCCAAGTGGAAGGTCTCGAGTTCGATCCCAAGGCATGCACCTCTGACTTTTCGAAATCATGTGCGTATTAATAATTAATTTTATTATCACTCGCTTAAACGGTGAAGGAAAACATCGTGAGGAAATTTGCGTGCCTTAGAGATTTCGTCGATGGCGTGTGAAGTCTGCCAACCCGCACTAGGCCAGCCTAATTCCTCTCATTAAGAGAGGAGACCCGTGCCCAGCAGTAGGACAGTATATGGGTGGATGATGATGAAAAATATGTCATGTAATGAAAACCAACGATAAATATGACCTATCTACTCAGTAAAGTTATTTTAAATAAATCATAACTATGATATTTTCATATAATAAGTACTAGTTCTAGTAGTCGTAAGCGCGACTGCTGAGCGTGAGGTCCCGGGTTCGATCCCCAGGTCGAGCAAATTGCTATAGGTTTTGGATTTCGACATGATAACACACTGGCAACTGTGGATGTACAGAGGCCAGCACAGCAATCGATCCCAATCTGTCAAATTTATTTTATAGATTTTCAACTTTAATACAGTACGATAAGGTTCATATTCAATTGGGAAAATTTTACAGTTTTGGAGCGTTTGACCTGCTGGCCTACGAAATAAGATTTATTGACACGGTCACGGACAATAACAAAAAAAAAAAAAAATATGATGTAGAAGTGAAGTATAATGTGTGCTCCACGGCTACCCCAATTAGGTCTAGTTCAGCTAAATGCCAGACCACTGCACTGGTGAACTGCCTGGCGCTGGTTTGCAACGTGAGGTGTCACGGATGCAAATCAGTTTAATATAAGTGCGTGTACTGGTATATTATTATTAATTATAGTCGTATAGAATAGTAGTATGCTAAACCTGCGGGATACGAGCATGACGGTATGTTATATTAAGATGAATTTTCTTAATACTTAACGTTGTGTTTCTGACAGATATTTTGCAGTATTTAGTATTCATAACAACACGATTGGAAAGGAGGTATGTCTTCGCCGTGTCCGCAGTCAACTGCCGGCAACAATGTTGATGCTGCCTGAACTTGTAAGTATTTGTCAATCGTTTTACACATTTTCTTCAGTATCCAAATATATATTATTTTCAATTCATATTTTTGTTTCTTTGCAATTAACTGGTTATTGTAAGTAAAACTGCCTATTATTATGACAAATTTCGAAAATCCTTACTAAAGTGTTCAACCGGAATGCAACCGAAATATACGTAGACTAAGCAAATTGCATGTTAATCTATAAGTTGTTGTTCTAGGGGGCGACTGCCGGGGGCGCGTTGTATCGTGCTGCAGTGGACGTGACGGAGAACGCGCTGCTTGGTGCTGACGCTGTAGTTCTTGCACACTCTGCGCATACGCAACAACACACACTACTGCAAAAAATTACTGCACTGGCTGGTAATATATCCACCTAAGTATTTGTGAATATATTTTGATAGTCATAGAAATTTTTATTGTGCTATAATTATCATTTGGTCGTTTGCAGATATCACTATATTGGAGAATACTACTAATAATAACAGTTCTACTCTAAAGGAACTGGGTATGGAAAACGATAAAATACAATCAATCCGTAATTTCCTGCGGGTCCACTATAACCTTGTCTATGAAGAGAAAGAAATTCCTTTTTTAACAGTTGACAGGTGAGCAGAACTCTCCAGTATGAATATCGATAATTAATATATCTATAGCTATTATATTATATAATTTTTGCTGTGCCCAAAAGAGTCCATATGAATGCAATAAATATTATGAGTTAGGAAACGTATTCCTATAAAAACCGGTGACAGATAAAGAAATTGTTATATTCTAAGTATTCATAGCACGCAATTCACGTGTAGGTAGGTAAGTATTCTGTTTTGTTTTAGTCATAAAACCCTTAATTTTTTTGATTAATTTATTGGTTATGATTGTTCGAATAATAGTTCATATGTAACTAGACGAATTCATAATACTTTGAGGAGCAGAAAACTTGCATAGGTCACTAAATAACACAAGTATGAATGCTAGTATTTAGACAAAATGTATGAAACAGCTGTTATATTTTCGCGATTCCTTTGGTATCACAGTAATGGTTGTTCATAATGATGAATACAATAACCCCCTTAAATAACTATCTAAGGGGGTTAATTTTTTAATTGCTAAAAACTTTTAGCAATTAAAAAATAAGGAGATGTTTGTATTGGTTCATAAAGTTTGGGAATAATTAATATCAGTTGATGTTAAAGAAACAAATAATAACAAGCATCATGTAGTAATACTCGCGGGTGTATTGTTATTTATTCTACACTTAAGTATTTTTATGTAATGTAAGCGTAGAATAATTAAGTATTGTTATTTTTTTTAGGATACAGAAACTAGAAAATTCAATCATCAAATCAGACTTCGAAGATGTAAAGAGCTTGTCAATTTTTTTTACAAACGTAGACTCGGATGAACTTCTGGCAACAACTGATATGGTCATTTTGCCGACGCTTGTTAACAGTGCAATGATGGTAATAACCATTTTTATACAAATTACAATTTTGAAATAAAACTACTTTTTCCGTATTTTATACATGATCACTCAGTCTACCCGTGACCATGGACGCTGTAAAGGATCGGAAATGTCGGGATTAATAATATCAATATAACGCGATAAAATCCGTAAAAAGTAATTTTATTTCAATAATCATATTCGTGTCATCATCATCATCATTCACAACTTTTATTGACCCACTGCAGGGCATAAGCCTCCTCCCTTTCACGCCATTTATCCCTATCTTGCGCCAATCTCATCCAAGTCCTTCCAGCACACTTCACTATATCATCGACCCACCTGACTTCTCTTCTTCTTCTTTCTTTCTTTTCCATCGGTATTCGCGGCCGCCATTCCGTCAGGGATCTACTCCACCTGCCACCACCACGTCTAGCCAAGTGTCCTGCTCAACGCCACTTGAGTGTGGATATACGGACACCGATATCCTCTACTTTGGTCCTTTTTCGGATATCCGCATTTCGAACTCGGTCGTGTAGTGTAATGCCTAGCATGGCTCGCTCCATAGCCCTTTGTGCGTCCCGCATTTTGTGCACAGTTTCCATCGTGAGCGTCCATGTTTCGGCACCGTAAGTCATTGTTGGCACATTGGTTGTAGTGTTATATTCGTGTAAGTGTCAGAAATCAATCAATTTTTTTTTTTAACTTTAACCTACATATAACTTTGTTTTTTTGGATCGATTTTATAAATGCTTTGGTAATTACTTCAATGATTACAGAGAGATGACGAGTTTGATGTGAGCCAGACCTACTTATGTATTGTGCCGGGTATGGAAGGTCACTACGAGCGGTTCCGCGTGCTGTGTGAGCGACTCAAGCTGCCGGCGCTAGTGCTGCAGCCGGGACTCGACCACCCGCACGAAACTGTGCTAGAAACTGCCGAGAGATATGCTGAGGTACCTACCTATGCAAAACAAAACTTAAAATGAATCCAATTAGGTATTATCCGGTGAGATATTTATTTAACCAGGATTTTTTTTGTGGCGGTATGTATTATTTAGATGTATACCTTTGTATACATCTAAAGTGACGCCTTGCCCGACGGAACCGAAACTATAAGTAGGTAATCATCATCAACCCATATACTGTCCCACTGCTGGCCATGGATATCCTCTCACAGAATGAGAGGGATTAGGCTATTAATCCACCAGGCTGGCCTAGTGCGGGTTGACAGACTTCACACGTCGTCTACAAAATTTCTAAGGCATGCAGGTTTCCTCGCGATATTTCCCTTCACCGTTTAAAAGCGAATATAATATAATATTTTTGGGACATTTTACACAACACCATCTAGTCCCAAACTAAGCAGAGCTTGTACTATGGGTACTAGACAATGGATATAATTCTTATATACTTTTTTTTTGTAAATACATACTTATAATGCATAAGAAACACCCAGACAAACACAAATACTCATGTTTTATCCACACAAATATTTGTGTCCTGTGGGAATCGAACCCACGACCCCATGATCAGCAGTCCGGCACTCGAACCGCTAGACCACAGAGGTCGTCGAATGATAATAAATTATAAATACTCACATGATTTCGAAAAGTCCAAAGGTTATCGAAAATGTGCTTGCCTTGGATTCGAACTCGAGACCTTAGACTTGGCAGTCCAATGGTCATACCACAAGGCTATCACTGCTTTGCTATGAAGTAGGTAATATAAACATGATTTTTTTATCGAAAGACAATTTCAATGAAACTTGGGTCAATCAAATACTGTATCCATCCTCCATCCTCCTAGCCTTTTTCCAACTATGCTGAATTTTACACGAAGCGACTACCATCAGACTCCACATCTGAATTTCAGGGCAATACCGATATCCTAATCCTAAAGTTAGTCTGGTTGCTTGGGCTTCTGACTACCACTAGCGATTGTCATAGGTGCACGTAGGACAACCGCCATCGACGCGCGGCTCACGGAGGCACGGAGGGTCCTCAATAAGTTAAAAACCTTGGTTGATCAGCATAGTTATTACTTAACCACGGGCCCTTCTTGTCATACGGTATATTTAGGTACTTATATAATAAGCAGTTTCATCCCAACTTATTACAGAAACGTTCACCGTAATTTAGAAATAATTTGTGGGGATTCATACTTGTTCCTTTATTTTTTTATTTTAGACTTTGCTGAGGAAGACTGGCTTGAAAAACAATTTCTACCTCTTAGGTTACGAAAGTGGAGTTTGCACAGCATTAGAAATAGCGGCTATTTTAGAGGATCGTGGTAAGATAATATAGATTTACGTATAGGTTCATACCTACACATACCCTTTTATAAATTTAATTAATGGCGTACGAGGGGTATTGTAATATGACACCATTTTTTTTATTTTTAGGGTTGATGGGTACAGTATACTGTATTGGATACGGACCAGAAGACTTTAAAAGTTATCTAGAGCAACAACTCTCAGAATTTCCGTCTGAAGAACAATTGCATGATGCAGTGGTACGACACATGTTTAAGTTGATGACAGGACTTGACCTGACAGTTACTCTTAAAGACGCGGTGCGTGCCGAAAATACATGGTCCCAGAAAGTAGACGCATGCGTGCGGGCACTACTGGGCCGTGTGCCGCACTCCGCGCAGTACGCCCGCGCGCTCATGGAAGCGGCCATGGCACGCATCAAGCGCGCTCGTGGCCACGTGCCGCGGGTGCGCGCGCTGCGCTCTCAGCTGGTGCTGCTGCACGCTGCGCCTGCGCCCGCGACGTCGTCGGCGCCGCTCGCGCTGCAGCGACACTCACAACGACCGGTCGCCGTACAACAGCTACGTGCGCCGCTAGCACATGCTGCCAGGGATTTACGCTGTGCGGCTATCATCAATGCATACTTAGAGCCCGAGATACGAGAAAACTTTGACAAAAAAAATATTTGTGATACATATCTCCTTAACGCTGGTTCTTTCATGTCAATCCAACAGAAAGACAAATTATAGGTAGATATAATAATAATTTTCTCTAATTAATAAATAATTATAGACTCAAGTAAATATCTACGTTGTTTTATTTCTTAATCTAATGTCCAAAATACTTAAACCGAAAATGTATTGCGGACATAAACGGTTTTATAATAAAAAATGCACGACAAATAAATTTCAGGCAAAGCAGATGTCGCAAATGACATACATTCAGTCAAGAAAGTATAGGGAATGGATGATTTGTTTATGGTTCCAAATTCAATTTTTTGTTTTTTTTGTTGTTGTTACATTGGCACAACAACTGTTTTCCATTTTGGCGCGGTTTGAGTTGCATCTGTAATTTATATTAAATACAGTGCTGTTTTTAGTTATATCATATCTAGGGTGTATTGCGAATTTCATAATGGACAAAATCATGGAAAAAGAGTTTGTCTTAAATTTTGCATCGCCAATGGAATTTCGTGTTCGGAGTCACTGAAAATGTTACAGAAGGCTTATGGTGAATCGACTTTATCAAAATCACGTGCTTATGAGTGGAACAAAGCGTTCAAAAGCGGTCGAGATGTGATGGAAGATTTGCCTCGCTCTGGTAGGCCATCAACGTCTGCAACTGAAGTTAACATTGCAAAAGTGAAGGAAATAGTGACTGAAAATCCTCATTTAACATTGAGAGAGATAGCCACCGAACTTTCAATGTCTCACAAGTCGATCCGTACCATTTTAAATAATCACTTGTGTATGAAACATGTTTCCGCTCAGCTACTCCCAAAAGACCTGAATTTTCTCCAAAAACTCAATCGCATGAGAGTCGCTGAGGACATGCTAGAACGAGTCAATTCCGACCCACCATTCATGAAACGCATTGTTACTGGTGACGAGACGTGGGTTTACGAGTTTGACATGCAAACTAGTCAACAACCTTCAGAGTGGTGCCTTCCAACTGAACCGAAACTGAAAAAAACCTCGCCAAAGTCGATCAAAAGTCAAAGTCATGTTGACTGTTTTCTTTGACTATCGCGGTGTTCTGCACTCGGAATTCTTGCTGGAAGGTCAAACGGTAAATAAAGAATATTATTTGAGCATTATGCGGCGTTTAACAGAGCAAATTTGACGAAAAAGGCCAATTTGTCGAAAGAAAATTCTTGGATTGTGCACCACGATAATGCGCCTTCGCACAATGCCATCATTGTGAACGAATTTTTGTCCAAACACTCATCAAATACCATCGAGCAACCACCATAGTCACAGATATGGCTTCAGATGACTTCTTTCTTTTTCCTAAACTCTAATTACCACTTCGTGGCAAACGTTTTCAATGGGTAGGAGACATAAAAGAAAATTCGTGACGAGACCTGAACTCAATTCCGGAAACAGCGTTTAAAAAATGTTTTGATGATTGGATTATTCGTTGGCGTAAGTCTATCGTTTCTGAAGGAGCATACTTTGAAGCTGATAAAATAGATTTGGATGAATAACAAACATTTTGTGTATTATTATTGATCTTTTCGCGGTACTTTCTTGACAGAGTAGTACTTCAAACTAATATTCCAATCGAGGTAACGAAGTCTATAAATTCGTGCTCTAATTATCATTTAATTAAACAATTTATTTGCAAGAAACATTTTTGGTTTTACAAAGATTTTATGGTTTCTGGAAATCTCCTGCGTTCAAAGTATTATTGATTTGATACCATACATCTGATTTTTAAATAAAAAATTATAAACACAATATTCAATTATTGTACTAATTATGTCAGTCCGGCAGGCAGGTTGCAAAAAAAACCGAAATTACTGCAACAGATTTATTAAAGATATTACAATTTAATTTCTTATAAAATATTAGTGTAACAAGACTGCCTCATTAGTCTAGTGGTCCTAAGCGCGACTGCTACGCTAGAGGTCCTGGGTTCGATCCCCAGGTCGAGCAAAGTGTTATTGGGTTTTTCAATGAAATTCTCAGTAGCAGCTCGGAGTCTGGATTTGTGCCCGGTTAATGGCAATAGGCTCGCCCCCTATTACATGGGACCTAAACATACCGGCGAAATGTGGGTGTACATTAGTACACCTCTGCCTAACCCTTCGGGGAATACAGGCGTGATGGTATGTATGTATTAGTGTAACAATTGTTCGATATTAGAAACAAGAGTGAGGTAAATTCCTGAATACGATGCCGTCGCCATTCGGTCGCCGGCGTGCGTCACGTAGAGCCGAATCAGCATTTCCACGCTGGTTGCCAGGCTGATGCAATATTTATACTTATGTAATTAAATGATTTCGCGTGTCCTGTGGATATCTGGTACTTAACATCTCCCTCACGAAGATCAACGATTATTTGCAGAATGCTTCGAAAATATCGCTGATAGTCTAGGCGGTGCAGTGGGATGACTATTTATTTCAGCATAAGTGTCACCGTTTTCTAATTCGTTGCTTGCACGTTCTATTTGTATTTCTTGCGTGCGCTGTCTCAAGTATTTCCGTACTGCGATGCCAATAGCCAGTGCACTTGCACTTAATAGTACTAAGTACAGCGGTGTAATCGTATAGTACACGCTATAAATGTCAGCTTTACTCAAATTTCATTGGTGGCTATGTGGAGGCTGCGTAGATCTACGGATTTTAGCGTTAATCTTCTTGTTTCCAGCTTGTAGTTGTCTTAATTACTGAGTGGGATGTTCATTATTTTCAGTACTTGTCCTTTCAGGCGGTCGTCTGAGGATGTCATCTCGCAGAAGGAAGCTGCGAAGCGGGAGCGCGAGAGTGCTAGCGCTGACTCAATCCGCAGAAGGCACACTGGGCGACGTCGTCGCCGGGAGAGGGCGGACAACGCCCTCTTCCAGCCTCCCTAAACGGTCCAGGGGCGACAGACGCGGGGAACGTCTGTCGCTCCCCCTCAAGGGCCCGAGACGGTGGCGCGTTGTGTTCCACGCGTGCCTCTCCATGACGGCGGGGGGGAGTCTACGCCTCACTCCCCCCCTACAAACACAAAGACGGGGCCCGCTGCGGCGGGCCATCACCAGCCGGGGGCCGCGGAAGAATGCTCTGTTCCCGTAGCCCCCGACGCAGCAGGTGCGAAAAGGAACACCGTGTGGTTTTTAGTCGGTAGGTCACCCACTCTGGGTGGAGTCCGACACGCCCCGCCGCCTCCCCGGGCGGCGTTTTTGCTTAGCGTGTGGAAGTCCATGATGGATTTTCCACACGCTAAGCAAAAAAAAAAAAGGTGTTTGCACGACACAACCTTGGGGTATGGTGATAAGAAAGCTTCCTTATAATGTGTTATAACACAACAAGATAGGCGAACTTTACTGAGCTCGGAGACTGGATTTGTGCCCGGTTAATGGCAACAGTAGGTCTACTCTTAAAATCGATAACGATATATTCGAAACGATACGATACTACTCCGAATGTATCGCATCTACCCTACTCTAACAAATGTTCGAATCCGATATCGTATATCGTTTATCGTATCGTTTTTTTTACGATGTTCGGAGTGAATGATAAGTGCTAACCTTGTTAAAAACACTAATTATACACTATGGCCTCATTGTTACATTTTAAAATGTCAAAACTTGCAGACGCGCGAGATTTTGTTTTAAATAATCGAGAGTTGAAGTGGTTTTAAAACTTATTTGGTTCGACATTTTTCTTAGTTGTGAAATTATAGAAGTGTGCCTAAGGTGTGTCTGTGTGTGTACAACTGATTTAAATACTTTAAATAAGGAAGTTTTGAAGAAGTAAGTATAATGCAATTTGTTGTGATGGAGTTAAAGTTAGTTAAAGTTGTGACTACGTTTTATTACTTTTAGAGAATGTCTCAGTCATGTAGCACAGACCAGTTAAACGCCTTGCTTGATTTCCTCAACGAGCATAAAGACTTAGCTAGAGTCAGGACAGCTGATTGAAGGGCCCGAGCAAAGCGGTTGTGGGAGGAATTAAAAATAACTCAGCTGCTCAATTCTTTGGGGGGCAGTGTAAAAACTGTGCAACAATGGCAAAAGGTAATTAATATTTCAATCATTCAAGTTTGCTTAAATAATTATGTCTACACAATTTTGTGTATTATTATTGTAATATTATTATAGTATGATGCCCCACAGCTAGCATAGTAAATTGTCAACTAAGGCAATTATTTGATATGTAACAATTATTAATAATTGTATGTATTTCAATTTTATGATTATTTAAATTTTTTGGGATCAAACAAGAATAATGAATTGAAAGTTGAAAAAAAGTAGTATGAAAAAAGGCCCTTTGCAAGTTGTCAAAATGTTATACTGTCACTTGAATATAGCTAGATTTAAATATATTAGAAACAGAATTTTAACAAAATTTAAATTAGAAATTCATTGGTAAGTATATATTTGTAATCATTAATTTACAGAATATTGATGAAGAGGTGGCTCAGTATGAAGTACCTACAGTCCGAAGTACTATCTTCCATTTCCTAATGAAAGTTTAGGTTTAGTTGGTACATCAGACAATCTTCGTGGTAACTCTAGTGCAACTACAGTGGAGATTTCTACTGAAGATGCACAAAGAGATAACCCACCAACATTACCAGAACCATTGAGCCTTACTTCACATCAGCAAAATAGGCAGTCAACCCCTGCATCATCTCATATTAATATCCGTGAGTACTTTTTGTTACAATTTTTTAAATATTATATTTGAAATTTTAAATCTTCACATACTTTTTTATAAAATAATACACCTCAATATTTATGTCACCACCTGATGCCAAAACAACTGACGTAACCACCCTATAAAGGGCCATTGATTGTTAAATTCCATAGTCAAGTGGCTGCGACAAACCCACATACTTGACAACTTCGGCACTGATAAGAAAAGTTTAACTGCATATTTTTAGTTTTAAAGCGAATATTACATACCAGATAAATTCTAATTATAAATTTCTTATTTAGGTCCATCTTGGCGTTTAACCAGCCGCCGTCTAGGGAGCAATATCAGTGACCATTTGATCCGGATAGAAAATGAAAAAAATAGTATATTAAATAGCATTAATTCACGGCTTTCTGGTATAGAAAAAGCTATACTAGAATTAGTCAAATTAAAACAGAATAACACCAACAGCTAACTGTTGCTGTTTGTATTATTCTATTTTAACTTATGATGTAATTGTTGTTAATTTTCTGTTTTTAAGTATTGAGTTTAATAGATTTATAGAGAGTTAAACTATTAAGTAAGTATTAGATATTTTAGTATAAAGTTTTAAATAAATTTAAATAATTTTGTAGGTTTATGTCGAAGTTTTTTTTATTAAAACGAGTTTTATTCTAAAAGTATTTTAATAAATTTCATATTACCTACCATGTTCTTCATTTTAAATGTGCCATTTTTTATTTACAGTCATAAAACATATATAATATACCTAATATTCATATTTATTTTATGTATTATCGGTAGGTATTTATAAAAGGTCGTACAATGATCCCTTAGATGACTTCAACTGTGAGCAAAATCCTCGACATTGTTTGGAACTGAAATTTTTACAAAAGTTAGTGCAAGAGCTCATTGGTACACTTGATATATTAAATAAAAAAAAAAGACTTGAAACTTTTTTGTTCTCATTTTATCACTTACTTTTAATTCGATTACAAGCACTGTGCAAATGAGCAAAATCCATTAATTTTGGGTCATATGCATGTCCGGTATGTGTTGAGTGAGCAGTCAATGTCAAAAGATGAATTTAAAGAAAATTAACTCCACAATCACTAAAAATCACAAGCATAATTCAAGACGATAATGCCGACGACGTCCTAGGAGGTATCGTTGAGTTTATCGTAAAATGTACACTTTGGTCGTTGTCAAATTCGAATGTTCGTTACTGACATTTACAACTAAGAGTAGGGCTACGATCGATACTCTCGAATTTTGTATCGTTCGTTCTCTCATCGTTACGACAATCGAAACGATGTAACTAAGAGTAGGATTCGACGCGACAAATGTCACGACATATCGATTATCGATTTTACGAGTAGACCCCCAGGCTCGGCCCCTATTACATGGGACCTAAACATACCGGCGAAATGTGGGTGTACATTAGTACACCTCTGCCTAAACCTTCTGGGAATACAGGCGTGATGGTATTATGGTATGTGTTCAGGCACCACTCACACACTGAACTATACACTGGCACCGATAGGTGAGGAACTAAATAAAACAAAACTTGTTCCTTGGAGAGTACAAAAAAAGTATTTATTCATTAGACCTACATACAAATCGCGGAGACTCTTAACACCGCGATTCAGCCGGACGGCACAACGCCATCTATCGAGCCTCGCGGAAGCTCAACACTAAACATCCCGCCCACCATGGACAGAATGTCCAGAATATGCCTTACAATATTAATAAAAACTATAACACAAAAAATCCGCCCATTATTGGGTCAACGAAACAAAATAAAACATTGTCTTTAACTTTAAGTAAATTTAGACTTAGGAACAAACAATAATGAAATGGTTCTTCGAAGGTGGACTGTAAACAATAACAAAAATAAACAAACCATTGTGCAAATAATTAACTGAAAAACATTATTGTATATGCACTTGCATAAAAAAAATACAAAAATCTTAATATGTATTAACAAAATTTCAACATTGACGGTGTTTTTAATACCTACTTAAGTTGTAACAGGCAACACAATTAATTTGGAAACTGGTCTTTTTATAATAGACCCCTTACAACGTAATGATACGACCCTCGTGATCTCGTCCGAGCCAGCATGTTTATTAACAATAAGACCGTAAAGCCATCGTGCGGGAGGCAAATCGTCTTCCATTACTAAAACTACACTGCCCACAGCAGGTTCCACGGTTTGATGCGTCCATTTGTTCCTCTGGTGAAACTGAACCAAATATTCACGAGACCATCTACGCCAGAAATCCTGGACCATGCGTTGAGTCAGTTGCCAACGTCTCAAAGTAGTAATGTTCGAGTTTTCATAGTTGCCCTCCGGCGCGAGTACCAAGGGCTCGCCTACTTAGAAATGACCCGGTGTCAGTGGGCATGGGTCTTCTGGATTAGTGCTGATGGTGGAAATAGGCCTAGAGTTGAGACAGGCTTCTATTTGGGCAAGTACTGTCGTCATTTCCTCAAAGGTAAGAGTGCTTGTACCAACTACTCGTTTGAGGTGATGTTTGGTCGACTTCACTCCAGCCTCCCAAAGCCCTCCAAAATTTGGAGAGCGGGGTGGAATGAAGCGCCAAGTTGTTCCATTGGTTGCCAACCAATCAGCAATATCACTTGCTACGCCAGACCTTTCGTGCTGGATTAACGCCTTCAACTCCTTGTTAGCTCCCACGAAGGTGGTGCCATTATCACTCCACATCTCGCCGCAATGACCTCTACGAGCTATAAAACGTTTGAAGGCTGCCAAAAAGGCCTCCGAAGTCGTGTCACTCACAACCTCCAAGTGTATAGCCCGAGTGGCCATGCACACAAACAAACTTATGTAGCCCTTGGTGGAATGATAGCCGCGACCCCTTGTAGGTCTTATGCTGATGGGCCCTGCGTAATCTACGCCGCTTCTAAAGAAAGGTCGGCTAGCATTAACCCTAGAAGAGGGCAATGAACCCATCAATGGCTGTACAGACCGAGCAGAATGACGCATACATATAATACAATTGCGTACGTATTGCCTAACGACACTTTTTGAGTTAATAATCCAATATTTAGCTCTTAAATAATTTAAAACTAACTGAGGTCCGCCATGCAACGTGCGCTCATGAGCGTCAGCTATCACGAGGTGAGTTAAGTGTGATTTACGAGGAAGAATTATAGGATGCTTCGAGTCTTCATGGAGGTTGGCCTTGTGTAACCTTCCGCCAACTCTCAAAGTTTGTTCCCGATCCAGGTAAGGATTCAGCGAGGTAAGTACCCCTTTTTTATCTATTTCCCCGTTTAATTTTAAACTATCAATTTCCAATCTAAAATAATCCCCTTGACATAAATGAATACAAGTAAGTAATGCCCCTTGAATTTCCGAATATGTTAGAAATTTATTAAATTTTATATTGCAATTTTTATTTTTAAATTTTAAGAATCTCTTACAATAGGCAATTACTCTGGTAAGTTTTCTTAGAGATGAATATTTAGAAATTATAGAATTCTCACTCGTTTCCTTTACTACTGTATTGCATGCTACTATTGACCCTTTCTTCTCTAGATTAGTTTCTTTAATTTCCCTTCTACTATAATTTTTTTTTTTTTTTTTCAGCCAACTAGGTCCCCGTATCCACAGCTCAAGGTCTACGCAGTCGGGAGGATTCACGCCACGAGACGCGCAGTCCGCGGGGTTGTCCTTGGACTGAACGTGCGACCACTGACTATTCTCCATAACGGTAAGTATTTCCGAGACTCTATTCCCGACGAAAGTTTTCCAGCGGCTGGGGTGGCTGCTCAACCAGGCGAGCACAACCGTGGAGTCAGTCCAGGCATGTATGTTTTCTTTACAGATACCTAAGGTGGTCGAAACGTCACGGAGAAATTTTGAAAGCAGCACGGCGCCACATAATTCCAAACGAGGTATGGATACTTGTTTGACAGGGGCCACCTTTGTCTTAGATGCGATTAGACTGACATGAACGTGCCCATTAGAATCAATACACCGAGTATAGACCACGGCTGCGTAAGCAACAGTGGAGGCGTCTGCGAATCCGTGCAACTCTAATAGAACGTCATGTTGACTTGTGTGAATCCATCGCGGTAGACGGAATTCCCTGAGGTGATGAAGGTTATTTCTATAAGTGAGCCATTCGTTTAACAGATGATCTGGAAGCTCATCGTCCCATTCGGATCCTGCTAACCACAAGCGTTGAATAAATACCTTTGCTGTCACTATCACAGGCGCGAGCCAGCCGAGAGGATCAAATAAACGAGCGATATCAGATATCACCTTTCGCTTGGTTATAGGGGTTTCCAGCGGAGGAAGCTGGACAGTATAACTAAACTGATCTAAATTTCTATCATAAGTTAGCCCTAAAATCTTCGTAAGTGTGTCTATTTTAAGTTCTAAGTTAGAATACCTAACAGTATCTGCGTTTATTTCAGTTAACATTTCATCACTACTACTAGACCACTTTTGAAGCTGGAAGCCCCCACGACCTAATAACTCGTTCATTTGCTGATAAATTTGTTTTCCTTCATCGACAGACTGACACCCTGTTAAAACATCGTCTACGTAAAAGGACGTAAGAACTCTATCTGCTGCTAACGGAAAATCATTTCCTTCGTCTCTAGCAAGTTGCTGTAGAGACCGGACCGCCAGATATGGTGCAGAGGATGTACCGAAGGTGACACGCAACAACCGAAGATGCTTCATCTCAGACTCGGGGTTGTCGCGCCACAAAATGCGCTGATAGTCAGCATCCTCGTCTGCAACCTTAATCTGTCGGTACATTTTAACTATATCTGCGACTAAACTTATGGGATGACAACGCCACCGCATAATAGTTTGACGCAAATCAGGTTGTAGGGTTGGGCCAACCATTAATTCTTTATTTAACGATACACTATTGTGGCCTGAACATGAAGCGTCGAAGACGACCCTAACCTTAGTGGTACTTTTATCGTCACGCACCACAGCGTGATGTGGTAAGTAAAAAGCATTATTACTTAATTCTAATTCTGGGACTACCTCAGCATGACCCAGCTGAATATACTCATTAATAACTTCACTATACTGCGTCCTAAGTTCCGGTTCCTTCAATAATCTATTCTCTAGGTTGATAAAGCGTCTACGGGCAATGACCTCTGACCTCCCAGACGTGCAACTCGGCCGATCGGTTTTAAATGGTAGCCTTACAACATACCGCCCGGTCGCGTCACGTTTGGTGGTGTTAGAGAAGAAGTCCTCACATTTCTGTTCCTCTTCAGTCAATATTACTTTTTTAACTGAAGGCTCTGACTCCAACTCCCAAAACTTACGTAAAAGGTCATTGACATCTGCTGACTGTACTATAGTATGATAACATACGGGCCTAGAGATTGCCGACGATTGGATTTCCCCTGATAAGATCCAGCCTAGCTTGGTCTTTTGTGCGACTGGAGTTCCAGGCGGACCCTTAACCAAACCATCTAGGAGAACTTCACCGATCACACGCGTTCCCAACAATAGGTCAATTTTCCCAGGCGTGTGGAATGATGGATCTGCTAGGTTCAAATTCGCAATCGACGTTGGAACTTGGATGATCTTCCTCTCGGGAAGATGTGTGGTAAGTTTATTAAGAACATAAGCATCGACATATAAACAAAATTTCGAATCTAGACGAGACTGTAATTTGATTGTCACCATTGACCTAGAGGGCACTGAACTTCCCTCGTGGTCGCCTAATCTTTGTATGTGTATGTATATTTTTTATCTTTGTGTGAGTATATTTTTTACGTAACCCGAGAAACTGAACGGCAGCCTCGGTAATGAACGAGACCTGAGAGCCCTGATCTAACAGTGCTCTTAAAACCTCAGCCGTATCAGTTCTGGTTGATTCAACATGGACCAGGGCAGTGGCCAGTAGTCCATGGTTGTGATCCAAATGACCAAAACAACAAACGGGTTTATCACCTTCAAACGTGGTACTCTCGCTTAGGGTGGAAGTCGTGGCTGCAGCTGCAGTCACAACCTTCCCATCGACTGAACTGTTACCAGGCACAGCCGAACTATCGATACCACTCATTGTTTAGTGTTGAGCTTCCGCGAGGCTCGATAGATGGCGTTGTGCCGTCCGGCTGAATCGCGGTGTTAAGAGTCTCCGCGATTTGTATGTAGGTCTAATGAATAAATGTTTTTTTTTTGTACTCTCCAAGGAACAAGTTTTGTTTTATTTAGTTCCTCACCTATCGGTGCCAGTGTATAGTTCAGTGTGTGAGTGGTGCCTGAACAGTATGTAAATGAGGAATGTTATTTATTTAGTTTGATCTCATATTATAATATAAATATTGTTTATTTTACATATCTGTATTGGAGCGCTAATATCAAAATAACTATTAAATATTTAAATTGAGAATCTGAATATCTAATATATAAAATTCTCGTGTCACAGTTTTCGTTGCCATACTCCTCCGAAACGGCTTGACCGATTTTCATGAAATTTTTTGTGCTTATCGGGGAGGTCTGAGAATAGGTCAACATCTATTTTTCATACCCCTAAATTTTTTTTTATGGCAAAACAACGTTTGCGGGGTCAGCTAGTTTCTATTATAATATGAATAATCCCTGATCTAGTGCAAACACGTCATTACAAATTTAATTATTGACTGATTTCTTTTCTTACAGCTTTAAATCTGGTTTTTTAAACTTGAACCGATAATGTCACATTTCCAGGAAACTAACATAATAGCATAGTGATAATATATTTTTCAGTATCTAAGTAGTATATTTTTATGTATGTACCTACGCTAGACTAGGTAATGTTTCTCGTAACATTTTCTACTATAAGATACCTTATTAATAGTAGAAAATATTACGAGTCGTTTGGCAGACCTCTCCTTTGTGGGAGACTGGTATCTGAACTAGATAAACCTGTCATACAGATTATCAGGCCCCCTCCAGTTTACTTTAGTAGCATATAGATCAGTTGTAATAATTAGAATTGCGGAAGTTACAAAAAAGGGCAAAGCAAAATTGTGTGTATACATATGTGTTACTGTATATGTATGTGTTACTGTGTGTGTATGTGTTACTGTATGCGTATGTATTACAACGCTTAAAGCAGCATCTAATTCATTAGTTGTTAGTGGGCCCGTAGTAACCTTAGCCTGTTTATATCTTATGTAGTTTACGTAACATAGGACGTAGGCTATGGATCTTTGCATAGTAGTGTAGCTAGAAAATCTTTCAAAATCTACTAACTTAGGTGGAGTTGTAGACTGTAATGTAATAGTAGTTGTCATTGAGCAGCCACTATCTACTCTACATTAAAATTGTAAGCTTTTACAGACTGAAAAACTGTCGAGGCGGGCCAATAAAGACGTGGCGTTATGATTTGCAAAGCGTATCGTGACGAAGCTGGTTCGAGCCGGGGTGCAGAAAAAAAAAAGTACTGTGAGAGTTGAATGTTTTTGAAAAGTAAATTAAATAATAGTAACTCACGGTCGACAAGTTCGTATAAATAAATAACAAATTTCCTAAATTTACAAAAAGACAATTGTTTTATTTACATAGTAAATTTATGTACATCTATTTTTTGTAGTTTGACATAAGACTCATGCATTCCCCAAAGGTTTAGGCAAAGGTCTACCAATATTCCTATAACCACAGTTCGCCGGTATGTTTGAGTTCCATGTAATAGCGGGTCAGCCTATTGCCATTAACCGGGTACAAATTCCTATCTGCAACTGAGAATTTCATAGATAACACTTCTCGACCTGGCAATCGAACCCAGGCTCTCAAGCGCAGCAGAAGCAGTCGCACTTAGGACCACTAGACTAAAGAGGCAGTACCTATTTACTTTTTGTATAATATAATATTATATTTTGCTAAGTATTACAACACCAGATTAGATAGGCGGCATTGACATTATTTTTAACTGAGCGGGATTAAAACATTTGCATAAATAATTGAAATACTCAAAACTCTGTTCCTCGGATTGTACTTGGACCGACTTGGTGGCTAAAATTCATCATAATAACATCAAAACTGCCACGTATTGTTCAGTAGGGAACATAAATAAAATAGGCGACTCACACGATAGGCAAATTTGTATATTAAAATAAAAAGTAGTATACAAAAGGTTTGGTGGCGATCGGTTCGCGAGCTATCGGCGAGTGCGTTTACAGGCGCGGTGGGTGCTTTAGGCCGTTGGAACCGGAAAGACCCCCGCGCTTCTTGTACTCCCCGCAAACACCTTCGGTGCTGTCGTAACGGCGCCGACATACTCCCGGCGCTGGAAAGCTTAACAGCTTTCAAGATCCTCCAACTCGTCAGGCTTCGGTAGTAGGACGATTCTATTGAGGGCGCGTCGCACAATCCCTCTTGCAGTATCTATATCTGCGACGCGCGTCAATCCGTCAGTTCCAGTGAACAGTCTCCTTACACGTCCGAGACGCCAATAGAGTGGTGGAGCGTTTTCCTCTTTCAAGAGGACTAGGTCGTCAATTTGTAGACTCTCCTTGGACCTCGTGCGCCACTTCGTCCTCAATTGCAGCTCCGCGATGTACTCGTGGCTCCAGCGTCGCCAAAAATGTTGCTTGAACTGCTCGATGCGCTGGAATCTGTCGAGACGATTGGCATTAGCAAATTGTAGACACGGAGATGGCAGCGAGTTTAGTGGTCTACCAATCAAAAAGTGGCCCGGGGTCAAGGGATAATAGTCCGTGGGAGAGGAGCTTAATGGACATAGGGGGCGGCTATTAAGGATGCATTCTATTTGAGTGAACAGAGATGACAATTCCTCATAGGTTAGGTGCGTAGTCCCTAATATCCTAGCCAGATGGAATTTGGCTGACTTTACACCGGCCTCCATCAAGCCATTGAAGTGAGGAGCGTATGCAGGCGAGAAACAAAATTCGACGCCTTCGCTAGCGGCAAAATCAGCGATAGGGTTGGCATTAGCTTCAAAAAACTCTTTAAGCTCCTTTGAAGCAGCAACAAAGTTTCCACCATTGTCGCAGAATATCTGCTTTGGTAGTCCTCTCCGAGACACAAAACGTTTTAAAGTTAAAATAAAAGCGTCCTTTGACAGCTCACTGACTGCCTCTAAATGGATGCACTTATACCTAAAACATATAAAAATACATAAATAACATTTTGTTATTTTACAACCACGACCCTTGCGATCTGTGATCATAAATGGCCCAGCGAAATCAGTCCCTACTGTAATAAAAGGATAGTCGGGCATTAGTCTCTGAGCAGGTAGGTTACCCATTATATTTTTCATGGTCTGACCCTTAAAACGCCTACATACGGTGCAATTGTACACAGTACGTCTAGCCAGGCTTCTTCCACCAATAGGCCAAAAACGCGTTCTAATAGAAGCTAGTAAAGCCTGTGGCCCCAGATGTAGGAGCCGTAGGTGTTCCTGTCGGAATAAAAGTTGGGTAAAATAGTGTTTAGGGCTTAACAACATGGGATGCTTCATGTCGAAGCTGTATTCAGATGCCTGAATTCGACCACCTACTCTAATGATTCCTTCATGTAGAAAGGGATTGAGTGCCGAAATATGCGACTTAGGGTTTAGGGAATTTCCCTTTAATAATAAATCGTATTCTTTAGGGAATGACTCTAATTGGGAAATATAAATTAATGCATTGAGAGCTTTATTAAGCTCGACAGTAGTTAAGGAATCTTTAGTTTTATTTTTTGGATTTTTACAATTATATATAAATCTGTGTACATAGGCTAAAATATGTTGTAAGTTTCTTAATTTGGAATATTTATTAAAATTAATAATTGATTGATTATTATTAGAAATAGCAACGGGATGGGCTTTAATTTCTGGCAAATCCTTCGTCTCAATAATAGTCTGTGACTGCATAGGAGGCCATTCGGACTCGGGCAACAATAGAAACTTAGGTCCATGCCACCACATATCGCATGCAGCGACCTGTTGTGGGTTCACGCCACGGGATAGCAGGTCAGCTGGGTTGTGTTCTGTAGGAACGTGGTGCCATGAATTAGCGTCAGTCAACTCTCTAATAGCGGCGACTCTGTTGGCAACGAATACCTTTAAATTCGAAGAACCGCTGCGCAACCAACTAAGTACAACGCTAGAGTCGGTCCAATAGACATGACGCGATATTTCACGTCGCAGAGCTTGGGTCACAGATGAGCTCATTTCAGCTGCAAGAAGAGCACCTGAGAGCTCGAGACGAGGAATCGTAATAGGGCTGGATGCTGGGGCAACGCGAGATTTCGCACATAAAAGTTGGACATGTACTTGTCCTTCTTTAGTTATAGAGCGAAGATACAAGCATGCACCGTAGGCGCGTTGCGATGCATCGCAAAAACAATGAATTTCAACAGAGACTGGATGTGCTATTGATACCCATCTAGGTATATATAGTGAAGAAAGGCATTTAAGTCCTTCAATAAAAGGTCTCCAGACATCAACAACTTCCTTTGGAGCGGGATCATCCCAGTCCAATTTGAGGGACCATAAGGTCTGAATTAAAATTTTGGGAACGATAGTGGACAAGGATAGGAGCCCCAAGGGATCGAAGATCTTGAAAGTTGAAGAAAGTATAGTGCGCTTAGTGATGACATTAGACTGATCCACCGCAATGGGAAAATGAATACTGTCGGACGAAGGAATCCAATCTAGGCCCAGCGTATGTGTGGACTGACTCAACGTCAAGCTGCCGGATGACTGTACAGCATCTGAAGACAGTAAAGAAGGTAAGTTGGATCGGTACTTACGTAGATTAAAACCAGCCTTAGAAAGAGCCACATATGTTGATTTCTGTATAGAATGTAATTGATCGTCATCATCACTAGAAGTTAGTAAGTCATCAACATATATGTCCTCTTGTATGACCGTTTTAATCACGTCATCGTCGCATTCCTCACCTACTTGCCAGAGACACCTGGTGGCAAGGAAGCTAGCGCTTGCAAATCCGTAGGTGACCGTATTAAGCCTGAGTGTTTGTAATGGTTTGTCCTCCGCATCACGCCATAAAATCAGCTGTAGGTTTCGGTCAGACTCATCTACTAAAATCTGCCGGTACATTTTTTCAATATCCGCCGACAATACATAGCGATATTGCCGGAACCGGATGAGGATATTGAAAAGAGAGTCTTGAACTGTAGGGCCTATCATTTGAATGTCGTTTATAGACAAACCAGATGAGGTGCGAGCTGATGCGTCAAAGACGACGCGGAGACGTGTTGACTCGCTGTCTGCACGAATGACAGGATGATGCGGAACAAAATAGGCAAGCTCAGGTCGGTCTACCTCAGATATTTCTAGATGTCCAAGTTTGCGATACTCCTCGATGAAGTCTACATAGGCGGACTTAAGCTCTTGTTGCTTCATCGAGGAGTATCGCAAACTTGGACATCTAGAAATATCTGAGGTAGACCGACCTGAGCTTGCCTATTTTGTTCCGCATCATCCTGTCATTCGTGCAGACAGCGAGTCAACACGTCTCCGCGTCGTCTTTGACGCATCAGCTCGCACCTCATCTGGTTTGTCTATAAACGACATTCAAATGATAGGCCCTACAGTTCAAGACTCTCTTTTCAATATCCTCATCCGGTTCCGGCAATATCGCTATGTATTGTCGGCCTGTCACGGTCGCCACTTATGTTCAGTAGGGAACATAAATAAAATAGGCGACTCACACGATAGGCAAATTTGTATATTAAAATAAAAAGTAGTATACAAAAGGTTTGGTGGCGATCGGTTCGCGAGCTATCGGCGAGTGCGTTTACAGGCGCGGTGGGTGCTTTAGGCCGTTGGAACCGGAAAGACCCCCGCGCTTCTTGTACTCCCCGCAAACACCTTCGGTGCTGTCGTAACGGCGCCGACACGTATTTGCTCGTACGTTTAATATGCGACCTATTTGACACTGATTAAAGTACCATGTCTGGTGCTGTAGTGAGCAACAAATGCTTGTTTACAAAATTTCTGTTTTGGTGGGAGAAGGTCACCAGTCATAGTCACGCAACCCGTGACTATAATTTTCAATTTTTTCAATAAAATATTCAAAATTAATTCAAAAAATATCATTCAAAAATATATTATAAAATTAAATAATGATCATAAGGATCTGGCAAAAGATGCGAGAACTCAAATATGTAACAGATGATAGAATAAAAAAACTTATTAGCATCACTATCGACTGTGTTAGCGAGGTAATTGTCGGAATGAAGTTGGACATAACAAAATTGTTAGGTGTCACAATTGACAAAAGTCTAAATTGGAAAGCGCACACTGAAGAATTAAAGAAAAACATCAATTTCTCTGTGTTGCGTGTATCAAGGTTGCTGGCGGGTTCTTATTAAAAGATGCACTGTTGGACTATGTTCCTTTATTTTCTTCCAGTTCCTTTCTTCCTTACTGTAATACTGCTGGTTTCGGAATGCCTAACAGCATTTTTTTTTTTTAGGTCGGACATAGTTTTAGCTTTAAAAACTTAACCTGACTAAGTGGCGAGGCACCAAATGCCTCCAGCCAGGGGCAACTTATAAACTAAGCAACACAGCTAAGGGCGTCCCCTGCGGGACTTGGACCTCGGCTTAGGGCGTTGCTGGGGCGAGGCGGCTTGTGTGCTGGCCGGATCCCCGCCCTGGGACCTAGATGCGAGAGCGCTCGCGTCACTATATCAGTGGCGCGAGGAGGAGCGGACGCGGAGCGCGGGACTGGCGCAGCGGCAGATCACGCTGCGCCGGTTGGAGCTCCATCAGGTCCTGGTGGCGGAATGGCGGGACAGGCTTTCGCGCCCTACCGCCGGCCTCGTCACCATCGAGGCGGTCCGGCCGGTGCTCGAGCGCTGGCTCGGGAGACGACACGACTCCCTGACATTCCGGGCGACGCAGGTGCTCTCGGGGCACGGTTGCTTCGGGAGGTACCTGTGTCGCATAGGTAGGGAGCCGGACGCCCGGTGCCATCACTGCGTCCATTGCGTAGAGGACACGGCGCTGCACACGCTCACAGAGTGTGTGGCTTGGGAGGAGCCGCGCCGTGCCCTCGTCGCTGCGGTGGGAGACGACCTGTCGCTGTCGGCCGTCGTCAGCTCGATGGTCGACAGCGCGGCGTCTTGGGACGCGGTGATCTCCTTCTGCGAGGATGTCATCTCGCAGAAGGAAGCTGCGGAGCGGGAGCGCGAGAGTGCTAGCGCTGACCCAATCCGCAGAAGGCGCACCGGGCGACGTCATCGCCGGGAGAGGGCGGACAACGCCCTCTTCCAGCCTCCCTAAACGGTCCGGGGGCGACAGACGCGGGGAACGTCTGTCGCTCCCCCTCAAGGACCCGAGACGGTGGCGCGTTGTGTTCCACGCGCGCCTCTCCATGACGGCGGGGGGGAGTCTACGCCTCACTCCCCCCCTACCAACTCAAAGACGGGGCCCGCTGCGGCGGGCCCCGTCTTTAGCACCAGTCGGGGGCCGCGGAAGAATGCTCTGTTCCCGTAGCCCCCGACGCAGCAGGTGCGAAAAGGAACACCGTGTGGTTTTTAGTCGGTAGGTCAACCCCTCTGGGTGGAGTCCGACACGCCCCGCCGCCTCCCTGGGCGGCGGAAGTTCATGATGGATTTTCCACACGCTAAGCAAAAAAAAAAAAAGGGCGTTGCTGGGGGGGCAGCTAGGGACGGCTGGATCTGGGTTTAAATTATTTTGGGGCGAATTTAAAGCTACTGGCTCGGCACGGGCAGGCTCGAGCAAGGGACGGGGAGGATTACCGTTATGGGGTCTTCGCGACGGGCCTCGCCGGCGAGGACGGTATATCGGGCGGCGTTTTTGTGCGTGTGTTTTGAGAGTGCTAGTCACTCTGTTTGACTCCTGCGCTAGGGTGATTTGGTCGTCAGGGTAAGTGAGTGCGTGCTTTGGGCGGCGCACTCTACTTATCTCAGAGGGTTTGTAGTCTACGCTACTGACTACAAGGGGATTAGGGTGAAGGGGGGCCAAATCGAAATAGCGCTTAGAGGCGCGTTTCATAAACTGATGGTAGGCAGTTTTAGGTCTAAGTGAAGGTCCCTATTGCGCACGTACCAAGGGGCGCCCATGGCTTTGCGAATGCTTTGCGCGCGGTTTTGGAGGGTCTGCATGCTATGGATAGCGGGACTTTCTATGTGAGCGAATACGACACTCGCATAGGTCATGATGGGGCGGATACACATCACGTAAATTCTCACCTTGTATTTAAGGGACAGTTTACTGCGTGCATTGAGCATGCTATGTAGACGTCCTCGAGCAAAAAGTTTTTATGTGCTCTCGGAACGTAAGTCGGTAATCTAGAACCACGCCCAGGTTTTTGGCTTTCTTTTCCCAAGGGATCTGTTGGCCGAAGAGGGAGATGGATTGGGCTTTAGCGGAGAGGTCGGAACTCTTGTGAAAGAGAACCGCCGCGTTCTAGGAGGGATTCACCTCTATTCTCCATTTCCTGAACTAATTCCCTAGGGCATTGACCGAGGATTGGAGAATTTTGGTGATGTTTGTTAATTTGTTAAAACTGTGCCTCCCTTGTTCCCATTCCTGCTCAGAATCCAAATTGGCTGCCTCCCAGCTGTTCATCACATTTTAATCTGATACGATGATGAATTATGGATAGAAACAGTTTCAGGACATGGCTCATCAAGCTTATAGTGCGGTAATCTTGACACTTTTTTGCGTTACGTTTTTTAGGAAGAGCGATGGAAGTTGACTTGACCCAATCGAGAGGAACAACTCCTGAGTCGTAGACAAAATTAAAAAGCCGGACGAGTATCCCAATTTGTTCTGGTTCTAGGATCTTAAGAAGTTCAACGTTGACTTCGTCTGGTCCAGTGGCTTTACCAGACTTTGCTTTATTAAGGGCGAATATTACTTCAGACGTAATTATTTCTGGCCCAGTGTGAACGTTAAGACTCTGAGAAGTATTACGACTACTGTCTTGAAACATTTCGGTTACATAATCTTCCCAGTTTTTCTTTATTGTATCTGAGTCCACAATAATTTTTCCTGCATTGTCAACCAGGATACTACGTTAGTGCTTCTTCTGAATATCAGCCATTGCTTTAATTTCCTTATGTAAATTAAACGCATCGTGTCGAGTGCAGTACAGGGACCTTTTATAGTAGATGAGGGTGCCACCTCCTTGAAGACGAGTCCTGTCATTGCGCACTATATGATAGTTTGCAATTCCAGGATTCCTCTTGGATGGTTTGAGGAAGGTCTCCTGTATAAGGAAAATGTCAACTTGATGGTCGCGGAGGAAAGTGGCGATCTCATCGCGTTGACCATTCATGCTATTCGCATTGAAGAAGCCTATTTTAAGGGACCGGGGTTTGGTTCTACCTACGTGCACCGTCATTTAGAACCTAAGCTGGGAGAATGTATCAATTAAGTCAGCATTCTCAGATATGATTTTGAGAATGCTGAGGCCGTTTCCCTCATTAGCTAAGAGGGCGTAGCCGATTTTAGTGATGCGGTCAATGGGGGCGACACTGAACGCTTTCAAAGTGGCACCCAAGGACCTATCTGCTGCCGGGGTGGCAGAGACGGGTACTTGGGGTCGCGCGGGTACAGGCACATGCACAGGCTGAGAGGCCTGTGCGGGTCTTAAAGGGGCGTGAGTGGCTCGGGGAGCCGGCGCGCAGGGGTGGGGGCTCCCATTAGAGATGGGATGTTTGCCACATGATGTGGCGTTTTAAGAGGGAAAAACGCTTGCTGATGATTCAGCGCGCTCCAAGAAGAGGGCCTTTGAGGGCTAAGGCGGTCAGGGAGGGCGGCCGAGGGGCTTTCCCTCTGGGTCTTCGCCGCAGCATGTTTAGCGTGCTTGGGAGAAATTTTGGGGGCCTTGGGGCAACCACGGTAATTAGCCGGGTGACCTTGCTCCCCGCACAGACCACAGCTGGGAGGTTCGGTGCAAAGTGTCCTGTCCTTAGGACGACTGCAGTCCGCGGTAGCGTGATCACCTAGGCTTTTCACGAACCGGGATCTGGCATGGCAGTTACGGGCTGCATGGCCGTATAGCTGGCAATTGTGACATTGCCCTATGGGACCTTCCTTGTGGGGTTTTTCGATCCGAATACCGGATAAGTGGCAAACGGATCGGATGTTAAATATGGCCTTTGCGCCCTCCAATTGCTCGATAATGGCGAGTACCATATTGTACTGCATGCCACCGCGGCCGCGGTGTATGCGATGGATTTCCAGGGCGGGGATATTTTGCGACTTAAGGTCGCTGAATACGTCCTCCGTGTCAATCTCCTTGGGAATCCCGCGTAGGGGTTTTTCGGACGAGAGCGTAAAAGTATCGTTATTAATCTTACGCTCCGTAAGAAGCTAGCCTTCTAAAGCCTCTAAAATCGGTAGAGGTCGAGAGGCTAACTTTGATACCCTCTTGAATTGACCGGGCAGAGGTGTAATTGATCTTGCGATTTACACACACCTTGGAGATAGGGACCCACGACTCTTTGTCGTGGATAATGACGGGGGGTGGGGCTTTGACCTTCTTGGGCGCGCTCTCAGTAGGCTGAGAACGAGGGCGAGGGGCAGGGGTGGGAGCAACCTGTGAAGAGGTTGATGGGATGGGAGAGGCTGGGGAGTCATTGACCACAGCGGTCCTGGGGGCCTTTGATGGGGCATCAGAGTTGGCCTTAGCTTTACGCGGCCTTACTGGCCTCAGGTAAAACAGTATGGTTGTGTGGTAGAGTGATGATGATTCCAATTGAATAGGTGTTTGGAGATTGATCTCGTGTTGTAAATGATGTAGATTTCTCAAGTTAATAGAGTTGATTTTGACTGGCAGTTGGGATTCATGGTCTTAATACATCTTGGTTTTGATTTCGGTTATCTTCATAGGTTGGCCATTTACTCGATCATTTATGTTAATTATGGTGAATTCATGTGTACGGAGAAGACAGTTATGCGGTATAGTGATCAGGAAACTGCCGGTTAATGTGTTATATTCATCCCGTTCGCAGGTAAGTTGTAGTTTAGTTGGTTGCGGGAAGACGACTACGTAGTGACGGTCGTCCAGCTTCTCCATGGCTTCTCTCGAAAAGGAAATGGTTGTTCACACAAGATTCATCCGTCGTCTTGCCTTCTATTATACGTGTTATACAATCTGGTTGCGGTCTTAACTGATGATTGAGTTCTTCTTTGCAGAGATACTGCTCAGTTAACTTCGGGCATTCAGCCTCTATATACACGTGAAAATTTCTAGTGATGGCTATGAAGGGATAAGGGGGAATTATTACCTGTTTACTTTTATTCGGTACTATGGCTAATCTATATAAGGTATATTTAAGAGGTGATAAGATAGGGAATTGAAATACTATTACAATATGTTGCCGGTGTAAAATGGTCCTGGTTTAATTACGTCGTAATATTCCCTAATCTCTAAATCTAAAAGCTGATCTTTATCGTAAGTATTACTAAGTTTTCTTAACATACTAATCATAGTTTCTAGTTTTATCATAGAATGGTGTGTGCTTGAAGCACTACTGAAAGCTATCGCGTCTTCAATTCTATGTAGCTCATCTAGTAACTTATCTACGTTATCACTAACTATACCTAAGATTTGCGCGAACTTCGCGAATTTTAAGAGACTGTATTGTGTGTACATTTGTTTATCCATTAAGTTATATAAAGTATTATTAAGTTGAGACTGGTTTTCTACAATTTTAGTTATAATTTCGGTATGATGGCTCATCCAATTTTTACTAAGACTGATATGATGATTTTGTTCAGAAATTATTTTATCTTGATTACCTTTGAGAATTTTAATGGCATCATTATATCTAATAGCATCGGTGTAGTCCAGATTCCCAGTTATGCTTTTAACTACGGACCCTAAACCATCTATAAGACCTCTTTTGGGGCGACTAAGTCCTGAACTGCGTAACTGATTTGAAGCTTTATCTAATTTACTTGTCAGGTGGTCAATCTGTAATTCGTATAAAGCGTAAGTATGGTTATCTAATCTATCTCTAATTTCACTTAATTGTGTCTGTACTGAAGAAATCTTATCGTTTATATCTTTGAGTTCTATATATTGCAGGAATGTATGATAATGTGTAGTAAGTCTCATGGGTCCTAATTTAAAAGGTAAAATTCCTGGTCCATCATTGAGCCCTTCAAGTTTTATCTCTTGCGCCTGTATCAGGTGGAGGACCAACATCAGTAGGGGAATCCTGTAACAATTTTGCGCTATTAGGGACTCGTTTGAGTCTTGACTTTGCAACTGGACCCCGTTTTTTGGATGTATATATGTGAATTGGGAGGTCTGCCAGAACTGTAAATAGTAAAATTGCAAGACTGTAAATAAATACGTCTATAAGTGTTACATATTTTTCATTTTGAGCTGTGAATAGGTCCATATGGATGATTTCAAACGGTTTCGTGGCTGGGGGAACGATGTTGAATTTAGGTCTAATGGGGTTTCTATCATATTTTGCATGGCCACATATGGTACAATCATTAATAAATTTTGAAATGTGCTCTTTCATTTTTGGCCAGTAATATTTGTGTGATAAAGCCAAATAACACTCGTTTATGCCACGATGGTTAGTTTTCCCATCATGGTAATGGCGGATAATGTCCTGCTGCCTAAGATATTCCTTGACGTTTTCAATTTCCGTTTTAGCAATAACTAACTTCATGGCTGAACTCTTAAATTTTTCTTGTAAAATAGGTACAATTTGATACATGGCAAGAGGCGGGTTTATTAAGAGAGCTGTTTTAATTTTAGGATTAACATATTCCTTTATTGCGTTTATTAAATCTTCTTCTAAATTTGACTCGGATAACTGCACAGATGTTCGGGTGTGAGTGTCAAATGGTTTAGTCGCTGTCGGTCGTTTTTTTATGTCGCCTACTACAGTCAAGCATAATTGTCGGTGAAATCGGAATCGGAATCGGAAAAAGGGGATCGTCAACAATAGGTACCTCTAGTGTAGGCAACGCGTGAACATTTATTTATTTTAGTAGCCTTTGCCTATGATTGCGTACGGACGTATTTTCTCGATGCGTCTCCCCACCCTTCACTTTTACGTAACTCTGGAGTTTCACTACCTATCCACATCCCCTACATCTAGAATAGGATGTTCATTGTCAGTATGGGCAGTAAGTGTGTTTGAGTTACTTATAGTCGCGGATTTATCTGTCGGGTTAGCAATCATTGAGCTAGTTTCTTCATTGTTTAACTCGATACGAGATAAAGCGTCGGCATTGGTGTTACTTTTGCCTTTTTTGTATATGACTGTGAAGTCAAATTCACTTAACTTTAGCCGCCATCGTGTTAACCTAGATTCATAATTCGGTTCTTTTATATTCATAACCCATTGAAGTGGTTTATGATCCGTTACGATTTTAAATTTGCGTCCAAAAAGATACGGTCGGAAGTACTTAGTAGCCCAAACAATAGCCAACAGTTCCTTCTCTATAGTGCTGTAATTAATTTCACTTTCGTTAAGAGTGCGTGAAGCGTACGACACCGATCTGTCTGATCCTATAGGTCCTTGCGATAACACCGCGCCTATGGCATAGTTGGATGCGTCAGTTGTCAATACAAATTCCTTTGTAAAGTCAGGGTATCTTAGAATAGGGTCGTTGGTCAGTAATGTCTTGCATTTCTCGAAACTGTTAGTGTAGTCGGGGTCAAACGTAATTTTCTTTCCTTTCTTTAAACATTGTGTTAGGGGTTTTGTAATTCGGGCAAAGTCAGGGATAAATTTTCGGTAATACCCTAGAAGGCCTAAAAATTGTTTTATCTGTTTAGGGGTTTTAGGTAATGGGTAATTTTCTATGGCTGTTATCTTATCGGGATTAGGTTTAATTCCTTCACTACTTATAACGTGACCGAGATAAGCAGTTTCTAGTTTTAAAAATTCGGACTTGTCTAGTTGTAATTTGAAGTTGAATTCGCTCAATCTTTGAAAAACTTTCTCTAAGTTAATTATATGCTCCTGTAGCGATGTACTAAACACAATAATGTCATCTAAATAGACCAGACAGATGACATTCTGGAGCCCTCTAAGGACATTGTCCATTACGCGCTGGAAAGTGAAGGGTGCATTTTTAAGTCCCATAGGCATTCGTAAAAATTCGAAATGCCCATGTTCTACATTAAATGCTGTCTTGGGAATGTCATTGGGATGCATTTCTACTTGGTAAAATCCTGATTTTAAATCGAGGGTTGTAAAATATTGGCATTTTCCTAACTTGTCGAGAACGTCACTAATGTTTGGTATTGGGTATTTGTCATCGATCGTCTTTTCGTTAAGTTTGCGAAAGTCCACGACGAGACGCCACTTTTGTTTTCCTGAAGCGTCAACCTTCTTTGGCACGACCCAAATGGGTGAGCTCCAAGCTGAATCTGATGACCTGATTATACCTTGTTCTAACATTTTCGATATTTGGCTACTAACTTCTTCTCGGTGAATAAATCGGTATCTATAGCTTTTAGTGTATACGGGGTATTCATCGGTCGTTTTAATGCAGTGCTTAATTTTATTAGTAAATGTCAATGGTTCTCCTTCAATATAAAAAGTATCTGAGTATTTAGAGCATAACGATTCTAAGTTTGCCTTTTCTTCTAAGTTTAAATGACTAAATAATTTCTTTTACGCGGGGTGACGCTTGTTTGGTATACGTGCACTCAATATTAAATAAAGACGCTTCTGCAGGATGGTCTAGTGAAAACACTATATCGTTTGGAGTTGGGTTTTCAACCTCTACTATACCTCGGTTATTTGTAACGGTCGTTAAACATTCCTGAATAATACAATTACAAATTATTTGCTCGCTAACTAAAACTTGACCATCTTGTGAGTTAATTGGTAATCTAAGTAATTTTTTGCTATTAGCTGGGATAATATTTTCATATAAATTAAGATTACATGAATTATATATATGATTTACTGCAGATTTCGTGGTTAACGTTAAATCTTTGAGGTTCAATTTAGCATGCCATTTCGTAAGTAGGTCAAATCCTATGAGACCGTCAAAGTGATTATGGAATTTATAAACGAATAGTTTTATAGGTTCTGAATCATTAAATTCAGGAAAACATGGTACAATGATAGAATTGTTATGTCTGCTTGTCGCGTGTACGTTAGTGACCTCAAATGGATCATAGTTCAACTGTAAATGCGAAAAATATTTGTCTACAGCTTCCGGGCTTATGAAGGATTGGTTAGCGCCAGTGTCTATTAATAATTATATAATTAACAATGTAAAAGAACACACCGCCGTTCCAAGAAGTCAGCAGTTTGTGAACATACTCTTGACAAGGCCCAGCATTATATCAGATTTGATAAACCACAAATACTTGCGAAGGAAAGTCGATACCTACCCAGGATGATTCGTGAGGCTATTGAAATTAAAAAACATCCAAATTTCAATAGAGAAGATGGCTGGGTCTTACCACCTGCTTGGAATCCCGTTATAGATTCTATTAAATCAAAATCCAGGCCTACAACTGCAAGACCAAAGGATACTGTGAGCTCGTTCTGCGTGAATCGGATTGCCAATAATTAACAACTAAAACATGATCATTGAATATTGTTACTTTAAAAGAGACCATGATTCTCTGAGTTTGTTTCGGCGTTTCTTCTCAGAGGTCGTCAGCTAGGAAATGCCGGCTCCATCTATTTTTAATTAATAATTAGTAATAAATGTCATTGATCATGTAACAATTAAAAATGTAGGGTAGCTGTCAGTAATTATATCATCAAGACGCCCTCCACCTCAGTCTACCCGTGACCAAGGACGCTGTAAAGGGTCCGAAACGTCGGGATTAATAATATCAATATACGCGATAAAATCCGTAAAAAGTAGTTTTATTTCAATGTATAATATTCGCGTAAATGTCAGAAATCAATATAATAATTTTATGTTAGGGTTAGTGATATGAATATACGGTAATTGTCTTTGCGTCTGAAGATTCAATTCTATTTTGATCTTTTTGATTTCGCAATCTCCTGAAAATCCTCACGGCTAGTGGAAGGCTGTGGTTGGTCATCTACTTGAGTGCTACAGTTATTTGTCACGTCAGTCACTTCAGTCTGAGGGACACCATCGTATGCATAATTGTCATATTCAGTCAATAATTAATTTGGTAGTTATCTTCATAACAAGTAGGTTCCTGTTCATACTCATAATACTCGGGATAATAATAATCGTCGTAACTTAAACATTCGTTAACATTTACATCGCGTGAAGCAAAATAATTTGAGGGTGGTGGATTGCCTTTCTTACTCCAATCCCAGTTACTACGTGTAGGAGGTAGTGGTTTTGTAACGAAATTACTCACACCACTCATAGGCTTTGGCCCTTGATTTAGTGGTGGATGCCTGGGTGTCATTCTAAAGACGTTACTACGAGGATTTTAATTTGGAAGTGGAGCACCAAACATTCGCTGCGTATGCGAGGGCATAAGGGGTTGATTATGGGGTGTATTAAAACCTGAATTAAATCTAAATTGGTTATGTTGTGGTGGCTGCATCATGCGTGGTTGCATATAAGCGGGCGTGACCGGTTTAGGTACAGGCATAGTATTAGAGTTGCGTGAACCAGGGAAATTTAAATGCATAGGTGTAAGGGTAGGCAGAGTTAAAGACTTAGAATGAGTGTTAGTAAGTTTAGGTAAACTATCGTTTCTCTGTTGCAGATACATCAAATTATCTCTTCTTGTACGAATTCTAAAGCTGTTTCGATGGAATCGGGCCGCATGCATCGTATGCGTGAACCTAAGGGTTCGTTAAGTCCACGTACAAAAGCCTGCATTGTTAATTTTTTGTACAAATCGCGCTTAGCATCGATAGTGGTGGACACAGTTTCATGAAGTGTTATATACGTCATAATAGTACTAAATAAAGTTTGACATCTATCGTAAAGTTCTTGCGGCGTATCATTACCTTGTGTCTGCAAGGAGAGGTCATTATAGAGGGTAGTTTCATCCCTACGATCAGCGAAATTATTTATTAATACACTTCTAATGCCATTCCAATTCTCGGGGATACCATTTGAATTAATAGTTCGAGCAGCAGAACCCGTAATCTTATTTAATATTCCACTAATCAAAGATAAATTAGTTAATTCGTGTTCAGGGCCCTCATGTACATATTTAGCCACTAACTTATCGCAAATTCAGATAAAACGAGTTAAAACATGAGAGTTCCCATCAAATTCCGGGACTAGGCGGAGGGCCTTCCAAATAGTATCGGGCTCGTGTGCCATGATTTTATCTATGTCTCTATTACTATCTACTAAATCTTCCCGTCTTGACTGTTTGTGAGAAACAGCCTTGCGGGTCCCTAAATTCCTAGGGTGAAAAATTTTGAAATATACTAAGGGTTAAGGATAAGGAAAGCAACACTAGAAAGATTCTTGTGCACTTACTTGAACATTTCAGCTTCTCTTGAGCAGTATCAATGTCTGGATCTCCGCAGCTCTTCGACGGTTCTGGATACTCGTTGGAGGTGCCTAAGGCCACCCGGGCGGCTCACCTAATTTCTACACCGAAATTTATCTCGCGAACCGGCCCGCGAGTATCCTACCGACTGCGCCAATTATGTCGAACGCCGTCGGAGGACTCAAAAAAAACCGAAATTAATTATAATTATTTATTAAAATAAAGTATTACAATTATTGGTAATTAAAATTATTTATTTAAAAACTCTTAAACTGTCATTACAGGTTTAGAAACCTAATGCGATAGCTAAGCCTACTTATAATATTAACTATTTTAAATAAAACTATTACTAACAATTACAAATAACTATACAATACATTAACACAAAATTACTTATAACTAAGACGATACAACCTTATAATTCTAACAATGTAATCTTAACACAAAATTAACTTTAGTATGTTTAACAGTAAAAATAAAACAATAAAAGAAACAATTAACATAAAATAAAGAATAAACATAAAATTACACTACATAATTGTTGCTTTCGTAACATATTATATATAAACTTACTTTTGCAAGTTCACTAAAGCAACACGAAAAAATGTCCAACCTATTCTGAATTTCGTTAACAGTACGAATTGCTCGCGTGAGAGGTGCTTTGGCCAGCAGGTTGGTTCTGGCAGTTGGCACAGCCAGCAGTGGCGGGCGCCGCCGCCTCCACACGTAGCGGTCTGGAGCAGAAAACCGCAAGCACTGAAGCACTCCCGGATTGTGCTCCTTGCCCCGGAGTAATTTAATTAAGTTGACGACAAGAGTGAACTGTCGTCGCACCCTTAATTTATTGTACCCGACCATGCCCAGTACAAACAGGGTGGGGTACATCAGCGGGTTTTTGCTTAAGCTAAACCTAGTATGTAGATTCGAAGTGGGAATCGGAATGAACGAGTTCTGTCGTCACGTCGGCCACCGCGGCGCCGTAGTTTTACACGTGCTGCACCGTCAGCGTTTCGGTCACCTTGCACAATTCTATGTATCGGTGTCGCGATGGAATAATTCCGATGTTGATGCGCCGTCAGCGATATAGGTATAAGGCCGTCGCGTAACAGGCTACTAAACAGAAAAAATAAAATAAATAAATAAAGAGATTGCCATTGACAGTAAAAGCTGACCAGCCCCGACAGACGGCACCCGTTCACGAGTATGACGTGCGTATCGGCGTCGTTCGACTCAACCATGTTGTAGGGAATAAAACGACCCGACACACAACGCCACCATCAGCAGGACATTTTAGTGAGCATGACAAGCTCAGACCGCTAGGCAACTGAAGGGCACAATGTAATTTTAAGTCATTTTATAGGATATCAATATATGCAACATCAATGGCAGCACGACTCTCATACTTTACAATTCATGTTTTTACAATATTAATCTAAATAACATTTCAATTTCAAAAACATAAATAAAATAAAACAAAGAAATGACAGAATAATAGAAAATTAAAGAATCCAAAGCCTAGTTCATTCGAACAGTTCAATCCCAAGCATATTTGTCATCTGTATAATCTCTTCGTTTAATCTGTTCGTTTAATCACTCATTTTGTTGTAAAAATATATAAATATTATAGCACTATGGCTATTGAAAACAGAGCGAGAGAGATTTTAGCTCTCGGAATAATCCGAAAACGCCAGCAAATTTATGATAACTGTTCATACCTTTACCTAAACCGGCGAGTATGTTATGAATGGTGACAATAAACATTCTGAATTTCATTTCGTTGTCCAGGATTTTCAACAAAATCGTCGGGTGTAGTTGAGCTGCTATAATGGTCGTATTTTGTATGTCGCTTCCTACGTCTAGTAGTTTCTTGCTGTTTTTTTTTTTGATTATTTGCCGAGCTAGTCCTAGTAAAGACTAGCTCGAAGAAAATATTAGGGAATACCTCTGTTAGTTTTGTAGTATTGCCAAATTACGTGTAATCGTTGGTATAACCAGAGGATAAAAGTTTAAATTTTAATTGAACATATTGATGCAACTATTTTCTTTTTAATAAGTATTGTGGCTACATTAATTGGAAAAAATGTTTTCACACTTCAATCTCATCTAAATACTTTTTTATAGTCATAAAACATTGCTGCACGATGCTCCCAAATGCGTGGGGCCCGTAGCATTGGCTACTCCTGCTACGTGGTTAACCGGCACTGACACGCCATTCGGACTTTGGATTAAAAAAATGCAAGTCAGACCGTTCAAAGATACCTACATGATTATCGAAGTACTCAAAGGTCTGGACTTTCTATTTAACTTAATTGATGACGTAATAATAGCGAGCAAAAATATGGAAATACACAAGACACATTTCGAAATGGTATTTGTTGCAAAAGTCACGCCAAAAAATAATGAACTAACACTAACCTAATATTTTATTCAATGAAACTCCTCCTTTTTCAGCATATTAATGACGTGAAAAAGTCCCTATTAGCGTCTATTAACATATGATAATAGTATATATATATGTACGGTCAGTTGCAAATAGTCAGTGTTGTGTAGTGAAACTCTTGAATTAGATCTCCATTACGTTCTTACATAAAAGGTGAGCAACAATACCTTTAAACAAATTACCTAAAGGAATAAATAATAATAGGCCCGTTGGCTTTTGACTAACACCTTACCCATTAGTATGAGGTAACTACAGAAACGTTTACTAAAGTACATACATATATAAAAACTTACATACACACGCCTTTTTCCCACAAGGGTAAGCAGAAACTAAAGAACGCCACTTGCTTTCATATTTCTTTAGCTTCGTCTACAATGTAGACGAAGTAGACATACTACAATGTAGAAGAAATATGCAATAATAACTCAAAATGCAATGTAGACTCCACATTCATACATCTTGTCATACACACGCGCCGCCGCCAGTTGCGAGTACTATGCACCTAACCTTTTTGGGAAACCTCACCAATCAGGTCAGTGTAAGCCGGGCCCTTCGAGGCGGTTCAACTAAAGTCTTCAAAAGTCTTACACCAACCTTATTGGTACCTTATTTTTTATATTATAGTAATTAGATGAGATAGTAAACAAACATTTCAACTTTTCACAGCACCATCTAGTCCCAATCTAAAAGTAGACATTGTACTACATAAAATACTTATGGTAGGGGAGCCCAAGAAGCTAAATAGGGATTTACTCAAGCGTCGTGGGGACCTATTGGATTGTGAAGGTTAGATGCTAAAAAGAAAAAAAGTTAATGTAAAGTAACCCTTTCATTGTTAGCGAGAGTGGTACACACTCTCGCTAACAGTGAAAGGCTTACAAAAATGAAAAAAAAAACAGTCACAGAGAATTATACTCGAGTGCTTCAGATATAAATAGCGTATGCGCCCACGTCTTTCTGATAAAGGAAAAATATTAATCTGCCGGTTTGCATGGTGGGGGTGGTGGCCGTACGAAGGGGTAGAAAATATGCAAAAAAAAGTGAACCCTCCAGAAGCTTCTATTCAGAAGACCAAAAGTCATGGCCGATTTATGAAAAAGCAAAAAAAAATCGTCTGATTATTATACAGTGTGTTTGGGAAACGGTTACCGATACTTTAAGGGCAAAATAATTATGTAACATTTCGGGGTTATTTTTGGGCTAGAGTAGAAAACGCAGAAACGATAAGTAATTTTTGTGTAAAATTTCGTAATTTTACGGTTTTTTTGCATTTTCTGAAAAAAAAAATACCAAAGTAATGTATATTTTTAATACCATCAGAAAGTAGAGATTTCAACGAACAAAAAGCCGAAACCGAACGTGAGAATTTTCGATTGAAAATTAAGGTACTTTTTCGATATTAAGTCAAAAAAAGATGAAAAAAATGATAATTTAAATAAAAAGAAATAGTATTTGGGACATAAAAATGCCATAAAAAACATAACTTCTAATAAAAACCTAGTCTCGCAACTCAATTCTTCTACCGTAAAAAGTTGTGAGATCCATGAAAACACAATGTACCTCACAAGTAATACATATTAAATTAAATTAGATTGTTTAGTGCGATTGCCAAGTCAAACTGAAAATTTACAGATGAATTCGTCAAGCTGAAGATAATGCGTGCATTCAGAGTGACTTACATAATATTGAAAAATGGTGCACTTCCAACGATACGACCGCAAACACCCAAAAATGCTTTCACATGCGTTTTTCCAAAAAGAAGTCTTCCATAACCCCAACTTACACACGCTGTAGCACTACTCTAACAAAAGTGAGAGAAATACGTGATCTTGGCGTGATAGTTGACGAAATGCTGAGCTTTAAACCACACATTAACGATGTTGTCAAAAAATCCGCACAGATACTGGGATTCGTAAAACGCAATACTCGGGGCTTCCAACTCCCAAAGACCAGAATAACATTTTAATTTATTATCACTTTAGGACGTAGTCGTCTGGAGTACGCTAGTGACGCCTGGAACCCCATCTACGCAGCTCATTCGCAAAGGATAGAGAGCATTCAAAGAATGTTCACCAAGCACATAGCATTTACGAGTATATCCCGAGATATAAGCCACCGATGCCCGTATGTTCAACGCCTTCACTATTTTAAAATGAAGACGCTGCGTGACCGTTGCCGTTAACGCGATCTTATATTTTTTTACAAAATAGCAAACGGATTAGTAAAATGTAGTGACTTAGTTGAACGCATTTTATACTCAGTCCCTCCAAAGCTACCCAGACATCCCATTACCACAGTGCTTTTCATCCCTCGACGTAACACCAACTTAGGTCTCAACGCTCCCATGTTCAGAATATGCAGAGAATACAATAGACTGCAAATCGATCGACACTGATTTATATAATGTTTCTCTGAACAGATTCAGAAAGTCAATTACAGAGGTTCGGGGACATTACGATAGGTAGTGCATTGTCATTTATTTTATAGATACCTACATATTATTGTATTATTATTATTGTAATTGTTTATATATGTTTTTTTTATTTTTGTTGTATAACCTTTTTTTGCTTTCCTTTCTGTTCTTATTACTCTATAAGTATGACTATTATGTTAAGGTGTACTGTAGCATCTAACATCTTTGTATTTTTTGTGAATGCTGCGTGTACCTGTAATGTAATACATATTAGCACCCTTATTATTACTATTTTTTATAAATAATTCAATATGAATTTGCTGTTGGTGTACCTACAATAAAATAAATAAATAAAAAGTAATAAATAAATAAATAAAATCTTTTTATTTAAAACATAATAAGCTTTTTTTCAACACTGCTCATAAAATGGCTCTTATTTCACCGCAATTAGGCACGTAATGACACCTATAATCAAAACTGTGACTTTTCATTGCTGTTATTCACAAGTGAGATATTGGGTTTTTTTATTTTATTGGTTGAGTTACTTTGTTCTTAAAAAGTTTCGATACAATAAAGATCGTGTTCAATAATATAAATAAATTAATGTATGTACCTATTGCTTGCTCATTTCATGCAACTTCGTATTTAAATAGATAATTTGCCATTGCGAAAAAAAATTTACAACTCGTTTTCACTGTCGAAATTATAGTTATTTTCTTCACAAGTTTGTTGAAAAACGTCGTATGATACACGTGTGTATTGATGATTACCGTCCTCGGCTCTCTTAAAACCCTCACCTAACGGCTCGGGTTTCAATGGCGCTGTACCATAATGTACTATTATATTGATATGGTCACTATTATTAACCGACTTGGTATTACATGGATCTCACAACTTTTTACGGTAGAAGAACTGAATTGCGAGACTTGTTTTTTTTACAAGATATGTTTTGTATTTTGTACTTTTTTTCCTTTCCGGTACATTCTACTTCTCGAATATCAACAACGGATTTTCTTAAAACTCACTCTCTGTCTTTTGAACTTTTCTTGTTTTTATAGGTAGTTACTATATGTATGCATATACACACACACAGTGCAGTTAGTCCACCAATTTAAAGTCACGCAGCGTGCTATGGAGCATGCTATTCTTGGAGTTTCTCTAAAGGATAAAATCCGCAACGAGGTTATCCAACAGAGAACCAAAGTAACCGACATAGCACAACGGATCAGCAAGCTGAAGTGGCAGTGGGCTGGCCATATCTGCAGAAGAACCGACAACCACTGGGGTAGACGTGTTCTCGAGTGGATACCGCCACTCGGCAAACGTAGTTTAGGACGCCCTCCGGCAAGAGGGAGTGATGATTTGCGAAATACTGCAGTAGAGAAATCAAATTTATTTGCATCTCTGTTCGCAGATAGTTCGTGTCTCGATGCTCGAGGTGACTATAATAGTCCCAGTAACTATAGGCCCGTCGCTCTTCTACCAACATTCTCGAAAATAATTGAGAAACCAATGTGTAATATATTAGACGACGCACAAAACGGTTTTAGAAAAACAAGATCTACTACAACTGCAGTATATAAATACGTACAAATGACCCTTCAACATTATAAATAACAAAAAGTAGGCGATAGGAATATTATTATATATGACTGTACGATTACATCGCACAATCGTTCAGCGCGCTAGCATAAGCATTTTTATAATCATGTAAATTGATTCCATATTAATTTTAATTTAGTACTCGTTCATCCGTTTTACTGTAACAACGTTTTTAAGTTTAATAAATTATCAAGAAGTTAGTAAGATTCATGTTTTCTTCCATCTGAACTTATCACATGTGTATTAGCAGGCAAGTGCTCGTACAATGACCGAAGCCTATTATATAGTTTCTTAGGACATCCTCCTAACAACGGGTAGGGAATACGTGAACCCGCATAGAAGTGGTTCAAATCAAATATTCAAATATTCCGTACAACACATTAATAAATTCAGTAATATACATGGGTTTTTTCACCATTTTGAATCTTGAATTTGAATTTTCACCATTGGAAGACGCCATAACGCTCACCATACATCGCTTTGCCATCGCTGAAAATCAGCGCTTGGTGTTGTTTTTTTAATACAACTCTGCAGCATTAAGCTGAGCGTTGACCTTTTTTCGCACTGATGAGACGCACAACGTTTTCCATAAATATTTTCAGGCACTGTTCATATAGAACTTCTTATTTCTCACGATTTTGTTTCATGTTCACTTTTTATTTACTCGTACAGTGTACAGAGGCCAGCACATCAAGCTACCCTAATCTGTCAAATTTCTTTGATAGATTTTCAACTTTCATACGATGTAATAAGGTTCATGTTCGATTGGGAAATTTTGACAGTTTCGGATAGCTTGACCTGCTGGCGTCTGTACAATGTTTGTTTTTTATTTTTGACACATTGGCTTTTGGTCCAAGTGTCGTGCGTCGTTATTTATGCGAAAATAAATACTTATTCTTTCTTTCAAATCTTATTTAAATGACAGAAAACCATTATTTCAAATTGAATACCATGACTTTTACTCGAGTGGCCTGTGGGTGAGATATACGCGACGATTCTATGACACTCGGGTTCAATATAAAAATGCTTTCAGAATGTTGTTAAGGCTATCGTGGCACTGCAATACTTTCGGGGTGAGAGGGACGGAAGTGGTATTTATAACGAAGTTGTCTTTTATTTTTAAAACTCTTTTTAAGACCTTTTAAGAGCCAATTTAACCTTTTGTAATACTTGACCTTTACCTTAATTATAGGAAAACAGAAATAAAAAATGCAGAACCAATTGCAGAAATTGTTAAATGCAAAATTCATTCGTAGCTATCTGAACTGTCAACCACAGCATACAATATATAGATGCTGTAAGCCCATTACTATGGCCACACTCGGGCAGTTAGCTTACCCAGCTTAACGATATCTGCTGCAGAATATCCACTGATTAATTATAGTTTAATTCCAAACATAACACAATACAAAATTGCATTACCTATTTAAAAGATTCAGATAGAAGACCAAATAGCCCACAACAATGACGCCGACACCGCAGCAGGACTCGTCGATCCCACAGGAAATCCGAACTACGCCAAAGTTAAATCGCGAGAGGATAGTGATCTCTGGCATGTCGGGACTGTACCCGGCATCGCGGAGTGTAAAGGAATTCTCTGAAATATTATACAATAAGGTAAAATTGATCTTGAACTTTTATGAGTACACTAATTTGTTAAATAAAGTTTGGTCAACATTTATTTTCGAAATCTGATATAGGTGAATCCAGTAACTGAGGAAGCCCTTCGCTTTAAATACAATCACCCAGAAGTTTCGCAACACACCGGTAGTGTTCCCGGGTTGAGCCAGTTCGATGCTCAGTTTTTCAAGGTCCACTACCGACTCAGCAACAGTATGGATCCCATGGGACGAAAAATACTTGAGCAGTCGTACCAGGCCATCTACGACGCTGGTAAGATAAATAATTTATAATTAACGTGACATTGATTCTCTTTCTTGTTTGGTGAACCACATTTTCGCTCCGATTTCTAAGACTTGTTATACATATATTGCTTTATGTGCGGCGACTGCCGACGACGTCTGTGGTCTAGTGGTTCGCATGTCGGACTGCTGATCACGACGTCGTGGGTTCGATTCCCACAGGAAACAAATATTTATGTGTTTGTATTTGTCTGGGTGTTTCTTATGTATAAGCTTTTTTTTATAATTTACAAAAAAAAAGTATATAAATAATATATCCATTGTCTAGTACCCATAGTACAAGCTCTGCTTAGTTTGGGATTACATGGTGCTGTGTGAAATTGTCCAAGAATATTTATTTATATTGTTAAGCTATGGATGATGCATTTTATGTAGATATCTTATAATAATTATTATTATAAAAACTCTCTCGAGCATAGTGTGATAAATTATAATAATTCAAACAATGTTTTTTGAAGGAATAAATCCAGAACAGCTTTCTGGTAAAAAAGTTGGCGTGTACATCGGCTCATGTTTCTCCGAAACAGAAAAGGCTTGCTTTTACGAAGCCGCTTCCAGATCTGGGTTTGGTATAGCCGGGTAAGATATTATTTACATACTTATGTCATACGTAGGTACCAATAGTACCTACCTAGATTCGAAAATCGTTGAACATCAAAATTATTCAAAGGATATTGTTATCATTAGTTAAAAAGACGTTTAAAGCTCATAGCGTAGCGTACCTATCGCAAGAAAAGGCAGGTGTCAAGTTAGTTGCGATGTATTATTATATACAACAACATAACTAAACTAATTAAGTATATGTATAACCAAAACTGCAATCTGCAATGTCGTCGAATTAATTCCTGCAGGCTGCCTTCCTGTTGCATTGGAATACGATTCTTACCTATGGACTATGAATGATTTCTTCAATAATAACTACTCAGTTGTGAAACATACTACGCCTTATTGCTTTTCATACAATTTTGAGCGCGGTCGAGCCTCATCGTCATCAACCAACCAACCTTTACAAATGTCAAAAAAAAGATAACCTAAGTACGCTCTTCAATTCTTCCTGTTTGTTTATTCACACATATCACTAAATAATTAGGTATATGCCATATGAACACAAACACTTTTTTCTATCACGTATTGTTTTTCAGATAAGTACCTAACAATTATTAGTGAAAACAATATACACGTCGCTTTATTTAATTATCAATGTAATTTTAATAAAATTGGCAACTAAACTTCTTAATTATATGTTTGCTCACAATAAAATATGAAAGATATGGTAAAAAGTTTTTATTATATATGTAGGTACAAGAAATGAATAATATTGAACTTTTTATTTTATCTTGTCGCTTCAAACGATATCACTCAGTGATCTCCTAACATACTGCAGCTGCGACCCAACAACCTTAAAACCGTACCTTAAGCCTTTTCACATCGTGATGAAAGCGTTACCCTTGTTCATCACTTACAGCTCCAAGATTTGAAAGAAAAACTGAGAATGACATCCTCGCTCTGACTGGCATCAACTAACCATCTTTTTATATGCATTTAACAAATCGTTCACCAAGAGTTCTGCGTTTTCGTTCTAAAAAACCACAAGGTTAAAAATATCGCAAATGATGCCGGGCGGTGAATGAGAGTGGTAAAACATTATGACAAATGATGAATTATATTTATTTCTGTAAATAGATATTTTAAAGACACTTTTACAAGCATACAATATTTAATGCCGGCATTTCCTAAGTGAGGACCTCTGAGAAGAAACAGCGAAAAAACTCAAAGAATTACGGTCGCTGTTAAAGGCCAGACAGGAGCAGTAATACATTAACATAACATTGTATAAATTTACTTAAATAAACAAGTGTTGTGTCTACGGACAATAGGTATATTTAAAAACATGACCTGACCTACAAATTATAAAAAAATACTATTGGTTTCAATAGAATGCGACTACGTAGGTCTCTAAAGTTTGTTTAGAGGAACGGATAGATGGATTATCCGAAAAATAAACCTTTTTCCTATATTAATCTTCTTCTCAGCCGAATCGCTCTAGGCAGAGCGGTCGTGGCCGTCATGTAGTAGTGGTGTTGGAGGCAGATGTTATTCGCCTCACGATGTCCCGCCATCTCTCTCTGTTGGCCGTCATCCTGGTACACTGACTTATTTGAAATTGCCTAGATGCCGCTGTCTGGCTACGACGTAAACAAAAGTGCTCCGTAATTATTTTTATTTCAAAATTATTTATAAGTCTCTTTTTAAGTTTAGTGTTTAAAATTAGAGCATAAATAGATAAATTAAAGTGTACAGTTATCAGATAGAACTTAAAAAATACAATACTCATAGAAACTGTGAATTATTTAGTGTCAGTTAAACCACGTAAATGATATATGAACGAACTTGACTATTCAGTGAAACCTAAACTATCTGGGGGCACGGTAGTGCCCCCGCCAAGTCGAGCGCGAAGCAAACACTGCCGTACCATCCTTTACTGGAACCATTTCGTCGCATTTTCAGGCCCCTATTTGAGAACCTCTGGATAAGACCAGAACGCAGAAATTTTCGTCAATTTTCGTCAGTAAGCTATAATTACATACTTAAAATCCAAAATTTCAAGTCTGTAGGTCATTTAGTTCCGAAATTAAACGAAAGCAAAGTTTCGCATTTATGACACACTCACTCATGATCATCAAAATAAAACTAGTACTTCCCATAAACTCAGAGAGCTGAAATTTGGTACAGAGTTAGGGTTTAATGGCCACACAAACTATAAAAACTAGGGTAATCAAAGATCTGGAGTACCTGGGACCCTGATTAGAAAACACAAGAGCCCAACCAAACTATTAGAGATATCGACATATACCGCCTTTACAAAAAATATTCAACTTGGTGGGCCGCTTCATTTGATGTCAAAAATCGAAGGTCTGAAGTATCTGATGAAGAACTGACTGTGTCAAATAAGAAAATCTAATAAAATAAATCAATAAGCCCACGTTTCTACAAAAAGAAGTGAAATCCCATCAAAAACATTCTGTAAAAAACTAACCAAGTCTCGATGGAGCTGCTTGTTTATCTCTAAAAAGTAATGAAATCTAGAGAAAGTCGTGCCAAGTCTAAGGTTCCTTACTGCGATTTCATTATTATTTATAGTTAATGTTGTGTGATTTGGCCGTTGGCACAGAATCAAATTTAAATTTTAAACAATATAAGTTAGCATGTCATGTCAGTCATGCATATTAGTAAAGAAATATTTTGAATGTAAAATCCCTACATTATTATTAGAACCAATACCATACCACTTTGAATATTGTGCAGTGGAAATACTATCACTTAAATTATTAGTAATTTGTATTATAGAATACCAAATTATAATTCCAAAATATTCCTAGAAAAATGAACAACTCTGCTAAATACAATGTGTAAACGGGCATCAAACAATATTGCCTTGTGTGGGGACTGGAACATTGACATCTTGAGGGATAGTGTAAATGCTAAAGAATTGCAATCTATTCTTTATAACTATAACTTTAAAAATCATATATTGTTTCCAACTTGCCAGAAATCTTGTATTGACATCATAGCAAGTAATTTATGCAATGTCACACCCAATTTATTTACGTTAGCATTGTCTGATCACGAAACAGCGTAAACTATAACTTCTGAACAAACTAGTGCTATAAAAAGCAGAGACTACCTTGGTTTTGGAATATCTCTAAAAAAGAGATTACTTCAAAACCAACATAAATAGATTTTTATGTTGTCAGTCAGGCCTCTGATTCAGCGATGTATTAAATTGTATTGATACAGAAGAGGCCTTTAACATCTTTCACGACATCTTTACTTTATTTTATGATCTATGTTTCCCAACAATTACCGTTAGTCACAAAAAAACCAACAAAAAGAAATGGATTTCTAAAGGGTTAAGAAGATCATGTAAGCAAAAACGCTGTCTGTATCTAATGTATAAGGCGTCTCGGACTAATAATAATAAACAGATATATGTTAACTACAATAAAGTCTTAAAAAGATGTATGTTTCAGTCTCAGAGAATTGAAAGTTTGAAGTTCATTAGTAACGCAAATAATTAATGTAGAGCGACATTGAATATTATTAAATCGAATGTATCAAGCAAACAGACTACCAAGTACATAGATACCATTACTGTAGATGACATTGAATATTCAAAATAAATCCAACATAAATTCTCTAAATATGATTATCTACCCGATTATAATCCTGAATAATTTTGATACATACATACATTTTGAAATCGATTAATTCTTTAAAAAATACTTATTCCACTGGCTTCGACTATATTAGAACAGACATTATAAAATTATGTGCTAATATAATACGTACTCCCTTGTGCCACATTATTACAAAGTTATCGGTTGTCAAACCTCTACATATGAAGGGTGTTACAGTACAATATCTTTGTGCTGTATCTACAATCTACATCGCAATCTTATGTTCTTTATCGCACGTTCAATATCTATTAAATGTTTCTACTATCTGTTATCAACACGAAGTCACGTAGTCACGTAGTAGTAGTCACGTAGTACACGTTAGTATATAAGATGCACCTTTGGATAATTATAACCAGACTATACTACATCTTTTGTCTCATTTATACCTAATCATATACTGCCAAGAAGTTTGGCAAATTGGTGACCCCGACGAACGAATACGCAGCAAGAAACATGGCACAATCACCGTGCAAGGCGAACATAAATCAGCAAGGAACACTTGAAGTAGCTGCTGGCACCTCGGTTTTATCCCGCATTCCGGAATTTTGGAAAGACCAACCAAGATTATGGTTCACGCAACTAGAAGCCATATTAGCACCACAGAAGCAAGGAGACGAATACAAATACTGTACAGTAATAGCAAAGTTATCCAAGGAAGAAATACTACAAGTTAGTGACCTAATCACTTCGCCACCGACTACAGATAAATACAAAAACATCAAGGAACGTTTAATTGATTGTTACGAAGAAACAGAACAGCGACAGTTTCAAAAATTAATATCAGAGACAGAACTCGGTGATCAAAAACCTTCGCAGTTATTACGTCAAATGCGAGTCCTCGGGAGAGGAAAAATCAGTGACGAGACAATTAAACTACTATGGTTCAGGCTTTTACCAACATCAGTTACTACGGTTCTAGCAGTTACGGAAGACATGGAAATTGACAAACTGAGCCAAATTGCAGACAAAATAATAATGAATTCAAAAGTAACCGAAATATCAGCTGTTAGCAACGACACTTCAAACGACAACAATACAGCATGCATTTTAGCCCAGCTAGCAAAATTACAGATAGATATTGACGCAATTCAGCAAGGTCAATATGGCTATCGACCCAACACGCACAATCATTTCAAGAAACGTCAACAATTCCCGATTATGAGGCCGAGAACAAACTATAGAGGAGCAAATCGATTTTGTTACTACCACGAAAGATTCGGAAAATATGCAAGGAACTGCATTAAACCATGCGGTTGGAAACCAATGACTTACGTACGGAACCAGGGAAACGAATAAGAGCACAGACAACGGCGAAACTCTGTGCAATCCACCCATCCAATCGCCTCACCATTACCGACCGAAAAAGTGGTATGAAGTTTTTGATTGACACGGGCGCAAATATTTCAGTCATTAGCAAGCAACAGAGATATTCAATTTTACAAAATGAACAATACACACTTTACGCTGCAAATGGGACTAAAATTAGGACTTACGTCGAGAAGACGCTTACCTTGAATTTAGGACTACAACGATGTTATAAATGGAATTTTATAATCGCCGACGTTACACAACCAATAATTGGAGCAGATTTTCTAGAGCACTATAAACTATTAGTCGACATAGCAGGTCGCAAACTTATCGACAAAGTTACAGAGCTGACAACGCATGTAATTTCAGAAAAAGCGACACAACAAACAATTCGTACTATCGCAGGGGGAACGAATCCACGTATTACGCAACTTTTAAACAAATACGAAGACATCACGAAAGGGTCCTCTCTACGCAATGCGCCCAAACATAAGATTGAACACCACATTATCACTACAGGACCACCCGTCGCAGCTCGGGCAAGACCATTACCTCCAGAAAAATACGACATAGCCAAAAAGGAATTTCAAAATATGATAGAACTCGGAATTTGCCGACCGTCAGATAGCCCATGGGCAAGCCCATTACATATGGTAAAAAAGAAAAATGGCGAATGGAGACCGTGCGGAGACTATCGAATGCTCAATAACACGACAGTACCGGACAAATACCCACTACCAAGATTAACTGACTTTACATACATATTAGAAAATAAGAAGATACTAAGCAAGATAGATATACGCAAAGCATACCACTGTATTCCTGTTAAAGATATAGAAAAAACAGCCATCATCACACCTTTCGGACTTTTTGAGTACTTAAGAATGCCTTTCGGATTACGCAATGCGGCACAAACATTTCAACGATTCATGGATTCCTTATTTAGAGATTTAAACTTCGTATTTATATTTGTAGACGACTGTCTCATCGCATCGGACAACGAAGATTTGCATTATCAGCATTTAGAAACGGTTTTCAAACGTTTACACGAGAATGGAATAACCATTAATCTCGAAAAATGCGAATTTCTCAGAAGGGAAATAGATTTCTTAGGTTATCATATAACGAGCCAAGGAGTACAACCTACCGAAGAAAATTACAAAGCAATCATGGAATTTCCCAAACCGGAAACAATTCAAGAATTAAGAAGATTTTTGGGCATGGTCAATTTCTACAGAAGTAATATTCCACGCGCAGCGGAAAATCAAAGAATTTTAAACGAATATCTACATGGTTCAAAAAAGAACGATAATTCACCTGTTCCTTGGACAACGGAAGCAGACAAAGCTTACGAAAAATGCAAGGAAAGCATGAAAAACGCAGTGTTAACAGCGCATCCTTCCCGCAACGCATCACTAGCGCTCATGACCGACGCTAGTGCTACTTGCGTTGGTGGAGTTTTACAACAAAAATCCGGACGCAATTGGGAACCATTAGGATTTTTTTCACAAAAATTGAGCGAAACTCAACAAAAATATTCTACGTTTGACAGAGAGCTGTTAGGAATATACATGGCCGTCAAACATTTTCACAGATTAATCGAGGGAAGAGAATTTACAATATTTACGGATCACCGACCTTTGACATACGCATTCTCCCAAAAACCATCATCAAACGATACACCGCGACGGGTCCGGCAGTTAGATTTCATTTCACAATACAGTACCAACATTCAACACATAAGCGGACGTGACAATATTACCGCCGATGCCTTATCTCGAATAGAGGAAATATACGTGCCATCACCTATCGATTACGCTGAATTGGAAAAATGTCAATCAACAGATAATGAACTAAGTAAATTACATGACAATAAAAGATTAAAATTCAAAAACATTACGCTTCCGGGTTCCACAATAAACATCACCTGCGACACGTCTACTGGAAAAAGCCGCCCCTACTTACCAAAGCATTTTCGCAAACAAATTTTCGATACCATTCATGGTATGAGCCATCCAGGAAAAAGAACTACGAGAAAAATGATAACCCAAAGGTATTTATGGCCGTATATGAACAAAGATATCAATAATTGGTGTAGATCATGTATAGCCTGCCAAAAATCAAAAATACAACGACATACGATATCACCTCCTGGTACATTTATGACAGCGCAACGTTTTGAACATTTACATATTGACATCGTCGGACCACTTCTGATTTCACAAGGGAAGAGATATTTAATCACAATCATAGATCGTTGTACGTCATGGCCCGAAATATTTCCGGTAGAAGATATAACTGCAGAAACAGTAGCCAAGACACTTTTCGAAGGATGGATTACTCGTTTTGGATGTCCATTGCGCATTACTACGGATCAAGGCCGACAGTTTGAATCAAGAATATTTGAGTCACTCTCACAATTTTTGGGAATACATAAAATTAGGACAACACCTTATCATCCGCAATCCAATGGAATGATAGAGAGATTTCATAGAACTTTAAAGGTGGCGTTAATGACAAGAGAATCCAACGAAAATTGGTTAAAAGAAATTCCAACAGTTTTACTCGGGTTGCGGAGTAGCTTGCGAGAAGACACAGGTTATAGTTCAGCAGAGATGACATATGGAACGCCAATACGACTCCCTGGAGGATTTTTTGAGTCATCAGCAGCACAGTTATCAACATACGAAGAGTTTGTAAAACAAATTCAAAAGGACATCACACAAATGACATCAATTCCGAAAAGAAAAAACCACAACCAAGCTATATTTGTGCATCCCGAACTCAAAGAATGCTCACACGTATTTGTTCGGTGTGATAGAATTAAGAAAGCCCTGACACCGCCGTATGAAGGACCCTACCCAGTAATTAGTAAAACAGATAAAACATTTTGCATTAGAATTAGGGATAAAGAGACAGTGATATCAATTGATAGATTGAAACCAGCATTCATGATCAATGACGAATCAAACTACGTGCCAGATTCAAAGAATTGCGACAGACATTCACACACGTACACTACACGATCGGGACGTAAAGTAAAGCCAGTAGTACGTCTATAAAAAAATCGCTGATAGAAGCAAGCTATTCGTACATATATTAACATAGATCTTAACATATACCATTAATTCACGACTACTCGTAACAACAAGACATCTAAAATGGGAAATCAAAGTTCTAAGGACCAGATAACATACAATACGGACAGTTGCCTCAATCAAAACGAAGCGGACAAACTCCGTAACCTGATCCAGGAGGACTTACGGTGGACAAGAAATATTGCAATGGGACAGATTATTTTAACAATCGGCGTGATCCTAATTTACGGCATAATGAAAACACTGGACAGAAGAATGAAGAGTTTAACGGAAAAAAATAATAAACACTCGTGCAACAGCTAAGTCAAAATTACAGACGTCAGCAAATCACACCACAACAGGCGTCATCAAATTCCGCCGCGTACAATAGCATTATTATTTATATACATCAGCAAATAACTAGTAAGGTCTAGGTCAAATTTATATTGTAAACACTATTACTTATTATTTATTATTACTTAATATTTTTTTTTTTTTTTTAAAGGGGGGTGTACTGTTACAGTACAATATCTTTGTGCTGTATCTACAATCTACATCGCAATCTTATGTTCTTTATCGCACGTTCAATATCTATTAAATGTTTCTACTATCTGTTATCAACACGAAGTCACGTAGTCACGTAGTAGTAGTCACGTAGTACACGTTAGTATATAAGATGCACCTTTGGATAATTATAACCAGACTATACTACATCTTTTGTCTCATTTATACCTAATCATATACTGCCAAGAAGTTTGGCAAAAAGGGCATGAATACTTATATGACAAGAACAATTATAGACCCATTACTTTAATCCCTATTTTATCAAAAATCTTTAAAAAATTATGTACGAAAAAATTTATAGTTTCTTAGAAAAAAATATCATATCCTAAAACCTGAACAAAATGGTTTCAGGAAAAATTACTCCACTACTTTGGCAGGTTTCACTCTTGAACAAATTAACTCTTTTTTTACTTGGTCGGCAACGTGGAAGTGATACTCCTGGTGTTGCAAGCGTCTATAGGCTACGGTAACCGCTTACCATCAGGTGGGCCGTATGTTTGTTTGCCACCTTAGTAGAATAAAAGAAAATAAAAAATAAACCTCAGTATTTTAAATTTATACTATTTATATTGCGGATTGCGGATATAACTGTTTCAGATGCAGTAAAACAATGTTCGCTAATCGTGTGTCGTACTGGCTGAACGCAAAAGGTCCATCGATGTCGATCGACGAGGCGTGCTGCAGCTCCACCGCGGCGCTGGAGCAAGCCTACCTCGCTATGAGCCGCGGGGACTGCGAGGCGGCTATTGTCGGCGGCGCCTACTTGTGCCTTCACCCACAGTCGTCTGTGCACTACGGAAGGTATTACACCTATAATCCATTCAGACTTCACACAATGTGACCAAACCATCTAAGCACTTTTTTGTCTCTAAATAATCTTTTAAGCCGTAACGTTGTTTTATCAAAATGTTACGTCTTAATCTATCATTTGAATTAATACGATTACAACAATTACTTTTGTACATAAGTGGAGGTGCCACAATCGTGGATAGCCAGCTGTGCCTTTCATGTCATCATTAGTACTGATTAGTGTGCACTGTGCACTTAGTGTGTACTGATTAGTTACAATCGCTAACTGACGGGGTCCAGCGACTTCTGGAAAACAGCCTGTCATGGTCGTGGCGAATGTCGCGGATCCCATGGCCATAACTGTAGGGCAGGTGAAGGCAAATGCGGTTTTTAATTGGTACAAGTCCGACATACCCTGCCACCTCCTCGGGTGGTGGAGGATCCATGAGGATTTTTCGTACTATAAAAAAAAGTTAAGCACTATTCACTTTATTTCCCCCAATTTCTTTTCATTCCTGATCTGCATTTATATCACACACATAAGCAAAAATCAACTCAGCCAAGTCAAATGTTGAGGTTCAATAGATCAAAATTTATTTTCTTTGGGTAAATACTGTGACTATTAAAATTTTTAAAAAGCAGTAAAAAAATAGAAATTCAGTTTTAAATTTACTTAAAAATATTATACGTTCTTAGCACTAGAACATGGCACCCATTTAGATCTCGAATCTTTTGTTGGTGTAGTCGACAACCATAATTATCATAATATTGAACTTGGCTCCCCTTTTCACATTTAAGTTTTTGATGGGATAACATATAAATCAATATATTTAAAAAAATGGTGTCAAAGAACAGTTTTTGAGTTATAAAGGCTTCAAAAGTGGCTACAAATGGTTCGTGTATTATGGGTAACATGTAACATGGGTGCTGCTCGCCAGTTCTCTTTTCTTGGCTTGAACTTGGCTTGTCACGTTGCCGTGTGTCTAAATGGTTTAGGTACAGAGGCCAGCACATCAAGCTACCCCAATTTGTCAAATTTCTTTTATAGATTTTTAACTTTAATAGAAATTAATAATGTTCAGATTCAATTGGGAAAATTTGACAGTTTTGGATAGCTTGACCAACCGGCGTCTGTACCTTCTATATTTATTTGTTGGTTACAGAATAATGAAACTTTGCCATGATGGAAAAACTAAATCTTTCGATGAGAACGCTGATGGGTCTGCTAAATCTGAAGCTATTAACGTTCTGTTTCTACAAAAGGCAAAAGACGCTTTAAGGTATGAAGCTCTTTTTGCTTTCTGTTTTTCTTCTCTTTCGTTTTTCTAACCGTCTTCAAAAGAGGAGCTTCTAATTCGGGTGTTTTTTTTTGTATGTTTGTTACGCGATTACTCCGTTAATTATGCATTGATTTTGAAACTCATATTGTTTGGTAGGTCATACTTCAGAGGTGGTCCCATATAAATTTATCGAAATCGGTTCAGCACTTTTTGAAAAATAATAAAAAAATCTAAATGTTATAGGTAAATAGATGACATTTTGTTTCCTGTCCGCAAAAGATTTAGAATAGAATAGAATAGAATGTTTTGTTTGCAAAGAATGCAGGTAGTACAATAAGATGTTATAAAGTTTTTAGGAATCCATGTACATTCTGCCATAAAAGCATGCAAAATAAACATCCAACCTTTTACATTTTTTATAATATTAGTATAATTAGTATGATTATAATATTAGTATGATATTCGTATGATATTAGTATGATAATAAAATAAAATAACACATGGAAGAATTAGATATGAGCGGTATAGTGTTTTTGTGTGAGTGTTGTGTGACTGAGTGTAAGCGCGTGAGTGTTAATTAAGTACTTCCTGTGTCTGAAACGGCGCGTATTGCGAGGTGGTTCCTGTCTCTGGGGCCCTAACCACCGGTAGCTTGAACCCTGCTCCCGATGCCGGTGGGTTTCTATTTTTTATATTTTAAAATGTTTTTATTTTATCTTCTGTTTTTTATAAAAATATTTAAAAATGTAAATAATTATGGTTAAAGATTCAATAAATGGAATAATAATAAAAACTTTATTGACACAGCACTAAATACATTAAGAATTCCCGGATTCCTGTGCTATTAATAACTGTTTTAGGGGGTTCAAAAGAAAAGTTTTCAACCACGGTAATGCCTAAATATTTTATGGGGTGTGTGCGGTCAATTGGAATACAAGTGATACAATAATCATTAATAATTTATCTATGATGAATTACTTACTTATTTAAAAAAAAACATTGATAATAGATGAATGTACCATTCTACCATTTGCAAATATCCCTTCTCTAGCGATAGTCTTACTGCATTTCTTTCAGAATCTACGCTGATGTCTTACACGCCAAGTCCGAGTTCATATGTATGTTACCTGGGGAGACAGGGCCTACATTCGGATTTTATAGGGACGTCGATAAAACAGCCAACTTCATTAAAAAATTCTACGAAGAAGCTAGAATCCCAGCTAATGCCGTCGAATACGTCGAAGCTTTTGGTTGTGGTAAATATATTTTATTGTACGGAAAATCTTCATGGATCATCTATAATCTAGAGAGTTGGCCTCAGGGACTCAGAGCACGCCACGGCACCCTTAGTTTCCGGCTGACGTAGTTACTCTCGGGACATGAGTGTTTCTAGAAGTACCTATGTCACATACGTGGACTGCTAATAGGACACGTATGTGACACACGGCATGGGCAGAGCAGCACCGTGATCTAGTCCTCTCGCATCCGGCCGTAATTCTGCGCCAAAAATAATCGGGGTAGTTCTGGTGCCTCGCGATAAAACAAATGATAAATAAATATTTTGGTAAATTTTCAGCACCATCTAATGCCAAACTAAGCAGAGCTTGTACTATGGGTAACAGACAATGGATATATTAAAATACTAACATCCTTTTTTTGTAAATACATACTTAGAATATAATGAAACACCCAGACAAACAAACACTTATGTTCATCACATAATTTTTTGTGTTCTGTGGGAATCTAACCCACTCGTGATCAGCAGTCCGACATGCGAACCACAGGACTAAGACGTCAAAAGGTATCAAAGTGTAGGTTTTGGATAGTGTCCTAGGTGTTGATACCCACTGCAAATCAACTGCAAAATAAAACTTATGACGTTGAATATCCTACCTAGTGATGTGCCGAGGGTTTAAACCCGAAAGGCAAAAATGGGTACTGAACAACCGTTCACTATCACTGACTACTATTTCTGCAGCACTCGCGATCGTTACAAGGGTGAAGATAATGCAGTGAAACAACTCAGTAAGGTGTTATAGCTGTATATTCTTAGCTTTTATAATATAACTAAAATAACAAACCTCGTTACCCTAGTCAAACCGCGGAGAATCTAATACCGCGATTCAGTAAATGCCTCTCAACGAACAACGCCATCTATCAGTTTAAAAGTGAACAATATTTTTTTATTTTATTTTATTTTATTTGGGAAACAAACAGATACAATAAAGAAATAAAAAACATACAAATAAAACCAAACACAATCCAAAACAGTTTCCACATAATTATATACAATACATTAGCGCCAAAATAGAAAAAAAAAAACTAAACATGAATTTATAATTTTAGATAATTGGAGCAGGAACCAGACAGTTGTGTACAGACTTTTTAAATTTGTGAAAAGAAAGGTGAAATATATCTAAGGGGTCCTTATTACTATTATTATTGTTCATGAGGTTATTATATAAACTACAGGTTCTTGTAATAAATGAGTTCTTTCCATAGTTAGTTCTTGGGGTATAGAATAATGTTTTTTTTCTAGCATTAATGCGTGGACAGCCCAGACCTATCTTGCTCAGAAGGTAAGGAGAGTCAACCTTCTTACTATTTTATATAAAAAGAATAGGTCACGTTCCTTGCTTCGAGTCTGAAGAGATGGCAAATGGTGAATTTTTTCAGAAGACTTATTCTTGTCTCTCCTCCACACAACAAGGCATGTTGTGTGGAGGAGAGACAAGAAATTGATTGAAGAGTTGATTGTTCAACTTATTTTGTATCCGTTCTATCAGATCAATATAGACCTTATATTGCGGATTCCACACCACAGACGAATATTCAAGTATTGGTCTAACGATAGTCTTAAACAACAGCAATAATGTGCATACGCGCTTAAAATCCCTAGTAATCCTTAATATAAAACCTAGTAGACGGGAAGCTTTATTTGTAATGGACGTGATTTGGCTATCAAAGAGCAGCTTAGTATCCAGCTGGACTCCCAGGTCTCGAACCTCTGTTACTCTCTTGATATTTTCATTATTTATTTTATATTTATAATATCTCAAACATTCCGCCCACCAAGGGCAAATTTATAAATTTGAACTTACATTACATAAACAAAATCTCCGCCCACTATGGCGCTATTATTCTATAAAATTAATAAACTTAAAATAATAATTATATACGCTTTATTATACACCAATATAAAAATTAACAAAACATAATATAAACAGTAAAACATACAATAGGCGGCCTTATCGCGATCAGCGATTTCTTCCAGGCAACCTTAGGATGGACTGACAGAACTGATAAAAAAAATGGGGTTGACGGTGCATATATTATATTAACATAAAATAAATATCAAACTAAAATATATACATATATAAATACATACAGTACATATATAAATACATACCAAATATATAAATACATACAATATATATATAAATACCTATTAAATACATATTACCTGTACAAACAGAAATACAAATAAATTAATTTAAAATTAAAATTTAAAATTAAATAAAATAGATTTAATTACGACGACAATTATAACAAAAATTATGTTGACAAGTAGTGTTCCTTCACTAGCCTTTTAAAAACTGGGAGTGATTGGGCACGCCTTATTGGTACCGGTAATGCATTCCACAGGCGAGCAGCCTGAACCGAAAAAGATTTATCATAAAAAGTTGTAGAATGCATTGGCATCTTACGTCTTAAGTTATCCGATGACCTTAGGAATCGAGAGTGTGAATCACCAAGAAACTCGAAGCGTTTTTTAAGATATCAGGGAGTAGAAGGGTTGAAGAACACATTGTAAAGTAACGAAAGAATATGAGCATTCCGGCGAAGGCGAATTGGTAACCACTTGAGCTTTGCACGAAATTCTGAAACATGGTCATAGCCAAATATGAACCTTATACAAAAATTTTGAAGGCGCTGTAGCTTATCAAGTTGTTCCTCTGTTAGGTCGAGATAGCTGACATCCGCATAATCAAGGATTGGAAGGAGGAGTGATTGAGCAAGCGCAACTTTGGTGGCAGTTGGCAAAAAGTTGCGTATCCTTTTTAAACTTGCAGCAGACGCAAACAGCTTGCGACTAACTTCCTGTATGTGCGCATTCCAGGTAAAATTTCTGTCGATGAAAATCCCCAAGTTTTTTACTTTTTCAGCAAAAGGAATGGCGACATTGTCAAGAGAGACTTGGGGAAGAGATTTCCAGTCAACCCTCGAAATGGTTCTGGAACTGCCTACCACAATCACCTGCGTCTTCGTGGGGTTTACCAACAGCCCGTACCGTTTACTCCATTCACAAATACAAGAAAGGTCTTGATTAGTTGTGTATACCACCCACGACAGATTCCCAAGTGGAGCTCTACAGTAAATTTGCAGATCGTCTGCATAAAGGTGGTAGGAAGAAGTTAGTCGTTCGGAAATAGAATTTATGAAAATTGCGAAAAGTAAAGGAGATAGAACGCCACCTGTGGGTAGCGGAAGTATTGCACCAAAAAGAAGAAGTATCTTCAATACAAATACGTTGCCGACGACCGAACAGGTAACTATGAAACCAGTCAATCGCCAATGGAGATATGTTAAGAGAGCGCAATATGCCAAGCAAAACATCGAAATCATCCTGGCTTTCTTTTCCCAAGGGATTTGTTGGCCGAAGAGGGAGATGGGTTGGGCTTGAGCGGAGAGGTCGGAACTCTTGTGAAAGAGAACCGCCGCGCTCTTGGAGGGATGACGGCTGCCGCCAAATGACAGCCCTTTTATACGTTCAGACAAACGGCGCCGACATACCACGTGTTTATTTATTTTTTTATTTTTTTTTTATTTATTTATTTAAAAACTCTTAAACTATCATTACAGGTTTAGAAACCTAATGCGATAGCTAAGCCTACTTATAATATTAACCATTTTAAATAAAACTATTACTAACAATTACAAATAACTATACAATACAACTAAAAACCAAAACGATAAAACTAAAACGATACAACCTTATAATTCTAACAATGTAATCTTAACACAAAATTAACTTTAGTAATGTATTACAGTAACAATAAAACAATAAAAGAAACAATTAACATAAAATAAAGAATAAACATAAAATTACACTACATAATTGTTGCTTTCGTAACATATTATATATAAACTTACTTTTGCAAGTTCACTAAAGCAACACGAAAAAATGTCCAACCTATTCTGAATTTCGTTAACAGTACGAATTGCTCGCGTGAGAGGTGCTTTGGCCAGCAGGTTGGTTCTGGCAGTTGGCACAGCCAGCAGTGGCGGGCGCCGCCGCCTCCACACGTAGCGGTCTGGAGCAGAAAACCGCAAGCACTGAAGCACTCCCGGATTGTGCTCCTTGCCCCGGAGTAATTTAATTAAGTAGACGACAAGAGTGAACTGTCGTCGCACCCTTAATTCATTGTACCCGACCATGCCCAGTACAAACAGGGTGTGGTACATCAGCGGGTACAATGGATAAACCCCGTACAGTCTGAAGTACAAGTGACGCGTGAACTTGTTCTGTACGCGCTCCAGCATGACAGAGTATTTGGCTTCATGTGGAGCCCATATGACAGCACCATACTCCAAGTGACTCCTGACTAGAGCGTCGTATAATACCCTAATAGTCGTAATATTAGTGAACCCCCGTGACTGCCTAAGTACAAAGCCGAGGTTTCTGTACGCTTTCTTGCATATCTTAATGATATGCTCGCGAAACGTAAGATCTGGAGTGAGATGTACCCCTAGATCCCGCACTTGCGTTACTCGCTGCATGGGTACCGCCTCTGCTTTGTACTCATAGCGGACAGGGGTGCGCGCACGACTAAAGGATATTACCGAGCATTTGGACACGTTGAAGTACAGCTTATTGTCATGGCTCCACTTCACCACTCTATCAATGTCACCCTGGAGTCGCTCACAGTCTGACTCATCCCTTACCTCGAGCAGCAACTTGAGGTCATCTGCGAACAATAAACATGAGCCATGTCTGACGACCTCCGGCAAGCTGTTTATCATTATGATAAATTCAAGAGGCCCCAAATTGCTGCCCTGGCTTACTCCGGACCTGGTGAAGTACGGCCTCGACTCGTACCCATTGTAGTCAACGTACTGTTGGCGGTCTCTCATGTAGCTGACAAAGAACTGCAGCAAGTGTGGCGTACATCCTACATCTGCCAGCTTTCTTAATAAGACATCATTGTCCACGGTGTCGAAGGCTTTTTTAAAATCAAAGTACGCCGCGTCTACCTGTACTCCAGCGTCGACTGCCGGTATAACCTGTGCCATGAAGTTAAGCAGGTTGGTGGAAGTGCTGCGTCCGGGCCGAAAGCCGTGCTGCGCGTCCGAGAGTTGCGCTCGGACTTGACCCTGTATGCAGCGTTGAATAGCGGCTTCAAAAACTTTTGCCGGCGTCGACAACACTGCAACTGGTCTGTAACCGCTGACATCTGGACCTGCCTTACCCTTGGGCACTGGAACGACACGTGTAGTCTTCCACTGATCCGGGAACGTCGATTGCTTTAAGCACGTGTTATATATGTAATGCAGCGGGCTTGCTAAAACTCTAGCACAGTCTCTAAAGAGAAACGCTGGTATACCGTCAGGGCCAGATGAACGCTTTGGCTTGAGGTTCGTCAGCGCAACCTGCACATCTTTGAGACTCAAGGTCTCTATATGTACCCGTGCACTGGTAGCACTGCTGACCTCCTTTATCGCCGCCTGAACGTCTAGTCGCGGCGGTTCCTGACTGTATACCGACTCAAAAAAATCTGCGAATTCCCTAGCACACTGCTCATCAGTTAGATTTTGCCCTTCTTTTATAATACTTTGCCTATTTACTCTACTTTTTTTAGGTATTGCCAGAATGATTTTGGATCTTTAGTGAACTGATTTTGAATTTTATTTTTATGGTTTCTGTGTGCAATTTCTATAGACTTTTTTATCCGGGCCCTACATTTAGCGTATTCTTCGTAATCGCAATCACGTTTTGAGTTTTTAAACAGCTTGTGAAGGTTTGCTTTAATTTTGATCTCTTTAATTTATTTACAGTATCTTCTTTATGTTATAAACAACGTAATCATATTATATATTTTCGAATAATCTATCAGGCGCATGGCGATCATAAAGTTGTATAAGCATATTTGTAAAAAACTCAAGTTGCTCATCAACTGAAGTATACAAGAGGCAAATTACTTCTTTGAAGTCACAGCTCGCCTAGACTTCGCCGTGGATGTCTTCACAGTGGCGCCCTGAATTCGCGTGGGTTCACTGGGCATTGACGCAATTTTCCCCAGCTCAGCGAGTGTTTCAATGCGCTGCCGCTTACCATCAGGTCCGAGAATATAGACATAGCCAGCCTTGGTCCAGCTCTTAGCCACGCCGAATTTCTCTCTAGCCGCCAAGAGAATATCATGTCGCCCTTTCGTGAGAAACTCCGACACGGTGATTCCCGATCCCTTTAGTTTGGCTTTGGAGAACCATATTTTATCGCGGACTTGGAGACTCTGAAGCTTAAATAAGATGGGCCTGGTTTTATTGGGTACTGCTTGCCCCATGCGGTGGCACCGGCTAATGTCAGAGGCAGCAAACTCTGTCAATTTTAGTCTGCTCTGGATGACTTCAGTTGGAACTTCTGCAGTATCTTCTTTAGTCTCCTCAGCAACACCGTGAAGTAGAAGTATCTTCCTGCGGCTTCTCATTTCCAAGCTGTCTACACAACGACAAGAATCTCCACTTGCTGTTGGAGGCTGCAGAGAGCTTGTGTAATAACATTACGGAAGACTGTGAATTCCGTGGCCAAGCTTGAAGTGGTGCTGGGTGTAGTAGCGGTCTTCTGCAGTTCACCTTTGAATTCAGACATCCTTGTATGGAACATCTCAGTGATCTCATTCAGAGAGTTTTTTAGTGAGTCCATTTTACCAAGTGACAGTGAAAAATATTAATATATAAAAGAAAGAAGATAGAGTGCAGATAACACTGTACCAGCAGGTAAATATAGGCAATAAGCCAGGGTTTTCACTGCCAGACTCCATCACAATAAAAATACATACAGTAATTTCTCCTGAGTTTATTTTCGCACAACGGCTAGCACAAGAATGTAGACGTGAGCGTTGCGGCGACGAACCGTTTATAAAGACCGTTTTGTGTTCTGCGACGATGAAACTGTTTTAGGTCCTGGGTTCAAACAGTCTTCGTTGCACAAACCAGTCCTCGAATTACTTGGTGCGATTTTTTATTTTACGCCTATGAAAATACAGTCGAGAACGCAATGGTTCAATTATCCATCACACTCGTTGCGTTCGACGTGTCGCGTCGCGTCGTCCATAACTTTTAGCGTTCGTTTACAAAACAGTCCTTACAATAAAAAAATAACTTTCCGTATACTGCAATACAGTCGATAATCTATTACCAGTGATTAATGCTGTCGTTCGTGATGGGACGGTCAAACCCGTGCAACCTTATACGTGTTGACTTAAAGTTCAAAATCGACTGCATGAACGATAAATTGGGATTTACGCTAAATTTCATGGAATTCGTGCCGGTGAACGCGTCGCGTGGTTAATAGTTCATAATATTTGTTTACATTAATTATAAATGTCCCAAAAAATATTATATTACATTTTTTTGGGCCAGCTGTTGTTGTTATTGAGCACGCGTAGAGAACTTTGGTACTTAATTGTTTTTTTGTTGTTGTTTTGTTTGGAAATGTTTAAGTGTAGTGTTGAAGTGTGTGTAGTGTACATATTGTGTTAAAAAATAGTAAATAGAATAGGTAATATTAATAAGTACTTAACGTAAATAAAACCCGATCATAATGTCGGCGGCGCGAAAAAGTACTAGTGTTTTATGGTCGCATTTCGATAAAGACAATGAAAATAAAAGTCTGTCCCAGCCAGTCCTAAGCCTGGAAAAGTATGAAGGAAAGTTCATTTTATCGCATAGTAAAGTCGAGCGTTGATAGTTGTAAAAACAAACAAACTGCAACTATTTCACTCAACGAAAACCTTCTGTTCCATGTTGGATAAGTTTCATCCTTTAAGCCGTCTTGAAACCAGTTGCAACGACGACCGTTTTTTGCAGCCGTTGTCGTCGTCAGGAAAACGGTTGCGTTTCGTTCGTCAAAAATTCGACAACGACCCACCACTGCAAGAATGTCCCTATTTTACACGATTCTAACGTTTTTATACACTCGTAACGGATGTACGTCAGGTATAACAAATACAGTGTCTGTACCTACCTACCTTTTTTTTTTTTGATAACAAATAATACTCGAAATATAACTTTATATTAAGAATAAATATTTAAATGAATTTTACATAACTCGAGACAATTTATTTTACAAACGGAACTATATTCATTTATTTATTTTAATATAATACTACATAAGGGGGCATATGCTTCAGAGGTCCTACGCCGAACGCGATCTCGGCATCATACATGATTCCAAGTTATTATTCCAGGATCACATAGATAATATTATCGATAGGGCTTCTAGGGCGTTGGGATTTATAATGCGCATGTCGAATTACTTCTGCGAAATCAAAACTTTTAAGATTCTATATTGCACGTTCATGCGTAGCATTGTGGAGTATGGAAGTCAAGTTTGGAACCCGCGGTATGATAAATACATCTGCCGTATTGAAAACATACAGAAAAAAATTATTAAATATTTGTGCTACCGTCTAAAGTATAGGTACACGTCCAAAGACTATTATAAGCGCCAAATTCCACATTCTCCCACTTAGTAATCGTCGTGAGATAGCTGATGTCACATATTTGTTGAATATCCTGTCAGGTGCTATTGACTGCCCTGCTCTTCTCTCCAAAATCTCGTTTGATGTTCCAACCAGAACCGCGAGATATTACACTTCTCTACACCTGCCTTTGGTGTCGTCCAACTACCGCCAGAATGCGTTTATGTGGCGAGCGAGTAGCACAATTAACAAGAGATGCAAGCAGTTTGGTTTTGATATTTTTAACTCGAAACTGGAATCGGTGAGACGAATACTAAGTCTGGATTTTTTCTCGAAGTGGTAAATATTGTTTATTGTATTATATAGCTATTATAATAATATTTTTTTATGCAAAATTGGACCATGTAAGCACACTTATCTAATGTTTATTTTATACAAACACTATACGTGAAGACCTATTATTGGCTGTATGTTATCTAAAATGTAGTTTATGTAAGTTGTTATTTGCTGTTGGTTTTCCGAAAATAAAATAAATAAATAAATAAATAATCAATATTGTAGTTACATGATATTGCCCACAGGTGGCGCCACAAGCACAAGCGAAATTGATATTGAAATAATTAAATGATTAACCAATAGGTGAATAATAATAAAATAATTAATATGAATGATAATTGATAATTTATAAGGTGAATTGAGTATTTTAACAATACATTAAACATCAAAAGTCTTTAGGACATCGAAAAATCAAAACAATATCTATAAAAAGACAAACTAAGCTAATAATGATTTTATGTTTACAAATAAATATTTAAATATCAATTCGTGCTTTTCTTAGTAATATAATTATTTAAATAATTAACCTAAAATATAATTTGACAAACATTGCCGGTAGATGGCGGTTTGCGCCCATATAAACTATACTAATTAATGAAAAATGTCATTGAAAATTAAAAACTATTATTAAATTATTTTATATTAAATTTTAAATATGGTGTGACTTTTATTATGTTCACCTGGCAACTACCCACAAGTGTCAATTCCAAAATAATCACAAAATAAATCATTATATCTCTGTGATCTTTTATATATCATGTGTTTCTCCAGGAAAGTAGGCAGAATATATGATTACTCTCGCCCCATTCCACCCTTCGATGTTGACAAATGCAGCTACCAAGTCGTCATTGCAAAATTTTGTGATAGGCAAAAAATCAACATTATTGTTAAATAGTATAAAGGCTCTGGGTCTGGTGCCTGTGCTATTTATTATACAGAGTCTTACCGGCATTATTGAGTCCCAGAACCTGAGTGTTTGAATTTTGAATATATTAAGAATACCCCTCCAGACTCGCTGCGGCAAGTGCAACCTAACATTCCGGATCGATTGATCAGCGAAGTTATCACTAAGGCACGACTCAGTCACCGGGCCATGGGCTACTTACCGACTGAAAAAAAAACACTAAATTAATGTATTTTACAGCTGTTCTAGAGGCGGATAAAGTAGAGTTGCAAGCTATCGAACAGGTGTTTTGTAATAAAAGAGATGATCCTCTTTTAGTGGGCAGTGTCATGTCTAACATTGGATACAGCGAGGCTGCTTCGGGAATATCTGCCATTACAAAGGTACGATTAGGCTTCATCTATAAATAATAAAATAGTTAAGTATTCTATTTATCTTAAATCCAGCAACAAACTAAATTATAAATACCTACTAGAAGAATATATGTTATATCTTGAATCCCTACTTAATCCCTACTTTCCCTAGTAAATATTAGAAATGCGAAGGTAACTCTGTCTATCTGTCCGTATGTTACGTGTTCACGCCTAAACCGCGAAACCAATTTAGATGAAATTTGGAGACGGATTATACATTAAATTTATTGATATTAGTTATTGATATTAGACTTTTGTATCAAAAAGTGAGCTTGCTGACGTTTCTCAGGTCGTTTTGTGCAATCATAAAAGCAGTCACTGCTATTGCAGGTATTACTGGGATATCATCACGGCCAGCTAGCCGCCAACCTGCACTGCTCCAGTCCGCGGCAGGACGTGACGGCGCTGCGCGAGGGGCGCATGCGCGTCGTCACCGAGCACCAGCCCTTCCGGCGCACGTACGTCGCCGTCAACGGCATGTCCGCCACCGGCGTCAACTCACACGTGCTGCTACACGGACATTATAAGCCTAAAGTACTTACCTATGCTATTTAAAATTAAATTAGATAATTAGACTAAGTTATCAACTACGGTGTACTTTATCTTTCAGGATGCTACACGCTACATTTCCAGTTTACCATATCTTGTGACCATATCGGCGAGACAAGAATCAGCAGTGACATTTATGCTCGACAACTTAAAATCGAGTCCAATAGACCCTGAACAGTTGAGATTATTGCATAATATACATCAATCAAGTATCTTTGGACATTTGGGCAGAGGATTTATAATTTTAAGTATGACCTAGATTTTTTTATTAGTGGGGAAATCAGCTAATATAATATGCCTATTGTATATTTTGGTACACAATGGGGCAATTAAAACAAATATTTTACAATATTAATAAAAATAATTTATTTGAACGTGAGACGCGGCCGTTAGGAGGTTTAGAGAAGGAATGAAGTTGACAAGATGGCGTCGCCAAAGATTTTATATAAATCAAGACGCCTGACAGGAAACTAATACAATATGACGCAACGCAACATGTTGCCTTTTATATTTGTTAGGCTCTAGCCTTAACACCTATGAATATTGACAAATGATAAATAGCTAGGAAACAAAGACATGTTGATAATTTAAATAAGATACAGGCTGATCTTGCTATTGTGTGCAAAGTCATACAAACCAGGGATACAAGCCGGAACCCCTTCTGGGTTTTTAAAATTTAGCACCAAAATATATTATGTAATATTCACGTGAATGAAAATAAATGAATTTAAATCGAATGGAACCGGTGGGTGCTATTAAAGTATACAAACTAAACAAATACTAACCAATGTTCTAGAAACGAAAGAGGAAGGGAAAACAGTAAGTCTGTGTGAGAAGGCTGAGTACTTTGACGACGCGCGGCGGCCGCTGTGGTTCGTGTACAGCGGAATGGGGTCGCAGTGGGCCGGCATGGGTGCACAACTCATGCGCATACCGATTTTCGCTGCTGCTATAGAACGGTGATTTATACAATAGTAGTGGAATTCTATAATTATAAATTAAAACTAGAACTTTTAATATAGAAGATGGTTTTTATTGCAGATGCCGACAAGTTTTAGAACCCAGAGGACTCGACATTGTTCATATTATTACATCACTTAATGAAACGTTTGACAACATTTTACACTCCTTCGTAGGAATCGCTGCCATTCAAATTGGCCTCACTGATGTTCTCCGAGAGCTTGGACTAGTACCGGATGGAATAATAGGTAAGATCAATTAAACTAAAGAAACAATTTTTAATACTATAAAAAACCCTAAAATACATAATATAAGGAAAATATAGATGTGAATGTTACAATAACTACGATACAAACAGGGCACAGTGTTGGAGAGCTGGGATGCGCGTACGCCGACGAATGTTTGACCGCCGAGGAGATGATACTGTCTGCGTACAGTCGCGGGCTGGTGTCACTGCAGACTCCGTTCATACGCGGCTCTATGGCTGCCATTGGACTGGGATATGAACAAGTATATATTTAAGTTATTGATTCATTATTTTACTAACATACAGTCAAAATTATGTCGCTTTCATAATTTTGTTTAATCGTACTAATAGACAAAATATTTACACTTATACTTACAAAAAATATTTATACTTCTTTTTAGATTTCAAAAATGTGTCCTCCTGAGATAGAGGTTGCTTGTCACAATGGTCCTGATTCTAGCACAATTTCGGGACCTGCTGTTGTGATGCGTGAGTTCGTCGCAGAGTTGACTGCTAAAGGAATTTTTGCGAAAGAAGTTCCATGTTCCAATATCGCTTATCACTCGCGTTACATTGCTGATGCCGGTAAGTATTGTATTCTTTGGCCGGTATGTAATGGAATAGAAAATGACATCTAGGAAAAAGAACCCAATTGGCAATAGTTTATGTCCAGACTTCTATACGCAGAATATTTTATTTCAAGTCCTTTCAATCCTTTAAATAACATATTCTGCGTAGAGGTCTGCGTAATTTTCTTTTGCTTGGATATTACTGTTACGATAATTGTGGCGTTCCGTCGTTACGAAGTCCCCGACAAAGGTCGGAAGGTCGGACAATAACCATCCTTTTCAAATTCCGCACTATTATGATCGAGCATGCATAAAACGGTCTAAAATACTTCCTAGATATAGCTGATAGTGCCGGTAAATATTACGATGACTCCTGATTAATTTGCGTTTCATATAATTATAGAAAAGTATTTCTATACGAAATGTTTGAAATAAATCGTCATTTGAAATGCAGGTCCCCTGTTACTTAAGTATTTGTCCGAGGTGATCAAGACTCCGAAACCACGAAGCGAGCGCTGGCTCTCTACTTCAGTACCGCAAGAAAGATGGACCGACCACACCGCTAAACTCTGTTCAGCAGAGTATCACACCAACAACCTACTGGTAATGATAATCAATATCATACTAATAATTATAAATGTGAAAGTTGGGATGTTTGTTTGTTTATTTGTTAAATTTTGTTACTCAATCACGCAAAAATGGCTGAACCGATTTGCATGTAATTTGGTACCCTAATAGTATGTGACCGGGAATAAAGTATAGGCTACTATTTATCCCAGAAAAATGTGAGAATATCCCGGAAATCCTGAAAAACGGATATAGGAGAACTGCTAACGGGATTTGAATGAAATTTCATACACACATAGTATGTGACCGGGAATAACACATAGGATATATTTTACCCCAGAAAAATGTGGGAATATCCCGGAAATCCCGAAAAGGAATAGCTTACGGGATTTGAATGAAAATTCATACACACATAGTATGTGACCGGGAAAAACAAATACGATATATTTTTCCCCAGAAAAATGTGGGAATATCCCGGAAATCCCGAAAAACGATTATCTTACGGGATTTGAATAATATTTCATATACACATAGTATGTGACCGGGAATAACAATTAGGATACATTTTACCCCAAAATTATGTGGGAAGTCCCAGAAAACTTGTGTAGGAGACCTACTTACGGGATTTAATGAAATGTTGGTAGTACACTAATAGTTTGTGATTGGCGCTGGCTTATTGAATACTTCTTTTCTCGGAACAAAGCGGGAATTTTCCTAACATTAAGTACTTCTTATCCCATGAATACAATCCGACAACAATTGTGTTACTAAGTCTATGCGTACGAAGTCGCGGGTAAAAGCTAGTGTAGAGATAAGTATTAAATTCTATTTTTTTTTAAATCTGCTAATATACAAGAGTTCAAAATTGGTACCAAAAAACAATATACAACGCGGGACAAAACCTGACCTAGCCTTAAGGGTATTGAATCCGGCAAAGTAATCACAGACATGTCTCTGGGGTTGCCTGTTTTTGTAACATCATTTGTAATGATCAGCGAGGAACATAGCTATACCACAAACTGCGACTGTGATATATATTCTTTACACAATATACCATGACGCCTATATTCCCCGAAGGGTTAGGCAGAGGTGTACCAATGTACACCCACAGTTTGCAAATCTAAACATACCATGTTTAGGTTATGGTTCATATACAGCGTGAAATTTTAGTCGTTTTGGAACCGAAAATTTTAGACTATAATTAATATTTATTTTGAATTAAATAAAAATATATTATTTTATTTATTATTAAAAGTAATGTCATATGTTTTAGAATAAAATATTCGTGCACTACTACGAACAAACTCCCAGAAGCATTTAACTGTCGTGAAGATGTACAGACGCCAGCAGGTCAAGCTATCCAAAACTGTCAAATTTTCCCATTTGAATATCAACCTTATGGTTTTGTAATAAAGTTGAAAATCAATCAATAAAATTTGACAGATCGTGGTAGCTTGATGTGCAGGCCTCTGTACCAGATTGGCAAAAAATGCGAGTATGGCATTGTTAACAACATGAATAGAGCCACGTGCTATCATTGTGCAACTGTATCCACTTGTCGGTGCAACTTGATACAGTCGTGCGGCATGCCGATAAGATTTTATTGTTTATAATTTGTGCCTCGCAGATGGTTGCACCTTGCTTTATTGATATAAAGCAAGGTGCAACCATCATTATTATGTGCACTTAGTTTGCCTGTTTATGATTAAACAGGCAAACTAAGTGCACATAATAATAGGTGCTGTTTTAATTGTACACATGTCCTGAGGTCATTGTATGTTAGGGGCATTATCATATCCTTCTTCAGGTTTACTGCCAAATAATCCGATGTAGGTATGATATGTTTTTGTGTGTGTCCTTGTATGTATGGAATAGGTATGACGCGATTTAGCTCATACTAGCTCATACTGTTCGTTATTCACTAAAGGTAGTTTAACTTCGAAGATAAAGAAATCTCTTGTCAACTTGACGTGTACTCTTGATAATTTGTACATTTGCCGAATGCATTGATGGCTGTTCGTGCATGGTAATGATAAATCGTTAGGTAATTGGCCAGATATGATGTCCAACTGTTCTTGGAGTTGATCTGGTTTCAGCAGATGTGCATCCACACGTCCATCCTTGACATCGGTTACCAAATTGAGCAATATCTGTTGGATTCTTCTTATGTTAGAAATAATTAAAGTCGCAGATAATGCCGACGACATCATATTAAGTGCATTATTACGTTCTAGCTGTATTCGTTCGTTGGTCTCGTGAAACCGTTTGTTTATAAGTGTAAATTGCTTGTTCATGACATCCTCATTTCTTTTTAAAATGTAGTATTCGCCCTCTACTATTGACGTTTGTTCCTTGTATAAGTTGTATAAATGGTTTTTGTTGGTTTGTATGAGATTGATGTCTTTATCGTATTTTTGGGCAAAGTTATCGTCAAGAACTGCAAACAGATAGTTTGCTGCGTAGCCAATTCCATTTATTAAACCTCTTTTCCTGCGAATTCCATGCTCTGATTTCAAAACATCATTGTGATGTTGTATTTCCTTCATCTGATGATCTAATTGGAAAGCGATGGATTTCAAGGCTAATTCTTCTTTGGACATACTGCTTAGATGAGTGACATAATTTTCAATGTTTTGTAAACTTCGCCAGTATGTCGTCATGTTGTAATATACAACCATTTTCCAGTCATCCTGTCTTATTTGCAAGTCAGCTATTTTGTCGAAGTAGACTAATTTTGCTGATGATATTGCCGTAATGTTTATACCAGTTTGTTGTAGTGACGTTGTTACGCAGAAAGTTAATAAAAATAATGTGCAAACGAAACTAGTAAAGGTTATTTTTGCAGGTTGCTTCTTTTTTGATCTCCTTGTTGTTTGTGTCTCGTTGGTCGTAGCGTGACCGCCTAACGATCATCGGAAGTTTTGTTATTTTGTTCAATAAGTAGTTATGATAATAATTAATGATTTGACATTACGAGGCACTGAAATATTACATCAATGAGGAGCTCTTGAGTGAGTTAGCGAATGTAACGGGGAGCGAATGTACGACGCGACCGGTCAGTGCGGGGTTGCCAGTGGAAGAATTTTAATCTCACCCACAAATAGGGTTAACAGACATAAAAATCTCTCAATTTTGTGACACAACGGTAGCACCAGGGCACTACTACAAGTAAATAATCTTTCGGAATAATCAGCGAAGTATAATTGTATGTTGTGAACTTGAAGTCCAATAGTCACTGTTAGTGTCGTGTGAATAGGTGTCCTTCACAATATGTACGACTTCTCAACTTGACAGGGTAGACCCGCTTCTGGGAGGCCCGTCAAGCCAATCCGCTTTGTTGATGAAGGCACTCTTCACTCACATTTCACTGAGTAAGGCTCGAAGGACCAAAATATGTTGGGTTCTGCAGCCATGATATCTAAGTACCGGGGATCTTTACGTATATGGAAGAAAACCACCAATGCGTGTATACCGACAGCTTTATTGTTCAGAACTAAAAACTTCAACAAATAAATGCAAATACAAACATGTGCTCGTGATTGCGAGCGTCAGCATAAATTGTAGTACGTGCTCGTACAATCAATAATTAAAAACAGAGAGCCAATGAACTGAGTAGGTACTTCAGGCGTTTGGATTTTTGGAATTTGAGCTAATTACAAAATAATCAACTTATGTACATAGCTAAGTACTTACCTATTAACAGTTTATTTACAAATTGTTTACACTTCCCTGTACTGAAGCAACTGCTCGAAATGGGGTCTGTCGCGTTCAATACACAAACGTGCCCGTTTTATGCTATTGTCTTTTAGCCTATCACTTTTCACTTTAACAAAGGCGTCCACTATCGCACTGCGTAACTCGTTAAGACTTTCATGTTCACGGGTATAAACGAGTCTTTTTATTTCCGACCACAAGAAAAAATCCAGGGGCGTTAAGTCCGGGCTCCGTGGTGGGCAAGCCACGGGACCGCCGCGCGCCGTGGCCTATCCATCGATCACGGAACTGATTGTTTAGGTAAGCACGCACAACACTTGCATAATGAGCCGGGCAGCTGACATAGGGCATTCTTGGCGGTGCATCATTGTTGTTGACGACGTGAGCTCGACGGAATTTATAGGGATGTTAAGCCATTATTATTTAATAATGGCTTAATATTAAATGTTTTCCATACAAAGCATTGGCTAACATTAAATACTTGTGCCGCCATTCTCGTGCTTCGCCGCGGAGCCCGCTCGAAGTACTCCAGAATAGCGTCTTCGTTTTCCTGCGAGTCATTCAGGCGCCCTCGGCCTTGCGCGTGAGCCGGCACACGGAATTGTCCATGATAGAGAAGGCGCTGGGTTGCAGCCAAGTTGGTAGGGGTTGAAGGTACTTGAGGACTTTCAATCCCTCGTAGCCGCAGCGCCTTTAAATGTTCTGCCCGGGAATACAACCGCCTGGCCTCTTCACAAATTGTAACTGGCAGCGTACAGCTGAAACATTGTCAAGTGCCTACTCCGCGTTCGAATATTCATACTGAAGACTCATTTTCGCGTGGCTATTTAAAACGTAAACAATGCAGCCTTTATCGCGCGCGGGTTGCAGCAGAACTAGCGGGTGCGGGGCGATTAACGGGGGTGCAGCCTGCTACTAGGGGAAGTACATAGTACATTACAGCTGTGTGCGTGGATTGTAGGCAGCGGGCGCCGCCCGCGCGCCGCATCCAATGGGCGGATAACGTGTCTAGGCATGGTTTACCGCTTAGTGTTGTGTGTGTAACATTGAATGACATCGATCGTAGTGATCGTAGTACGTAACATTGAGTAGAGTTATCATGAGTTCTCATTTTTTGTTCGAATATGACATTACTTTTAATAATCAATAAAATAATATATTTTTATTTAATTTAAATTATATTTTAATAGGTTCTATTATATTGGACTATAGCCTAATCCCTCTCAATATGAGAGGAGACCCGTGCCCAGCAGTGGGACAGTATATGGGTTGATAATGATAATGAATGATGAAGGTTCTATTACTGATATACATAGAGTCTAAAATTTTCGGTTCCAAAACGACTAAAAATTCTCGGTGTACAGTATGTATCAAAAACCCTGTCCGATCCTTAAGGGTCGTATATGGTATCGCATTACGTACACATACACGTAAACTTTAATTAGATACGAGATAAAAAAAAAATCCCGAAAAAAATAAATAATATTAAAAAAAAGGCCTTACGTTTTACATGTCAACACTGATTTCCCAACACAGAGTTCAATAACTTCGGCCTACACTAGTATCAAAGAAGCCGCCTCCTGTGCAATTCGCCTCTTTTGACTCTTTGTTATGCGCCGCCCGGTCTTTGTCGCGTGCCGCCAATCAAATTTAATACGAATGAAATCTATGATGGACTAACTAGGTAGGAAAGTAAATATCAGCTGGTACAAGCATAAAGATGCTTACCTAATAATATCACCTGATGTCGTACAGGCATAGTGATACTTAGGTACCTAATACGTGGGCATGCGCGTAGGTAGGTATCAGCTGATAACGTACAGGCCTCACTATGCCTGTACAATATCAGCTGATATCTAACGCTTAATCTTTTTTATTAGATAGGCATCTTTATGCTTGTACAATATCAGCTGATACCTACTTTCACTCACGAGTGATGCATAACTAATAAATAATAATTGACGTTCTTTTCTGTGTTTCAAGAAACAACGAAATGAATGTAGCTCTGAAAATACCTTTTTTTTAAATGTAATGATAAAACATGAACATGCTACAAACTTCTGCGATCGTGCTCCACGTGTCCACTTGTGTAATAATAATATTCCACATTGCGCTCTGGTCTCTCGACATCAGGATAATGAGTTTGGAACTCATTCATGGACACTGCCTGACACGTACACACGTTTATGGAGACGTTGAATTGCATGCTCCGAAGTCACTGGCATGCTTTGCTTAGCAAAACGCACTCCATAGGTATTCTCACTCACTCAGTAGTTACGAACATAGCATAATTGCAAATTAAGCACATTGGAACTCGACATGAACAATCAATAAATTGGAATACGACATTACTCACGAAACGATTGGTAATCGAGATAAGAGATGCCCGGACGTCCGCTCGGAAGCGAACTCTACGCGAGACTAACATGTCAAGGACAACAATTGGCTTACACGTGCCGCTCTGTAGGTAGTTAGGTACAGTCTGTCGGCAACGACAAAGCGCGCACGGCCGCCCGCGCGGGGAGGCATCCTTTGAGGTAGAAATGAAAAATAAATTGGTAAATATTAAAAGATTTCGCCACAGGGTGGAGTATTATCAACTTATGAAATTTTTCCATATTTAGTGGTGAATTGTGCAAGTTTAGTAGAAGTAGAAAAACCAATACTTTATGGTCTCTTTAAAATCGTGTTTTTATTTATGTTTATTAGTAGGTATAAGTTTTAATATTACCTTATAAAATACAATAAATAAAGAAGAAAAAAAACCGGCCAAGTGCGAGTCGGACTCGCGCACCGAGGGTTCCGTACAAACCTGTAGGTATACTTTTGATTGCGTTGACATAGAAGTTTGATTTTGTTATAGCTTAAAGGTATTTGATTTATTTGCTTGAGTATTTGATATGATTTTCAATTTAATACCTCCACGCGTTCATGAGGAAGGGGGTAGTAACTATAAAATTATTAAATATATTTTTATTATATGATGTAACTAAAAATTTACGGTTTTCGCAATTTTTCCTGTATCTGTGCTTTATGACGTTGCTTCGTACCAAATTTCAAGATTCTGAGTTCACGGGAAGTACCCTGTAGGTTTTGATTCCCTTGCGAGTTTCGAAAATTTGCGGCATAAACGGCTGTATCTTTTGATTGCATTGGCTTAGAAGTTTGATTTTTTCACAGCTCCAAGGGACAGTAGACCTGAGTATTTGATAAAAATTTTAGCTTGATACCTGTACGCGTTCCTGAGAAAAAGGGTCTTGACAGACGGACGGACGGACGGACGGACAACAAAGTGATCCTATAAGGGATCCGTTTTTTCCTTTTGAGGTACGGAACCCTAAAAACAAAAGAAAAAAGTCCTGTGTTAAAGGGAATCATCATCTTCCGATCCTATTTTCCCCAGCTATGTTGGAGTCGGCTTCCAGTCTAACCAGATGCGGCTGAATATCAGTATTCTACACGAAGAGACTAACGGGTTGTTATGAATAATGCCCACCCTATCTTGGGCAAAGTAATAAAATAGGTGGACTGTAGTGTTTTTGTTTATTAAATGAAAAAAAAACCTAACAACCTAACCTGGCCTAAGTACGACTTTTTAATTTTATTTAGTTTTTATAATTCCTTGCTTAATGGAGCTCAACTAATATAATTTACCACAACGCGTTGTGAGCTGTTTTTGGTCCTTGAGCGTTACTTATGTACAAAATACTTGATGAAGTCTGTTTTCTTTTTGTTTTATATTAACACCCCTGTGCCCCACATTTATCACATTGCCCGGCTACAAGTAGGGAATTATTCATACTCCCCGGTCCAAGTGATAAATTCAAGCTATCTCAAACACTGAGTTAATACATGGACCAGGGGCCGTCGGGCATTATTAATAATGGCCGGTCAAAGTGATAAATTAGTCACTTTGCCCATCGCTCTTGGGCATTATTAATAATTTAATAATAATGCCCAGTTAATCACGTTGCCCGTAATATATATATTAGGAATGATCATAGAGTCACAAAGTCCTTGCGGATACTGCAGTTTAACCTAGCAGATTGGTTGATCAGCGAAGTTATTAGGTAGCCACGAGCCCCTCCTAGTTAAAGGGATTGTCTAACTATAATAAATAATAAATAAATATTCCTGGATAATTTTACACAACACCATCTAGTTTAATATAATTATGAAGGTTTCAAATAAAAGTGTAATCTGACGAAGCGGATAAAACCATACATTTTGGTATTTTATTCTGTATCTATTATATAGTAGTATTATTTTAATAACTATATGAGCCTTGTCAATATACATATAACTACAGTATTTATGTAAGTGGTTGCGTCAATTCAACGCGGCTGAATTAACCGACCAATCAAATGTATGCCTGTTTCATGAATAACGTAGATTTTACGTGAGAAGTTCACATGTTGTACCTATAAGTTAACAAAGGCAAGGTACCACCCCCAAATTAATGCAAGACCGGTTCCAAATAGTTTCACTGTGTTTAGAGGTGTATGGGAAAGCCAGAGCCCGACCGAGTGTTTACTTGAATTGCGTGCTCCAATTTATGATTCCTGTTTTTTTTGCTGTTTGTGCTTTCCATCACGAGAGACTAGAGAAACGAATTCAAGTTAACTGTAAAAATAACTGCAAAATTCAACCTGCCGTAGTAGGTTCAATTTCGATAGGTTTTCACTACTTAATACAACTATTTGCGCAGAGTCCGGTGTTGTTCGAGGAGACGTCACGACTGGTGCCCAAGAATGCGGTGTTGGTAGAGGTCGCACCGCACGGTCTACTGCAAGCCATCCTCAAGCGATCACTGCCTAGTGACTGCAAAAATATTGCACTGACGAGGAGAAAGCACCCTGATAATGTGTTGTTGATGCTCGAAGGCATAGGCACGTAAGTAAATGATAAAAGAAAAAATATAATGCAAACATATTTATAGGAAAAAATAACAAATGGATATTCCTCTTCTTTTTAGGTTGTTCATGGAAGGTTATAATCCCAAAGTACATGTTCTCTATCCAAAAGTCGAGTTACCAGTTTCAACAGGGACGCCTTTTCTATCTCATCTAGTAAAATGGGCGCATGACGAAAGATGGTAAATTATTGTTTGGAATTCCGTGTGTTGAAATAATAATAATAATAAATATTCCTGGACAATTTTACACAGCACCATGTAGTCCCAAACTACTTGTACTTTGGGTACTAAACAATGGATATAAATAGTTATAAATACTTTTTTTCTGTAAATATTACTTATTTTACATAAGAAAGAGGGGTGTAAAAAAGAGACTCCAAGAGTGATGGTATATAAATGACCGTACGGCGCATCCTGGGCAGACAGCCACGCTAACATCCTACTGACTGGCTAATATTTTTAGAACACGGCCTGAACCACCTGCCGTTTCTAAACCAGAGGGGTGAGCGTCCCTTCTGTGAAAGAACAGACATACTGCGCTCACCAACCCGCCTTTTTTTTCGAGTGGGGAAATGTTCCTGAGGCATGCCGCCCCGCTCGGGGATGCGGGACGGTTATGTCGAGCTCTCCGGCCAGGTGGCCAGCATACCGACTAAAGCCATTACCACCTTCCTCATAGTGGTGGGACCACGGGGATCGCCCTCGCATTATTCGCGATCCCACCGCGGACGTCCATTGATGGACCCTCCCGAAGGGCCAAGTGCAATGGGTGACTGATGATTCCGCCGCCCATGGCCCTCTTTGCGGCGGGAAAGATATGTGGTCCCGCCGCCGTCCACACCTCGGGTAGGGAGGGAAAGCGGCGTATCGTAATACCGACATTCCTGTCCCCCTGTGGCCCCACCGTGTCCGCAGTCCTGCGGCTGCGACCCCGCCGAGGCTGCGGAAGGCAGGGAGAATGGCACTCCGTAATACCGGCACTCCTCTCCCGCCGCAGCCCCGTAATCCTTCAGCCGCAGTGTCGCCCATACCACACCGTAGCCCGCCTCAGTTGCGGTGCCTCCCATACGACACCGTAACCTACATTGGCCGCTCCAGTGCGGGCTTCCCGTGCCAAGCCCGCAGGAGCAACTCCTCCCTAAGATTCTACTTCGCTACACCGTGGGCCTTCAATCCACGGTTACTAAGCCCACCGCCGCGACAAGGCGAGAACCCCTTGGAGGGGCTACCAACCCGTCTGCCAAGCGTGGTGAGCATTGGCATTTTCCCCTCAAATGGCGACACAACAAAATAACCGGCCCCCAGTCCCCGGCGGCTCCACTATTCCTGGTTATGGTAGCGGTCACGGTAACTGCGGGGCAGGGGGTGCTAAGAATCTCCGGCAGAGATCTTGCTACCATCCTAAACGAAAACTGGCCCTGGTAACATACAACGCACGCACACTGAGGGCAGACGAAAATATCGGTGAGCTGGAAGAAGAAATAGAAACGTTGCCAGTGCAATATTTCTTCTTCCAAGATACTTCCGATACTTCCGATAAACCTATGACATCCCAGTGGATGTCATAGGTTTATCGGAAGTATCGAAGAGAGGGCGAGGACACGATAACCCTGAAATCTGGCAATCTTTTCTATTACCGGGACCATCTGTCCCAAGGTGGTGTCGGGTTTCTCGTCCACAGGTCCCTTATTAACAACTTGATTACTTACCATCGAAAGTGTGTCGAGTAGGGTAGAGTACCTTATACTCAGTATATCCAAGAGGTATTCCCTAAAGGTCATACAGGTCTACGCATCGACCTCGAAACACCCAGATGATGAAGTTGAAAGTATCTATGTGGACGTTAGTAGGGCCATACATACATACTTCACGGTTGTAATGGGGGACTTTAACACTGGGGACACGATGCGATGGTGGCAATTTGGTTATGGGCAACGGAACCCCAAGAGACAGAAGCTGACTGAATTTCTGGAAAAGGAGGGACTCTACGTGATGAACTCCTTTTTCCAAAAGCCCCTTCACAGGAAATGGAGCTGAATGAGTCCCAATAGTTCTGTGAAGAATGAGATAGACTTCATTATGACTAATGAAAGACAAATATTCAATGATGTCTCTGTCATCCATAGGGAGAAAACCGGTAGTGATCACCAATTGATGAGGGGCACATTGAATATAAATCTCAAAGTTGAGAGGTCTCGTCTAATGAAGTCTACGATCCGAGTGCTCAAGTCTCAAGCTCCTAGTCCTCAAGGGTCATCACGAATCGTCTCGAACACAGGTTTGATGACTTCCAGCCTCGGAGACAGGTTTCCGAAAAGGTTTTAATACCATAGACAGCGTATACCAGCATATAAACTTATAAGCGTATACCATAAACAGCTTCCACAGGTTATACAGAAGACCGAGGAGTATAATCTGTCGCTTTGCTTAGCGTTTGTGGACTATGGCCTTCAATCCACGGTTACTAAGCCCCCCCCCCCCCGCCGCGGCAAGGCCCCAAGGCTCAGAACCCCTTGGGAGGGAAATGAATAACACCTACCATAAGCTTTCGTGAATTATCCTATACAATAAAATTATACTGACGGCTATAGTAACCATGCTGATTGTAATTAATTGCAGCTGAACTTTCTTTATTAGACTGGGTTTTGTTTTGTGTAGCTACTAAACTTTTCTTCACAAGAGTAAAATAAATTTTAGCGTAGAATAAATGGACAAAATACATACGGCTTCTTTTGTATACGATGTTTGGGCCTGTGTGAAGCATCCAACTAGAGCAACGCCTTTGTTTAGCGAGAGTCATCCAGCCACTTATTTTACGTATTCACGTATTACATGCAATTTTGATGATACTCTTAATGCCTTGACTCTTAAATTAATTATAATCTTAAAGAAATACTGAATTTTTAACGACTATGACAACGATGACGGCGGTCTAGTAGTTTGGGTATTAAATTTCTGAACCCAAGGTCATCGGTTCGATTCCCACAGGTCAAATATTTATGTAATGAATAAAAGTCTTTGTGTTTGTCTGGGTGTTTCTTATGTGTAATAAGTATATATTTACAAAAATAAAGTATGTAAGTATGTAGTCATTATCTAGTACCCAGCTCTGCTTAGATTTGGTCTAGAACTACTTTCTGTTTCAGGCCAATACCGTTATATCGTTCTGTAAACAGAAAAACAAGCGCCAATTGTAACTATGTAATTTCTGTGCACGACAGTGAAAACACCTATTTGCAAGGACATTCAATGAGAGGTAATGTTCATTGAAGACAAATATTATTCACAATGAATCCATCAAATACAAGGACTGTCTGTCGCTTAACTGAAATAATAAAAAAAAACGACAGAAAAGAAAAAAACAAGACGTCAGGAATATAACGACGTTAACTTAACAGTCAGGAGCCATTAAAAATTCTAGACCGGATCTCCCAATAATGGGTCACAACTCACAACACTACTCCCGACTGTTAAAGTCGCTATGTCTTATGCCTTGTCGTATGCCTTAATAATTACTTACGTCTTGTTTTTTTGTTTTTCTTTTCAGTCGGGATTTTTTATTGTTTTTATTTATTTTACATTTTACACTTTTTGATAATTATTTTTCACCGATTATATCAGACTATTTAGTTGAACAGCACACTTATCTATCACGTCTAGAGTTTAGTAACTCGTGAGTGATTCGTTCATATGAACTGCTCATATAATTATAGTGAACAAACTGAACTCGTTCACTACTGTGCGGTATTTAAGTTCCACAGTTCACTGAGTTCACCGGCTGACGGCTCTCTCTCAGTTCCACAGTCCCGCGACTCGGTGGTTGTTTGTGTGCGTCACCAACTCACCACTAAGCAAGATCAGATTCGTCGTCGCACTCACATACACTGACAATTGTATATCGCTTTCTTTTTCTTTATTTATATTCGAAATTCAAGAGACGTAAACTATTTTAGTCTTTATTTCATGAGACAATACGTTTATTTTAGATGAAATTCTAATCTATGCAACTTTGTTTACGTTATGAGGTCGTATTTTTCAAATTGGTTAGAGTCTTTGATTATATACTTGTCTAGATGCCACATTGACACGTACAGAACGGCCCAAAGAAAGTCTACTAAAATTGGTAGACTCTCTTCTCACTTACGTCAGTGTCATTTGGATCACTTCAGGGTGTGGAGTTCTCGAAAAATAATTAATTATGTCGGTATGTGCTGTCAAATTGTGTCGCAATTATGTGGGAAAATCGTATAATTACACTAAGATCACATTACATCGGTAAGTTTTGTTATTTTACCTCTATTATTTTATGAAAACATGATTTTTCAATTCGTTAATTTGTAGGTTCGACAGAGTAGCCGGTGTTGTCAATTTATTACAAGGGAGATTTGGCGAAACTATGGGAGATAAAATGCAAATATCAGTCATCATCTTTCGATCAGGAGAAAATTTTATTATTTTAATAATTACCTACATAATTTATTTGATCACTAAATAATAACTTGCCTTCATAAAATAAATGAAGTCATTCACTAAATAGTATTTTTGTTAGTTCTTTCTAATATTTTGGGTTTCAGATTTCTTAAGACTGGAGAGACATTATACAGCGGACACGAAATGAAATATAAAAAAAAAACTAACTAACTCTTTATTTCGAAAACAAATACAAAGAGATGGATTTTGATCTATAAATTGCTGTATATATTTTTTCATTGTATTTTTTGTTTTTATTAAAATAAATAAAACACTAATCTATAAAATAATTACTTTATTCAGCCTATTTCGTTTAACTGTCATCCCATTAAATAATGGAGAAAAGGTAAGTTAATAATTTGGAGCAGGCATCCCTAAACACGCACACCTTGACAGTTTGACTACAATAAGTACACAAGCGGTACTCACACATATCACGCAATTTGGCCCCAGTTTTCGCGTGTCGTTTGTTTGCATTGCTCCATCTAGACAAGTATATAATCAAAGGTTAGAGTATTAAAATTATTACGTCAATTGCGTAACATGAAAGTTACCAAAAATTATCTTGCACTTATTGTATATAGTGTAAATAGTAAAATTATTTTTAAATAGTGTAAATAGGTACTTTATTGTTTATAGTGTAGGTAATAATTCATTGTTGAGTCTCGGCTTAATTTAGTACGTACAAAATGGCTTCAAAGCGCAAGCGAAGCGATATTTGGGGTCATTTTAATGAAGTAGAAGTTAGAACCAAAAAAAGCTAAGTGTGGTTATTGCAGTGCAATTTTTCTTATTTAAATGAACTTCATGTTAAGTATCAGGATGGGACGCAGATCTGAAGGACAAGTGAAACGATCGCCGGTTGGCAGCGCACTGATTTAATGATCGTTGACATGTATCAAGGACGCGTGGGGAGGGGCACGCGGGGCACACACATACCAACATAACATTCCTCCCTCTATTACAGAACTAAACAACCAAAATCTTAAAACTACAATTTGGTACAAAAGTAGATAGGTATACTAAACAATACTAAAAATACTTTTTGTAACAAATCACGGGGCGTTTTCGTAACAATCTCTTTGGTGCAACCATTGCTGAGTTACCGTGTTGTGACTCCTGGGTGTCGGTTTCTGCTTCGTGGACCTCATTCTCAGAGTCCAAATGTCTCTCTGTTGTTTCAACATCTTCATCATTCGAAACAGTTTGCTGCTCTTCCTCATAAGCCTGAGGGTAGTCATTCTCAGACTTGTCCTCCCTCAACGACGAAGAGGTACTTCCTTCATACAATTCTGCCCTCCTCTCTCTGGCTGAATTACCTGAAGAGGGGTTTGGTAAGTCGAGCTCGGGCTGGGGTACAGCCGTTCCTGATGTAGCTGACGAAAGTGACGACGACGGTGGCGGCGGTGCTAGCGGAGGCGGCGGCGACGGCGGCGAAGGAGGCGATGGCGGTGGAGACGACCCAGGTAAGTTCAACCATGGATTCTGTATATTACGAGTATGCTCATCATTGTTACATTTTCCTTTATAAGCCATCAGCTGAATTTTGTGTCTTTTGTAACTTTCTGAACTATCGACATCTTTTACTAGATACAATACTTTACCTATTTTTTTCAGTATGATGCCCTTACACCATGTATAACGTGCTTTGTTAACGAACCTTTTATATAATACAATATCGTCTATTACAAAACTTTTCGTTTTATTTTTCCTTTGTTGCTTAGTTTGCATACACTGTTGATTTTTAACGTGATCGGCTATAGACGGTGACGAGGGTGTCGATGACTTTGGATTAATCAAATCTAAACGCGACCTTAACTTGTGACCAAAAACTAATTGAGCCGGGGATAACCCAGTAGTTGTGTGAACGGAATTACGATAATCCATGAGATATTTTAGTAACCTTACCGATGATTCTTTCGCGCTATGGCTCGACATAAGACATGATTTTATTCCTGTTTTTATTACTTTAACTAAACTTTCGGCTTGGCCATTGCTTGGTGGGTGATACACCGGTGACGTCATATGAGAAATTCCGTTAGTCGCGCAAAATTGTTCAAATTCCCGCGAGCAAAAAGCTGTGCCATTATCACTCCCTATTGTTTTCGGAACTCCGAATCGTGACATAAACTCACACAGCTTCTCAATAGCTGCAGCCGAAGACGTAGCCGTATTCATATTATATACTTCTACCCACTTTGTATGCGCGTCGACCGCTATTAAGTAAACACAACCTTTAATCGGACCAAGATAGTCTATATGTATTCTGTAGAAAGGACATAATGGAAATTCCCAATGGGCCAGCGGGGCTCGCGGTGGTGAAGGACGCAGCTGTATACACACATCGCATGTAGCTATCATTGTTTCTATAGCTTGATCGATTCCCGGAAACCAAAATCTTGATCGCGCTTCGGCCTTCGTTTTAACTATACCTAAATGCGACAAATGTAATTCTTTAAGAATAATTTGGTATAATATAAGCTTGTGGGTATAACCACCTTGTGACCTCTCATTACGCAACCATTCTCAAGAGATAATTGTGTTCTACACATATGATACGGTTTTAACCTTAAGTCATTTACCTTCGGCGGCCAACCATTCGAAATAAAATTTATAACTTGCTTTAATACTACGTCACCCCTTGTTTCCTCGCGTAATTTTTCTAACGTCACGGGCATGCTTCCATCCACAACAAAACAAACATAAGTCGCCCGGTTATAAGCCACTTCACAATCGCAGCACTTACATTGCTCGATGCATGCACACGCATGGATTACGCGCGGCAGGCTCGCGCGAGACAAATAGTCCGCGCTGTTATCGGTACTGCGCACATATTCAATTTTATAGTTATAACTACTTAAGAACAACGCGTAACGTTGTAATCTATTTGCTGACATTTCTGGTATTCCCTTTTTAGGTCCAAATATAGATAATAGGGGCTTGTGATCCGTTCGTAAAATAAACGGTTCAGATCTGCCATACAAATATTGATGAAATCGTCGCACGCCGCAAATAATGGCGGTTGCTTCTTTTTGAATTTGCGCGTATCGCTGTTCCGCTGAGTTTAGAGTACGCGACACAAATGAAATAGGTCGTTCTACACCGTCTAAGCCTACTTGTGAGAGGACTGCTCCCAACCCACTTGGGGAAGCGTCTACGGTTAATATTATTCGGGCGTTTGGGTCAAAATGCGCAAGGACTTGTTCCGATATCATTAATTTTTTTATTGTTTTAAATGCCATATCATGATTATTCGTCCAGACCCACTTAGAGTTCTTTTTTAATAAGTTATATAAGGGACTGAGAATGGTAGACGCATTTGGTATAAAATTCCTGTACTTAATAGTTAATTAGTCCCAAGAACGACTGTAACTGATTAATGTTTGAGGGAACTGGTGCTTCTAACATTGCCTTAATTTTCTCCGGAGCTTTTTTTAGACCCTCCTTGGTAATAATATACCCTAAATAACTGATTTTATCCTGGAAAAAACTACATTTTTCTTTTTGTAATGTCAAACCTGCGTCCTCTAAACGCGTCCTTTAAAACGGAGTTCAATTTTGTTAAATGTTCCTGCCTATCCTTTGCCGTTACTAAAATATCATCAAGCAGGCACAACACCCCATCTAACCCGGATAGCAAGCCCTCAATCGCGCGCTGGAAAATTGACGGCGCGCTGGCTAGCCCAAACACTAAACGCGTAAATCTATATAGGCCGCGGTTGGTATTTATGCATGTTAAGTTTTTTGACTCGTTATCTAAAACAAATTGGTTATACGCCATTGATAAATCGAGCTTGCTAAATTGCTGACCCCCATGGAGCCTTGAAAATAATTCGCTAGTTGTGGGGAGCGGATATTGTTCTACTAATAACTGTCTATTTATACTTATGGACTAATCAGCACACAACCTGACTGTCCCATTCCTCTTTAAAACAGGAACTATCGGTGAAGCGTAGTCTGAATATTCTATAGGTTCTAGGATACCTAAATCGACCAATCTATCGATTTCTTTCTCGACCGTATCGCGTAACGCAAATGCTACAGGGCGTGCCTTACAAAAAACCGGTTTTGCACCTTCTTTCAACAATAATTTGATTTTGTATTTGTTAAAGGATCCTAATTTATCTGAAAATAATTGTGGGTACTGCAATCGGAAATCTGAGATATATCTGAATCTATACAGTAATTAACCGGCATCAGATGTAAACTAAATAGTGATATAAAATCCCTGCCAAGAAGCGGGGGGCCTCCGTCGCGAACTACGTAAAAGATAATAATGTGCGTTTGGTCCGCGTAGCTTATCGGTAACCGCATTGTACCTACACATAGTATTTTGCCCCCATTGTACGTCCTCAGCTGTTTACCAGTATTTGATAATGGCACATCTTTAAAATAACTTTTGTAAAAGCATTCTGACACTACTGTTACCGCCGATCCGCTATCAACTTCGAATTTAAATGGGACATTATTAATAAAAATCAAAGTCAAAGTCAAAGTCAAAGTCAAAGTCAAATATTTTATTTCAATTAGACCATTAAAATAGCACTTTTGAAAAGTCAAACTAGTTGCACGGTTCCAAAAAGTGGGTCTTATGGAGAAGAACCGGCAAGAAACTCCATAGACACTCTTTTCAACAAAAAAAACATGATTACAGTGTTCAGTATCGTATCGTAATCGTTTCTAACATGGGTTCTCCCCTTAATGAACGGATATAATAGAGCTTACCATCATCATCATCCTCACCCTTGTCACCGCAATCCACCTGTACGTAATTCACTTTAGTGCACATTTTACGCAAGTGGCCTTTTACGTGACACTTTTTACAAACGTAATTTGCGAATCTACAATCGGCCGATTTGTGATTCGTATACCCACCACATTTCACTTTCGCTACACTACCACTTTTCCCATTATTAGTGATCTTGAAAAGCTGCTGGTCTGGCGTGGACGTCTGTGTCGGCGCGGCGGCGCTGGCCACGGCGGCGGCTCGCGCGCAGCTCAGGTTCTCTGCCATCTCCACGACTTTAGCCAGCGTTAGGTCGGTGAGGTCCTTTGTGTACAGCTTTTCCTTTTCTCGCCCCGGCTGCAACCCCATGATAAATTTGTCCCGGAGAGCCTCTTCCACGTTCAGAAAATTGCACTTTGCTGTGAGGCCTCGAATTCTCGCCGCCCACTGCGAATGAGTTTCCCCTGTTATTTGCGCGGCCGCGTAAAAGTTGTGACGCTCGCCAAACCCAACGCTCTTGGGGGTAAAATGGCTGTCCAATCGTGATAAAAGGTCTTCATAGGGCACGTCTACAACGTCTTTTGGCAGAACCAAATCCGTTACCAATTTGTAGGTACTCTCAGTGAGTGCGCTGAGAAGGATCGCTTTCCTCTTCTCGCCTGCAGGATCTGTATTTCCGTTAATATCGTTTGCCAAAAAATATTGAGCAATACGACCTTTGTACGTTTTCCACGTCTATGTATTGTGGTCGAAACTATGTAGAATTCCAAATTGTACACTAGACATTTTGATACTAATTACTACTACTACTATAAATAATAATTATGGGTAAACTCGTCGCCACTGTTAAGTATCAGGATGGGACGCAGATCTGAAGGACAAGTAAAGCGATCGCCGGTTGGCAGCGCAGGCGCACTGATTTATTGATCGTTGACATGTATCAAGGACGCGCGGGGAGGAGCGCACGGGGCACACACATACCAACATAACACTTCATAAGTGACGTAAATCTTTATGAACGAATAGCCCTTTAATTAAAAATGAATAGCCATACAAGTTCAGAGTAGAAGTGAGTCGTTCACGAATGAATGCTTCAAATGGACTACTTCAGTTGGTCTCGTCATTCGTCCACGAGTTCAGTTGTAATTCAAATAGTTCTTTATATCAGTGATATAGTCCACCGGCCGGGAACGAGAACGACCCAAACGAAACACGAAGGAGGAGGATTATGGGAATTTAAACTTTATTCCAACAGCATAGCGATGTTGTCACCGGGTCAGAAGAGTTTGTAGCATAGCGTAGCACTACGATTTTATTTACGATATTATAATTTACAATCACGTTTGTTCTAGTTGGAATGTGTATCAGTCCTAAGCCTGATCAAGTATGAAGGGAAATCTGTGGTATAATTTTAATTTTTAACGTGTGCGTCGTATCTCAGATCGTCTAACTAGCTTGCCATAAGATGATTCAATGAACTGTTAAGTTAAAACCTATTCCATATCTTTAGATGAAAAAGTGTATGAAAACCGAACGATAAAGTTTTATGAGCTACTGAACTATTGAACTAGAAGAAGGATATAGTTCACTGTAATGAAAAGACACATCTTTTCATTCTAGTGACACATTTTGCGCATGCCTAGTTCAGAGTACGGCTTACTACTCCTGATTCAGGGAACGAAATGAACTGTGGAACGATTTAGTGGAACGAGTTTACTTCACGGAACGAGATTTGATGAACGAGTTCCAAACTTCCAATAAGTGAACGACAATGCCCAAGTCTAATCTCGCCACAAAATAGGGTTTCTGAGTAAAACCGCTAGATGGCAAAACAGATATTGTTTGTTTTGGTTTTTAAAATAAAATTAAAATTCTCGCCCTAACCAAATCCATGTAACGAAACCATATCGCGATCTATTTCGATCCCAACACCATCTATCGAGGTTGGGGTCAAACTCACAATATTTAACACAATAATTTAGTCGCGATATGGTTTGCGTTTCTACAATACTATCATTCTACACTATATTATATAACTTTATCACGGCTTTGTTATGCGTTTTGAAAATTTCAGCGAGAATAGTTGTTAACCAACTTTAAATCGTTATAGATCCTAAATGGTTGATTTTCTAATACCTATTCAATGATACCCCACGAAACATAGTTCGTCAACTTTATTTTGCACAATATGGAGTATGGTTGTCGCCATATTGGATTTTAAATACTTTCCTGTCTTTAATAACACTATTGATTTCTGACATTTACGCGAATATTATACATTGAAGTAAAACTACTTTTTACGGATTTTATCGTGTTATATTGATATTATTAATCCCGACGTTTCGAACCCTTTACAGCGTCCAAGGTCACGGGTAGACTGACCATCTACAGTCTACCATTAATATTATCAATTTATCGCGATAAAATCCGTAAAAAGTAGTTTTATTTCAATTTAATGACACTTTCAAGATTAAGGCAAATCCATTAACGTAAGAATCATCAAAATCGACCCACGCGTTTGATCTCTAGTGTGGCAACAAAGGAACAAACATACATAAACACATACATTCATGTACATACATTCACGCCACCACCGTCCTGCCGTTTAGTCAAATTGAAACTAAATTTGACTAAACGGTGGTAGCGCGAACGTTTAATTCGTAAGATAATGTGGAGGGTTCCATATACATGATGCTATCTGCATGAAATATTTTCGATAAACACTGCGAAGCAAAACTGTTGCAATAAATTAATTTTGTCAATAATCCGTCTAATCATTATTGTAAATTCTCAGTACTCAATTCGTTTTTTTAGAAGTCGATTAAATAAAGTAGGTATTATTACATAATATGTAACTAAAAACATAACATCACCGATGTTCAGAGTCCCTTGAAATTCAAATGCGTTGCTTCGAGCTAAAATTCTTGGGTTGGTGATAAAATTAAGAATAAAAAATATATAATTTAATAGACACTTAATGAATGTGCCCTTAATTTACTAGTATATTACATAGGTCACACATTATATCCATTTGCGGCCTCGCTGGTGCTGGTCTGGGACACTCTCGCTATGGTAATGGGAGTACAGAAGAAGCAATTATCTGTTGTGTTCAGTGACCTGCATCTATATGCGCAGCCGATACTGCATGATCAACGTCAGCTTAGACTTAGTGTAGCACTGCACAGAGGAACTGGCAGATTTGAGGTAACCCGCATAGAGCTCAGTTCACTAAGTTAAGACTATGTAGATATAATATCTAAACAAGTATATTTAAAACTCTCAAATGTCGAACAGATACTAAACGAAGGTTCTAAAGTAGCTACAGGTTTCATAAATGCAAGTTATGTTGAAAATACACAAACAAATGTGATACTTGAAGGAGCTGAAACAAAATTAAATGCAGATCATAATGATGAAGATATTTACCATTTACTGCAACAAAAAGACTATTCATACAGGTAGATTTAAAAGACAATGAAGTACATGAATTGACTTAACATAGGTTACCTATGATGTGCTTAAAATAAAATATTAATTAATTATTTCCACAGCGGTGAGTTCCGAAGCATTTCATGCGCCAACGAGTTTATAACCGAAGCTGAACTTTTGTGGAGCAATAACTGGGTGACACTCATCGACGGCTTGCTTCAGCTGAATGCGCTGCGACAACCACACACGTCCTTCTCTCTGCCGACACACATCAGACGTATGTGTGTCGATATTAAAGAACATGCAAAAGCTATACAAAAATCAACCATGACACATGACAAAATTTTAATAAAAGCCGAAATAGAAGTATTTGACATGACCAGGTGAGAATACTTCCTGTAGTTTTGTTGTAGCATTTCGGCATCAAATTCTCACTCGACTACTTGTTAATTGCATCTTAGTAATAATAGTGCGGACTCCTATTGGTTTCTGACACTTACGCGAATATTAGACATTGAAATAAACTGTTTATTTTGTTACATTGAGTCTGCCCGTGGCCATGGACGCTGGAAGGGGTCCGAAATATAGGGATTCAAAATATATTTATTTCAAAGTTAACTCATTTTTTTTTTCTAGATGCGGAGGCGTTACTATAAATAACATTAAATGGGAAAATTTGCCTCTCTTAAATGACAAAAACATGGTGCTAAAGGCCCTGAAATTTGTTCCTTACTTCAAATCTAATACAGATGTGAGCATATATTTCGTTTATTCTTTATTTCTTTGCATAATACTCAATATTGAAATATTTATTAAAACAAATGCAGGTTTCCACGTCATTTCAAGTTTATATGCAAATAGTAATGGAAAATATAAACAAAGCAAACTTAAATGTAGTTGAAATAATAAATCACCCATCAAAGGGATCAATTTTTACTAAAGTGAATGATATTATAAGAAAAATTCATGGAGGGAATGTTATATATGAAGAAGTCACCCGAGAATCTGCACTAAAGAAGCAAATCAACTTTTTGGGAGCCACTGATTTAGTGGTGGTACAAAACCTATCGACTGACGACAAAGTAAGCTATTTATTTCCTTCGATTTAACTTTTTATACAAATACAAGCTCGTCGACCACAGATACCTGTCTCGGTCCCGATTTTGACTTTTTCCTGCAACCCGATGTTAGTGCCACATACTGGATTCAATTGTGAATATAAGCCATCACTCAGACACATAATACTTCATCTAAATCAATCAAGGCGTTTTTGGGTTTTAGCGAAACTACCGAACAGCAATTGATTTTATATTGATTTCTGACATTTACGCGAATATTGCAATGAAACTACTTTTTACCGATTTTATTTCGTTATATTAATATTATTAATCCCGAAGTTTCGGACCCTTTATAGTTAGTAGGTATAGTTCTGCTTTGAGTTGTGTTGTGTTTCTTACGGTGAGCAAGGTTGCCAGTCCTCCACGAGGAAACGCTGTGTTGGCAGCGGGAGGACTTTGACCCTTATACTGCCAACCCAACTGTTCCTTTCGCATTTTACAGGGTCGGCAACGCGAAAGTGACACCCCTGGTGTTGCAAGCGTCTATAGGCTACGGTAATGTTTTATCATCAGACGGGCCGTACTTATGCTTGTTTGCCAACTTAGTAGTATAAAAAATAAGTGTAAAAAAATGTTATTAGCGTGTATTTAATAAATAATAAATATTCCTGGACAATTTCACACAACACCATCTAGTCCCAAACTAAGCAGAGCTTGTACTATGGGTACTAGACAATGGATATAATACTTATATACTTTTTTTTTTTGTAAATACATACTTAAATTATATAACAAACACCAATAGTATTTCGACTTCAGCTCTTAGTTCTATAATCAAAAGAGGAGTACCTCAGGCTTCAATTTTGGATCCTATACTGTTCGTACTTCATAGCGCAGACATAGTTAGGTGCCTTGATAAGTACAAATATAATTTATATGCTGATGATGTCCAATTATACTTCAAGTCTTTAAAGCCATATATATAGCTAGCGACTATTATATAGCTATTAAATATCTAAACAAGGATCTGAATAGAATCACAACCTGGTCAGAGGATAACTGTTTAAACCATATAAAAACTAAATATATCATATTTGATACAAAGCGGCCGATAGATAAAATACCTAATGCACCTGGATTGTTTCTAATCTATAGGGGAACCTATCGATCGAGTGACTGACACGTGGAACCTTGGCTTGTACTAGGATTACCCTTAGATTTGAGGAGCCTGTTGCTGACGCGGTACAAAACTATTTCTATCGTCTAAGATTTCTTTATAAAATGAGACCATTTCTGTTTGAGCAGCTTCGCGAGCAGTTGGTCGAAACCCTTGTTCTTTCAAAATTAAATTATTCTGATACGGTATATAGCACACGCTTGCTGACCCGTACAGATCGGCTCATTCAAAAGATCCAAAATGCATGTGCACGAATTATTCGGTTCCTTCCAGAGCCCACATCACACCATTCCTTAACAAGCATTCTATACGAAAAGTGAAGTCGAGACGAAAGATCCATTTAGCATGTCTTTTATTTGGTGTTACTTAGCTATGGTGGTTGCTTACCTATACGATAAGCTAAACTGGGCGATAAGTAGAGTCGTAGGGACTCATCGCAATATTTGCAAATTGGGCAATATCAACCATCCTCCAATCATGTTTGATGGCTCGATCTCCTCTCGCTCGATAGCTTGATCTCGCTTAGCCCTAGTATCAGAGATCTAGAATTGCATAACGACACTACCCTTAGCTGGCGAAATCAAGTGGGAAGTGTCTGTCAGAAGGTGACGGGATCTCTATATCGCCTGAAAACCATACTTACTTCCACCTAAAACCAAGACAATGCTGATGCCAGCCATAATTTTTCCAATCATTGATTATGGTGATGTGTGCTACTTTGACCTGAATGCTGATCTACTCAACAAACTTGATCGCCTTCTTAATAACTGCTTTCGATTCGTCTTTTATCTACCTAAATATGATCATGTGTCTAAGTATCGTTTGCAGCTTAAATGGTTGCGACACGTTGCAGAATATAAATGAAAGGGCAACATGCGGGCACTGACTACGCTCTACTCTTTACTCAGTTCTTCCAATTCCCCTTCTTATGTGCATCCACACCGCAGTTACTTTTTATGAAGCATCGTTTCCAAATGTTAGGGCAACATCCGATAAAAAAAAGTGATTTGTTGTTAGTATATGTTGCCGTATTAGGTAAATTTGCGTCAACATGATTGTGGTCAACTATCGACAACATTTGTTAATTCGTATGCTGTGCACCTCGCTTATATTTGTTACTTTATGTTATTGGCGGTATGCATGCGATGATTCAACAAAGAGTAACAAGCAGTCAGCAAAAGCTGAAGAATGTTACCTAATGTTATCGTGTTGCATTCTGCTGCTCTACAAAAAGTAACTGCGGTGTGGATGCACCTTTACTTAACTTCTCACTTTCGCTATCTATATACCAATTATAATACATTAAATATTTGCAATCTCCTAATAATCGTCTCACTCTACATTCTTCATTCAGTCAATCCTATTATGGAATGCTCTCCCATCTGAAATTAGGATGGTAAACAGTCGCCTCCCTTTTAAAGTAAAGTTTCGTATATTTTATGTGTGTTTTGTATATTGTATTTGTCGCAAACGTATCATTTCCGGAACGCCAGCGAGACCTAGCCGACGTTGGTTACCACTCGCTGTTACGTCACACATCGTATGATGTCGGGAGGGGGTGCTTGAAAGAGTCGTTATCGGTCAGTAGAGTGCGGCGCACATTCGTTGCCTGACTCTGGTCCGAACCAGACGCACGGCGTGAGACTGTTGTCTCACGTTTTGTTGTGTTAAAGTGAAAAGCAAGTTGGCCTATCTACGTCTCTCAATTCTGTCATAAGAAATATCTACGACCATATAATGTCCGACGGTGATGATGCTACTGTGGCGTTCAAGGTAGTTGAGTCCAAATGAAAAGCGATGATTAAATAAAACACACGATTTATTGTTACGATACTTTTCTAAAGACTGAGCGCGCTACAGACTTAACGTACTAACAGGTATCTACTTACTACATTTAGCTGACAATATGATTTACCTACATACTACACGCCGCTCCTTTCTAAAAAAAAAAAAATTACAGTACATTTTTGTTTTAAACAAAGTACACAGTAATAAAACAATCTGTAAACTTATGTTAAGTACATACATACACTACAAGTTTCATATCATATAACATTCCCATTCCCAGGACTTCTAGTGTTCACATTACCTACTGATCACAATAACGCTTAGTGCGATTTTTGTGAACAGTTACATGTTTATTATTCATGTCTATAATTACATTAGGTGTAACGTCTTGAATGACACGATAAGGGCCTTTACACGTACACTGGGTCTAACTTACGTGCTATTTCGTTTCTTAACAATACTAAATCATTTATCTTATAATTTCTTACATTACTACTTTATTTTACGTTTATTCTTACTACGAATTAAATTTTGTCGAGCATCAGAACATGGTTTTTGGATTCTATATTTGAGCACTAAGCTAAAGTCATTAAAATTATATAGTGGTTCCAATTTATCAGCTCAATGACTAGGTAAAATACACTTTCGCCCGAATAGTAATTCAAACGGAGTGTACTTAACAAGTCTCGGTGTGAACAGATGTATTGTATGAAAAGACCCAATAAGGAACCCAAGTGCTCCAAGAAAAAGGTTGATTATTAGTTTGTATTCGAAGAAATGCACCAAGGTGTTTATGGGAGTTTTCCAGCGAACCAACACTTTCGTGATGATAAGCTGTGGTAGTTATCTGTTGAATATTGGGTAATTTACAAATGTTTTTCATAACGTTTGATAAAAATTCGGTACCACGGTCTGTTGCGATTTCTCTTGGTAAGCCATACCTTAAAATAAACTGTTCTACAAAAGTTTTTGCCACTGTATTAGCGTCTTTAGTTTTTAAGCTTCAACGTATTTGGACAATTCACATTGAAGGGTCAAGACGTAACAGAACCTTTCATTGCCTTTGTCCAAGGGACCAACAATATCTAAATATAATTTTTCTAACGAACTGTGGGCAGTCGAGGTAATGGTAAGGGGTTGTTTAACATGGTGATTACTATGTTTTTGGGTCTGGCACTTGTTACACTTCTTAACATATTCTGCTACATCTTTCTGTATTTCAGGCCAAAAGTAATATTTTTTAATATTCCTTATCATTCGTTGAACACCTGCGTGTCCACTAGACGGCAATAGATGAAAATCATTCAATTTAATTTTTTTTGACTCATTACTCGTAATAGTTTGTACTCCGCTCAATACATTAATACGTGGTCCGGACCGCATTTTCTTTATCTCATTTGTTAGATACGATATAAAATCAATTTCGAGCATTTTTTTCATAATTGCTAACTCTTTTATATCATTGTCTTCACATAAGTTTACCAAATCTTTCAACAGTACGCCTCGCGCAACAGTTGATAAAGAATTTGGATTTATAAAAATTGTACTTTTGGGTTTTTAAAATACGAAATTAATATGTTTATTTTTGATCAATTCACGCGCGTTTTTGTCAGTCATTATCTTCAATTCAATATCATCCTTAGTACGTTTCAAAACCTCGACGATAGCCGGTTGATCAGGCCGAATATCGTGGGAAGTTGATTCCGAACTGTTGTCCTTTAATTCGGTTAACTCTTTACCCTTTTCTGCCATACTACGCGTCAGCACACATGCTATCCTTTTATTCATCTCTTTCAAATCCTCACTCGTAACAAGAACTCTAGACAACATATCTGCAGCTATATTATCTGAGCCTTTAACATACACCACGTCAAAATCATACTCTTCTAGTCGCAAACGAAACTTAGTTAACCGGCTCGAAGGGACAGTCATATTAAACAAATAGACTAACGGTTTATGATCAGTTTGTATAATAAACCTACGGCCATATAAATAAGGTCTAAAGTGCTGTACGCTCCAATCTGACAAAAGAAGTTCTTTTTCAATGACCGGATAATTTTTCTCGGCTTTGTTAAGACCTCGGCTTGCGTATGCAATTGGTCTGTCGTTTTTATTGCATAGTAATGATCCTAAAGCGTGGTTTGAGGCATCTGTTTTTAATATAAATGTATTTTCAGGGGAAAAATCTGGATAGTCCAAAATAGGGTAATTAACGAATCGTTCTTTTAAAGTTTTAAATGATTTTTCACAATCACTACACCATTACAAACTGAAAATTTTTCCTGCATAAATTATTTAGAGGCAAAACAATCTCTGCGAACCGTGTATAAATTTTCTATAATAATTGGCAAAAGCCACGACTCTCTCACCTCGTCGGCTGATTTAGGTTGTGGAAAGTTCTCTAACACTCTTGTTTTTCGGGGTCAGGTAGTATGTCATTAGAAGATATAATATGGCCTAAATACAATAATTGTTTTTTAAGAAATTCACATTTCTGCGGGTTCAATTTTAAATTAACATGTCGCAATCTTTCATAAATATTTAGTAAATTTTTATTATGACTTTCAAGGTCGCGGCCATAACAAATTATATTATCTAGGTACACTAAACAATGGTCGTAGTTAAGACCTGAAAGCGCTACTGTCATCAAACGACTAAAACAACTCGGGCTAATTTTTAATCCCATGGGTAAACGCTTCATTTGATATTGACCTTCACTCGTTGTAAAAGCCGTGCACTCTCTGCTTTCCGGATTTAGCTGAAGTTGGTAAAATGCTTGGGAAAGGTCCAATTATTGTGAGAAATACACAGCTCCTGACAAGGAGTCAAGGATATCCGTGATGTTCGGTAGCGGAAATTTATCATCATGGATCACTTAGTTAAGTTTCCTATAGTCTACTACTAGTTGCATCTTATATACATATCATTGACTTATTTATTCATTTCTATTTTTTGTGCGAAAGGAATACGGTATGGTTTTACGTAGATAGGCTCGGTATTTTCTGTTATCCTAATATTCTGCTGATAAACGTTAGCCACCGTTAGTTTATCGCCTGGCAAATAAAATATGTTGGGATACTTAGCTATAATGTTTTCGATTGATATTGCTTCTTCTTGATTAAGATAGCTATTTAGTTTAACAGCCTCAAAAATCTTTTTTATTCTATCAACATTGACGACAGGTTTTGAATAATAACATACATTATAATCGACTAAGTTATGAATTTCGGGTTCAAAATAATTTAAAGTGTTCATTTTCCGTCGTATTCAAAATTTTTATAGGTATCCTACCATAAGATGGAGAAGCTATTGAACCTGCTAAAATACGCCGCTTAATATCTCTTTTGGCAAAACAATGCAATCACTACACACTGATACAGGAACGTATCTTATTACTTCGCATCGCGGCGGTATTGCTATGCCTCGGTCCACAAACATAGGCATTTGAATGTCTTTACCATTATTAAACAAATTCAAACTCTTATTACAATAGTCTAATTTGGCTTTAAATTTTAAAAGAAAATCTTGTCCGATAATCCCGTCTGTATTACAGGGTAAATTTTCGAAAACAATATACAATAATAATAATAATAAACCCCCTCTCGGACAAGCGTTACCTCATCATGAGACTAACGTAAAACTGGAGGGCAGATTAGAAACGCTTTCTACAAACCTATGACAATAAAACAAAAAATGTGTCGTAAGGTGTAAAGAAAAGCGCACAAACCGCAGGGCAGCTTGTGGCGAGCTGATGGTGAGTGGCGACACTGCGGTCCTTATTGCCCCAGAGAGTCGGTCAGGGCCTCGTCTCCAGTTTGCCCGTACTGGGTAGCTGGAGTGGAACCCCAAGAGCGCCCGCAGGATTCTCAACTCTGTCTTGCCTTAATATGCCGGCCAGAGGGGGGCCGCCAGAGCTATATGCTCGGGGGTGGAAGTGTCTAATGGCGTAATAGCGGGGAAACCCAATCCGAGTCTCATGGAGACTCGCGACGGTGAAACCAGGGCCGGACCTCTCTACACCCCTAGCCGCTCACACCGCTGTTGCCGCCTTCTGCCTGTACTGGCAGCTTTTCGGGGGGTCCAGCTAGTGAGGTGGCGAGTCACCGTCTGCCATCCCTAAGGATATTTATTCGAGGTTGTAAGGCAGACGCCGTTTTCTTCCGGCAATAGAAGTTATCGGTCCACCAATCCTCTACATCCATAAACCAAGTAGTTTTTATTTACCATATTTTACAATAGTCCTGCATCCACCCGGGATACTCCATGGCTGTATTCTCATAGTGCAGTCTTGGAGTGTGCCGGGTAGGTGCCCCATCCCATATTTAGAATAAAGCTCTCCAAGGGGCCTCTACGCGTTGGACCTGTGTCCCCGCGCAAGCCTGCCAAAGGACTGGATTGTCTTCCTTACGGGAGATATGCTGTGATATCCGAAATGGAGATACAAATAATAATAATAATAGTAAATTTATTTTAAAAAAAAAACTTTTGACAACAATGAAATAAGTACATACATTTGCAGTAGTGGGTTAGTAGTAGAAATTCGAAAGGTGTTAATAAGGCCTAAATAAAATTGTATATAACTAAATATATTAATTAGCGGTACAAGAAAAAAGAAACCTACTCAAATAAAATTATAAAAGCGTCCTGCCTGATCTAGGTTTATACAAACCTGTGTTTCAGGCCATCACTTTACCACATATTTATAATTAGGACAAGCTATTAGAAACAAAAGTAATATGAAAATATAAAAGTTCTATGAGAGAAAGCAAACAACAGAGAGATTAAGACTATCTATAACTATAACATTTTTTTTTTATTATTTAACTTACAGAGTACTATCATTTAACAACTTCTATTAGGTTTTCTGTGTCTGAATAGTCGAGTTTCGAAAGATACTCCGATAACAATAAACTACATTTCTTATAATTTCCACTATATAAATTAAGTAATTTGTTGAGCTTGTTATACAAAAATGGACCCAAAAACACATAAAATCTTCTAGCAAAAGCACGTTTAGTTTGGGAGTTCATGCAAACCAAATCTTTTCTTCGCCTATCCAAAGGAACCCATTCAAAAGGTAGTTCTCTGTGCTGGTGTAGAAAGATGCCCAGAATAAATAATTGACGTACTGTTAGTACCTTACATGTTACGTACAATTTGTGTGTAGGAAATATATATGGACGAGAGGTCGCTACCTTTAGAATTACTCTTTGAGCACGTTCTAGGGGAAGTAAAATTGATTTTGCAGCGCCACCCCAGGAAGTAATGCAATAGGTAAGAATAGATTGACATAACGCTAAGTAAACCTGTTTAATTAATTTAAAGTCAGCTATGTTACGTAAGTACTTAAAAATATATATTAATTTGCGCACACGGGTGCACAGTAAATCAATATTTTACGAAAATTAAAATGTGCGTCAATCGTGATACCTAGATATCTCAGGTGGTCGGCTTTAGCTAAAGTAGGACAAGTACATGCATTGTCAGCGTACGTTCTACAGTTATGTGTGTAAATGTTAGTATTTCTCATTGTAAATAAAATGTATTTTGTTTTATCTAGATTTAATGCTAGGACGTTATTATGAAGCCAAGTAGATACAATATTAAAGCCATTCTGCGCGTGTTTATATATCTCGTCTCGAGATTTTGCTGAGAACAAAAGAGCTGTGTCGTCGGCATATGTCATTATGATACCATTTTGTAGTGTTAAGCTGCACAGGTCATTTATATAAATTAAAAATAGTGTAGGGCCCAAAATACTGCCCTGTGGAATGCCGTAACAGCTATTTTTAATGTCAGAACTTGTATACTGACCAATTTTGACACATTGATGACGATCACTAAGATAATCAGAAAGAAGAGAAAGTTGAGGTCCTCTTATCCCAATTGTTTCAAGCTTGTGCAATAGTAAAGAACAAGAAATAGTGTCAAAAGCTTTAGCGAGGTCCAGAAAGATCCCAATAGTGTGCATCCCATTATTCAAATTAGTGCTTATATAATCTGTCAATTGGTGTACTGCTTGGCTAGTTGATCTTTTGGGCCTAAATCCAAATTGACTATCTGAAAGTAAGTTGTAATCTTCAAGATATTTTATTAATCTACTGTTAATAATTTTTTCCAAAATCTTTGAAATGCCTGTTAAGACTGAAATAGGCCTATAGTTGCTATTACAGTTTTTGTCTCCCGATTTGAACACAGGGGCAATCACAGCTTTTTTAAGTGCTTTAGGGAATATTCCTTGAGATAAACATAAATGAAAAATGTGAGTTAAAGGAGGGGCAAGTATTAATTTAAATTTCTTAAGTATGCTATTAGGAATGTCATCCCACCCAACAGCACAAACGTCCTTTAAGTCCGTTATTAATCTTAATACTTCATTTATATCGGTATCTAACAAAACAAAAGAATTTAATGTAGAAGAAGTCACAGTCAGACTTTGATGGGGAACGCTTCTGGAATGGTAAGTTATTTCTGCCAAATGTTTGCCAACGTTAGCAAAAAAGTGATTTATTTTATTTGTTGCTTCGAATGGGTTTGTCCCTGTTAATAATAAATGCAGTGGAGGTTCGGGATTCGTTGACCTAAATGTATTGGTTTTTATAAATTTCCAAATAAGTTTACTATTTTTTCCTGCCTTTTGCAGTCCGTTTTTGTCGTATTGATTTTTTATTTTTTTCAAAAGGTTATTACAAAAATTTCTATACCTTTTGTAAGTGCAAGACAGTACTTCATTATTAGTGCCTGTTTCGATTTTAGGTGAAGTTTGTCTCTATGTCTTATACAACGAACGAGGCCGGGTGTGATCCATGGCTTAATGTTATTGTACTTTCTAGGTATTTTTTTAGTGTATGAGTTTTTCCGTATTACATATTGTAACGATTGTATAAAATAATTTAAAGAAACATTTGCATCGTTTGAGTTGTAAATGGGGTCAAAATCAATACTGCGTATGTCAGTTTCAAGGTTGGTCATATTTAAACTTATGAAAGAATGTTACATTATTGCTCGTTAATTTTAAATAAACATAATCAACTGAAACCAAATTGCCTCCTATACAGAGGTATAGAAGGCAATTTGGTTACGATAAGAGTATCGTAACATTGGATTTATGATTTTTTATGTTATTTCGTAATAGAAGCGATAATTTAACAGCACTAATTGTCGCGCCTGAATCAACTAAAGTATCAATTTTTGTACCATGTAATATAAACGTTACGTGATTTATACCTTCCATAGTACATAACTGCTCAGATTCGAAAAAAATGGTTGAGACTCTCACCTGGCTCGGGCTCGTTCCCGAAGAATTAGATGGATTCACTTCCTCTGCGGCGTAAATATTTTTGAAATTCCCGGAACGTCTAAAATAGTTAGATCGCCCTCTACTAAATCTTCGACCTCTTTGTGACCTATTATTATGGAATGGTCTGCCCCTAAAAGAAAAATTACCGCGAAAATTAGTATAAGCTTGGTTACTACGGTTAGGATTCCAATTGCCGCGATAGCGACCTCGACCGCGATTATGATTTGTATACGTCATAATTTGTCCACTAGAACTAGACTCTTCGTCTTGCGCTGCCCTAATCGCGTCCTTTAGAGAACAGTAATTACGGACCGAAATTATCGTGCTCAGCTTTTGGCTGCACAAGCCATCTGCAAAACGCTTAACTGCATTCCGCTCATTAACTTTTTTCAATATAGGATAGGCCTCGGTATCTTCATCAGCTTGAGCTATGGTCAGCTCTATTAGTAATTGCTCTATTTCTGAACCAAATTCGGCAACGGTGCGTTAATTTTGGCGAGTTTTTTGTAAACGAGCTTGCAAAGCCGTATCAGATTTTTTTTGTAAGTAAATGTGTTTTCATGTCCGTTAATAGTGCAGAAATGTTTGAATATTTTGTGTTCATCCTAAGCTTAGCTCCCGGGGACAATCTAGTTTTGAGGACAAAATTAATTAAATTAGCAATTTCGTTTTTCTCTAACACTGCTATACAAATCAATAGAATCTATTAATTGGCGAGTAACCTTCTCATCATCATTCATCACTGGCAGTAAATTGACTGCAGTCTTTAGTTCGAAATCCATTTTGTCTTTATTTAGTGTACTATCGTAATCAAGAATTTTCTGTTAAATCAATATACCTAATTCTTTTATAAATGAGACCGTATCTAAAGATAATTGCTTATTTTTTTTCACTTACGGTTACCGTACAGAATCCACTTTTCATCAACATTCTTTCATTTTTGTATCGATTCAACAAGGCAACATAAGTTTCAACACCCGTTTGCTTCTGCAGATCGGTCAAATCATGAGGCACCCATTTTTCATATTTTTTATTTTATTGATTTGACGCAAATGAGTCAATATAATAATATAATAATATAATAATATAATAATATAATAATATAATAATATAATAATATAATAATATAATAATATAATAATATAATAATATAATAATATAATAATATAATAATATAATAATATAATAATATAATAATATAATAATATAATAATATAATAATATAATAATATAATAATATAATAATATAATAATATAATAATATAATATAATAATAATATAATTTATTAACCAACTTATATTTACTGTAATACACTACACATATAATCATCATCAACCTATATACTGTGCCACTGCTGGGCACGGGTCTCCTGTCATATTGAGAGGGACTAGGCTATGGTCCAGCACGCTGAACTAGTCAAATTTTTACATATTTTTTGTTTTAATTTAACTAATAAACGAGTGTAATATGAAAGCGACAGTATTTTCGAAGATTCCGACATCAGAATTGAATGCAGTGAAAGCGAAATAAGTATGAAATCGACGATTTTATGTTGAGTGATGGTTTGTTTACAAAGTTTTCACGGCAAATTGGAATAGGGTATACCTATTTTCATTTGAAGATGTGTTACAGAGCTAAAAGTGGCTGGCCATTATGTACAGACGCCAGCGGGTCAAGCTTTCCAAAACTGTCAAACTTTCCCAATTGAAAATGAACCTTATTGTGTTTGTTTTAAAGTTGAAAATCTATCGAAGAAATTTGACAGATTGTGGTTGCTTGATGTGCTGGCCTCTGTACCTATCAGTCGAAGAATGAAATTTCGGAGAACTACCCAGGTACCTAATGTTCTAATTTGTGCCCTAACTGTGTCAATAAAATGATTTTCTTTCTTTATATTTTAGTGTGTTACCTAACAGTTAATTTATAATAAGTCTATTTTAAACTGTCAAAGGATTTTGAACAAGTACTAAGTTTTACAAAACAAACAAGCATACATTTTTGACAGATTTTAATTTTGCTAGAAATAATTTACTAAATAATCGAATTAGATACAATTTTATTTATACATATATCATATTTTTATTTACTTATTTCGGTATATAATAAATTATCATTTTAACGATCGCAATTTTAAAATAAGTCATGTACATACGCATAAAAAACAATATTAAGTTACGTTAACTTATTTTCAATACAAAATTAAAAAATATTATTTTATAATAACTGATTCATAGATAAGTTTCACGAATTAAATATTAAGTATAATAAGCAGCTATTTTGATCAGGCTATCTCAAACTGTAATATTTAAGCCTAGCCATAAAAATAATGCAAGCAAAGTCTCTAGAAAAACTATTATTTTGAATATAGGCGTAATAATAAGTTGGGAACCTATGCTGTAGCTAATTTTGCCCTTCAACAGTTGTGCCAGCTTCTACATCGTGTTCTACAAAGAGACCAGTTTGTAGTGAGCGAAGAAGATCTTACTTTTGGCGGTTACTCGCGCCCATCTGCAATTTACCGAGTACTCTCTAGTCACACTATTTTCGGCAACCGTAACAGTCAGCCGACAGAACTTCAGCTTATACGCTGGCGACCATCAGACGCCATCTTTACAACAACTGTAACCGTGCGAACTCACAGTGATATCTCACTCCTTATTTCATCGCGCAACAATCTATCTTCAGGACACAGACTCCTCGTTCTCGCCCCTTACCCTCCACCGCAAGGCCTTAAGGAACTTATTAATGACTGGCGAAGAGAAGCTAATCGTAACAAGATTCATCTCATTATGGCTGCTAAAGATAGCAATGCTAATTTTGCCATCGACGAGGTACCAGATAATGACTTGGCATTCAACGTCTTCGACAATGTAAGAATATTGTATTCAATCCTAATATGGTGTAGTCCTCTTTGTTATGGACATATATTTAAAAGACACTTATAAAACGTATTCATCAGGGTACCTGGGGAGGAGAGTATTACATTCCAGTGAAGGACTGCGCGGTAGTGAGCAATAATGTGACACTAGAAAGTAAACAGATTGGTGACTACGGTTCACTGACATGGGTCGAAGCACCTGACATAGTTGGACCAGGAGTTAATGTGACGGTATACCTTTATTTTTTTACTGAAACTATAATTACTGTATATATATATGTATCTAATAAGGAGTATTAACAGTTGTTTTAATTCAAATAATATATTATATGTGTCCAACTAACAATTGTTGCTGGATGAGGATACTTTATTAAACGTTACACTGGTCACTATTAATGAATTCTTTACTCCCAGGTTCAGTACGCCGGTATCAGTAATGATGATATTAAAAGGGCAAATGGGTCCATAGCGTCAAAATATAATTTTAAAAAGAATTATGGAATGGACTTTAGTGGAATTACAGATAAGTACGTACCTATTTAATTAATTTATTTATTGACCAACTTATACTTACAGTTTATACTACACATAGGTACAAGTTATCGGTCATATAATACTGTTCAATCCTTTAAATTATTTTGAAATATAAAATTAGGAAATAATAAATAATTACGAAATTATGCTAGGTGCATCAGATTCTAGGTGTCGAGTAGCAGTACTCCGGAATCTCAGTTCTGTGCTCGCAAAGGCATCTAGTGATTCATCATAATGTAATATAATATTAATGTGGGTAAGTGCTATATACAACGGACTGGTTTTAAGGGTTACGGTACAGGTTTGAGGTATCGAAAATAGAGGACACTGACGAGGACAAATTGTATGCCTGATAAGCAGCGGAATGTTGAAGGAAATGTACTGCAATAATTCGGAATTGAAATGGGCACTTTGAATTAAGCTTGTTTTAATCCTACTGAAGCGAGTACTTTCAGAATTTAGTTTTTTTTTTCTTTACCTACTCGAAAAGTGACCCATTGTTACTCGAATACCGGCAAAGAAAGTAGCTCCATACAGCTCCTATACGGCAGTGGCGGCAAGGGCAGTGCCCTCAGTTTCAGGAAAGCATCTGTACCACACACGTTGGGACTACACACTAACGATTGGTTGTCACCAATGTGTGGACTGCCCCGAGGAGATGGAGGTAATCTAATCGCAGCAGTGAATGATGACCTCTCGCTTCCAGGCGTCATGCGGTCCTGGGCTGAGAGGATTCCCACGCTCTCTCACTCTCAGCCAAGCAACGCAGGTTGCAGCCTCTTAGTTCGAGCACGTTATGTTTACAAACTAGGCGATGGAAAGGGCAGCATCCAACTCTCAATCCGGAGTAGATGAACCGTATTTACTCCACGCGCACCTTCGAATAGGAAGCAAATGGCCTCGCCCTTTGTGGGGTCTGGTGTACCGTATCATGACTGTGTTACTATCACGTGGATATATTTAAATGGTTTTTCAACTTTTGTTAAAACATTTAAAAATATAAAAAATAAAGGCAATAATAAAGTAAGACTCATGCCCCTCAGAAAGATATTTCTATTTTTTTTTCAGAATTATTTCTCAGCAGTTTCTTGCGGTTTCACTCGTATCGAAATCGTTGTCTTCAAGCTAAGGATTTTTTGAGACAAAAGCCAATGTCCTTTTTTTGTTTATGGGGTTGGAAATGCTTTATGCACACTACAACCTCGGCGTTTCGCGTCACCACTTTAGTGCCGGGACTACGGGAGCGCTGTAGCAATCGTCCGCAGACCCGGCAGTGGCGGGCCGCCCCTGCGGCTCCCTACGCGTAAGGGGAGAGAAACGAAGACGTTCTCGCTCCCCTTCTTCCACCGATCCGCTGAGCAGGACGCGGAAACTGCAAACCGCGTCGCCTGCTCGGGCCTTGTGAGTGGGCGGTCGGACTTGCAGAGTGTGCGGCTTGGGAGGAGCCGCACCGTGCCCTCGTCGCTGCGGTGGGAGACGACCTGTCGCTGTCGGCCTTCGTCAGCTCGATGGTCGACAGCGCGGCGTCTTGGGACACGGTGATCTCCTTCTGCGGAGCGGGAGCGCGAGAGTGCAAGCGCTGACCCGATCCGCAGAAGGCGCACCGGGCGACGTCGTCGCCGGGAGAGGGCGGACAATGCCCTCTTCCAGCCTCCCTAAACGGTCCGGGGGCGACAGACGCGGGGTACGTCTGTCGCTCCCCCTCAAGGACCCGAGACGGTGGCGCGTTGTGTTCCACGCGTGCCTCTCCATGACGGCGGGGGGGAGTCTACGCCTCACTCCCCCCCTACCAACTCAAAGACGGGGCCCGCTGCGGCGGGCCATCACCAGTCGGGGGCCGCGGAAGAATGCTCTGTTCCCGTAGCCCCCGACGCAGCAGGTGCGAGAAGGAACACCGTGTGGTTTTTAGTCGGTAGGTCACCCACTCTGGGTGGAGTCCGACACGCCCCGCCGCCTCCCCGGGCGGCGGAAGTCCATGATGGATTTTCCACACGCTAAGCAAAAAAAAAAAAAAAAATGGACGGTCGGACTTCCCCAAGTCCGCCGCCCGTGGCCGTTTATGGTGGTTGGAACAGGGCGTTGTCTGCCCTGTTCCTACGCCCGGTGCGAGGACGCCGGCGCGGATCGGCACTCTCTCACGCCCTCTCTGCTTCTTCCTTCTGCGAGAGAACCTCCTCGCAAAAGGTGACCGTCGTCGCCTGCCAGGCTTCGGCGCCGCCGACTATAGTAGATATTACGGCCGGCAGCGCAAGGTACATTCCAATTGCGTCCACGAGGACACGGCGCTGCTCCGCCCACGCTGTACACTGCTCGAGCGTATGCTGCGTCGTGTCCTCAGGGCAGTAGCTGCAATGATGGCAGCGGCGTCCGGCTCCCTCCCAGCGACGCGGCACAGGTACCTGCCGAAGCACAGACAGAGTTACTTTAGTATTAATAATATTTGTAGGAATCAGAAGGGATATACTTCTGTTTATTTTCCTGGTAGGTGAAGTAAAAAGCATTGTTTCTCTCGGCAGAAGTACAGATTACAATCTTGCGTAATTTGCGTTTCTCAAATGCAAGCTCGTCAGTACTGTCTCTTTTACCCACCATCTTTAGTGAACATTCTATCATTAATCTCACAGGTATATATTGCATTCGATTTTATTAGTACTTTATTCTTCATACAATTTTTGCTGCAGTGGTGAGCGCGTGATGGGTCTGGTGCAGGGCGGCGCGGCGAGCAGCGTGGTGCGCGCGCGGCCGGAGCTGCTGTGGCCGGTGCCGGCGCACTGGAGCCTCGAGGACGCCGCCACTGTACCGTTTGCCTACGCACACGCCTTCTACTGTCTCGTTATAAAGAGAAACTTGCAACCCACTATGAGTGTTATGGTACACGGAGGTGCCGGGGCTCTGGGACAAGCAACAATAGCCCTTGCTCTGGCTCACGGCTGTCAAATATACACAACCGTCAGTGACATGCGGAAAAAACATTTCTTGCTTAAATTATTCCCAGGATTGAAAGGTAACTACAATACTGGTATAAAACCACTTTTTAGCTATACTTCATTTAAACACCAATATTTTATATTGATTTCTGACATTTACGCGAATATTATACATTGAAATATCCGTCCATGGTCACGGGTAGACTGGACGCTGTAAAGCGATAAAATCCGTAAAAAGTGGTTTTATTTCAATGTATTATATTCACGTAAATGTCCGAAATCAATATACAATATTGGTGTTTAAATGAAGTATTATAATATTACGTAACATTCATGTATTATTATTTCTTTTTGTGTTTCAGCTGAAAATGTTGGATGTTCTCGTGATCACAGTTTTAGAGATTTGATCTTAACTAACACGAAAGGGAATGGCTGTGACATTGTTATAAACTCACTAAGAGGAGATTTTAAAGAAGTGAGATATAATAATAATAAATGTATTTATTTTCTCTTCACAAAAGTAGGCTTACATTATAATAATCTAATAGAAAAGTTTTAATTTGTCTGAGACTGATGCCCGAGAAAGGTATTCTGAGAATACCTGTGTTACAGGTCATCAGGCCCCATGATCTACATAAATAGTTAAAGCTTTTATTAGACTAAGTGACTTATGAGATACATAGTATAATTCGAAGAGATATACAAAAACATGAGTGATTACTAAGATAACCCATTGTGTGCGTGTGGTGTGTGTGTGTGTGTATGTGTGTGTGTGTGTGTTAGTGTTTAAGGAATTATGGTTTACAAATTGGGAGTGAGTTTGGTCAGTATACATGAGCTAGTGTGATACTGGAAGCGTGTTAGTGATTAATTAAAGAATTCATTAAAGTTGATGTTCAAAGTTAGCAGTTTCTCCGATCTCTGATAATCTAGTGTTTTTAGCCATTTGGATATTTATATTATTTATTTATTTATACTTTATTGTACACCATAATAATAAATACAATTAAAGTACTTGATGCAATAAAAAAACATACAATGGGTGACCTTATCGCTAATTGCAATTAGCGATCAGCGATTGATATTGTCAGTTTGCAAGCTGTTTTAAGTAGTGGGTATATTGACAAGTGTGTGTTAACTTTATTGTAAAGACTAGCTCCTGCCCGCGACTTCGTCCGCGTGGAAAAGTTACTTTTAATTAGCCTATATGTTATTCTGATGTATAAATAATAATACTGTAAAGTTTCATCAAAATCCGTTCAGTAGTTTTAGCGTGAAAGAGTAACAAACTTACACACAAACTTTCGCCTTTATAATAATGTGTGAAGTGTGATGTGATATGCAACCAGAAAGCAGTAGAAGTTATGAGAGATACTTGTATGGAAAAATCTTATAGTACAGACTTTACCTTTTTTGCGCTTATCTTTATTTAAATTTGGGTCATATATAAGTTGGCTATGTTGCTTCATTATGATAGCTAATATAAAGCCTTTCTGTTAGAATATCCCAAATCTTATAGAGGTCTATAGTTCGGTAGCGTAAGGGTAAGCCTGCTCCAACTTTTAGAACAGCTCTTTGAGCCCTTTCAACCTGAAGTAGGTGCACTTTACCTGCACCGCCCCATATGCTAATGCAATATGTCATTGTAGAATGGCAAAGGGCGTAATAGACCATTTTGAGGATACTCAGATCGGCCACATCTTAAATATATAGATCAGCTTACGCAGCCTGGAGACTTGTTAATGTGTAGCTTAAAAGTGAGCGCGTGATCTATATGCACTCCAAGATATTTAATGCTATTTGTTCTTTGGAGGGGTGGACATAGACAATGTAAGTTTGCAAAATGAGCACAGGTGTGAACAGTGATATTGAGACTTGTTCCCACAAGTCTCAACATTATGGAAGGAGATTTATTTTGGGTACAAAGGTGATATACTTAGTTTTGTCTATATTTGAGGTCAACACATTTTGTCTCAGCCATCGGCAAACTTTGTCAAAACCAAGTTGTGCGTTATGAAATATTTCCTCCCAATTCTTTCCGCAAAAGAAAAGAGCTGTATTATCAGCAAATGAAAGTATTTTTCCCTGTTGGAGCTGTAGTTGACAAAGATCGTTGATGTACACTAAGAACAATGTAGGTCCAACGACACTACCTTGAGGAACACCGTATTGAATACTAAACTCATCGCTTATCCACTGACCAATTTTAACACGTTTTTTCCTGCAACTCAAGTAGTCCGTAAACAGTTTTGTAGAGAGACAATTGTATCATAACCAGCAGCGTAGTAGAGACCGTATCGAAGGCCTTGGCTAAGTCCAAAAAGACCGCCATGCACTTCTTTTTCTTGTCAATGTTGGTTACGATAGCGTTAGTGAGTTCATGAACAGCTTGGTCAGTGGAGTTACTAGGGCGAAAACCAAATTGAGCTGATGATAGTAATTCATTAGATTCAAGGTAGCCAAGAAGACGCTTGTTCATCAGTCGTTCTAATATTTTAGAAAAGGTGGGAAGGATTGAAATTGGTCTGTAGTTGTTAATGCTGGTTTTATCTCCTGCTTTGTAGATAAGTTTAATGAGTGCAGTCTTCCATGCCTGAGGAAAGACACCAGTACTAAAGGCAAGATTGCAGATGAATGTCAGTGGAGGTGTAAATTTATCTTTGTAGCGCTTTATAATAGAAGGAGATACTTCATCGACTCCTACTGCAGCATCCTCTCTCAGGCCCAGTATTTGTAGTTCAATCTCTTTCTCCTCAGTGGGTAATAGGACGAATGAGTTCACCGGTGGAGTATCGGTAGTCGTTTGGTGGCTAAAACACAGACTGTCATATTTAATTCTATCCGCCAGAGATTTCCCTACGTTAGCGAAAAATGTGTTTAGAATAGAATAATCTTTATTGCACACCATGATAAGGAACAACAATTGGATTTAAATTAAGGGTACAATGGCGGTCTTACCGCTAATAGCGATATCTACCAGACAACCTTTGGATGGACAGGAAAAAAGAGAAAAATGTGGGGGTAGTTCGTGGTGCACTAAATAAACAAATAAAGTAATTATTACAATGAAATACATAAATACAGTACTTAGACATATATGTAGATAAATATATATGTCAAAACAGAAGGGAAAAATCATTAGTAGACTCATCACCGCAGGACATTATGTGGGCGTAGATATTTCTTATGACAGAATTGAAACAAGTAGATAGGCCAACTTGCTCTTCACTTTAACACAACGAAACATGAGACAGTTCTGCGCGACTGTATCGGAGCAGAGTCAGGCAACGAATGTGCACCGCACTGTCCCGACCGATAACGACACGGCTCTGTTAAGCACCTCCACTCTACATCACGCGATGTGTGACGTAACAGCGAGTTGTAGCCAACGTCGGCTAGATGGCGCTGGCGTTCCGGAAACGATACGTTTGCGACATATTAATTTAATATATAAATATATATATATATATATATATAAATATATGTATATATAATGCAATATTATATGACGTTAACATACGTAAGTTGTAAAAAGTAGCAGCGTACGTAGCCTAAACGAACAGCATAAGCAGCAATATCCACCCATACACAAAGGAACGGATATAATGAAAAGATAAAGAAAAGATAAAGCCTCAAATTCTCCGATGATCTCAAATACCTTTTATGTGTGTCATGCAGGAACTTGAAACATTCTTTAAGGTAAGAGGGGGTAGCGGGATTAAACAAAATACTATAAAGTAAAGTTATTTAGAAAAGGAAAAATTCGACCGCGGGCAGGATTCGAACCTGCGTCTTCTGGTTAGGTACACCAGACGCTATGACCACTAAGCCACCGCGATACCCACCCGTCATGTCGAATTTTTCCTTCACATACTGAATTTACGTCTTTATGGTGACGTCAGTAACACCTATTGAAATGCAAGTTTTTGCTTTTCAACCGACACAACTTACTTTACAGTTAGTTTAATGTCGAACGATGCCACCTCACCTTCTAACTATCTTTTTGTATATTTTTGGCATTTTCCATTTTTCCTTTTCTAAATAACTTTAAAATCTTAGCATGGAAAATGCCAAAAATATACAAAAAGATAACTATAAAGTAAAGATAAAATATGAGCATTCCGACGAAGGCGAATTGGAAGCCACTCGAGCTTAGTACGAAATTCGGCTAAGTGATCATATTTGCGTAAGCCAAATATAAATCTGATGCAAAAATTTTGAAGTCGCTCAAGCTTATCTAATTGTGCTTCAGTGAGATCAGGATAATATGCATCGGCATAATCAAGGATAGGAAGAAGAAGGGATCTGACAAGCTCAATTTTGGTGGCAGTATGCAGAAAATTACGTAATCTTCTCAAGGATCCACCTGCAGCAAACAGTTTTCGACTAACTTCCTGGAGCTGCGACTAGCTTCCATGCAAGATTTTTGTCAATAAAAATCCCCAAATTCTTAACAGAATTGCTGTAGGGAATTGACGTCCCATCAAAGACAATCTGGGGAATTTTAGAGAAATCAACCCTGGATGTTAATAAAACCCGGGGCTGCCGATAACAATGACTTGCATCTTTATGGGATTAACCTTTAATCCGTAAGCCGCACTCCATTCAGATAAACAAGCCAAGTCAGTTATTTATCATTTTAACTGCTTCCGATAATTCTTCTAAAGGTGCCTGAGAATATATTTGCAAATCATCTGCATAAAGGTGGTAGAATGAAAGAAGTTTATTGGAGATAGAATCAATAAAAATTGCAAAAAGAAGAGGAGAAAGCACGCCCCCCTGTGGTACGCCAGCTGAAGTATCGCACCATGAGGAAAAATACCCCTCGATACAAATACGTTGGCGGCGGCCACACAGGTAACTTTGCTGTTGGAGATATGTTAAGAGAGCTAAGAATACATACATACATACCATCACGCCTGTATTCCCCGAAGGGTTAGGCAGAGGAGTACTAATGTACACCCACATTTCGCAGGTATGTTTAGGTCCTATGTAATAGGGGGCGAGCCTATTGCCATTAACCGCTAAGAATACCAATTAGAATATCGAAATCGACGGTGTTAAAGGCGTTGCTGAAATCGAGTAAGGCCATCAGATTCCCATTTTCCATACCCATTCTAATGTCAGCAGTAATGTTTATGAGGGCAGTGACAGTACTGTGTCCAGGACGAAACCCGGATTGGAGAGGATTCAGGAGGTCGTTTTTACGAAGGAAGATGCTGAGCTGGTTATGGGTTAGGCGTTCTAGGACTTTAGACAGGAAAGGCAGAATGAAAATAGGACGATATTCAGAGAAAACCTTAGGATTGGACTTTTTAGGCAGAGGAGTGATTTGGGCATCTTTCCACGTAGTTGGAAAGACGCCGCAGGATATGGAATAATTTAGAATATGGGAAATCACTGGGAGGATTTCGTCAAGGATAGGGAGTACCATCTTACGGCTGAGCAAATCACTTCCAACTGCGTTGGATGTGATTGATAATGTGCTACTCTTGACATCACAAGCAGAGAAATGATTAAAGAAAAATTGTGAGTAATCGGGAGTTGGAAGAGGTGAAAGATAGTTAATTGTATTAGCTTTTGTTGTCCCATTGCATTGGGATGAAGAAGAGAAATGTTGATTGAGCAAATCAATGTTGACGTCCCTAGGAATAGAGTTCTGATGCGATTTTCCAACTCCCATAGATTTAAGGAATTAGCGCTATGTTTAGGGTTGCCTGATAAAATAAGGTTGGAAGAGTTGTCCGCCAGCTTTTTGGTTAAACAAATGTTAATAGTATCCTACAATCTTTTAATATTATGTTTTGTCTTTTCAGTTTCCCATTTTTCGTAATTTCTTTTTTGTTTTTTTTATACAAGCATTACAGTAGTTCCAATAGCGTTTGTATGTTTTTAATGACTTCATCATCCGGGTTCCTCTTCAGTTTCTTGTACAAGTTATCCCTGTTTCTCATGCATCGTAATAAACCATCAGTAATCCAAGGCTTATTTATTCTTTTTCGATTTGGTACCTTAACTTCTTTGGTGTCTATCTTGTATTGCTTTGGTAGTGTATGAGATAAGGAGATCAGCAGCCATATTAACATTATTACAGTGGAAAATGGGTTGAAATCTATTGCTTCAATTGCAGTGTCTAGCTTCACATAGTCAATGCGGCTCATTGTTTTGCTTTGTTCTATAGTGACGCCTACACTTTCATGTTCGGTTATGGATGACTCAATTATAATACATGTTGCTTCTAGTTTAGTTTTGAGCATAATGTGATCTAGACAGGTGTATCCATAAGTTGGTATGTCATGACCTGGCAGTATAGAATGGCTTGCCAAGACGGTAAGATACTCGAAGGAGCGCTTATCTTTGGTATTACAGGTAATGCCAATATTTATACCACCACAGAGTACAATATTTTTATAGTTAAATAGCTTACATAGAAGGACATCTAGTGATGTGATATAGTTATTTGTATTATTTTGTCCCGGAGGCCGGTAAACACCTATAATACAGACATCCGCATTTATTTTTAATATTAGGCAATTAGCATCAGCTATTGAGGGTTCTTCGGCCAATATATTAAGTTCGTTTTTGTAGTCATCATTTTGGGTTTTATGTGAAGTCGTTGCAATATAATTGTAGCCATTGAGATCCGGTACGTTGTGTGTGGATGGAAGCGAACACTCCGTTAGGATCAATATATTCCAACTTATTGCTGATCTACTGAGAAGTGTCATGAAGTTCGGCATGATACGCTACGTATATTTTGACACAGTATATAAATATATCTTTTTGTATATTTTTGGCATTTTCCATGCTAAGATTTTAAAGTTATTTAGAAAAGGAAAAATACGACCGCGGGCAGGATTCGAACCTGCGTCTTCTGGTTCGGTACACCAGACGCTATGACCACTAAGCCACCGCGATACCTACCCGTCATGTCGAATTTTTTCTTCACATACTGAATTTACGTCTTTATGGCGACGTCAGTAACACCTATTGAAATGCAAGTTTTTTTTTTTTTTACTTTTCAACCGACACAACTTACTTTACAGTTAGTTAAATGCCGAACGATGCCACCTTACCTTCTAACTATCTTTTTGTATATTTTTGGCATTTTCCATGCTAAGAATAAGACGACGCTAACCAGAAGACGCAGGTTCGAATCCTGCCCGCGGTCGTATTTTTCCTTTTCTAAATAACTTTAAAATCTTAGCATGGAAAATGCCAAAAATATACAAAAAGATAGTTAGAAGGTAAGGTGGCATCGTTCGGCATTTAACTAACTGTAAAGTAAGTTGTGTCGGTTGAAAAGCAAAAAAAAAAAAAAAAACTTGCATTTCAATAGGTGTTACTGACGTCACCATAAAGACGTAAATTCAGTATGTGAAGGAAAAATTCGACATGACGGGTAGGTATCGCGGTGGCTTAGTGGTCATAGCGTCTGGTGTACCGAACCAGAAGACGCAGGTTCGAATCCTGCCCGCGGTCGTATTTTTCCTTTTCTAAATAACAGTATATAAAGTTTTTTTTTATGTTTAGGTACATTAGATTCGACGCCCTCAATATCGCACTTAATTGCCTTGTACGGTTTACTGATTCTATGTTATATAAATCCGTTGGACATATCTTAGGGAAAATTAATCGTTTTATAGGTGTGATTGTATAGTGTGTGATGGTAGCTGAAATGTATATGTGGTTAGTATTGGTATCAAAGTTGTGGCAGTATAAAAGAATTTTGAGTGCGTGAGTTGTATTTGTTTGGTGTCAGTTGTTAGGTATCCAAGAATTTGTAACAATAATTGAATAAGAATTTATACTAGAACTATTGACGGGTATTTAAAGTAAATAAAATAGGATATGTTAAAACAAGGAAAAATGACTGGTACTGGAATAAACCAGTTTTTTAGTCAGGAACCGAGTTCAGCTTCGTCTTCTATACGTTTGGCAATTGACCCTCTTCTTCTTTTATATACACTTTTCCAAATGCTGTCCATGTAGCTGCAATCTTCTTGTTTTTAACGAGTTGTCTGGCAATGTAATGGAGACGTCCTGCTTTGGTTGTTAGAACTTCAGTAATAAATACTGGCCGCGAGTTGCCTGACAAATTGATATGCTGCGTGCTCAACTGCGGTTCCTTATTATTACGTTTAGATTTATTAAATTGTTTATAAACAGATACGATCGATTCCTTTCTGTTGGTACCGCTGAAGTCTATGATAATAACCTCAGATTTGGTGCGGTAAACATCTTTCACTTCCTCGACCAATATAGGAGTTTCAGGGCTTATAAGTGCGCCAACGCTTTTAATAATATTTAGTATTGAATATTTATTTTCGTTGATTTGTTTGGGTACATTGCGTATCTCAATGGAAGAACTCCGAGCATTTCTCTCTAGTGATTCCAGTCTATTTTCTAATGTTTTGACACGTTTTTTATAATCGCAGTTATCCTTTTCCAGGGTGTTTATTTTGTTAAGTAATTCATCATATTGACTGGACATATAATCAACAGATTTTTGAATATCTTGGTTTTGGTTCACAATACATCGATGGCACTATTCAATGATACGAATTTCTGTTCTTGCTGGACTTTTAAATTAGAAAACATACTTTTTATTTCGGTCATAGACTGGCCAGGCATCTCGGAGAATTCATTAAAAGTGCGTTTTTGTCGTTTAGTAACATTGAGAAGATCTGTCCTGTCTTCATTCGATGCCGTGTAAAGGGCCGAATCGGATCCGTAGAGTATATAAGTAGTTGTTTGGTTAGAAGATGAAGGCGAGCGGTGTAGCGACATTTTAATTATTGATATTTTTTTCCCCTGAATAAGTATTTTTAGTTAGTAGTTTCAAGTCAATGTCGAAGAATATTATTAGAAATATATTGTGAAGTTCTTGAAAAAACAGAAAATGCCAAGTCGCTTGCAGAGGTTTGAACTCGGTGTTGCAGTGAAGTTCAGCGAACCCTCTTATCCGCTACGCCAGCTGAACATTAGGAGTGTAATATGTATATGTAATATAAGTAATAGTTTATATTCAGTTTATATTTTTCGGGGTTTTATGTATAAATTTAAGCTTTGGATTAAGTCTTGTGTAACGTTTTTAAACCATTACTTATCTTTTTCTTCCAGGCTTCCATCTGTTGTGTCGGAATTCAAGGCATCTGTTTAGATGTTTCTCAACATCACAATCCAGATGAAGATTTTGTCTATGGAATGTCACATCTCTGTAAAGAAAGGGCTTATGCTAGCATCGATTTCTCCACAATATTTGAAAATATGAATGATCTAAAAGTAACAAGTCTTACATACATGTTCATAATTATATGTAAAACATATTTATTATCTTTATCTTTGGCTATAATGTTTGGTAAAGTTCAATATGTAGCCAAGTTTTAGCAACATTATTAATAATCGCGTCATGGTCCTCTATGAAAGCGGATGGACAGGCACAAACGGAGTTTTTAGTGGGTGCGAGTCCTACAGAATCTCACCGTGTCTACGTTGAGATTTTGTGGCTGTGGCTGTCATATACGCACAGGCATTTTCTCTGACAAAATAAAGAAGTTATGTTGAAAATCCTTATTTCATTTGATTAATATAATTTCTTGCAGATTTTGCACAGACTGTTGAGCGAGGGTATAAGTCGCGGTTTCGTTCGTCCGCTGTCGCGCGTGACGTACGCGCCGCACGACGTCAAGCGCGCTTTTTGCCTGCTGGCGGCGAGCCGCCACCGCGGCAGAGTGTTGCTGCGTATGCGAGAAACATCAAAACAAGCTCAATTGAGGTACCATTATGTTTATAAAAAATCTGTTGTTTGATATCTTTGGTTGTTAATTGATCTACACGACCACACAACACGGAAAAAAGTGACCAATTACAGTTAAATATTTTAGAGTGTAATAATTAGTATTATTAAACAGCGCTTCTGCTACCCTTTTCTATGCACCTTTAAATTAAGGAACCAAGAAAAAATACAATCATGTTAATGTTAATGGTTAGAACAGTATTGAATGGAGAACTTACTTTACAGATTTACCTGTAAAGCGGATCTAAATCATCTAATATTTTGCAACGATAACACTCTTGGACTGCTGTTGGCCGATAGACTTGTGGAACGAGGTGCTAAAAAGCTATGTGTACATTTCAGGCAGCAATCAATAACTTATCTTCAAATGAAAATTCGGTACCTGAGCCACTATTTTTTCATTTATTTTATTATTAATATTGTAATCTGATTGATATGTCTAGGGCCTAATTTATAGATTGCAAACGAAAAACTTTTAAAGTTTTCACTCGAATTGATTCCAGAGGAACCTCTAAATGAGGCTTTGTAGCCCCGAGATAAGGACTTATATAATAATATTTTATGGCGATTTTGCCCAAACTCGTAGAACAAAAGTTATTAAGCCCTAGCATATGTCTACACTTCGAACAATTCCGCAATCCCTCCTATTTTATATTTTGATTGTTTAGGTCCTGGCAAAGTTCTGGTGTTCAAGTATCAGTGTTCACTGACAATGTATGTGAAGAAAGGAATGTCATCGCAATGTTAAATAATGTTACAAACCATGGCCCCTTGGAGGGAGTTTATGTGATTGTAGGCGATGATCAGCACGACATTCAAGAAGCTTTATTGAGTACTTTGGATTCTGTATCAAGAAAATTATGTCCAGATATAAAGTAAGCTATTTTCAAAGGTTATTTTCAAAAGTTTCCACGTTCAAGACAAGCTCAACGTTTAATATTCTGTTTGAGCACATTGCAACGTGCAGGTTGGTCTTTTTCAACAAAGACCAAACCATCTCTCTTGCAGCAAATTTTGTTCTTTGTGAGTATTATTATGGTTCATCATCATCATATCAGCCACAGGAGGTCCGCTGCTAAACAAAGGCCTCCCCCATAGACTTCCTTAAAGACCGGTTATAAGCCGCCTGACTCGCAGCGACCTTTACCAGGTTGTCCGTCTATCTCGTTGGAGACCGTCCCATGGTGCGTGGTCTCCACTCAAGAACCTTTTGTTTGTTACCTTTTGCTAGCTTCGTTAGCTCTCTGCATAAATTACAAAACAAATCACGATAATATTTAGAGCAAGTGGCAATATTATACCTACTTATGAGATATAATTAATATTATATATTATTTATTATATTAAGTTTTCCAGTGTGAGAGTTTAAATTAACCTTGAGATTCCATTGATGTAATGTATACGTTTGTTATATGTTAATGTGTCATGTACTTTTGGCATGATTCGATTTTCAAACTTCTATTTCAATATCAACGTCTCGGTAGACTCAGAGTACCTACATCATCATATTTCAGAGGTGACACAAAATTCTTGTTAGCTTTATAAAACATATTTATAAATTAAGAAGAAAGTTAACAAGAATTGCATATAAAGATGCAACCATGATTATGACAATTAATATCTACTCAGTAAAGTTATTTTAAATAAATCATAATTATGGTGTTTTCATGTAATCAAGAGTAGTTCTAGTGGTCGTAAGCGCGACTGCTGAGCGTAAGATCCCAGGTTCGCTTCCCGGATAGAGCAAATTGCTATAGGGTTTGGATTTCGACATGGACACCGTCGAACTTTGGATGTAGATCAGTATACCACTACCTAAACGTTCGGGGGATACAAGCGTGATGGTATATTATTGTTACGAGCTGGGGTTCGGGATAAATTAAATGTTACCAATTTAACCGACAAACAATCAAAACTTTAATTATCCACACGAATACAAAACACAAATCACCAGTATGACGCTATACTAGTTCACTTCACAATTCACTATCGCACTGTAGTCGCTTCGTAGTTCGCTTCGATCTTCACTTGTCCGTGTCCACAATTGAACTGCCTTGCCGGCTTTTTTTTTTTTAGGTCGGACATAGTTTTTTGCTCGAGGGAGCTTTAAAAACTTAACCGGACTAGGTGGCGAGGCACCAAATGCCTCCAGCCAGGGGCAACTTATAAACTAAGCAACACAGCTAAGGGCGTCCCCTGCGGGACTCGAACCTCGGCTTAGGGCGTTGCTGGGGGGGCAGCTAGGGACGGCTGGATCTGGGTTTAAATTATTTTGGGGCGAATTTAAAGCTACTGGCTCGGCACGGGCCGGCTCGAGCAAGGGACGGGGAGGATGACCGTTAAGGGGTCTTCGCGACGGACCTCGCCGGCGAGGACGGTATATCGGGCGGCGTTTTGGTGCGTGTTTTTTGAGAGTGCTAGTCACTCTGCTTGACTCCTGCGCTAAGGTGATTTGGTCGTCAGGGTAAGTGAGTGCGTGCCTTGGGCGGCGCACTCTACTTATCTGAGAGGGTTTGTAGTCTACGCTACTGACCACAAGGGGATTAGGGTGAAGGGGGGCCAGATCGAAATAGCGCTTAGAGGCGCGTTTCATGAACTGCTTGATGGTGGGCAGTTTTAAGTCTAAGTGGAGGTCCCTATTGCGCACATACCACGGGGCGCCCGTGGCTTTGCGCATAAATCGGTTTTGGAGGGTCTGCATCCTATGGATAGCGGGACTTTCTATGTGAGCGAATACGACACTCGCATAGGTCATGATAGGGCGAATACACATCATGTAAATTCTCACCTTGTATTTGAGGGAGAGTTTACTGCGTGCATTGAGCATGCCATGTAGACGTCCTAGAGCAAAAGCGGCGCGCGAACGCACCGTTTTTATGTGCTCTCGGAACGTAAGTCGGTAATCTAGAACCACGCCCAGGTATTTGGCTTTCTTTTCCCAAGGGATTTGTTGGCCGAAGAGGGAGATGGGTTGGGCTTGAGCGGAGAGGTCGGAGCTCTTGTGAAAGAGAACCGCCGCGCTCTTTGAGGGATTCATCTCTATTCTCCATTTCCTGAACCAATTCCCTAGGGCATTGACTGAGGATTGGAGAATTTTGGTGATGTTTGTTAGGCTGATGCCTGAATAATATATAGCCGTGTCGTCAGCGAATAGAGCCAACTGCGACTAGGATCTTTTTGGAATATCGCTGGTGTACAGCGTGAAAAGGAGAGGGGAGAGCACGGAGCCCTGAGGGACTCCGGCTCGGATAGGATGAGGGGACGAGAGTGTGCCGCCCTCTATACGATAGCGAAAGGTGCGATTCGACAGAAAATCTCGAATGATGAGCACGAGACGGTCTGGCACGTTGAATGAATATAGCTTGTAAATCAAGCCATTGTGCCAGACCTTGTCGAAGGCTTTCGCCACGTCGAAGAAGAGCATGCCAGTCGTCATACCGCGCTGGAATCCAGCGCTGATATGTTCGACTATGCGATGCACTTGGTGGATACAAGAGTGTTTGGTTCGAAAACCAAACTGCTCGTCGGGAATGAGATTATGGGATTCGGCAAATTTCTTTAATCGGGCATAGATAAGCCGCTCATAGATCTTCCCAAGGACTTTGAGGAGACTTATGGGGCGATAACTGGAGGGCTCAGACCTGGGTTTACCGGGTTTAGGGATACCGATGACGGTAGCTTCTTTCCACACTTGTGGGAAGATGTTATTATTTAGTGCCGCATTGAAGATGGCGGTCATCAGAATGATCAGGGAGGCGGGGAAGAGCTTAACCACCTTGTTTGTGATGCCGTCTGAGCCGGGGGCTTTCCTGGGTCGTAGGTTCTGTACGATCGACCGGACTTCGTCCGCAGTGACGGGGGGGACGGGATCGTCTGGGTTGGGGGCGGGGGAGGGAGTAGAACTTGCGGGGGCCGTAGAGTTATCAGGGGACAGCGAGAGGGCGACTCTACGTTCGACTTCGGCGTTCACCTCATTGAGGTGGGCCTTGTCTACAGGTAGAGTGCTAGGCGAGCATTGTGCCTCTAGACTGTCGGCTAGGCATTCGGCTTTTTCGTCGTCGTCAAAGGCGGGCCTTTGATTAGGACGGTTCAGAGGGGGCATTGTAGACTCTTGATCGGACTTGAGCTTCCGGGTCAGCTGCCAGAAGGCCTGATGGGTGGGCTCCAGGTCCTTCAACCAATTGTCCCAGCGGGCCTCGCGCAACTCATTTATGCGTTTCTTTACAGCACGCTGTAAATTGCGCATGTGAGCGCGGTTCGGCTCGCAAGGAAAATTGTCGTACGCTCTGATGGCCGCGTTCTTCTCCGTCATCAAGCCACGCACATCCTCCGGCAGATTCCAGCGGTTATCAAACTCCTCTGGAATCTGTCGTGAACATTCGTTCAACAGGGATTGTACGTGGTCGGTGAGGGAGTCGATCGCGCCCGTCGCGTCGGCAACTGACACAATAGAGTCGGGGATGGCATCCAGGTGAACGGATGAAGTCGACTTGAGGCGTTCCTCGAGTTTCCTCCAATCCGTTATCACCTTTGTTGGAGCGGGCTGACCTGGATCTGAGGGATCAAGTCTGGGGCCTAATACTAGGATCACAGGTCGGTGGTCAGAGTCTAACTCTTGTAGCGTCTCTAGAGAGCGTAAACCTAAGTTTACGTTCTTTAAGAGGGCTATGTCGAGTACGTCAGGTCTGTGGTTTTGCCTTGCCGGCCCCTTAGGACCGCTATTTATATCAGAAAGTTCCAGAATCGAATAATACCGAAAATGCTACAAAAAATTCGAGTAGGTACTCGCGCGCGCCTATTGTTTCGCGGGCGTTGACCTCAGCCTATTGTTTCGCGAGCCGCGTGTCCTTGAGGTATTGTTATAGGCACTTATAGATATAAGTACCTACCTATACCTACGCGAGTGTCGAGATTAAACTTCCACGTGTTTCTAGAACCTTCGTGAGCCATCTCAGTCGTTCGTATCCGGCGTAACACTGGGCAGTGTATGCCTCCTAAGACATGCTCGTCCCGAGCATTATTAGATCCGTGATATCGTGCCAAGTGATCCACATAAACTATCTTCGCCGCACCTCTTTGTCCCTTTTGTATTCGGTAGGTGACATCGTTGATCTTAGTCACGACTCGATAGGGACCGTCCCATTTTGGCTGTAACTTAGGTGACTTTCCTTTGCTGCGCACCGGGTTATGTAGCCACACTAGCGAACCTTCGTCGAAGCCTTTATTGTTCATCTTGCGGTCGTAGCGGGTCTTCATTTTCTCGGACGTTTGTTTGCCTGATTCCCTGACATGCTCATATACAACATTATTATTAGTAAATGCGAAACCTGAATATAGTTTGTTCAGAATCAGTAACTGAATCGATTCCAATAATTTTTACATCATGTTATATTTTGTCCCAAAAACATTTAAAAAATGTTACGAGTAGGACACCGAGCGACACTAAGTACCTATCCGCAATCATATGCGCGCAACACAGGTCACTGACACTGAGCGGTCAGCGCGGGCGCAGTGGGGCGTGCGGGGCCCGGGGGTGAACCTACCAGGCAACCACTTCAGTCGCCCGGCAGCTATAGGGAAGTGTGCACGTATGTCGCTCCCGTTCAGATAAGTAGGTACAAAACGAGAGCGCGACCGCAAGCGCAAGCATTTCGGTTGATCTGTACCTATCGTATGTAAAAAGCATAGGTAGTGTTCGTTTAAGAAATGGTACGTACAGTAGAGGTTTGTGGTGATAACGCGAGCGCGCGGCAGTTGTGTTTCGGTTGACGTGTACCTATCGTATGTAAAAAGCATAGTGTTCGTGTAAGAAATGGTACGGATACTAGCGGTTTGTGGTGATAAGTGATAACGTATTCCTGGCAGTGCGGCACGAGGAGCTATCTGACATTAAAGTATCGTCACACACATGAACACACGTTTTTATTTGTACCTACAGCCTGTTGTGGTTAAGTAGTGCGATGTTTAACACTTTTCATCCATTTTGAACTAAAAGTGTTTGGTATAAGGTGCAACATATCGCATTGACTACATTTAATCACTTACGGCTGCATTTACAAATAAAGTACTTATTAATGTCTACCTACACTTGACCATTACGACAGTTCAAAGACAGGAAGTGTGATGGAAAATGTGGAAAGTGTGATGTATCATCAGTTAAATACAATGCAATCGGAAATCGCCGTACGGTTAGGTACCTACTGCCACATTATTATCAATGAGCGCCGCGACAACGCGGGCGCGGGGCGGCGCCTGCGCGTGATGAGCATGTTTTTGTACGGACAACCAGGTAACTTAACAAGCTTATAACTTTGTGATTTTTCATGATACAAGTTTTGAAATTTTGTACATAGATTATTTACATAAAAATACTAGACACGTGTTTCAGGTTTCGCATATACTAATAATAATGTTGTACATATGTCATTCATTCTAGTCCGTAAGTCGTTCGCATAATCAGTAACACAGCGGGGAGTGTCAGGGGGGATACCAGTGATGAGATCTGCAGGCAACCGTAGTTCTCTTCCGAAGTTCGCGAAGGCTGGCGTCACCGTCGTACTTTCGTGAACTGCACTCCGATATGACAAAAGGAACGGCTGGATGTGCTAGTCCCAGTCTCTCTGCCTGTTCCCCACAACTTTCGCCAAATATCTCTCCAAGGTCTGATTGAACCGTTCAACCATTCCATCAGACTGTGGGTGGTACGAGGTGGTTCTAGTTTTATGAGTACCCATGACTCGACACGTCTCCTGGAATATTTGAGATTCAAAATTCCTTCCTTGATCACTGTAAATTTCTAAAGGTACTCCAAATCGACAGAAGACCTCATGGACCAACTTATCGGCAACCGTCGAAGCTTCTTGGTTCGGGATTGCGAACACTTCCGGCCATTTTGTGAAGTAATCCATCACAACCATAAAACACTTGTTCCCACTTTCACTTTCCGGGAATGGTCCCGCAACGTCTAGAGCTATTCGTTCCCAGGGTGCACCAACGTTGTAGACCTTTAATGCACCTCTGCTGCGTGTGTGAGGCCCTTTGACCGCTGCACAACTCGTGCATTTACGACACCAGTCTTCAACGTCGTTTCGACAGTGGATCCAGTAGAATCGCTCTCGAATCTTTAACAAAGTTCTTTTTACTCCTAGATGACCTCCTGAACATCCATCATGATAAAGTTGTAGTATATCTGGGACCTTAGCTTTGGGGACTACTATCTGCAGATGGCTCTTGTCCCTTTTAGCATTTTCCCATTTACGGCACAAGACACCATTCTGTAACAACAGACTGTCCCACTGCGCCCACTCTTTGTAACTGTGCTCAATGCTGCAACGTCACTCCATGTCGGTTTAGAGGCACCAGCTTTCATCCACTCGAGGATTGGCTTGACATCTGTGTCATTTTCTTGAGCCTGCTGTAAAGTTCCCTTCCACTCGTCACTAAGGTCTGTTTTCAGCATCCTTACCGGAACTGCTTCCTTAGTGTCCTGCCTGACACAGTGCTTGCATGGTTCCGGACAAGGTCTTCTTGACAACGTATCTGCGTTACCGTGAGATCTGCCACTACGGTGTTCTATTATGAAATCGAACTCCTGCAGAAGCTCAATCCACCTTGCTACCTGTCCTTCCGGGTTTTTAAACTGTAATAGCCACTTCAGTGCAGCATGATCCGTTCGCAAGTGGAACTTCCGCCCCAATAAATATTTGCTGAAGTGCTGTAGTGTCTTAAGCCAGCAATTCCCTCCTGGTGACGCAATAGTTCCTTTCAGGCTTTGACAGTGATTTACTGAAGTAACCTATCACAACCTCCTGATCTCCTTTTCGTTGTAACAAAACACCGCCAATACCAGTATTACTTGCGTCTGTGTCCACTATGAATTCATTTTCATTGTCAGGGTAGCCCAAAATAGGTGTATTGCACAGACGTTTCTCCAACTCTTGGAAGCACTTTAGCAACTCGTGTCCCAGCAAAACTGTGACTTTTCCTCCGTCAGTTTGTGTAGAGGCTTCGCTACATCCGAAAAGTTCTTCACAAACCGTCGATATTAGGAGCTCAAGCCCAAGAATGCTCTGACTTGCGTCTTATCTTTTGGAACTGGCCAATCCTTAACAGCAACTATCTTCTCTGGATCGGTTTCAACACCTTTTTCAGAAACGACGTGTCCCAAAAAGCTTACTTGATGTTTAAAAAATGAGCACTTTTACGAACTCAACTTTAGGTTGGCCCCTCGGATTTTTGAAAGGACACGTTCCAGGTTTTGAAGGTGTTCATCAAACGAACGGCCCACTACGATGATGTCATCTAGATAGACCAGGCAGGCGTCTCCAATTAGGCCAGTGAGCACTAGTTCCGTAAGCCTCTCGAATGTGGCAGGAGCATTGCATAGTCCAAACGGCATGACTTTAAACTGCCACAGACCCTTTCCTGTAGAAAATGCTGTTTTCTCTTTATCTTTTGGGTCTATCTCCACTTGCCAGTAACCACTTTTTAGGTCTGACGTCGTAAACCATTTCATTCCTGTCAATGTATCCAGTGTGTCATCAATCCTTGGCAATGGATAGCTGTCCTTCTTCGTGACATCATTCAATCGTCGATAGTCTACGCAGAAGCGCATACTACCGTCTTTCTTTTTAACCAGCACCACAGGAGAGCACCATGGACTAGATGAAGGCTCTATTACACCATCCTTCACCATCCCCTCAATCATGGTCTCCACTTCTTTTTCTCTTGCAACTGGCAGCCTTCTGGGTCTTTGACGAATTGGTGGCTCATTGCCTGTATTTATCTTGTGCTGAACCAGACCAGTCTTTCCTATATCAGCATCATTTGATGAGAAAATATCAGCGTATTGAAGCAACAACTTTTTAGCCTTGTTCTTTTCTTCTTCAGACAGATGATTTTGACAATCTTTCAGGAGCGTCGCAACGTTAAACTTAACGTTTTGTATCTTATTACCAGCACGTTGATCTTGGCACCGTCGCATCCGCACCGACGCATCCAGACTACTTCTTCACAAGTACCCATCAATGTGCCCTTCTTGATAACTTGCTGCTTATCGCTTGAATTCAATATGCGTACTGCTGATACATTGGTAGCCTTCACCAACGTTCGTGCCATCTTCCATGATAAGTCATCGTCCAACCTTTCTATGAGGACACATCGATTTTTTAGTCCAGATCACCAGATCTGATCATTTTGTGGAAGAGTGACTGGGACGATTGTTTCCGACTTAGGGGGAAGAACAATCTTCCTTAAGCAGAACACATTCCCAGTAGACGCACCTTCCATAAAGATTTCTTCTGAACCACACTTCAATACTCCTTGGTTAACATCGATCTCACAAAAATGCTTTCGCATAAAGTCCAGTCCCAGAATGCAGTCATCTACTATATCGGCTACGATGACATTATGCCGATATATTGTGTTACCAAGTTTTAATTCCACCTCCTTCTCGCCTCGGACGGCTATGTGCTGACCAGTAGCTGTTACTAGTTGTATATGATCACGGTCACTGGTGTAATCCCCAAGAACCCGACGTGCTAACTGAAAATTCACGACCGTGCGAGAAGCTTCAGTATCTAGTGTCAGCTTACATGGTGTTCTGTTGACTTCGCCTTTGATGATCAGGCTGTTTCCATCATGGGCTTGTGAGATCGAAATCCTTGGGGCTCCTTTCACACCAGCCAGCACCCGCCCCACAGTCCTGGCTTTTACTCGTTTCCCTGTTGTTCCTCGGTGGTGGAACTAACCGCCTTTACTTTCACGCTTTGCCCTTTTTCTCGCCACGAAGTTCCTTTGGGGCAATTTGCTCGCAGGTGTCCCTTCTCACCACAAATGTAGCATCGAGGTGATCCTACACCTTCCCTTCGACCCTCGTTACGCTTTGGACAACCCACCTGATAGTGACCTTTTTCCCCGCAGAGGTGACATGTTGGCAACATGAGTTCTCGAATTCTATGTGCCCGATGGTCCTGTCTAACTGCCTCCACTTCTAAGGCCAAGGCATCTTTAAGGGTTTTGTGGTGTCCAAGATTCACAGCAGCTCTGACTTCTAGGTCACGAATCCCATTGACGAACGCCTGGACCAGATTTCCATCGATATATGCAGGTGTCGACTGGTTGGCTTTCCGGACCAGCTTTTCAATTTCCACAGCCCACTGCTGTAGTGACTCGGTGCTACGCTGTACGCGGTCCTTCAACTGGGCACGGAACACGTATTCCAGGTGTACGTCGCCGTATCTAGAGTCCAACGCCTCAAGCAGCTGATCGTAGGTCCTGTCGTTGCCGAGGGCCTCCAGTACCGTTAAAGCCTGGTCGCGGAGACATAAGGTGAGTGCCGTCATGGCCTGACTTTTGTCCCATCCATTCGACTTCATGACGGCTTCAAACTGTATTTTGTAAGCCGACCAAGAGGAGGTCCCGTCAAATGGCGGCACTTTGAATCCACGAAGTGAAGGCATCGTGGAACCACCAACCACAGGAGCCACAATTCCGTTTCCTGCCTTGAGATCACCTAAAGTCTTCTTTATATCAGATATTTCCACTTTGGTTTCGGAAATCCAACAGTCGTGTTGCTTAACTTGCTCTTTCACATCCTTGAGCTCTTTGCCAAATGTCGCTTGAACATCCTTTAAAAAGTGCATTTGGTCGTCTTTACCACGCTGTAATTGCTCCTGCAATTGACGCGTCTGCTCCTCCTGCTTACGGGCCTGCTCCTCCTTTTCTTTTTGCAGCTGCTCCCGCAGTAGGCGGGCCTGCTCCTCCTTGTCTTTTTGTAGCTGCTCCCGCAGTAGGCAGGCCTGCTCCTCCTGCTTACGGGCCTGCTCCTCCTTGTCTTTTTGCAACTGCTCCCGCAGTAGGCGGGCCTGCTCCTCTTGCCGGCGGGCCTGTTCCTCCTGCTTGCGGGTTTGCTCCTGCATCAGCGCCATCAAAGCTGAAAAGTCAACGGCAGGCGCTGGAAGGGCTCCAGATGGACCAGCGACTGGATCTAACGTCGGCTGCCGTTGTGACGGAGAATCTCCAAACCGTCTCTGGTCCATCTCTTGCTGCCGCTGACTTCTGGTACGAATACCGTCCGTATCTTCCTTCGGTAGAACTGGCATAATTTATCCCACTTCTGACACCAATTGTTACGAGCTGGGGTTCGGGATAAATTAAATGACACCAATTTAACCGATAAACAATCAAAACTTTAATTGCTCACACGAACACAAAACACAAATCACCAGTATGTCGCTATACTAGTTCACTTCACAATTCACTATCGCACTGTAGTCACTTCGTAATTCGCTTCGATCTTCACTTGTCCGTGTCCACAATTGAACTGCCTTGTCGGCCCCTTAGGACCGCTATTTATATGGCTCAGAAAGTTCCAGAATCGAATAATCCCGAAAATGCTACAAAAAATACGAGTAGGTACTCGCGCGCCTATTGTTTCGCGGTCGTTGACCTCAGCCTATTGTGTCGCGAGCCGCGTGACCTTGAGGTATTGTTATAGGCACTTATAGATATAAGTACCTACCTATACCTACGCGAGTGTCGAGATTAAACTTCCACGTGTTTCTAGAACCTTCGTGAGCTATCTCAGTCGTTCGTATCCGGCGTAACATTGTGTTATCATGACTGTTTTTAATAGGTACTTGTTCGTACATATAGCGCTTTTCCTATTTGTGGGTGACACTATTTCTCTTCCTTGCATTTACCAAATCAAATTCAAGATCGCTGTGTTTCTAACAGATATTTTGCAGTATTTAATATTCATAACAATACGATTGGGAAGGAGGTATGTCTTCGCCGTCTCCGCAGTCAACTGCCGGCAACAATGGTGACGCTGCCTGAACTAAGTCTTGTAAGTATTCCAAATATAATTATCAATTTATATTTTTGTTTCTTTTGCAATGAACTGGTTATTTTAAGTAAAAATGCCTATTATTATGACAACTTTCGAAAATCCTTATTAAAGTGTTCAACCGGAATGCAATCGGAAGACACGTAGATAAAGAAAATTGAGTGTAAATCTATGAGTTGTTGTTCTAGGGGGCGAATAGCGAGGGCACTATGTATCGTGCTGCAGTGAACGTGATGGAGAACGCGCTGCTTGGTGCTGACGCTGTAGTTCTTGCACACTGTGCGCATACGCAACAACACACACTACTGCAAAAAATTATTGCACTGGCTGGTAATATATCCATCTAAGTAATAATGTGTGCAGAGACGAGGTGTATTGCCCCTCCAACCAAAGGGGAATACAGGCAGGTGTTTTGCCTGGGGCGAGACACGGCTCGACGGTTGATGTCGGGCGGTTGTATATATGCAACTTGCGTTGCGAATGTTGCTTGCGGGATTCAGGATCTGTCGTAGTTCCATGTAGCGCTGTAGATGGCGCTACATCGCTATCATACAATATAATTTTAATAGTTATTGTTTAAGTTTATTGTGCTATATTTATCACTTGGTCGTTTGCAGATATCACTATATTGGAGAATACTACTAATAATAAGAGTTCTACTCTAAAGGAATTGGGTATGGAAAACGATAAAATACAATCAATCCGTAATTTCCTGCGGGTCCACTATAACCTTGTCTATGAAGAGAAAGAAATTCCTTTGTTAACAGTTGACAGGTGAGTAGAACTCTCCAGAATTCATATCGATATTATATCTATAATTATACTATTATATTGAGCTGTGTTGTGTTTCTTACGGTGAGTAAGGTTGCCAGTGCTCCACGAGGAAACGTTGTGTTGGCAGTGGGGGGACTTTGACCCTTATACTGCCAACCCAACTATTCCTCTTTCAATACAGCGTCGGCAACGCGCAAGTGATACTCCTGGTGTTGCAAGCGTCTATAGGTTACGGTAACCGCTTACCATCAGGTGGGTCGTGTGCTTGTTTGCCACCTTAGTAGAATAAGAAAAATATATTATATATAGAATTATCATAATTTGTTTATTGTTATTATATTAACCACCTCATGTGTATATTATGGAATGCATTAAATATAATTAGTTAGGAAACTTATTCCAATAAAAACCGGTAATAGATAAAGACATTGTTATAAGTGTTGGCAGGTTTTGCTAAGGCTATATTTTTCGACATGAGAAGCTTGAGTTTCAGAGATCCTAGATAGGATTTGATCGAAGAGGGTCTTACCAAGTGACGTAAAGAAAGCATTGCATTTGTTGAGTGATTCGGTTGGGTTGTGTGTATTGGTGACTAATTTATGTGTGGTTTTATTTATGGTGTTGTTATTGTAAATTGATTTTAAACTTTTCCAAAGTCGTTGTGGGTCATTTTTATTTTCTTCTATTAGGTGACTTTTGTATATAGATTTTGTTTTTTTAAGCAGAGAATTTCAAAAATTTCTGTATCTAGTGTATATGAGGTGTTTCATCTTATCGTCGGGATATGCGCGTGAAATAAGGTGAAGCTTATCGCGATGCCTCATGCATCTTATTAGTCTCGGAGTAATTCAGAGCTTGATGTTAAATTTACTTCGACTTATTTTAGTTTTGTATGTGTGAGTTTTTATTATTTTAGAAATGTTGTCGGACAGGGTGTTCACAGCGGAATTTGTACAATAACTGGTTAGGATATCAGCCTAAGTTAGATTATTTATGTCTGTAAGTACGGCATTTTCGTCAGTTTTATCTTTCCATCTAGGTGGAGAATCGGTAAATTTAGTTTTGTATGACGTAGCTGCCATTACTAGGTCGTAATCCGTGATAGAGCATTTATATATTGCACCCATAGATTCGTAATTGGACTTGATAAAGATGTGGTCTAAACAAGCCTGCGCTCTTGTCGGCTTAGCTATTGCAGACAAAAGACCGTGTGATGCAAGCATACACAGGTATTCTGTAGTTTTGTTCCTGGAAAGATTACATATAGCGATGTTTATGTCACCAATTGTAAGTACTGTAGCGTATTTATTGAGCTGAGTTAGGGTGGTGTCCAAGGAGTTGGTAAATGAGTCTGGGTTGATAACAGACGGGGTTCAGTATATCCCTAATACGGCAGTCTCATTGTTAATAATAACTAGAAGGATGTCTGCGTCTACGATATTAGGTTCAGTAACAGAGATTTTAAACTTAGTTTTTGTGTAGATAACGATTCCTCCATTTTTATTTGTTTGGCGTAATGTTCTTGACCCTGAGTAACCTGGTAATGTTTCAAGTAGTGTTCCTTCGTTTAGCCAGCATTCCGTCAAGACGACTATATCAAAATCAATGTTGAGACGTTTAAAAGCAGTGCAAAAGTCATCAAAATTACGGTGATAATTCCTTATATTAAGGGAGAGTACTTTAAAGTTGTAAGTATCTAGTATTTGTTCCTTGCATAGTTCTAGTTGATCATACGTGTGACAGTCTATTTTTATATTTTCATCAATATCTTGGATCGTGTTAAATAAAGCCATCGATATAATCAATAAATAATAAATAGATTGTGATCATTATCTGAGCTGTCATAACACAGACAGGAACACTTGTCTGGATAGTATGAGTGCAAAATGTCATGCCATTTTGTGTAAATAGGAAGTGATATGTGTGCGAATATACTATGAGAAGGATGAATTTTTGTTTACTAAGCTTGTGGAATACCTATTCTAATATTTTGGTGGTGTGATAGTGTGGGAGTGTGTATGTTGGTAGGTGTAAGACTGAGTAATTTTTGTGTACCTAGCGATTGGCTGAGTGTGTGTGTAAGTTACAAAAATCAATCAACTTACAATCTAGTATTAGAAATATAAGTGATAAAAGAAAAATAGTATAGAATTTTTGAAAGTGAAAAACAATATAAAGTTTGTACTCCTCTACTGGTACTGGTGTTCCGAGATCGTGATTAGGTAGAGGTGACCGGGGCTGGCGAATCGCTGCTCGGAGAGGTTCTAGTCCAAAGTGACGGGCAAAGTCTTGTTCATTCCTGATGGGGACAGCTGGGTTTCCTTCTTGCTTTCGTATGAGAATAGATCCGTTCTTGATCCAGCAGAACTTATATCCATGCTCTTTAGCTGAGGTTTTAACTGAACGAAATAACAGCCGATTTTCTCGCGTGAGTCGTTCATTACAGTATAGCTTTCTCGTGACACCTTCTATATTAATATCAGAAGAAGTTATGTTGCGTCTTGTTTCACGTTTGTTTCGTCGAACAAATCTGATAGCTAACAGCCGGGGGGAACTTTCGACGTTAGTAGATTGTTGGCGGCGGGGGCCTACTCTAGTTGTGAAGAAGTCTTGCTCCTCTAGAGATACACATATTTTGCTAGCCATAACTTGAATAATGTGTTGCGGGTTTTCATTCTTAAACTCATTTATCCCAGAGATCTCTATCTCGTTCCTTAGGTACGCCTGTGAATTGGAGTTTATTTGCTCTCGCAGTTCATAGATGGTGTTATTTAGAGCTACAATTTCTTGTTCGCGCTTCTCTAGTAGCTTGATTCTCGACTCGTTATCATCAAGACGAGCGTTTCATTGAGTAAGGTGAATGGTAAGCGTTTGGATAAGTTCTTTCAATTCACCCACATCATCGCGTAGGAGCTTAATTTCTGAAGTAAGAGTGCTCAAAGGTTCTGGTCCTGGGGGTTGGGTTAATGTATCATTTGGGGTAGTTTGTAGTGAGTTAACCTTACGACGTTGTGTGAGATTGTAGTGGCCACCTGTCTCGGGAGTCTGCAGAGGGATGTTAATTTTATCTTTTTTGGGGTATTTCGGTTTACACAGGGGACAGACCCAAGTGCTTTTCATCTCTTCGGATGGCTTGGAGAGGTTCACGCAGATATAATGGTATACCAGATCGCATGTCGAACATTTTACATGAGCAGTTTTAACAGGCTTATTACAATTTGCGCAGTTATTCGCCATAATTTAGACAAAATGTAGTTGTAATTATAATGAGTAGGTGCTATTCCGGGTAAATTTTTTGCCTTTCTTCAAAATAATAACAATAATTATATCAATCTCGTCATTCGGTAGTGCACGTACGGTGCACATTGCGACGCAGGTCTTCGGATGTCTCACTGTAGTGCGACAGTGACGATATTATTGTTCGGACAGCTTGTTTCTTTTACTCGAAGTGAGGAGGAGCTTCCTCCCTAAGTCAAAGTCAAATATTTTATTTCAATTAGATCATTAAAATAGCACTTTTGAAAAGTCAAACTAGTTGCACCGCGATTAGATAAAGAAACAATTTTTTTATTAACATGCACTTAGCACAATCATTGCACTTTCGAGTCTATTTATGTTAGTAATAAGTTCAATATCGTTAATGTTATTTTAATTTAATTTCGGGAATTGTTTTAATAATTCGGTAACACGTCTACACCTTACAAGGCGGCTCACGCAACCACTTTATATTATAATAGTTTTTCAAAATTAAGTATTTCTGTCGTTCAATTTTAAATTTATTATTTATTTTATGGTACTCCAACGACTTATTCACTAATACATAAGAACAAAGAATTATATAACATAACAAGACACTGAATTTGTCAGTTACAGGAGTACACAGCAATTACATATACATGGATTTACAAATTAATTGTGTGCACGCAATGAAGGCCTATACAATTTAATTAGAAAATAATAAAACAGATTAAAACAGATCGATTAATTATTTAAGTTAAAATTTAATAGATTATTTATTGTATCTCAATATAATATTATAATGAAGAAAAAAAAATAATAGGAATGAATGGTAGTGAACACAATTACACATCTTAATTTCAAGGCACTTGTTCAATTATTCCAGATTGGCGGTGAGTCTAAGACGAACTTGTTGTAGCGAGTTAGAGATGTCGATGCTATTGGTTCGTGTAGCTATTGCATTATAGTTTCCCATTAAACGGTTTATAGGTGCGGTGCTGCCTAGATTTGTGCGATATGCTGTTGTAGTAAAGGTGTTTGTAATGCGAGTAGACCTAAATGTTTTGTGTCGTGGTATAGTGATTCTTATTGTTGATAGGATATCTGGAACGTTTGCTAAACCATTTACAATTTTATAGAGCAGAATCAGATCTGCAATAGTTCTGCGATGTTCAAGGGATAACATTTTAAAGTGGCTAAGCCTTTGGGAGTAAGTAGACTCTCTAGAGCAGCTTGGGCATCTAAATCTTAAATATCTGGTAAAGCTCCTTTGGATACGTTCTATTCTATCTATGTGTACACGATAGGAAGGATTCCAGACCGGAGACGCATAGTCCAGTACACTTCTCACAAGGGTATAGAAGAGTACCTTTAAAGTCGAAGGAGACTGGAAGTCGCGACATATTCTTTTTATAAAGCCAGCCATTTTTGCAGCTTTAGCAGTGATGGTGTCAATGTGGTTTATAAATGTGAGTTTAGTATCGAGAAAGACTCCCAAGTCTCGAACCGTGTTGACCTTTTGAAGTATTATCCCATTGAGTGCGTAAGATGTAGGTGTTGGGTTTCGATTTTTAGTGAATGTTATGTGGTAACACTTATTGAGTGTCATACGGTTTTTTAGACACCATTTATGGATTGCGTCTAGGTCAGCTTGCAGTAGCTCAACATCAGTATTTGAATTTATGTCTTTATAAATCTTCAAATCATCAGCAAAAATAGAGCAGTTTCCATATTTTATTGAATGGACTATGTCATCAACAAACATCAAAAAGAGAATAGGGCCTAGATGCGAGCCCTGAGGTACACCAGAAGTAGAGACATAGAGTGATGATTCAAATCCTTTGACAACTACTCTTTGCTTTCTTTGTGCAACATATGATTTAAACCAGAGGAGTAGTTGACCGAATATTCCGCATCCCTCAAGCTTTTGTAATAGTATTGCACGGTCCACTTTGTCGAATGCACTACTAAAGTCGGTATAAATAGAGTCTACCTGGATGCGAGAGTCCATGAATTTAGTTAGATTGCTGACATAGTGAACCAGATTAGTAGTGGTGGATTTATGACTACAGAAGCCATGTTGTTGGGGCGCTAACTGAGGATTGATATGTGATGATAGTAACGGACATAGCAGGGATTCTAAAAGTTTAGCAAATACTGAGAGTATTGACATAGGGTGATAGTTTTGTACATCAGTAGAGTCCCCCTTTTTAAAAATCGGTACAACGTTTGCTATTTTCCATTCTGAGGGAAATTGTGATGTTGCAATCGAATAATTGTAAATTATTTTAAGCGGAAGAGATAAGCTGGTAGCGCAATTATTTACAAATACAAGTGGCAGCCCGTCTGGCCCTGGCCCCCTTTGCAGATGTTGAGTTTGTTTAGTGCTTTTAAGACTTCGCGCTCTGTAAATATAACTTTACCTGAGGCGTGTTGATGTAACTGGCGAGGTTCTACTTTCGTTGCAGCGGATGAATTGCTAAAGGAGTAAAGGTATAAGCGAGTGTGTTGCAAAAAGATTGCATACGTCTTCTCCGCAAGTTGCCTTTTTATTTCCCAAATGCATTTCGGAGGGAATGTCGTTGGACTTTGACTTTTTTGCTTTGACGAAGGACCAGAAGAGTTTTGGATTGTGTCTTATACTCTTTTCAGTGCGCTTGTATAATTTTTATAACAGCTTTTAATCATGTTTTTAGACCTCTCGTCTAATAGTCTGTATTCCATGTGGTCTCTCGGATTTTTATACTTTTTATAGCGTTTTCTTAATTTTTCTTTTTCATTAAGGAGACCGATGAGAGGTTTCGTAAACCAGAGAGGATATTTGTCGTTTCGCGTTCTAGACATTGGGATGTGTACATCAATTTTTTTTTTAAGTGCCTGTAGAGCTCAGATACCATTGCATCGACGTCGTAACAGTCAGATAAAGTTTTAATCCAGTTAATGTCGCTAATCTTGGCAATGATTAATGTGTAATTTACTTTTCTAAAATTGTATTTAACTACTTTGTTACTTTTCAATAAGGGTGGGGAGATACTGTCTAAAAATATTTCTAAAGGTGGGTGGTAGACGTCTACTGTTGATAGAGGGTTATTGCATTCACTAACGATTCCTCCATAGAAGTTGCAAAATATTAAATCTAGTATTTTATCATAACAGTTTTTTACGGAATTTATTTGCATCATATTACAAAATGATATAAAGTCTATAAGTGAGTAACCTAGCGTGTTAGAATAGTTATTAGCAATTGTACTAGAAGTATGGGATTGAATCTAATTTGATTTCCAATTAATAAAACTAAGATTGAAATCACCAGCTATTAAGGTGTCGTCGCCAATAGTGTCAATGACGAAAGAAATTCTGTCAAGGAATGCATGCAGTGTACGTTGTTGCACTGGTGGGGGTAGATAAACCGCACAAATATTCATGTGTTGCATTTGTTTTTGCTTCATGTTGCAAAAAAATACGTGAAGTATTTTTTCTGCAAATACCATTGTGTTCCTTGTTTAAAATACGATATGGTTTTTTCCATGCAAGTATTTTTTATTTCGGGTGTTTTGTACCAAATACTTTCATACTTGTAAGTATTTCTCGCTCTCGATTGTACAAAATACTTTCATACTGCAAGTTTTTCTTGCTCTCAATTGTTAAAAATACTTTCATAGGAAATCGATCCGTGTAGCCTTATAAATAGATAATGCGGAAAAAATACTTGGAAGTTCAAAGTATTTTTTTTTTGCAAATACGATTGTGCACTTTCTTTGTATGACTGTAAGGATCGATTTTCTATGCAAGTATATTTAATTCCGGTGTTGTGCCCGGGCCGATCCGGCAAATACTTCATACTCGCCAGTATTTCTCGCCCATACCAGGGCGCCCTACTTCGATGCAAAGCCCTGGTTTTAAAACCTGGTAAAGTAAATACGTCTCATCCCTATACAGCGCTGCTGTATATTGACATGGCTGTATTGGCTTGCTGCTAGCGAGTAATACACTTTGTATTTGGGTGGCTTAGGCCGGCCGCTAAGCAGTGATAGCCTAGCGGTATGACCATTGGACTGCCAAGTCGAAGGTCTCGAGTTGGAACCCAAGACACGCACCTCTGACTTTTCGAATTCATGTGCGTATTAATAATTAATTATCACTCGCTTAAACGGTGAAGGAAAACATCGTGAGGAAACCTGCATACCTTAGAGATTTTTCTCGACGGTTTGTGAAGTCTGCCAACCCGCACTAGGCCAGCGTGGTGGACTACAGCCTAATCCCTCTCAATATGAGAGGAGACCCGTGCCCAGCAGTGGGACAGTATATGGGTTGATGATGATGAGGCCGGCCGCTATATGAACTGTAACCGTGAGGGTTTGTTCGGTTATCTGTACTGATAGGAATTACCATTTGTATAATGTACCTACCTACTATTTTAATTGTGTAATAAAACCCTTATAATTGTTTAATGTTTATACTGACTTGTTTATCCCAATAAAATGGGAACTCGAAACTCTGACGATATACCGCTCAGCACTCCTGATCCTACAATAACCATAGTACAATAACCTCCTTAAATATTTTTCAGTAATTAAAAAATAACGAAGAAGGTATAAAGTGTTTTTATTGGTAAAAAATTAAACCAGTTGATGTTTAAGATGAAAATAAAATCATCAAGCATCATCTATTAATGGCTCGCGAGTGTATTGTTATTATTCTACACTTATGTACTTTTATGTAATGTGAGTGTAGAATAATATGTATTGTTAATTTATTTTTAGGATACAGAAACTAGAAAATTCGATCGTCAAATCAGACTTCGATGATGTAAGGAGCTTGTCAATTTTTTTTACAAACGTAGACTCTGATGAATTACTGGCAACAACTGATATAGTCTTTTTGCCAACGCTTGTTAACAGTGCAATGATGGTAATAACCTTTTAAAATTTATTGACTTGTAACCTACATACATTTTATTTTTATTTTTGTAACGATTTTATGAATGTATTGGTAATTACTATAATGATTACAGAGAGATGACGAGTTTGATGTGAGCCAGACACACTTATGTATAGTACCGGGTATGGAAGGTCACTACGAGCGGTTCCGCGTGCTGTGTGAGCGACTCAAGCTGTCAGCGCTAGTGCTGCAGCCGGGACTCGACCGCCCGCACGAAACCGTGCTAGAAACGGCTGAGAGATATGCTGAGGTACATAACTATGCAAAACAAAACTTAAATTTATCCCATAATTATTCGGTTAAATTTGTTGATTTTGGTGGAACTTGTTGATTTTGTAATAGGCAAAGTTGATGAGGGTCAGAAGTGTGTCGGCGTCTTCCTGGACCTAGCAAAAGCTTTCGATACAGTTTCTCGACCGATACTACTCGCAAAACTTGAGTAAATCGGGGTTCGAGGTCTGGCCTTGGAGTGGTTCCATTCTTACCTAGAAAATCGCAAACAACGCGTTCACGTCGGAGAATAATAACAGCGACTATACAGGTATCAATTATGGTGTGCCACAAGGCAGTATCCTTGGACCTACGCTCTTTCTGATATACATAAATGACCTTTGCTCCATGAAACTTCGTAATGTACGTTTACTTTCGCAGATGATACAGCCATAATTTTCCACTCGAGTACATGGAGTGATGTCGTTTGTGTAGCCCAGGAAGGGCTTAATAAAACGTCTTGCTGGTTCGAAAATAACCTCCTGACTATTAATTCTGGAAAGACCAGAATTGTCACCTTTAGTCCTTCCGACAGATCTGCGCCAGCTCAACCTCTCTTGATAAAACTCCATACTTGTAACACCAAGAATATTAACAATAATTCCAGCTGTCAGAGTCCAACGATCGAACAGGTTCCGTACATTAAATACCTAGGAATATTGATCGATGAACGGGTCGCTTGGAAGGTTCAAATTGATGCACTTGTGAAGCGGGTAAAAAAACTGTCACGCAGTCATATTTAAAAAAATTAAGACTATCGCTGACCCTAAACTAATCCGTATAGTATATTTTACCCTCTGTCAATCTATATTAAATTACTGTGTGCCAGTCTGGGGTGCTGCAAATAAAACATTCCTTATTAAGCTAGAACGAGCTCAAAGAGCGAACTTAAAAATAGCACACGGAAAATGTTGGCGTTTTCCCACTAACACCCTGTACCGGGATTGTAACGTTCTTCGTGTAAGGCAACTGTTTATTGCATCAACCCTGCTGCGATTCCATAAGTACGCTAAAAATTTAGCTCGTAAATCGCACAGAATGTTGAAGTGGGACCGACCAAGAGTACGTTCTTCTTTTGCTCAAAGATCAGGTGCTTTTCTTGGTCCATTCCTATACTCAAAATTCTACAGTTGTAACAAGAACATACTTAATCTAAATTACTCGCGGTGTAAGAATTCAATATTCAAATGGCTCCACCCTAAAAACTATGCGGAAACTGAAAAATTAATACACACAGACTTTTAATAGACATAATACAAACATTGAATTAATATTACGCACGCACAACACACACACACACACACACACACACACACACACACACACACACACACACACACACACACATACACACACACATACACACACACACACACATACACACACTCATGAACACTCGCACGCACATATTATACAGACACGAGTTCATACAGATTGCTATTGCTAGACACCACTTATTTAATTGTAACATAATTATACTACTATTGTAACATAAGCATTGCTTGTAACAAAAAAAAAATGCATACACATGAAACTGGGAAGAGACTGTACCCCACGACACAGGGAATCCTAGTGTGGGGTACAGGGATACAGTAATAGTTACTAAGTAAATTAGCTTTAAGTGAAATTGTTACTTGTTTTAATATTGTACTTGAAGTGTTTCAATAAATGATTTCAATTTCACTTTCAAATAATGCATATGATACGGGTAATGCTAGATGATTGAGTAAACCTGGGTTTACCCGGCTTAACTTAGAATCACCTAATGAGTTTGGGTTATGTTCGAATCAGGATTTACACCCGTACACATTGGTCTACCCAACACTGGCAGGGTGGATTACCCAATACTCCTTGGATTATTCTAATTTAACCCGGGTAAACCGAGGTGTAAACCTAGATTAAATAATTAATCTTCTAGCATTACCCGTAACATATACATCTAAAATACCGCCTTACCGATGGAAACAAAACTTTAAGTAGGTAATATAAACTTGATTTTTTTATCGAATGAATTTTAGTGTAACTTTTATCAACCAAATACTGTCTGGATTCATCCTCCATCCTCTTGGCGTTTTTTAACACGCTTCTATTACCTTGGCTTCGTATCTATGTAACTGAATCTTTGAACGTGGATCTCACCCCCTTCAAAACGTCGGATAAATTTGAAACTTTGCACACTTATCGAGGACCAATGACAAACAACAATTTAAATAGTTTGTCCCATTATCCTTACCAGGATCTTCAGGATTAGGCACTTTGGTTATGCGATCAAAAAAAAAGTTATTACGATATAAAAGTAAAAAATAATAATTTTAATGGTCAAATCAAATCAATCAATAAGTGGCAACACTAGCGCTGGATACATTACTCGCGTATTTAAAATTCATAAATAATAAAAGTTACTGTATATACATAGGTATCATAAAAAGTGATGCAATGAAGTGTAGTGACTACAAGTTCCAAGCGATATTATTTGTGACTCATAATATTATGTACAATAGTGATAAGACAGTGATTAATAATACATATGTGGAGAGGCGAGGTGTGTTGCCCCTCCGACGAAAAGGGAGGATCCTCCAACCAGGCGGGTGTTTTGCCTGGCGGGCCACGGCCCTGACGGTTGATGTCGGGCGGTTGTATATATGCAACTTTCGTTGCGAATGTTGCTTGCGCGATTCAGGCCTTCGTAGTTCTATGTAGCGCGGTAGATGTCGCTACATCACTCCCCCCCGAGACCGGAGGTCGATGATCCAGATGAGTCAGCGGTCAGTGCGTCTGAAGAGCTTGCCAGTGCCAGGAGTGCGAGTTCCAGTGAGTCGGAACGGATGCCGCGTAGTCCGCAGTGAGTCGGGACTGTGAGCGGTGAGTGCGATGAGTCCCCAGTGAGTCGGGGCGATGCTGCGTAGACCTCAGTGAGTCGAGGTAGTGCAGTGGAGCGTAGCGAAGCGTAGTGGCTGGATGCTGCGTCGACCAGGAGAGATAGCCTCTGCTTGTTGACCGGCCGAAGTGCAGTGTGCTGTGCCAAGTTGCTGATGTCGGCTGAGGGTTCTGACCAGGCTGCATGTCTGCTGCAGGCATGTGGTCAGGCTGCCCGTTGAAGCCGGAAGAGTGCTGGCTGGCTATGTGACTCGCTGCTCGATGCTGTTGATGGCTGCTGTGAGGGGAAGGTGATGACGAAGGTGCTGGTCTCCGGAAGGCTGCGCTGATGTTCTGCTCGGGGTCACCAGTGTGGAAACACTGGAATCACGTCGGGGTCACCAGTGTGGAGAGGCGAGGTGTGTTGCCCCTCCGACGAAAAGGGAGGATCCTCCAACCAGGCGGGTGTTTTGCCTGGCGGGCCACGGCCCTGACGGTTGATGTCGGGCGGTTGTATATATGCAACTTTCGTTGCGAATGTTGCTTGCGCGATTCAGGCCTTCGTAGTTCTATGTAGCGCGGTAGATGTCGCTACACATACGTACTGCAGTTCCAAACGTTAATTTTATTAGTAATTCGTCTGTGTCTGTTAAATCACTACATGCAAATGCACAACTCAAATCAGACTTGTCAAAGGCAAATAAAACGATCGAACTATACAAAAAAGTTACTGTTGTAAGTTGCTAGTTTACTCGGCGTACGCCACGATTAGATGATAAGTAGAAAAATTCTTTGAGTAGCCCAATTATCCAATTTAATTTAACAAATGATATTTTCTCAGGCAAGAAAGAAAACACTAAACAGTTTGAAGAAACAACTAAAAATTGCAGTGATATCGTCAGTAAACAAGAATCTATGGAAACTCGGCCAATTATTGGAAAACGGAAGCTCTGTATTCTAACAAATTGTAGTGTGATAGAAAGATTACAGGATATGGATTACACATTAGCTGAATGTAGCGACTACACACCTGCATGTATCGACTGGATATTTTCACGTAGTTAGATAAGTCACATTTTGATAGTAATACGCACGTGCCACATTAGTAAATAAGGTTTAGTTTTACTCAAAATAAACAGACACAAATACCATCTCGTGGCTCACTCCCTTGCCAAACATCGGCAAATTGGTGACCCAGAGCAGCGCAGCACTCTTCCGACTTCTTATAAGTTAGGACGAAGTTGCTACGAAGAATCAGAACAGCGCCAATTTCAAAAATTATTGTCGGAAATGGACCTGGGTGATCAAAAACCTTCGCAACTTTTACGCAAGATGCAAGTACTCGGAAGAGGCAAAATTGGCGACGAAACTATCAAGCTTCTGTGGATGAGACTTTTACCGCCTAACTGACGGCGGTAAAAGTCTCCACAGTCCTAGCGGCCACGGAAGACATGGACATCGACAAGATGAGCCAGATCGCCGACAAGATCATAATAAATTCAAAAATTACCGAGGAGTCAGCAATGAACGGAAGCAAAACAGACGAAAGCGCAATGACATGCGTTTCAGCACAATTAGAACTAAGCTCAATTCAGCGCGATCACAGAAACTATCGACGCGATCCGAGTTATTTCAATCGTCAGCATTTTCGTCAAGACCAAGTTCAAGAGCGAGCAGTCGAGAAAGAAAACACTATAACAAATAACAAAATGGAGAACGTAGGTCATGGCACATGCATGACAAAAATATACACATCGACCCAGGCAGCGCGTCATCACAACCATCAGCAAATTCCACACATAACTTAATCAGCAAGTTAAAGGTCACTACGATGTTTATTATAATATCATGCCGCACGATTATTTTTCACGACACGAAGTATATATTTTTTTTTTAAAGGGGGTTGTGCCCGATTGTCACCTTTTTGATAACTTGTCTGTTTTTTATTTTATAAATATTGTCTATTTTCGAGAATATTTTGGCTTTTTCATCTGATTAAAAACGTGAATGACGAAAAGTGGATTTTATTCAAAAATATTTCCGAATATAGGCTTTAATCCAGCCGTTCGGTAATAGGGGTGTATATGTAGCGACTACATACCTGCACGTATCGACTGTATATTTTCACGTAGTTAGATAAGTCACATTTTGATAGTAATACGCACGTGCCACAATAGTATATAAGGTTTAGTTTTACTCAAAATAAACAGACACAAATACCATCTCGTGTCTCACTTACTCCCTTGCCAAACACCAGCAAACTGAACAATTTAACTTCTGTCGTTACATCACACAAAACTGTGGAGTATTGAAAATGTTAGCAGATATTAAAACCAAGCTGCGAAACTCTTGATCCTGATGGGACATGATTAAAAAAAAGGGAAAATTGTTCTGAGCTGGTAAAATTTATTCAGGAATGTTTACAACATATTATATTTCATACAAATATAATATTATGTGTTCCTACGTATATGCGGAGCCCTTATATTTAATTATAAAATAGAGATGTTTAATAGTTTATTAGCCATCTATGTACAATACTATAAATAAGCATATATTTTTGATTCGAATATTATTCGAATATTAATTTTGATATAATATCTCGTATGACATGTTTTCCTACAAATCTGTAAAATTAACAATTACAGAATATATATTATATGTATAAAAAAATTATGCAACAAATACTTGTCGACTTATCAATATTTCTTTATAACATTGACGCCACGTGTAGTATTTATGAAGCAAGAAGTGATATTCGTGAATGCACTATAAAACCGCAAATTGCATTGAATTCTATGAGTGACGCTCTGTCTGCTACACCAGACTTACATTAATCTGTTGACCATGTATTTGCGGAACAATCTAAAACATTTTATCGTTAACTGTAAACATAAAAATATATTACATCAAAACATTAATAGCGTTTTAAGTAAGTCAGATCTTTTAACTTTAAATCTCGATTCTCTTGTAGAACAAGGTATCCTAGTTGATGTAATATGTTTAACCGAGCACAATATGTTGAAAGATTACACGAGAGACACCAAATTATTATTCATAGAAAATTACATACTTGCAGCCTCTTTTTGTCGTAAAAACCGTCATGGCGGTGCCTGTATTTTGATTTGGTTGCCATTCACAATCATCTTGAGTTCAAAACCTTAGATTCTATAGAAAAATATGGCGTCTCTGGTATAATTGAGTGCTGTGCCATAGAACTTACATTGCATGGTCCAGTAGTAGTGTGTATTTACAGACCACCTCGAAACGACAAACCAAATTTTGAACTATTTTTTGCTATATTTAATGACATATTTGTTACATTGTGCTTCACAAAAAAACCGGCCAAGTGCGAGTCGGACTCGCGCACCGAGGGTTCCGTACAAACCTATATATAATATAATATTTTTGGGACATTTTACACAAAACTATCTTGTCCCAAACTTGTACTATGGGTACTAGACAATGGATATAATACTTATATACTTTTTTTTTGTATATACATACTTATAATACATAAGAAACACCCAGACAAACACAAATACTCATGTTTTATCCACACAAATATTCGTGTCCTGTGGGAATCGAACCCACGACCCCATGATCAGCAGTTCGGCACCCGCTAGACCACAGAGGTCAGACGACCTCTGTGGCAATCAAAAGTATACCTACATAGACATGTAGGTATACTTTTGATTGCGTTGACATAGAAGTTTGATTTTGTTACAGCTTAAAGGAATCCCCATTATAACCTTGGAGAGGCGGCAATGGGGATTTGTGGAAAAAAAGTTCACAAATCCAAATTGACAATCCTCATCAATGGGGAAAAGTGGAATAACCCAGTATTTGATATGAATTTCAATTTAATACCTCTACGCGTTCATGAGGAAAGGGGTAGTTACTGTAAAATTACTAAAAATATTTTTATTATATGATGCATATCGTAAAAATTTACGATTTCTGACATTTACGCGAATATTAATTATACATTGAAATAAAATTACTTTTTACGGATTTTATCGCGTTATATTGATATTATTAATCCCGACGTTTCGGACCCTTTACAGCATCCATGCTCACGGGTAGATGGTCCATGGTCATAGTCAGTCTACAAACACTTTAAAAAAGAGCAAAGGGACTAACGTTCCAAAACATACAATTATTGGCTATAATCTTAAATTGGCAATTAATGAGCCAACGCGCCTTGTAAATGGCTCTTGTTTAGATAACTTTATACACAATATTAGACGAAGTAAATACAAATTTTTCGAATTTGCTCTGTCTGATCATTCAAGTCAAATGTTAACTTGCAAGGTCAAAGAAACTTGTTCTCTCTCACATTGGTTAATAAAAACTAGAGACTACAGTAAAGAAAATATGAAAAAATTCGATCAATGCTTAAATCACGAAGTTTAGAATACGACAGATACAAATGATGCATTCGATTATTTTCACGAATTATTCACCTTATTCTATAATCTGTGTTTTCCACTTAAATTAATAAAAAGAGCACCTCGGAAAAAGCCTTCTTGGATATCAAAAGGAATATGTTCAAAACAAAAAAGAAACTATGGCAAAATAGGAAACATCCGAATGTACACAACAGAAAATTGTTCAAATGTTACACAAGACGCGTAAACAAAATAATGAAGTTAATACAAAAGGCACAGAATGACTATAAAATCAAAACAGCTTCAAACAAATGCAAGTTACTTGGTCAGTAATAAATTATAATAACAGGAATGTGATTAAAATCAGACATATATTTTTGGCATTTTCCATGCTAAGATTTTAAAGTTATTTAGAAAAAGAAAAATTCGACCGCGGGCAGGATTCGAACCTGCATCTTCTGGTTAGGTACACTAGACGCTATGACCACCAAGCCACCGCGAGTGCCACCCGCCATGACGAATTTTGCCTTCACATTCAGAACTTACGTCTTTATGGTGACGTCAGCAACACCTATTGAAAAGCAAGTTTTTGCTTTTCAACCGACATGACTTACTTTACAGTTAGTTCAATATCGAACGATGCCACCTTACCTATTTATTAACTATCTTTCTGTATTCCATGCTAAGATTTTAAATTTTTTTAGCGAAGGAAAAATTCGACCTGAATTCGTTGATTCTGAATCAACCACACGTTATTACTTAGCTACAGGCCTTTCTTGTCATACGGTGTATTTAGGTTTTTATTATACAGCTTCGTCCAAATTTATTGCAGAAACGCACCTTAATTTACAAATAATTTGTGGTAATTAATATTATGTTTGTTTATTTTAGACTTTGCTGAGGAAGACAGGATTGAAAAACAATTTCTACCTCTTAGGTTACGAAAGTGGAGTTTGCACAGCTTTAGAAGTAGCCGCTATTTTAGAGGATCATGGTAAGATAATACAGATTTAAGAAGGTACCTATGTAGGTACCTACTGGTTGCCGTGCAGACGCTAAAACGCAGTAAGAGCAAAAACGCGGTTTCGAGAAAAACGCAAAAAACTTTTTGAGGCTTTGAAATAAAACTACTTTTTACGGATTTTATCGCGTTACATGTATTGATATTATTAATCCCGACGTTTCGGACCCTTTAGAGCGTCCATAGTCACGGGTAGACTGGGTAGACGGGTATCCGTAAAAAGTAGTTTTATTTCAATGTATAATATTCGCGTAAATGTCAGAAATCAATATTTTTGAGGCTTTTTTTTAATAACCAAATAATGTATGATGGCAGTTTTTGTTGGTAATGGGAGGAAATTAATACAAAGATTGAAGACCCGTATGTAGTATACATATTTTCAGTACATTTACGTCTTACTGCATTTTAATTTGTATGTAACACTCGTTTTTCAAATGCAATTAACAGATATTTTATGGTAATAAAGATATTTACCGCAATTTACCTGGGAAAGCGATAGTTCATAGGAGAAATATAATGTAGTTATAGCACTAACTGCATTTTACATAGTATAACGGTTGATTTGGATTAAAAGTATAGTTACTGATTTTACAATTTTTTGGGATTTTCTGTCCCTGTAGTTATCCATATTAAAAACTGGTTAAATAACCCTGTTCCTTATGACGTGGCTATTAAGGTTCACATTATAACTAAAATTCGGCTAAATAGCTCTCACTGCGGTTTAGTGTCTGCACGGCATAGTAGTGGTACACATACAGGTACTTTTCCATAAAGAACAATGCCCACTTCCCATACATTTCAAAACCTGATAATGAAAGTTTATGTATAGTTATAAGGTATAGTATAAAGGTTACCTATAAGTTCAGAAAAAAATGTCATGTAGTGTCATTTTTACGATTTAAACGCTACGAATTCCTAAAAATATTAATATAACCTACATTTTTAGGTTAGGATTTGCCACTAAATAAGTTAGGTGTGCCATTTTAATGTTATAATATGCTTGTCTGTGGCTAGAACTAATTATTAACGCTCAAGATTAGTCTAAAATAGAAATACTTACCTAGTTATCGTCTAAAATGTCTTTTTCTCTTTGTGAATTCCTCGAAACCAACTGCCCGTACTTCACTGGTCCGATTCTCAATTATTGTCATTATAACTACATTTTTAGTATAAAAAAAAACTGTAGTAAGTTTTTATACCTCTAAAAAGTTAGTTCTTGTATTGTCAAAAGTGATCACGAATACCCAACACTTTTCATTGGTTACGGTACATAGTACATACCTGATGAACATAACGTAAAATAATGTATAAAACTCAGAAACAGAGTTGAATAAAGTCAAGTAGCACTTTATAAAATGGAACCTCATAAAAAAAGGGCAGCTGGGTTACGTTCAAAACATGGTAATCGTTTACCCTTAGCGTAGAATAAGCTTATATAAGTATTAATGATGTTGATAATCGATTATAAATAATCTATTATCAACATCAGTATCACAGCATTGAGATGACAGGAAGCAAAGGTAAATAAATCTTTAGCTTCATTCATTCATCATTATTGATCATTTGAGCGACATATGCATACCTTTGAGATAATTAAGATAATTTTAACTGTTTCGATCGATTATGAATAATCGATTAATCAATTATCAACATCACTAATAAATATTAAAAAATATTTTTATCCTGCGATTCTTTTAACATTGTGATAAGTGTAATTAATATACAATTAAATTTGCTGAATTTTAAGATTTATTTCATTTCTATACATTGTCAGGTGAAAAATGGGCATTCTTCTTTCCTTACAATAGCGTGCGGCGGGCGTTGTAATATGAAACCATTCCACATTTTTAGGTTTGATTGGAACAGTATACTGTATTGGATATGGACCAGAAGACTTCAAAAATTTTCTTGAGGAACAACTCTCAGAATTTCCTTCTGAAGAACAATTACAAGATGCAGTGGTACGACACATGTTTGCGTTGATGACAGGAGTTAACATGACAGTTACTCTTGAAAATGCGATGCGAGCCGAAAATACATGGTCGCAGAAGGTAGACGCCTGCGTGCGGGCACTGCTAGGCCGTGTGCCGCACTCGGCGCAGTACGCAGGCTCGCTCATACAGACCGCCCTAGCGGGCATCAAGCGTGCTCGTGGCTACGTGCCGCGTGCGCACGCTCTGCGCTCTCAGCTGGTATTGCTGCACGCTGCGCCTGCGCCCGCGACGTCGGCATCGATCGCTCTGCAGCGACACTCACAACGACCAGTCGTCGTACACCAGCTACGTGCACCGCTAGCACATGCTGCCAGGGATTTGCGCTGTGCGGCTATCATCAATGCATACTTAGAGCCCGAGATACGAGAAAACTTTGACAAAAAAAATATTTGCGATACATATCTTCTCAATGCTAGTTCTTTCATGTCAATCCAACAAAAAGACAAATTATAAGTAGATAAATAAATATTTTTGGGACATTTCACACAGCACAATGTAGTCCCAAACTAAGCAGAGCAAGCTTGTACTATGGGTACTAGACAATGGATATAATACTTATTTACTTTTTTGAAAATATATGTTTACTTATAATATATCAGAAACACTCAGACAAACACAAACACTTTATGTTCGTTACATAGATGTTATATAATTTCTTTAATTAATAAATTTTGATAGACTCGATTAAATACGTTGTTTTATTTCTTATTCTATGATGGACCTTTAAAACATTGCGACATGTAGCTTCAAAGAATAAACCTTCTTATGCAAGTCTACGTAAGCGTATCGCAATTAATTCTCACGTATCTACTGTTTGCCATGTTGGGGAGGGACCACAAAAATAAAATTCTTAAAACTGGAGAGGGCGCAGAGATCTCTGCCCAAAGTAATTCTATTTAAACCCTATAGATTCCCTACTGAAAGCCTTTACCTAACATCCGACTTTCTTTCTGTAATAAAACTTTACTTTCTTCAACTCATTCTAAAGACACATACATCCGCGGAGTATTATAGAGGTCAGTGTATACATCACTTTCGTATGATCCGACAAAATCAAGTAAAAGAAGGAATTACTAAGTTGCTCCAACTATCAGAGTTAGATCAGCTTTCCTTAAAAGGCAGAATGGGAATCACTCTTCCCACATAATTTCTTTAATAAAGAGCTGAGTATACACATATCAAAAAGATTGCGAAAACTAGCATAAGCTGATATATATTTTTTAAATTGAACTTTATCAAGAAATATTCTTTGTTATGTGTTTTCTTTAAATAGAAATACCCTGTTTATAATAATATACATATACAGTGTGTTTGAAAAACGGTTACCGATACTTTAAGGGCCCTATTATATGCTCGATTTCATCGACAAATGCACTTTTCAACACCTCGCGAATGGCAGCCATCTTATTTTAAGATAGGGCCGTACGTTCAATAAAATGCTACTATCTTTCAATTTAAAAGACCTACAGAGGTACAAATGGCCTTATTGTAAAGATATGCGTTGAGGCTATGGAATAATTAAACAATTTTTCCTGAATAATAAACAAAAAGGGTTAAAGATATGTTAAATTACGAAATTTCACACAAAAATTACTTATCGTTTTTGCATTTGCTACTCTAGCGCAAAAATAATTGTTACTTATGTTTTAAAGTTATGAAAAAGTCGAGAATATCGTGTCTACGCCTTCATAATCAGCAGTCTGTAGTATCATACAAGTTAATGGAACATGCTTTAATCGGCTTCTTCCGAACCCAAGACAATGTAGTAGGGCTAACAAAATGCTATTATTACTCGTAACAATTTAACTCATAAGTAAATACCTACAATTTAAATAACTCACACACACACCTTTACACTATCACCTACTCTCACTCATTCGAAGTCATGCGCGCCGATTTTATGTATTCTCTTATAGTTTACTTTTACCTACTTACAATAACTGTAATATATTAACTTTCTCAAATGTAAACCAATTCTTTTGTTAAATTAAATAGCTCGATCAATTGCATAACTGTAGATAAAACTGTCTGGAAGAGCGGTGGTCTCTATTTACTGTGCTTACCGCATTTATATAATTTAAATATATATTTTTTTAATTTAATGTCCGAAATAGAGAAAAACCCAAGTAAGATTTATTGCGGACATAAATAAAAATAAAAATAAAAATGTTTATTTCAATTACATAAATGCGTTAAGTACAGTAAATGGAGATCACCTTTTAAGCAAGGAATTGCTTGTGTTAGGAGACTCCGCTCTTCCAGACAGTTATATCTATAGATTATGCAATTGATCAAGCACGTTAATTGAACATAAGAATTGGTTTAAGTATAAGAATGTTATAATTTTAAGTAAACGTGAACTATAAAAAAATAAAAAATACATAAAATGCAAAAGGCGCATATGTAGATGAGTGAGAGTAGATGTATGTGAGATAGTGTAAGGGTGTGTTCGTGTGTGTATGTGTTTATACATATTAACTTGTGGGTATTTACTTATTGGTTCAATAGTATTGTTATAATGTTAGTCCTTCAACATTGTCTTGGGTTCGGAAGAAGCCGATTAAAGCTTCCTCCACTATCTAGTATGATACTGCCTGAATAGCTGCTGGACTAAGGAAGCGTAGACACGATATTCTCGACTTCGTGATAACTTTTGGTCTTAAGCCATAAAGTCAAAACTTTTTTGCAATCTTTAAATTTCAGAGGGTATATACGTAGCTCTTTATTAACGAAGTTGTATAAATGGGAAGAGTGACTCTCATACTGCCTTTTAGCGAAAGCTGATCTAACTCTGACAATTGGAGCAACTGAATAATTCCTTCTATTTCTTGGTTTTGTCGGATCATAAGGAAGTGATGTATATTTAGTAAGTTTATTTGAAGATCATCAAAGTTAGAGTAGACTGATCTAATATTTTGCGAAACAATTTTAAATCCCGGGACGGTAGGACTTATACACTTAGTGAAGTCTTCGATTTCACAGTCATATACATGGGCTATTTCAGAGCTGTCTATGAGATTCAAAGTTTGTAGGGTACTATCCGTTATTATAAGACTGGTAAGTAATGGAAGGTATAGCTAAGTAGATATTAAAGGTGTGAGTGTTGTGTGAGTATTTCTGTGAGCGTGGAGAGGAATGTGTGGTTTGAGGACTAATGTATGTGATTTCTAGAGTGAATATGAATATGTGTAGAAAATGTGTGTTAGTGCGCCTTTGATTAACATAATATAATTTAACATGAGACATAGTATTTAAAGTAGAAATTATCTTAGAATAAATTAAATTTAAGCATGCAAAAAACCAATGAAATCTTAACAGATAAGTACAAATACAAGATATTGGCTGCAGGATAACATCTAGTCATTTAAGCTGCAAAAGATGATGAATCTGTGACTCACTTTTTACGATAACAGTAGGAGAATTGTCATCTTTTTTAATATGTACTTTTCCGTAGGCTGTCCAACAGTACTTATAATATTTGGATTTTGCCAAGTCACGCGCGAGAAAATGAAGTCGGTCTCCCTTTGCTGTTAGCTGTTCCGATACATAAATTGGCGACTGCTCTTCGGTCTTCAGACCGAGGTGTCTTGCGCATAATTTTTCACTATGCTTTCTGTTAAAGTCTCTGGCCGCCTTTAAGAAATCGGATTTGAGAATAGCTGAAGTCATCTCAACTATTATTGGACTGGTTTTTGGGTTATTACGTTTATTCTGAGCTCGAAATATGTCACTGATATCCGTTTTTGTAAGTTTAAACCCAATTTCATTAGACAAGCATAAAGTCATTTTAATTAAATCTTCTTTGGATTCTTTAGGCATTTTTGGAACGTTTTTGATCTGGAAGTTACTTTTACGGCTACCTCTTTGCAGATCCTCTATTTTTTCCCCTAATACAGTGATATAATTTCTGTCTTTTGTGGCTTGTCCTTCTAGCTGTTCAATTTTGTATTTTAATTCTTCGTTTTGTAACGATAACATTGCCATGGAAGTTTCAATATTGTTATTTGTAGTTTTGATTTCCATAAGGGTCGGGTAAATTTTCTTAAGTTCCTCTTGTTGTGATAGCATTAGAGACGAGATTAATGCTTTGACTTCCTCTTTAAAAGCTTGGAAGTCTGAGTCGTAATCGCTTTCTCTTGCCCTTTTATTACGTTGGAATACAAAATTCGGTGGGGTTTTTTGTTCAGTTTGCTCAGCAAGATTCGAGTCAGAGAGGGATTTGACGCTTAAGTCTTCCATTTTAAGTACCAGTAAGTAGTAGATATTGTTTAGTTTAATCTCGAAATGTAGATGCGCGCGCCGCTATTTGCGCGAAGTCGAGCCGTGGGCAACTTAATTAAGTCGATCCGAGTACCAGGCGGCAATAAACTCAACAGTGGTGATGTGGTCGTACTTATTATAGTAGTGTGGTACACGATGTAGTCCACGCACACAGCAGTGAACCGCTCATACACGGAGAGTTGTCCCTGGCGACCCAATGACGTGCCGGTAGGCGGGGTTTGAAGTCTTCACGGGCGGGCCTAAGCGTGCGCGCAGGTTATAGAATGAGTCGTACCTTGTTAGTGGCCGAGGTTACTTGAGCGTACCAGGAGAATAGAAGTCACAAAGAGGTCCGTTGTGCTGCAACGTTTGTTAAAAACAAAGCACCTCCAGTTTATGCACTCCTATTTTTATGTGTGATTTGATTTAGTTGACTTTTGAATTAATTAATTTATAAATAAAGAAATACGGATTGTGTGCACGTTCACACCTGTTGGCGGTCCGAGGGGAAGAGGAATAATACTAATAATACATAAACGGTTTTATAATTAAAAATGCACAACAACCAAATTTCGGGCAAAGCGGGTGTCGCAAACGCATAGAAACATACTTATAACTAATATTCCGATCGAGGTAACGAAGTAGTCTTTAAATGCTGAACTACACTCATAGGCTTTGGGCCTAGATTTTGTGGCTAATTATTCCGAGGTGGTAAACGGAACACATTACTTTGCGGGCTATAATTCTGTGGAATAGCGCGGAACATTTGCTGCGTACGAGTAGGCATGCGTTGTTGCGGGGACTGGTTTGTCAAATGAGGGTGAAATTTAAAGGGTTGAGGTGATAACATGGGTCTGTTTCCTACAGGACCTGGCCAGTTAGGAGTTGGGTTTGAAAAGTTCTGGATACGTGGAGGCATAAAATTAGTATGAGGCGACACGGGATTAGAAAATTTAGAGTTATTCATAGGTTTTGGGAAATCACTACGCTGCAAATACATGACATTAATTTCCTCATGTACGTACTCGAGGGCCTTCTCGACCGTCTCAGGTCGCATGCACCTGATACGTGATCCTAAAGGTTCTTTTAAGCCTCTTACAAAAGCCTGCATAGTAACTTTCTTATAAAGTGCGCGCTTAGCGTCGATTGTAGTGGTAACATTTTCATGCAAAGTTACATATGTCATTATCGTACTGAACAAAGCTTGGCATTGCTCGTAAAATTCCTGAGGGGTCTTATTACCTTGCGTAGCTGAAGAAAGGGTTCTATATAAAGCAGTTTCATCCCGTTGGTCTGAAAAAATATTTATTAAAGCTGTTCTAATGCCTAGCCAACTATCAGGTATACCGTTAGAGTTAATGGTACAAGCGGCAGATCCAGTAATTTTATTTAGGATGCCGTTCAATAAACACGAGTTAGATAATTCGCTACCTTGCGCATTGCTAAGATACTGCGCAGCTATCTTATCACATATATTAATAAACCTAGTTAAAACATTTGGATTCCCATCGAACTCCGGGACCATGCGAAGGGCCTTGTAAATGGTATCCGGGTTGTGGGCCATATTGATAGAACTACTTGAACTATTGTTATCAAAATCCCTATTTATGTCTATAGTGGACCAGCGAGCCTTACGCGATGGAGGCTGCTGGGGCTTAGGATTCTTCGGATAAAATATCTTGGAAAAGGAAAACTTAGGAATAAAAGGAAAGCAACACAAGAACTATTCAAGTGTACTTACATTAATTTCATTCTGGTTCTCTCGTGAATCGATTTCTGGATTCTCACCGGAGCTGCAGCTGGACTGTAGATTCTAGATATTCGGCGACGGGGCTTGAAAGCCGCCCGGGCGACTCGCGAACGCGGATAACGATATTAGAGATTCCTAAGGGTCGCGAACCGGCCCGCGAATATCCTACCGACTGCGCCAATTACGTTAAATGCAGCCGGATGATTGAAAAATATCCAAAAATGATTAGAAATTTCATACAGACACAGTATGTGACCGGGAATAACAAATAGGATACATTTTACCCCAAAATTATGTGGGAATTCCCAGAAAACTTATGTAGGAGATCTACTTACGGGATTTGAATTAAATGTTGGTACACTAATAGTTTGTGATTGAATACTTCTTTTCTCGGAACAAAGCGGGAATTTCCCTAACATTGAGTACTTCTTATCCCATGAATACAATCCGACAACAATTGTGTTATTAAGTCTAGGCGTACGAAGTCGCGGGTAAAAGCTAGTATAAAATAAAAGAAGTATGTATGTATGTATAAAATAAAAAATGTCGATTAATAAAAATGAAACAGGTAATTAAACACATAACGGAACGTGAGCGCCACCTAGCGGACGTTAGCTAGCAATTCGCTGTTACGTCACACATCGCGTGATGTTGGGTGGGGGTGCTTGACAGAGTCGGTAGAGTGCGGCGCACATTCGTTGCCTGACTCTGGTCATAGACATATATAATCTGGTTCGATATAGACGCACGGAACTGTCTCACGTTTCTTTGTGTTAAAGTGAAAAGCAAGTTAGCCTATTTACGTCATTCAATTCCGTCATAAGAAATATCTACGCCCACATAATGTCCGACGGTGATGATTCTACCTACGATTTCACCTTTTGTTCCTACATTTGCCTAGGGCGGCAAATTTGGAAAAAAAAATTGTCTTACTGAATAAAAAAAAATCTAATTAGATCCCTAAATGTTATTAGAGTCACAATTTAATCTTTTTAAATATTTTTTTTTATCCAATCAAATTGAAAGATTTAGGAATTAAGGATTAGGGTGTACCAGTTACTTATTAAAGACCATTTGAAAGGTTTTGTTGGTTTCGCAAACGCTCTTTAATAAGTAACTGGATGGTACATCTTAATCCTTGATTCCTAAATCTTTCAATTTGACTGGATAAGAAAAGAATCGAATTCCGCTAACAGTTCTAAAATCATTTAACAATTTCCGTTATAAAAGGGCGTAAAGACGTCATCTCAAAGACTTAAATTAAAAATGTCAGCGTTAATTTCGAACTGGCGTGTGGGACTCGCGGTGGCTTAGTAGTCGTAGCGTCTGGTGTATCTCACCAGACTCGAATCCTGCAGTCGAATTTTTCCTTCACTAAAGTAAGTGAGATTCGATTTTAAAAAATATTTATGTGGTGAAACACATTAAACGTTGATGAAATTGCGAGTGGATCTAATAACATATAGTGTACTTATACTTTCTTTTAATTCTGTAAGACAAAAAAATATATGCAATATCTATTCTTTTGGCCTAATGAGACTGAATTTATTAAGGCATACCTTACCCCATATTATAAGTAGTACTTAGCTTTTCTTAACTCAGAATTAGAACCAAAAACTATTTCTTGTGTCAAAAATTATGGAACAATAAAAAAATATATGATTGTGAACTAGAATATCGAAATACAGAGAACAGTAGGGGCGGCAATATTTGAAGAGCCTACTGGCGGCGAATGTCTAAATCCGCCACTGCTTCCACGTGTTCGTTCTTCAAATCAAAGTTTCCATCACGAAAGCGTTTAAACCAAAATCGCACGGTGCGTTCATTAGCAGTCCCCTCTCCAAACGCAACATTGACATTACGAGCTGTTTCTGCCGCGTTAGTTCCACGTTGGAACTCTTATTCAAAAATCACTCGAATTTTCGAGTATTCGTCTTTCTTGTCTAAGCTGAATAAAAAAAACAACTGAAAGTCGGTAATCGAATGTTGCACATTTTTTAAAAGAAGAACTTCATAGGTACCATGTGAAAAAAGTTTCACTCAAAAAATGTCAAACCATGAAGGTTCTATGTTAATTCGAAGTACCTATTACAATAAAACGGCAATTTCATACTTTAACCCCTATTAAAAGCAATGTACAACGAGAAAGAGAACGAGAAACGTAAATACGTTCTTATCATATGTATTGATGGTAAAAGCATTAAAATTTGTTTCATGTATTCCAATTTATTTTTATCAGCTTGTACGGTCTATTTCAGTCGTAAATTCTAAGTTTTATGTTATTGCTATATGTGATGTAAGTTTAAAAATAATGTTCGTTTTACTATTAAGCATTATTTTTATTTTAAGTATAACTCGCAGCCTAAGTAAGTAAATTTATAGTTCTAGCAAAAAGCACTAAAAAGAAAGCTGCATCTTATGATGATGATTAATGATTTAAATATGCGGTATAGTAGCGGTATTAGATATAGAGATCATAGATCCTAGGTAGCCTTTTGAAGGTTTCCCCCCGTAAACAAAAAAAAGGTATAGAGGTCATCCCCTATAATACCCATTATATTTTATCGAAACAGTTTTAATGAATTATAGTTTCACATCATATTCAAATATCCCAACAGTTATTATTAAATCTCCCTCGCCTGTGCTGCACATCAACTTACCCCAATCTGTCCTTTAATAGATTTTAAACTTTAATACAAAATAATAAGGTTCATATTCAATTGGGAGAATTTGACAGTTTTGGATAGCTTGACCTGCTGGCGTCTATATACCTTATATCCCAGAACTATGCTTATGAATATTTATATGATACATAAAGATTCTAGCTAAATAAATTAGAATACCAGATGTTCGGATGTTTGATTTGATTTGATTCTAAAATTATATTCAACCATTGCCACAAAATGTTACTTAAAGTAATAGTGTCCTTTCAGGTACAGAAAATAATAATACATTGTTAAAAAATCAGCTTCAAAAGTCATTATCTCACATAAACGATATGTTGGCTGATATCGAAGGCAAGATAGAAAATGAAAGAAAAATTTTATCACAGATAGATTACGACTTAAATTATAAAGAGGAAACTGGTTTCCTGGACTACGATATAACCGACATATGGTGGCAGTCTACCTCACACCCACTATCAGCGCCCACGCAAACAACGCAACAGACAAGCGTGACGACAATAACAACTGCAGGTGCTGCATCACGTAGCATATTAGGAATAACAATGGATCCACCAACCGAACAAAATGACATCGATAAGGCTAATCTGGCACAACGCAATGACGACACTGTGTCGATAAGTGAAATAGTTTCAAACTGGGCTAACAGCGTGAACATGTCAAATATCTCTGATACGCAAGTAGAAAATAGGCACAACTCTGTAACGTATCGAAGCGTGCAATAAAATTTCTTACATCCGATCACTATACCGATCTTATTTTTAGCAAGCGAATAAAATATTTCAGAAGATTTTATTTTCAATAGCCCTTAAAATTAGTAATCGCTGACAAAATCTGGCTAGTATTTTCTTATCTGATCTGAGAGTCCCATCTAATTAGATGCAGATGTAACTCTCATTTCAGTATTCCGTATTGTACAGGCTTCTCTGAGTAAAGTATGAGCTTTGCTTAAAAGCAAGTGTTATTGTAATGTTAAGTATATGTTTATTAATACTACTACTACGAGTATCTATATTATGATTTATGTTCTACTGTATGATCGGTTTATAGTAAATAGAATTACATACTGATTTTCTTATAAAGGGAGTGAACGTTAGCCTGATGTACTAACAGTATGGTTTCTTAATAGATGTTGGGGGGGACATTCGAACACTAACAGCAGCCACTCGACTTATTCCGACTGCTTCGACGACGACGTCTTCTATTGCAACCACGTTGAATATAACGGAAACAACCATTTCAACAACGTTAACTTCTCCTCTCATACCGAAACTATTGCCAAGTCTTCCATCAAGTTTACCATCAAACTGGCCGTTCTCAACTACTCCTGGTAAGTGCTTATCGTATGGTTTTGTTGAGCTCTTTTTAAATAATAAAAGAGGACCACGCTGGTCGCAGCTCCTTATAAAGTAAATTCTAATAAACGAAAAAAAAGCAGTACTTTGAACGAATTTCTGAGTGCCGTTTGTATCTTTTTTAACTGTTTCCTCATCCGATATCAAATTAATATTTTTTTCTGAATAATTCACTTTTTATTTAAATTTTTTGGTCTGCTTAATGTATTATAATAATAATATGTTTCACTTGTAAACAGATACTACGGACACTCCATTCATCGCCGACTTGAAAAAAGTAATGGCACATGATCGATACGGTTATTTCACCAGTTTTTTAGCAAAATTTTTGGAAATTTTAGCTACAAAAGATCTTGAAAATATAACTCCTATATTAAAAGCATTTACTACTGAAGTCCGCGCGTGAGTAAAAAATCATATAGACGTACCATTCTTGGCAATGTTTCCCTTTCTGGGGTTTACCTATATAGCGTCGAAGAACATAATAGGTAGGTATATCTATATGTCGTTGTGATCTCGGTGGCCTAGACAGGGGTTCCGTAGGGTCATAGAACATGAGACGCCCAAGTATAGCCGCCTACAGCTAACTTTATGGATTTCGTTGAAAATTTCGAAACACACATATTACGATTCATGGGTATGTAACCAATTAAATCGAAATATCTTTTTTTTATACTACTAAGGCGGCAAACAAGCATACGGCCCACCTGATGGTAAGCGGTTACCGTAGTCTATAGACGCTTGCAACACCAGGGGTATCACTTGCGCGTTGCTGACCCTATAATTATGTATATTTTATGTAAGAAGTTTAGATCATTAAGGTTCGGCGTAATTAAATTAGGGTCCTTTAGGCGAGACAAAGGGCTCCCTTTTTTCCAATCACACCAATTTATTTATTTCAAATGAAACGTATAAAATAATAAGTTTATAATATAATTTTAATAATGTCTCATTATTAACACTATTGTATTCCGGTTTGAAGGGTAACTAATGTTACCTGAAAGTACCAGCTTCAATTCCTCTCTAGTTCGATAAAACCTTCTAATGCAGATTATCTTTATATTTTCTTTACTTCGTATATAATATATTTCTACATTACCTACATGCCCGTTGCAGCATGTTACAGGGACAAAGACTAAAAGGTTTAGGAGAGCCTCTAGAGAACAACGTAAAACTTACAATAGAGATGATGAACATGATGTCGCCTGCTACGTTGCGACGTAAGTATGAAAATTTCTAACTAGTTCGTTAGTTCCTATAAATACGTATATGTTCCCCCTTATATCATCAACCTACCTGTACCGCTACTGGGCACAACTCACAGGTCTCCTCGTAATGTTGTCCTTTATGGCTTAATAAACTGTTAAAGTAATTATAGCATACGCACATCACATCAACTTACCCATGATTCATGATCATCAACCCATTTACATCATTCAATCTTCTTATAATGAGAGGGGTATATGTATTTAGTCCACCACATAGGCGTAGTAGTGCGGATTAGCAGTCTTGACATGCCGTCAAGAAGATCTCTGTCTCTCTTAGTTTCGCTATTCGCAGTTTTTTGGAAAATCAGAAGTGCGTTTTCGTATTAGAACTTGAGACTTATGATAGCAGTCCGTGGTTAGCTACATTGGGCCCTACTTTATTATGTATTGATTATTTCGGGCGGAGAAACTGTATTAAATGTCTTAATGATAAGTCGCTGCTCCAGCAATAGTTGTATAAGTTCATTGTTTCTATACATATTGAAAAACCCTCCGGGAAACGAGGGTTTATGTTTGATTTTGTAATAAAAAATACATAAAAAAACTTTAGAATAACTTTATTTTACCAGTACTGGATTACTGCAAGGATATTTCTTGTTATTATATTTTTCATCCACTTTTTAATCATTATAGCGACGACAGCTGTCTTTGTTAAAATAACAACCAAATGATATTTTATTTAAAATACTACTTAATGTTTTTCTAGAACAAGCCGGAGTGGGACATTACGTAATGAAAAATAAAAACGTCCTTCTTTCCAAAGAAATTAATGCTGCTTTTGAAAGCTATGACATGTTATTCACCAAAGAAGAAGGGGAGGAACTCTTTAGATCACTTGAGCTTTTTGACAAATATCCTGATGGTATGTGTATCTTACATATATTTGTCTACTATAATTTCTGAACTTACCTATACAAAAACGTCTAAGGAAAAATACCTGATATTGACCACCCCGGGAGATGTTTAATTTATGTATATGTATACGAGCCTTCAACATACCTCAATGAGCCTACCTACTTAAAAGGGTCACCCAATTTATAATAAATACCTGGATAAAGATACCCCTTGCCAAGGACCTCATGGATCAGGTAGACATTGAACGTGAACGCAGGGCACTATGCATCATATTGGTTAACAGATTTGACCGATAGAACCAGGCCAACAAAACTTAAGTAGTTCAACTGTACATGGGGGCTCTAGATGTTTTGCGAGTGCAATATAATAAGGGTTTCGGGGTGCAATTGAGGGTACTTCAATTGCAGTAATTAGCACAACCGATAACTTCTATGCCATTATAAACGAAAAAGGCATCCCAATTTAACAGAACATGGCTTAGCATCAACAACATCTAGAAAACCGTAATATATATGTAAAATATGTAATACATAAAAACATGATGCAGCAATACTAAGATACTATTTTCGGTTGCTCGTGTGGCAGAAATAAAACAATAATAAATATATTATTATATTTATTATTAGCTACTTCTACAACTTTTAATAAAACTAAAAGAAGTATATCCTGATTCTCCGAGTCTTTTCCCAACTCTGTTGTGGTCAGCTTCCAGTCTAACCAAATGTTGCTGAATATCAATATTTTACATGAAGCGTCTGCTATCAGACTTAAAAATAACTCAATATCATTTATAGCATTTTTGTTCATTGCAGGAGGGAAAAGTGCTACTGAAGTAACTCAAAGCATACTGAACGCAGTAGTAGCACCATTTGAGAGACTAGACGGCACGCCGGCGCAAACAAGACTCATACGTAATATTAATCAAGCTATTCAAGAAATGTATCCAAATTGGCGCGCTCATGTACATTCTAGTGTTGACGATCTTAATCATTTTAGCCAAGGTAACCAAATTTCTGAATCTACTTGTATAGTTTCTTCCTCTGTCCGACACAGCACTGCGTATAAAAAACAAGTCATTTAAATAATAATATAACCCTTATCTCTATTTTCCATGTAGCAAAAGGTGATAATGCACATCGGAACTCTAACAACTTGCTTTATAAATAAGATAAAAGAAATCTCAATTTTACTAGACTTATTAAAATAAGTTGTGAGAAAAAATCTTAATTGAATATAGTTTTTAATAAAATATTTATTGCAGGTAAAAATACCTCGATCGTACCATTAAGACGAAGTATGAATTATAAAAAAATAATGCGTCATTTTTTGATAAAACATCCTAAACTATTCAAAAAGCTTAAGCGACGTCATAATCACATAAAAAAAAAGAATCATCATCACATGGTACATAAACAGCGACGCCACAACTTTCATAGAAAACATGAAAAACATGGACATTTGTACGAAAAGTTATTGAAAAAACGGACTCACACAATAAGGAGCAACGAACAAGAAAATATCGTAGATAGTGGTGCAAGTGAGGCCTTTTATCGTGAAGGTTCAATAAGTAAAGAACTGAATCATAAAAAAATTAAACAAAAAGTAAAAAGGCTAAAAACAAATAAAAACCATTTTCATACAAGACACCGAAATATAAAACCTGTACAACAACATCATCGACTTTACAAACCAAAAGCAACTATTAAACACCCGAAAACATTGAATGCAAAGTACTTAAGGGAACTTGCAATAAAATTTATTAGAAAAAAGAAAAACGCTAAAACCTTTCGAAGATTAAATATTGAAACTTCCGAAAATGAAATGTTGAATGAATCAGTGATATTACCAATTGTTGATAACAATGCTCTTCATAAGATTAGAGAAGCTTCCAGCTACAGCGATGAAGAAGATAACTTAAAAACTAATTTATACGATGCCCTAAGACATGGTAATAGAACATACTATCAGTTCAGATCTAATGATGCTAACAACCAAACTTTATGGGATGTGTCTACCGAATCCGATGACGAATGGGTAATAAAGAACAATATATATAAAGTTTTTGAGTGAAAACATTATCTCTATATCAGATATATTTGTCAGAAAATATATATTTCTGGAGCCGTATGAGAAGCCTAGAATAAAACTATGTACTGGTATAGATGGGACGTAAACCTCCATAGCTATGGGCTGTTCGTTTGCAAAAAGATACCATCGGGGTAAGGCTTCTATGCTTATAGTAGAAACACTGCTTATCATTCCGGCACGGCACGGCCATCAACCATAAGTAAAAATTAATTGTACTTGTTTCTCATCACATAATTAATACCAAAATCACGGGATACACGACCTTATTTAGAAAAAAACTCGCACAAAAATCAGGAGGTCATACAAGTTCGGGTGACTGGGACTAAGCATTCCTTACCCATGATAAAAAGTGATATGGAATAGATGCTAAGGTATAGATGATAACATATAATTATTATAAGAATGCATTATGATATCTTTTTTTATTTTATTTTTTAAATAAAAATAAAGCTTTACGATAAATATTTGTTTTACGTTAACATGGTCTAACTCATAAACATACTACTCATACCTAATTTTGATATCTCAGAACAAATTGTAAAAATATGATAGTTACGGGTAGGTATGAACACAGAGACTTGAAATGGACACTTGATATGAATCATAAATGATTCATGGCAAGTAACTACTAGGAGTTCTAAATATGAATTACTTCCAAAGATTCCGACATTCACGGCCATAAATAATAGTATTATCTCAACCTCTAGACTTATGTCATATTTAGATTCCAGAGGAATTGCTAGTGTTTTTTTTTACCTCCAATTCGTGCAATATACGTGCTTGAAGATGTCTATCGATGTCGGAATCCCAATCCAGAGTAAAAAAAGTTCATAGGGGTATCCTCTGAACCTTTTCGAATTCAAGTCATCATTCACTGATTCAACACATAGCTGGAAAAGGCTAGGACCTTTTTCCAGCTATGTGTTGAATCAGTATTTTACACGAAGTAACTGAAGTAACTGCCATCAAAACTCAACCTCATTTCTGGGTAATACCGGTATCGTAAAGATAGACCCGTTGTCAGACTTTTTGAACATCTGACTACCGCTCATGACTATCATAGGTGTTCGTATGACAACCAGGAGCATTATTTTTGTTACATCATCTTAATATGTTCCTCCAATTTATACCTTACATATATTATCCGCTTAGAGGAAGTCCTTCCAGAAATTGTGAGCGAGCCAATTTGTAGTAAGCAGTTAACACACGTTGCACAGTTAGCAACTCATAGATCAACCAATCAGATCTAACCTGCCAATCTACGGCATTCGTCGACCACTCGCAGTGTACCCTAAACATTGTTTTATTTTTAAAATAATACTAAACATTTTAAAGGTATATGTGTCCTTTATTTTCTTTATAAATATTATGATAACAAATTCTTAGAATAATTTATTTCTAATCCTGAGTAGCCATAAAACTAGAAGCATTTAGAAGATATGAGTCACAAATATTTTTCTTGCTGAATACTTCGATGGTCACTGGATCCAAATACTCATTAATAACAGACGCGCAGTATATGTCCCTGGCAGCATGTGCTAGCGGCGCACGTAGCTGGTGTACGGCGACCGGTCGTTGTGAGTGTCGCTGCAGCGCGAGCGGCGCCGACGACGTCGCGGGCGCAGGCGCAGCGCGCAGCAGCACCAGCTGAGAGCGCAGCGCGCGCGCCCGCGGCACGTAGCCACGAGCGCGCTTGATGCGTGCCATGGCCGCTTCTATGAGCGCGCGGGCGTACTGCGCGGCGTGCGGCACACGGCCTAACAGAGCCCGCACGCACTCATCTACTTTCTGTGGCCATGAGACAGCATCTCTGAGTGCCCTCTCTAAAACAGTGGTATCGTTGCCCACCATCAACCTATACATATGTTTGACCACTTCATTTTGTAAATTCTCTTCCGTCTTATATGCTGTCAGATGTTCCTCAATAATGGTTTTCACGTCATCAGGTTCACAACCAAGGCAATAAACAGTACCAGTTAATCCTAAAAATAAAATTTTTATTAATATAATGACTTTGGTAAAAAAACGTACCTATGGTACTTTCGGTATCATCTAAAATAATATTTACCATGATTCTCTAAGATAGCTGCCATTTCTAAAGCAACCAAGACTCCACTTTCATATGCCAATAAATAGAAATTATTTTTCATTCCTGTCTTATTCAGCAGAACCTTAAATTAAAATAACAGAATAAATCATTTTACTGTAATGAATTGTGTAAAAAATAATGTTGTCTTAGTCAATACTCATACCTCAGTATATCTTTCAGCAGTTTCTAGCACGGTTTCGTGCGGGTGGTCAAGGCCCGGCTGCAGCACTAGCGCCGGCAGCTTGAGTCGCTCACACAGCACGCGGAACCGCTCGTAGTGACCTTCTATACCTGGCACGATGCACAGATACGTCTGACTCGCGTCAAATTCGTCATCACGCTGAAATTATTCAAACATGTCAGTTTATCAGAGCTTCGCGAGGAAACGTTATGTTGGCAGTGGGGGGCCTTGGACCCTTATACTGCGAACCCAACTATTCCTCTTTCGTTTTACAGGGTCGGCAACGCGCAAGTGTCTAGGCTAACCGCTTCATACGGTACCTATATAATTTTAGTAGTGACCTTTAATTATTATATGTTAGTAGTAGTAGTAATAATATACATTTATTACCATTGAGTCGCCGCTAGTCAGAGTAGGTAGGAACACAATTTCTGTAGTCGCCTGAAGTTCATCTGAGTCCACGTGGGATATGAATGTTGCCAAGCCTGTTATGTCTTCAAAACCTTTATCATTTTTCTCCACGTGTAGTATTCTACGATTAAAATAAAAAAAACATGAATTCCAAAAACTACTTGTTTCCTTATTCTATATACCTACATTTTGGTTAAAAATAACTAAAATAAATAAAATTTTGATTTGATTCTCGTCTGTCTCTTATTAGTTCTATAATGGGCGTCATGATACTTACGTTTCAATCGTTAACAGTGGTATCTCTGCTTCAGAGAACTCAACATTATGATAAACTCGCAGGAAAGTAGCAATCAATCCTATTTTTTCATCTCTAATACCAAGTTCTTCTAAAGTGGTAGTTATTGGTATATTCTCTGATATACTTAAGCCTGAAAAATTTCGGTATTTTTAAATACTAGTGTTACAACGTTATCGTGTTTTTAATTTATCGTGGATTTGATTTTTGTTAAACGAATATGCTTTTTATATCAAGTTTATTTATTATGATAGATATGGGTAGATAAATTAATCACCAGTCAATTCTGATATTTGTTTTAGTAGATCAAGGCGATGCAAACGCGTTTTACTCGCAGCTACCACACAGTCGACGCCACACAGTGCGCGCTCCGTCACTTCCACCGCGTCCCTAGAGTAGGCCTCCTGAAAAGGTCATAATAAAACACGTCATCGCACATAAATTATAGTGCACAATAGGAACCATTTTCTGTACCCAGCATGACGCTAAAATTGACTGGTATAAAATGCCTTATGAATTAAGATCGCCTCTATACTATATTTGTTCAATAAAAAATCAATTTTTAAATATGGCTTGCCTAATTTGGTTCGGGGAATAACCTTGTTTTTTTAGGTAAGTAGTTTAGTCAAGTCATAAAGTTGCAGTTCCAAAAAGACCGGTAGGAAACTCCATAGACACTTATAGAAATCTTCATGCAAAGAAAATCACAAAAGCCATACTCACATTATGCAGTTGAGATAGAGATAACATTGTGGCTGGTAATTTATTTTGAACTCTAGTACGACAGGTATTCTGTCCGAGTTCAGTACCACTCATGTTTATTATAGCAAAGTATCTGTAAAAATTAAGTTAGCAGGATACAAGCAAGGAAGATTTGTATTATATCTATATAAAAAAAATATATATGCTTAGAAGATAATTATAATTTAGATTTTTTAATAGCCAGATACAGATTAATCTGGGATAATTAGATTACATTATCGTGGTGTACCTATAAAGTTTATACCTCACAGCAGATTATTAACAGTAGGTACTTATAAAATGAATACCCTTACCTTAGATTTGGACAGAATCTTCTCGAGACGGAATCTAAATTATCTAATAAAGTTTCTTGGACCATTTGATCATCTTTAGTGATGGCATAGACACCTTGTATGGAGCCCAAAAGAGTGGCGTTGTTAAACAATGCTATAACATCATTTTCCTTGTTTAAATCGTTAGAAGACATTTGTATTTGCACGCCCATTTTTTCCCATATCCTGGAAAAATATTAAGTTGATTTAAGTGCTTTTATTTTATTTCAGATGAGGATCAATAAACAATCCATAAAGTTATCATCATCTTTATCATATTTTATCAATATAATAAACATTCTGCAACACATACCGTAATTTAAATTGGAATTTTGCGATTCTATGAGCTTTATGATGATGGATATGTAGTTTCCTTGCACCTCGAGCAATAAGTCTTTCGATCAAATGAAGTGCGCACGTCTCTTCACCCAAAATCACTAGATGGCAGTAATTTGAATTGCAAGATATTCTGTTAAAATACAAGGAAGTATTAGAGACTGTATTAGTTTTATATTTGTCTGGTCGGTTGTCTAGTTGGCGAATATTTTAATGGATACTGAAGGAACGCCAATTCGTCTGCTTAGATACTTCCTGTTTCAGCCGCTGCTGGGCGTTTACATATTATGGAACCTAAAACATTAACAACAAACTTAGGTTGTGAATCAGTACCCCTCTGGCTACCTGGAGACACGCTCGTAATGATATAATGTTTGTTTTATATGTGTAAATGGGTTCAGAGTGCACTTTTACTTTTGTTCACCTGAACGTCACTTCACGTAACCCATAGGCTGCCACGGCCTTGTTCGGCCAGAGAATAAGCATCGCTATTAAACGTGGATATGCAGCCAGCGTTTTGGGAACGCTTCCAAGCGATGCCGAGGAGATTTTGATGCTCTTTACTAACTTTCCTTATAAATATTCTCGTCTAGTTTCAGTTTAGTTTACTTATTGTAGTCTAAGTATTAAGTTTTAGTATGATAAAGCATGTATCAAATTGACTTTACTATAATCAATTGAAATAATAAAATTAAACCTGAACCTGAGGAATACGTGCCGTATGATAAAACCTAGAAAATGTAAAGAACCAGATTATGTTTTAAATTGAATTAATTAATAAACTTTTAAGTCAGATCATAAGTAACTATTACATTACATTTTAGCCAACATTCCACCAGTAGACTTCCTACGTCGCGGCGACCCTTCGTTTAATTCCTCACATACTTGACGAATATTTTAATCTATTTTCCTCTCACCTAGGTTGTACTTTCATGGTAAAATTATGCATACGCAGCAGTACTCTGCCGCGGTGGCGGCTCGTGGCCAGCAGGCGGAATGCGCGCGTGACGTCATCCGGCGCGTACGTCACGCGCGACAGCGGACGGACAAAGCCGCGACATATACCCTCGCTCAAAAGTCTGTGCAAAATCTGCAAGATATATTCTGATTAAGTAAATGACTAAAAGTAAATAATATTTGAATATGATAAAATCTGTGTAGCTAATTACGAAAAAACAAAGTGGAAACTAATATGAATGTATGCTACGATTATTAAAAAAAACCGACCAAGTGGTTGCATTTTTTATGCCAATTCTAGTAATCATAAAACGTTTTATATTACTTATCCCAAATGTCTTAGGTAAATCTTTCTGTGAATGTGGTATACCGTTTAACATTTACGACAAAATTGCATCGGATAGGTATTTGAAAAATTATATAATTACCAGAATTGGCCTTTTTATTATGGCTTTATGGCTAAACGTAAAGAAAATAAAGATTTTTACTTTAATATCACGAGGATTTTCAAATATTGATGATAAATCTACAGGAGCATAAGCCCTTTCTTTAAAGAGATGTGACATTCCATAGAGGAACTCTTCATCTTGATTGTGAAGTTGAGAAACATCTAAACAGATGCCTTGAAATCCGACGCAATGGATGGAAGACTGGAAATTAAAAGGATTCAGTTTAATAACACAATTGTATACACAATATTCAATATGTCTATCCAAATTAACCTAAACTTACATCTTTAAGATCTCCTCTTAGTGAGTTTATAACAATGTCACAACCATTCCCTTTCGTGTTAGTTAAGATCAAATCTCTAAAACTGTGATCACGAGAACAGCCAACATTTTCAGCTGAAACACAAAAGAAAATGGGTCAACCAGAACTTATGTAATAATAATACATCATTGATAAGTAATATTATAATACTTCATTTAAACACCCGTATTGTAGTTACCTTTCAATCCTGGGAATAATTTAAGCAAGAAATGTTTTTTCCGCATATCACTGACGGTTGTGTATACTTGACAGCCGTGAGCCAGAGCAAGGGCTATTGTTGCTTGTCCCAGAGCCCCGGCACCTCCGTGTACCATAACACTCGTAGTGGGTTGCAAGTTTCTCTTTATAACGAGACAGTAGAAGGCGTGCGCGTAAGCGAGCGGCACGGTGGCGGCGTCCTCGAGGCTCCAGTGCGCCGGCACCGGCCACAGCAGCTCCGGCCGCGCGCGCACCACGCTGCTCGCCGCGCCGCTCTGCACCAGACCCATCACGCGCTCACCGCTAGAAAGCATAAAACGTAATTATAACAAGTAACAAATTACAGGCAATGCAAAATCGTTCTTAGGCGCCGCCGGGATCCTGACGCGATTTATTGAATTAAGGAAGTAGCGGTATATTAGCAGCCTTTTGTAATTTCTTCTAATCTGGTGTATTCAAAAATAAGGAGGTCCTCCAATTTTATTACCTATATGTTTATAAAAGCAAAATACTACAAATACTAAAATTTTTCACAAAATTCCAAAACTATTAATGAAAATATTTAAATTTTGCGTGTAGATTTTTTTTAAACTGGACGTCCTGGGCAATAAATGAAATGTGAAATTTTCCGCGGGATTGGGAAACACGAGATCAAGACGGGTAACATTGCAAGGCACAGCTAGTACCATCATTTATTTTTAGATATTTTGAAACATGTTGGCAACTTCCACTGATGCTAAGGGGTTTTAAGACAAAGTTTTATAATAAAAGGTGTATAAATTGATGTCTTTATTTAATTTAATGAATAATTTAAAATTTAGTTTGAACTGTACCTTTCTGTTGTTCCACTAAAATCTACACCATAATTATTTTCACTGGCGTATTTCAATGGTAGTATTCCATTAGCTATTTTAATATCGGTGCTGGATAATCCAGCGTAATGAACCTGAAAATATCATGAGTACTTTATAATGACTAATATTATACAAAGGGAAATAGAGCCTTGAACAATGAATACTAATACAATAAAAACTTTAAATATTCACTTGAAAAACATAAAAAAGAAAGACAATTACAAACTAAAAGTATCTACCTAAGCACAATAAAAGAGTGATAGAAAAAGATCCATCTTACTACTTTAGTTTAACATTGTTTTTTTAATCGACTATAAATCGCTGATATCGATGTCACTTGTTTTTGAAAGCGTGTTGTATTCGCTGTATTTCTGTTATATTTAGGGGTAGTTAGGACTAGACTCAAACGGATCAATCCATAATAAAAGTTTCATCATCATCAACCCATATACCTCTCATGTTGAGAGGGATTAGGCTATAGTCCACCACGCTAGCCTAATGCGGGTTGGCAGACTTCACAAACTGTCGAGAAAAATCTCTAAGGCATGCAGGTTTCCTCACGATGTTTTCCTTCACCGTTTAAGCGAGTGATAATTAATTCTTAATACGCACATGAATTCGAAAAGTCAGAGGTGCGTACCTTGGGTTCGAACTCGAGACCTTCGACTTGGCAGTCCAATGGTCATACCACTAGGCTATCACTGCTTAAAGGTTTCATATGAGTAGATAATTTAAAAATTAATGCACGTACCGTAACTGGGACTCCAGATCCTGTCTCAGCAGATTCCACCCATTTCAAAGAATTTATATCACCGATTTGTGCACTTTGCAACTTCAGTTGTCTACTGACTTTCACACTGTCTTGCACTGGTACATAATATTCACCTCCCCAATTACCCTTAAAAAACACCATTTAATTGTGAAAATTAAATCAAAAACCAACTTTTAACAAAAATATATATAAAATATATTCTCATACTTACATGATATAAAACATTAAACGCTAAGCAAATATCCGGTATTTCATCCAAAAAGAAGTTGCTACCTTCCTCATTTTTGATCATTATTAAGTAAACCATGTTACGTTCTTTATCTTTCCTCCAATCTTGGACGAGATCTTTCAGGCCAGACGGGGCTGGGTAAGGGGCAATAATAAGAAGGCGATGCCGCGAACGAAGGTTGGCGCGAGCTGAGATCAGTAGTGCGAGATCGCAGCGTGAGCGCACAGTGATGGCTGTGGTGGGCGCGGCGGTCGGGCTCGGCTGCCAGCGGACCAGGTCCAGACGCGAGCCCACGTTACTGTGAGACGACACCACACGATACAGAGCAGAAGGACGCGTGCGACTTCCGTAAACCTCATCTTCTTCGCTAATTATGAAAGTATCGCTTCGTAGTACATTATGCAGTAGTTGACACATCTGTTGGCATAATTTTATCATGTCAAATTCCTGCTGATACCTGTATTTATGTACCTAAGTATTTGCAAATAGTTTTATAGAAAACAAACTTACACTATCGTTACTTGATAAATTACGGACAATTACAAGATCGGCATGCCTTAGTGAGTGAGTGTCACTATTGATGGTTAACTCGTCTTGATTAAATTCTTCGTAATTAAAGCTGACACCGTAAACGTTATGTCCAATATTCTGCATTTCATCAAATACAGCTCCTGTTGTTTGCAAATTTTTGATGGCAACTGCTTTAATAAATTCTATATTAACATTTTCGGCAACCATTTGCAAGAAAATTTGTAGTGATGTTGAAATCTGACAAAAAAAGGAGATTTACTCATAATGTATATATATGTAATAGGATAAAAGCACATAAATGTATTTATATTAAGTTAAACTTACTTGTTGATCTGCTTGGAAATTAGAAACGAACTTGAGCGTCTGTAACGACATGTCATTTTCATGTATAGCTGGTAAATTGCGATATCTAATGTTTTCCATCAAAATACCTCCACACCTGAGTTCAGAAAAATCAAAGTATTAATTTAATGATTAAGTGAATCCTTAAATCTAGAAAAAAAAATTCAAGCCCAACGTTATCACTTTATAGGTACCTTGTAAAATCATGTTTCTCTAATACTTCGGCTTTAAGGATAACTTTGCCCTCTGACACGTCTATTTTCTTTTTATCATGTTCTTCTATGTCGATGCACAGTCGTCGGATGTGCGTCGGCAGGCTGACGCCGTCGTGCGGCTGTCGCAGGGCGTTCAGCTGCAGCATCCCGTCGATGAGCGTCACCCAGTTGTCACGCCACACCAGCGCCGCTTCGCTCAGGGATCCGCTCGCGCAATCAATACTCCGGAAATCACCACTAAAAAATATCGTTTTATTTCACGAACACTTATATAAATCACAAATTCTTAATTACTTCGAACTCGAATATCATAAACCTAGCTGACCTGTACAAATATTCTCTTTCATTGAACAAATCATAAATATCGGCGGCAGTTAGGTTCATTTCTTCGGATTTTTCAGTACTAATTTCATCTTTTTTAGGTTTTCCTTTAAAAGCAACGATTGTGCCTGTTGCTACTTTGATATTTTCATCGAATACCTGCAAAACAATAAAGTTAACATGATATTAGGTCAGTTAGGATTGATGACACAATAACAATTATTATTTTACTACATAGGTTTCGCTTGTGTTTGCTAGAAGAATATATGGGTATTTCGTGAGCAGTTTTCAAATTAGATGTTTTACGTGGTTTTAAATTTTCTCACAGATCACATTTCCACTAGTCATAACAATATTTTAGTATACCCACGGCTACTAACTGTCCATTTAAGCACATACCTCAAAACTTCCAGCTCCTCTTTGCAATGCAACTCTAAGCCTGAGTTGAGTCTGGTTATGCAACACAGGTTGGGCATACAAGTGAACGTCTAAGAACTCCACAGATAACTGCTTCTTCGGAACACCCAGACTCATGGCGAGTGTGTCCCACACGGACACCAAGGTAGCAGCATGTGGATACAAGATTTTTCCTACCAAAATTCAAATATTGTTATTTGTAAAGTCATTTCAATCAGGTTTAGCGCAGTGGCGGAGCGATTGGCTTCTGCGCCATGTATCGCAGGTTCGATCCCCGCACGGCACATATATTTGTGTCTGGGTGTTTCTGTATGTGTAAATTTGTGTTTGTAAACGCGCCCACGATACAGGAGGAAATCCTAGTGTGGGGCGATAGATAAAAATAAAATAAAAACAAGAAATTAATTTCTTGCTGTAGTTACTATAGTAAACATTCACCTCTGATGACGTGTCCTTGAAGATACATATTTTCCTTATCGTACAATGATATGGTATACTTGCAAGCTGGAGCCGTTCTTCGACTTGCAGTTCGGTACAACGGCATAGCCCTATAAATGAATTAAATTAAATCACCTAAGTGCATTTAGTACCTAGTCTATTAGCGTCTCACCATACCTTAAATAGTGTTTTAAATATTTAAAGTTATTTACTAACCATTTCTCTCCATGCGCCCACTCAATCAAATGTGATAGGAAAGGTGTTTCAGTAGAAACAGGCATCTCAACTTTAGGGTACAGTATTTGAACTCTTGGGTTGTAACCTTCCATGAATAACCTAAAATATTATTTTAATGAAGATGAATAAAAATAATAGAAACATTATTTTTATAGGTTTTATTTTTATAGAATTATAACAATAATAATTAATATTCACTAACTTGCCAACCGCCTCAAGCAACAAGTAAGTGTTGTCAGGGTGGGCACGCCTAGTGAGCGCTATGTTTCTGCAGTCGGCCGGAAGCGATCGTTTGAGGATGGCTTGCAAGAGACCGTGCGGAGCAACCTCGACCAGCACGGCATTTTTCGGTATATGACTTAAAGTCTCCTCAAATAGAACTGGGTTCTGAATAGCAAAACAATAAGTAACAATTACACAAAATGCATACGAAGCAAGATTTCAAGAAATAAAAAAATCTATTTCAAGTAATGTTAGTAATAAATATATTTCTTACAAGTAGATTATTGGTATGGTACTCTGCTGATGAGTATTTAGCCAGAGAACTATTCCACCTTTCTTCTGGCACCGAAGTTGAAACCCAGCGCTCACTACGAGGTTTTGGGGTCTTGATTACTTCAGTCAAATATTTTAGCAACCCGGGACCTATGTGAGAATATCATTACTAAATTTGAAAAGTAGACACAACTAAAAGATGAATATAAGTAGGTAATTTTCTTCTTTCTCCGAGACTTTTTCCCAACTATATTGGGGTCGGCTTCCAGTCTAACCAGATGCGGCTGAATATCAGTATTTTACACGAAGCGACTGCCATCAGACCTCCGCAACCCATTTTTTGGGTCGAAGTCAAAATAATTTATTCAAGATAGACTACTAGGTAGTACTTTTTGAACGTCATTTTTACATTAAGACAGCCCCCGAAACGCCTGCCCGTCACCGCCTCCTAGTGTTTTGGCTGGGAAGAAGAAACGACGCAACAAACTCCCCAGCGAATAGGGTTATACCGATACTATGAGGATAGACTGGATGTCAGGCTTCTGACTACCACTAACAATTGTCATAGGTATTCGTATGACAACCGGGACCGACGGCTTTACGTGCTCTCCGAGGTATGGAGGAGTCTCGATGTGTTAAGAATGGTCTACCATCCATAGACAGAACGCGACTAGCGCAGCTTAACAGCTTTGCAGATCGGTCTATCAGCTTAGTTATTGCTCAGCCACGAGTCTTAAGTAGGTAATTTTATTTACTAATAAATTAAATGTAGGTTATAAATGAAGTTTAAACTTTTACCAGCTTCAGAAATATAACTTGAATGGTAGGCGATGTTGGAGCATGGAACTTCTTTTGCAAAAATTCCCTTAGCAGTCAACTCCGCGACGAACTCACGCATCACATCAGCAGGTCCCGAAATTGTGCTAGATTCAGGACCATTGTGACAAGCAACCTCTATCTCAGGAGGACACATTTTTGAAATCTGCAATTGTACACATATATTTAAGATTATGCAGTAAAACTCTTGTTAACACTAACACACAACAACACCGAAGTTTTTTGGTAAGTCCCGTAAACTTCGGTCTAATGAGTCACAACAGGGCTCATGCTAAAATAATTAAATATTGTACATAGTAAATTAAGTAGTAGTAAAAATAGTAATAATAATTTAAATAATTCAAGTTATTTAGTTAGTCAGGGTCGCCGTCATCGAAAACGATAAGGGGGACTATAAGTACCGTATCAAAACCGAGGCCTATTGCGGCCATAGAGCCGCGTATGAACGGAGTCTGCAGTGACACCAGCCCGCGACTGTACGCCGACAGTATCATCTCCTCGGCCGTCAAACATCCATCTGCGTATGCGCAACCTAACTCGCCCACACTGTGACCTAAAAATATGAGTTAAAGTTTTGAATTCCCCTTTTTAACTCTTTTTCCCTTTGAATTTAACTTTCAAATGCTGTCTTACCAATAATACCGTCAGGTACAAATCCAAGCTCCCGAAGGATATCTGTAAGGCCAATTTGAATAGCAGCTATTCCTACGAACGAGTGCAGAATGTTGTCAAATATTGTTTTATCGGGCGATGTAATTATATGAACAATATCAATTCCTTTTGGCTCCAAAGCTCGACGGCACCTGAAATTTATTACATCTGTTAGCAGCTACTCTTATACTACCACTACCAGTCTCTACTTCCACCTTATCAGCTTCCAGATATGCAAAACTCTCCTTTTTCGCATTATAAATAAATTGAAATTATTAAGACTTTTCACTTTTCCTAAACACGATGTAGCCTCGCCATATCCAAAACTAGATGTAACGGTACAAATTAGAAGCACTTCATATAATAATTTGATCTCTTGTTGTGCGAAAAACTGTAAACTATAAACCTTCAAACTATGCGCTCATATGACAGCATTATACTAAAATAAATTCATATTCGTAACATTTATTGGGTAAATCAAGAGTACAGTTGACCATTTATTTTTACCGTTCTATAGCAGCAGCGAAGATCGGTATGCGCATGAGTTGTGCACCCATGCCGGCCCACTGCGACCCCATCCCGCTGTACACGAACCACAGCGGCCGCCGCGCGTCGTCGAAGTACTCAGCCTTCTCACACAGACTGACTGTTTTCTTTTCCTCGTTTGTCTCTAAAAATATTATTTAAGTTGAATATTATTAAAGTTGAAGTCAGCACAGATCAATGTTTGAATTATTTAATATTAACTTACCTAAAATGATGAATCCTCTGCCTAAATGTCCCGAGATGTTAGTCTGGTGTATGTTGTGTAACAATGCCAACTCTTCAGGGTCTATTGGGCGTGATTTTAAACTTTCAAAAACTTTTTTCACCGAATTTTCTTGTCTTGCCGATATCGTCACAAGATGAGGAATGTTAGTCTGGTAACGCGAAAGATCCTAAAACCAATGTCAAAAATGTTATACTGGTTCAGGCTTTACTAATCACGGCTGAATTATGTCCTATTTAGTTTCCGTCTGTACCTTAGGTTTGTAATGTCCATGCAGCAGCACGTGTGAGTTGACGCCGGTGATGGACATGCCGTTAACAGCGACGTACGTGCGCCGGAAGCGTTGGTGCTCGGTGACGACTCGCATGCGCCCTTCGCGTAGTCCCTCAACATCTTGACGTGGATTGGAACAGTGTAGGTTAGCGGCTATCTCGCCGCGATGATAACCTAGTAACACCTGAAGCAACAGAGACAAAAAATATTACCTTATACCTACGATATTGACTACTTACTACGATAGGTACTTTAAGTAACTTCTACCCAAAAACATCTAATTTCAATTTATAGAAATCACAGATATATTTATTTAGATTTCGTTCTTACTTTTGTAATGCTGGATATACCCGATGCCGCCTCGCCGTACCCAATATTAGATGTAACGCTGCCAATTAAAAGTGTTTCATCTTTTTCCTTACAAAACACCCTATCAATTGCTTCTAATTCAGCTTTGTCAGCATCTGGTACAGCTGTAAGTAATTATACTTAATAAGTTTAGAGTATGTATCAGAAATGGAATATTGTTATATGTATTTTTTAATAATGATTATCTTAATTAAATAACAATATACATCAGATTTACCAGAGCCAAAAGCTTCGACATATTCTACTGCATGCGGTGGTATCCTTGCTTCCTCATAAAATTTGCTCAAAAAGTTAACAGTTGCTTCAGGGTTTCTAAGAAATCCATACTGTGGACCGGTTTCGCCTTTCAACATGCCAATGAATTGTGTTTTCGCATGCATCAAATCAGCGTAAATCCTGAATAAAACACAATAAATATTTAAGATGAATGTTAGTGTAATACTACACTGTTTTTACTTTATAAACATACCTCATCGCATCTTTAGCCTTTTGTAGGAACAAAACATTAATAGCTTCAGTCTTAACGCACCCATCAGCATTTTCATCAAATGACTTAGTTTTTCCATCCATGGCTTGTTGCATGATTCTGGAAATGAGAAGATTAAATTATAATTAATATCAGACAACTGAAATGGAATAGGTATGTATATAGTATATGTAGGTCGATCTTTGCAAATATAATTATTATATTTTTACCTTCCGTAGTGCACAGAAGATTGTGGGTGAAGACATAAGTAGACTCCACCAACTATCGCTCCCTCGCAGTCCCCGCGGCTCATGGCAAGGTAAGCCTGCTCCAGCGCCGCCGTGGAGCTGCAGCACGCCTCGTCGATAGACATCGACGGTCCTTTCGCGTTCAACCAGTACGAAATGCGGTTGGCAAACATAGCCTTGCAACATCTATAAATAATAATAATTATCCATCATATTTCTCGCACACAGATCAGTTGTATTCGATTGATTAATAGAATAAAATATTGCTTACCCAGTTATACCAAAGCCTGATCTAGAGCTAGCGTCATAGAAACAGGCTTTTTCAGTTTCGGAGAAACAGGAACCTATGAAAACGCCGATTTTTTTCCCAGATAACTGCTCAGGGCTCACTCCTATTAACGAAAAAATATCATTTAAACTTATTTATTTCTATTTACTCATATTGTAGTTATTGTACACTTTAATAATACACAGAAGACAAGAAACATACAATAGGTGGCCTTATCGCTTACTGCAAGTGCAATTTCTTCCAGGCAACCTTAAACTTACTGCAGTTATTGTACTTATGTAATAAATAATAAACATGAGTTAAATTAAATCAACGTTAGTACTTCGGGTTAGTTTCGATTGAGCCTGTTTAACATTATAAAAAGTATATCCTACATATTTATGTACTCACCAGCATCATAAATGGCATGGTAGGCCTGCTCTAAGATCTTGCGGGACATGGGGTCCATACTGTTACCGAGGCGGAAGTGCACCTTGAAGAACTGCGCGTCGAACCGCTCCAGGTCTGGTACCGTGCCGGCGTGCAGCGCCGCCTCGGGGTGGTTGTAGGACCAGCGAAGATTCTCCGATGACACAGGGTTTACCTGGTGGAATATGTCATTAGCTGTTATGAATACAGCGCATTTAAATCAACTCAAATCAGCATGCAACCTCTTAAATTAAAGTGTAATATCTCATTTGTCTTAGCAACCGGACTGTCTTTTTTTGTAAGAGATAGGTTAACGTTTGACCACAATCTCACCTGATAGAAAGTGACGATGTGATCTAAGATGCAGCACGCTTGCCTAGAAGATACCTTTTCACTCGTAACCCCCAAATTGTACACAGGAAATACAGACTCAGGCAGCTGATTCTATTCCCTCGCTGTACGGATAAGGAATGTCGTAGCAAAACGCTTAGTGCGGGTTTGGGGATTTGTGTCACTTTTCAGTTTGCCTGGTTGTTCGAAGGGACTATTGCTGCAGATTTACTTTAGTTCTTTAATATATTAATTCTCTTACTGTCCCTAGACTATTGACCAAGTTTACATTAAATCCTTTTTTTAATTAAATAATTATCCTTCTTTTTCGTGATAGCTAGCACTTTACCTTATTGTACAAAATTTCAGAGAACTCCTTGACGTGATGTGATGAGGGGAAGAGTCCCGACATGCCGGAGATGACGATTCTCTCACCATCTGCAACAGGCGCCAGCGACGTCACCGACTCTTGGGACACGGCGGCGGCGTGCTCTTGCGGTGTCGGCGTCATGTTCAAAGCTAACAAATACATTTATATTATTTCAGTATAATCACATGTTATTATTATTTACATTTGTTTTGAATGTTTGGGTCTACATATTTTTATGATGAATGGGGGTTCTGAGATCTTATCCTTGCTCAGTGTGACTACGGTGACCCAGAGCAAACTATGTCACACCGATTGGTTTCTCCGTGTGCCCGGACTCCTGCACGATGGACGATCTCTATGCGGCCACGCCTAACACTACTGAGGTGGCCTTATATAGTAATAGTAACATAATACCAAATTGTTCAACCATTAACACGATAAGAAGATGATGATAAATAATGCTTTTTAATTAATAACATAAAAATGTCTCTTGCGCCTTGAATGAACATGTAGGTAGGTACATTTTGGCAAGACATACTGTTACTTAACTTATATCAATACTTCTCATTATATTCACTAGTCAAACCTCACGATATCTACGTATATTTAGTTATCATAATCAACCCATATACTGTCCCACTGCTGGGCACGGGTCTCCTCTCACAGACTGAGAGGAGTTAGGCTATAGTCCACCATGCTGGCCTAGTGCGGGTTGGCAGACTTCACACGTCGTCGAGAAAATCTCTCAGGCATGCAGGTTTCCTCACGATGCTTTCCTTCACCATTTTAACGAGTGATAATAACTCGAGACCTTCGACTTGGCATTTCAATGGTCATACCAATAGACTATCACTGTTTTTTTTGCTGCAAGTTATCTATAGCTATTAATAATTTGTAATAAGTCCATTTAATTGTTATAGAGCTTAGAGAATTAGGGCAACCTGCTAAAATAATTTAATATATCAATTAAAACATAATATTACATACGATCACGCCTGTATTCCCCGAAGGGTGGCAGAGGTGTTCCAATGTACACCAACAGTTATATTAATATCCCCTGTAAATAGGGGGCGAGCCTATTGCCATTAACTAGTCAATTTTTTGTATAAATTAAAGCAAAAAGTGTTAAAAAAATCTTAATAGGTAAATTCACATTTACTCACTTGTATCGCACGCACCAATCACTGACGACAACTAACAGGAAGTGATAGTGAGTTGATGTAGTATCTACTATTTATATAGGCATTGTTTCTAGTGATCAACTAATTAAAAATTGACCGAGTTTGAACTCATCCTCGGGACACTGAACTATATTAATTAGGGAGCTACGTAACCATTGAAATTGTATTAGTACGTATTTCCTTATCAGCTTTGTGTTTCTGTGTAAAACAGCTTGCAATTAAATATTAAAACGTTATTAAACAACTAGATAATAATAATAATATTTTGGGACATTTTACACAACACCATCTAGTCCCAAACTAAGCAGAGCTTGTACTATGGGTACTAGACAATGGATATAATACTTATATACTTTTATTTTTTGTAAATACATACTTATAATACATAAGAAATACTTATACTCATTACTTATTCTTTTTTATTTTAAGAATTAATTGTTAAATATTCGTGCAGAGTTGGTATTATTTTTTATACAATAATAAGTAGGTACTTTATTTCGGAAATGCATCCATAAAATTTTAAAATACAGAAAAAATTAATACCTACCTACCTTACTATTACATATAATAAATAATAATACTTATAATAATACTTTACATATAATTAAGATAAAAGATTATATAATGTAATAGATGGTGTCCGGAGTCACCAATCTGCCACCGAGCTGCATGTGCAATGCACCGAGCAATGCACAACAAGATATCTGGTACAATAACTGGATAAATAAGACCTTTATATACAACCGACGTCTGGGGTTGCTTCATAGTCTTCCCATTTGTGATCTGCGGGACACTACGGACAGGTAAACTACCCACATTTCTTCTTTATTGATTGTTTGATTTATAAAATCCGTCTATTAGGTAAATGTTTTATAAACATGATTATAACATAACATACTGGTTCACGCCTGTATTCCCCCAAGGGTTAGGACAGAAATGTACACCCAAAGTGCGCCGCTATGTTTAAAGTCCCTTGAAATAGAGGACGACCACCACGCCTCATCAACAGGCTGCTACTAAGAATTTCAACCAAGCTGCTACTAAGAATTTCATAGAAAAGCCCAATAACACCACCCAATAATCAGCCCAATAATCGAACCCAGGACCTCAAACATAGCTATCGTGTGTCCACATAGCTTATGAGGCGATTTGATTTAATGAATGGAAAGAGTGATTAAGTAATTAACTTACTGATTTAAGTGCTTAGCATAGAAAGAAATAGAATAGATAATGAGTAAGTAACATACGTATAGTGTAAGCTAGATAAAATTTTTGTGGATGTTATCTAGCTTACGCATATATATAAATATATATATTTATATATATATATTAAGATATCCATGCGGAGAGCCGAGCATGTCTCAGTTGGACGCAGGGGCGTATTTACGCCAGGGGCGGCGTCAGGCGGGGTGACTTCTTTTAATATTTCTTGTCAATCTCAATTTAAAATTAACAAAAAAAAACAAGAATTAATGTACTCCTTATGTACTCCCTATGTACTCCCTATGTACTCCCTATGTACTCCCTATGTACTCCCTATGTACTCCCTATGTACTCCCTATGTACTCCCTATGTACTCCCTATGTACTCCCTATGTACTCCCTATGTACTCCCTATGTACTCCCTATGTACTCCCTATGTACTCCCTATGTACTCCCTATGTACTCCCTATGTACTCCCTATGTACTCCCTATGTACTCCCTATTTACTCCCTATGTACTCCCTATGTACTCCCTATGTACTCCCTATGTACTCCCTATGTACTCCCTATGTACTCCCTATGTACTCCCTATGTACTCCCTATGTACTCCCTATGTACTCCCTATGTACTCCTTATGTACTCCTTATGTACTCCTTATGCAGTACTCCTTATGCAGTACTCCTTATGTACTCCTTATGTACTCCTTATGTACTCCTTATGTACTCCTTATGTACTCCTTATGTACTCCTTATGTACTCCTTATGTACTCCTTATATACTCCTTATGTACTCCTTATGTACTCCTTATGTACTCCTTATGTACTCCTTATGTACTCCTTATGTTCTCCTTATGTACTCCTTATGTACTCCTTATGTACTCCTTATGTACTCCTTATGTACTCCTTATGTACTCCTTATGTACTCCTTATGTACTCCTTATGTACTCCTTATGTACTCCTTATGTACTCCTTATGTACTCCTTATGTACTCCTTATGTACTCCTTATGTACTCCTTATGTACTCCTTATGTACTCCTTATGTACTCCTTATGTACTCCTTATGTACTCCTTATGTACTCCTTATGTACTCCTTATGTACTCCTTATGTTCTCCTTATGTACTCCTTATGTTCTCCTTATGTACTCCTTATGTACTCCTTATGTACTCCTTATGTACTCCTTATGTACTCCTTATGTACTCCTTATGTACTCCTTATGTACTCCTTATGTACTCCTTATGTACTCCTTATGTACTCCTTATGTACTCCTTATGTACTCCTTATGTACTCCTTATGTACTCCTTATGTACTCCTTATGTACTCCTTATGTACTCCTTATGTACTCCTTATATACTCCTTATGTACTCCTTATGTACTCCTTATGTACTCCTTATGTACTCCTTATGTACTCCTTATGTTCTCCTTATGTACTCCTTATGTACTCCTTATGTACTCCTTATGTACTCCTTATGTTCTCCTTATGTACTCCTTATGTACTCCTTATGTACTCCTTATGTACTCCTTATGTACTCCTTATGTACTCCTTATGTACTCCTTATGTACTCCTTATGTACTCCTTATGTACTCCTTATGTACTCCTTATGTACTCCTTATGTACTCCTTATGTACTCCTTATGTACTCCTTATGTACTCCTTATGTACTCCTTATGTACTCCTTATGTACTCCTTATGTACTCCTTATGTACTCCTTATGCAGTACTCCTTATGCAGTACTCCTTATGCAGTACTCCTTATGCAGTACTCCTTATGTACTCCTTATGTACCTTATGTTCGACTTATGTACATCATCGGCGTATAAATGATATTTACATTTTTGGTAGTTAGGTTAGTTAGGATTCACATGAAAAAAATACAAAAAATCGAGCTCCATCTCACATTGTTTAAAGTAGCAATTTTGACCCCCATTTCAGGTTTTTTTTTAATAATATTGATTATTTTCAAGAATATAAAATTATTTTCCTTCGCTTCTTAGCATGAAAAATGCAAAAAAATACAAAAAGATAGGTAATAGTTAAGGTGGCATCGTTCGACATCGAACTCATTGTAAAGTAAGTCATGTCGGTTAAAAAGCAAGCTTGCTTTTCAATAGATGTCACTGACGCCACGATAAAGACGTAAATTCAGAATGTGAAGGCAAATTTCGACCTGGCCGGTGGGACTCGCGGTGGCTTAGTGGTCATAGTATCTGGTGTATTTAACCAGATCACGCAGGTTAGAATGTCGCCCGCAGTCAAATTTTTCCTTCGTTATAATAACTTTATAATCATAACATGGAAAATGCAAAAACAAAAAGAACACAATATATATTTATGATTCATCGACAGCAGCCTTTTTAGCCTCCCTGCTCCCTACTTAGGCAGCAATCAAGAAAAAGTTATCATTCGGGGGGTAATGTAGCCCACACAGTTCATTCACTTATGCTCTAATTTTACGTTACGCACCTAACTGTAGCTGCGCATAATTAAGATTTGTATTATTCTAATAATTTGTCCACTGACGTCAACTCTCATTCCAATGACAATACACTCTCATTAGCCATTGTCCAAATAATTATAATAAAAAATAATAACGTTTTTACAAAAAGGTTTAGTTTATTTTTCGCTTTTTAGTTTTTATTTTCGTCGGTTCAATTTTTTGTTAAAAAGTTATTATTTTTAATTTGTTTGTGGTCAAAATCGACTTACTTAATAAAGTACCTCATAAGGCTCATTAGTAGTCATAAGCGCTTAAGATATTTTTTTTATAGCAGGGAAAATCTACATGGATCATCCGCCACCAGGGAGGCGGCAGGGTTTGTCGGACTCGTACCGACTAAAAACCGCTTGCCAACTTGCCTTCACTTGCCCTATAGTCACGGCCATGGGATCCGTGAAATCTACCACGACCATAACAGGCTGCGAGCCAGGCGTCGTTGGACCCTCTCAATCGTTGAGGCCTTCCCTCGCATCTTAATCCAAGGCACTGGGGCCATTATGTGGTTGGACGGCGAAATCCCCAATCCAGCCGCCACATACCACAGCTCATGGAAGCCAAAGGTCTGACTGCGCACTCCGACGCCAGGTACCTCTACTACGGATCGGGAGAGTAGTGGATACTACTCTCTCTTTCTGCCGCTTATTTTGCAAGCATAACTTGCTCGCAGTAGGACCTTACTTCAACGATAGTTAAGTGTAAAATTCTCATAAAGTTAAATTATAATAAGCCCAAACACGAGGTATCTGCCGTGAACCGTTTAAGTGTTCCCTCGACTGTCTTTTGTCACACTCACTAGGTCAGGGGTGAGGTGTACTTACGGACCTTATTATACGATAGCCATAAACCTCACCATACCTCGATCATTTCAAAATTTCTATTTTATTTTGATGAGTCGCTTACTTTTTTGTAAGTGGAATGAAATCAAAGGAACCCACTTCGAACGAATTTTTAAAATCAATGCATAACTGGTGGAGTAATCGCGTAACAAACACAAAAAAAAACATACAGTGAATGGAGAACCTCCTTCATTTTTTCGAGGGTCAAAAATATGGTTTGCTTCCCGGAATACCTTCTTTGTTTGTATAGCTTTACTTTGGTTTATTTGATATTTTAAAGAGCATATATACAAACCTAATTGATAAACATTTTTATGTTAATCTAAAGAAAAAATAAGTTCATCGACCACATATGTATATAATTACCAATTTTGTTTCATTGTTCTATAATCTGTTGAATGATTCCCCATTTCATAGCGGAAATGCAAATGATTGAACTACATTTACATTGTTAAAAATGTTTATCTAGTAGATTTAATTTCAATGTTTTTTATTTAAATATCTAATGAACTAATAAAAATAGTAGCCATTGCGTATACGTAATTGAGTACTTCATAGGGGTTGGTCAAAGTTCATCTTTTGTTCAATCCTTTTATATAGTTCGGAATGTCTGAGATTGTCCTTAGAGTTGGCAGGGCTTTTTAATCCTACTTTTGTGCAAATCTAAAGTAGATAATCAAATAAAATTCTCTGTAATGTTTGGGTTAGAGTGGAGTTGAGCTTAAAGTTGTCTAATTGTACACCATTCTTTAAGCGCTGGTTAGTTTTTGGTAATGCGTGGCAGCATTTACAACCGATAGTCATTGGATAATGAATATCGCTCTCAATATCCAATATAAATATCCGTCTCAGGCCGAAGAAACATTTCAAATAAATAAAATGCAATAATAAAAATATAGGTATAGAATATTGAAGAAGCTTATAATAATAAGAATTCAATTTTCGTGACATAGTAGTTTTTATCTTATTCTTATAGGTAATATATACCTACGTTATACCTAATATAACGTTACAAAAGCTATGTTACCTATAAGATTCTTTTGCATTATTTGTGGTATGAAAATATGTTTTTAATTTGTAAATCATTGTTCTCAGTATTTAAAAAAAGAATTATTAATCGTAGTTTATTACCGTTATTTAATATAATATTATAATAATATTATTTTTGGGACATTTTACACAGTGCCATCTAGTCCCAAACTAAGCAGAGCTTGTATTATGGGTACTAGACAATGGATAACTACCTACTTATGCACTACCTATGTACTACCTATGTACTACCTAAGCACTACCTATTTACTACCTATGTACTACCTATGTACTGCCTATGTACTGCCTATGTACTGCCTATGTACTGCCTATGTACTGCCTATGTACTGCCTATGTACTGCCTATGTACTGCCTATGTACTACTAGGTACCTACCTTACCTCGCTAAGTGATGGCCTGTCATGGTCGTGGTGAATTTCACGGATCCCATGGCCATGACTATAAAGCAAGTTAAGGAAAGTGCGATTTTAAGTCGGTACGAGTCCGACAATATGTAGGCCGTTCTTATAACAAGATAGCTTTTACCCGCGACTTCGTACGCGTAGACTTGTAACACAATTGTTGTCGGATTTGTCCCTCCCATTCTGTGAGGAGACCCGTGCCCAGCAGTGGGACAGTATATGGGTTGATGATGAAACAAATATTTGCGCTAACAGTTGTTCGTAGTCATTTTATTCTCGTCTTATCCATGTGAAGATAAATATTGCAAAATTGTAAATGGTAAATTACAGGTTACAATTTGTATTTTTTCGCATTTTCATGATAAAATTTTAAAATTCTTTTAAAAAAAAAATTCGGGTACGGGCAGTATTCAAACCTGCGTCTTCTGGTTTGGCAGGTACACCGGACGCTATGACCACCAAGCCATCGCAAGTCCCACTCGCTGAGTAGATGCACTGGGATGCCCAGATCTCAAGCATAACATTAAAACAAAGATAATATAGCTATTATCATTTTGTTCTCCGGGAACGGCGATTTCATAGTAAGACGTAAGTGACATCTATTGTGGAATAGTAGAACTATATCAGTTTCATCATGCTACAATAGATGGCGCTTACATAACTAAATAAGGTATTTTAGATGCATTGCTGCTGATTCAAGTACTTTTCTAATTATAACTCATCAAAGAATAAAGCAAACACATATAACAGCTATTATCATTTTGTTCTCCGGGGAGGGTGATTTTATAGTAAGCAGTAGTGACATCTATTGTGGAATAGTAGAACTATATCAGTTTCATCATGCTAGAATAGATGGCGCTTACATAACTGTGTTGCTGATTCAAGTAATTTTCTAATGATAACTCATCAAGGAATAAAGCAAAGATAATAGCTATTATCATTTTGTTCTCCGGGGACGGCGATTTTTAAGTCGTAAGTGACATCTATTGTGGAGTAGTAGAACTATATCAGTTTCATCATGCTACAATAGATGGCGCTTACATAACTGTGTTGCTGATTCAAGTAATTTTCTAATGATAACTCATCAAGGAATAAAGCAAAGATAATAGCTATTATCATTTTGTTCTCCGGGGACGGCGATTTTTAAGTCGTAAGTGACATCTATTGTGGAGTAGTAGAACTATATCAGTTTCATCATGCTACAATAGATGGCGCTTACATAACTGTGTTGCTGATTCAAGTAATTTTCTAATGATAACTCATCAAAGAATAAAGCAAACAAAGATAATAGCTATTATCATAATTATGGTTCTCCGGGGACGGCGATTTTATAGTAAGACGTAAGTGACATCTATTGTGGAATAGTAGAACTATATCAGTTTCATCATGCTACAATAGATGGCGCTTACATAACTAAATTAGGTATTTTAGATGCATTGTTGCTGATTCAAGTACTTTTCTAATTATAACTCATCAAAGAATAAAGCAAACACATATAACAGCTATTATCATTTGGTTCTCCGGGGACGGCGATTTTATAGTAAGTAGTAAGTGACATCTATTGTAGAATAGTAGAACTATATCAGGTTCATCATGCTACAATAGATGGCGCTTACATAACTAAATTAGTTTTTTTAAATGCTGTGTTGTTAATTCAAGTAATTTTCTAAATAAAACTTATCGAATAAAAAAAGGAAACAAAGATAACAGCTATTATCATTTTGTTCTCCGGCCACGGCGATTTTAAAGTCGTAAGTGACATCTATTGTGGAATAGTAGAACTATATCAGTATCATCATGCTACAATAGATGGCGCTTACATAACTGTGTTGCTGATTCAAGTAATTTTCTAATGATAACTCATCAAAGAATAAAGCAAACAAAGATAATGGCTATTATCATTTGGTTCTCCGGGGACGGCGATCTTATAGTAAGTGACATCTATTGTAGAATAGTAGAACTATATCAGTTTTATCATGCTACAAAAGATGGCGCTTACGTAACTAAATTAGTTTTATTATAGATGCTGTGTTGCTAATTCAAGTAATTTTCTAATGATAACTTACTCATCTAAGAATATTTTAAAAGTTAGACTCTCATTGTTCGTCAACTAGCGGTATATTGTGAAGAGAAAACGCACTTATTTATTATAATACTACTAGCGCTGCTACAGCCTCTGGAGTGATAAGGCGAAATAAAAAAATAACGCTACTAGCTCTATTACGGCTACTAGTAGCGAGTAGACAAACTAAAAATTCTACTACTATACCAGAGAAAAAAATATATATCTTTGGAAGAAAACACTGGTCACCAGCACCACGCATATTCATAACATTATTCTTTGTTCATTACTTTTAACTTGATAAGAAAAACAACAATATGCGTTAAACGCCCGCCTCAGACGCCGGCTTAAAAAGGATATTTATACCCAATCGATATCAGACTGAAATTTACCAGGTACCGTGGAAGAAAGAATTGATTCGAGTAAAAAATTAAGTTCTCGTCATAAACGTTCCCATCTTTTTGGTTTTCCCTCAGATGAGCACGATCCTGCCAAAGTTTCTTATCAAGCCTTAAAGTTAAAAATGATCTTTTGGCGATGCTTGAAGACTAGAAATCGAGCCAAATAAAACCTTGTCTCAGTTACAGTTATAGTCACTGACGTGGCTCAACTAAAAGTATAATGCTCTATTATACAACAAACTAACAATGATATTGAGAAGTCGATCGCTTCGTTCAACTAAGATTACGAGGATATTTTTTGTCTAAGGTATCTCAACTGGAGAGGTCAAAGGGTAAAATGAAAACCACATTATATCATATACATGAAAACTGCAAGCCAGAGGAGTTTTTATTTAGCTGCTTTTGAGAAAAAAATTAGAACTTTACAGCTTTTTCTACAACCCATCGGCTCTCTTTGCAGTTCAGTACAAACAGAGTTGACAAAAATGGCAACACACACATGGTGTCTGTCATTAGTGTCACTGTCATTACTCATTTTACCGAATGAGAAATTGCGATGAGATTGATGAGAATGAAGATGAAGACGTCGTGAACTGTGAATTGCTGCTGCCGCGCTGCGCTCTGCTAAAAGTAATACGAGAATTTGTGTATTAAAGATAACAAAACGCTGTTAAACTTACAGCGCTAATTATAATTGACGAATCAAATAAAATAACAAAAATGGAAAGCCTTTCAATTGGTAAGTATGGTTCATTAAAATTATAACCTAAAGTACCTACCTACACGTAAGCAAAATATTTAATAATAAGTCTAATATTTTCAGGAGAGATATACACCTCAGATAAAAACGGTAGTGATGAAAGTGGGGATGGTAGTGAAGCGAAACCTTATAAGACCATTTTACAAGCCATGCGCCATGCTGGCAAGGAACCATTCCCCACGATTTATGTTGACGCCAAAGACGACAAAAAAGTGTACGAAGTTGCGGCAAAATCTCAATTAAAAAAAATTCACAAGATCTGGGTTAGGGAAAACTATAAGGCGGCAGACAAAGCAAAAGCTGAAGAAGAAACTAATGATAAAAGACAGCAAAACCTCGAAGATGCCAAAAAAATTGTCATACAAGAGGACGCCAGTTTGCCTAAAGCCAAGATTGTGAAAATATCAGAAAGTAAGTACTTGTCAACCAATTTAACACAATCGTCATATTTCATAAATTTAATGTCTACTAGCCACTCTGCTACAAGATACAAAAAAAAGCATGATTTTTTGCACAAATTAATAAATCCATAATTTATACTAAACTCTTTCACACTGAGAGCTTGAAATACTTTATATATATTAATAATATTGATTCTGTCACTTCTAATGCATGTATAAACATATATATTATCACCTATATACTATGCTACATTAGCTTGTGATTCTCTTTATTCTGAAAATTCCTGGCTAGAAGCTTATGGTGCCTTACCACCATGTCCGGATAAGTTATCAAAGTTCATGCGAACAATTAACAATATCCATCCTGAAAAATAAAATAAAAACTGAAAAATTTACTCATGAAGAAACATATGGTGAGTTATGCAAACTAATATTTAAAAACCAATATAGTTGGTAATATTTCTGTGTACACAGTAGTTTAATATGACACAAACTTGTGTTTTCATAGTAAACAGCAATTCAAGTGTATGTTTAGAGGTGATGTAACCTATTGCAAGTATTGCATGAAGTTGCTGATTCACAATTTTAATAACTTTCCTCTTGATATCAATATATTAAGTATAAAAGCATATTGAGTAAGAGTACTTTAAAAATCTCTATTTTCTCTACATTTTCATGGGTTTATGAATTGGATGGGATACAACAATGGTAATACTGGATTCAATTAACTTTTAAAATTAATTGTTAGTTATTTTGTATGTTGTAAAAACATTTTTTATAAGATAATCACAGCATTGATGAAACTATAATGAAACCAATGACATTACTACAATAAATCAATAATTTTATTGTAGCATAGGTTACATAAGATATACAATATAAGTAAATAACAAGTAGGTACAGCTGATCTATAGCATTTGGTGATTCGTTATCATTATCTACCATAATGAGTTTTCTTACACTAGTAAGCACTAGCTGGGGGTATTTCAGTTAACATTTTGATCTTTTGTGATCTTAGGGGCAATATTACATTATAATAAACCATGAATAACTATACCTATGTATTTGGATTTTTAGGGTTCCATAGCCAAATGGCAAAAAACTGAACCCTTATGGATTTGTCATGTCTGTCTTGCTGCTACAGAACCCTTCATGGGCGAGTCCGACTCGCACTTGGCCGCTTTTTTATTCTGATTTTTTTAAATAGATTCAAATTATTCATATCAACCAGAAGTGACATGGGCTGTAGTTACTATTTATTTACCTGTGTGAAGTTGATGTGGGCTGCTAGTTACGTTTACTGCTATTATTTCAAAGACATCTGTAAAATTGTACAGATTCATGTGATTAGAAATAAGAAAGGTATACCAAATATACATATATTATAATAAGTATTTATGGTATTCACCTTGGCTAGCTTGTTGAGTGTTGACCCTTATTTTAGGGAAAACAATGCTTATTATGAAATAGGGAAGTAATATCACAATAAATATGATGTTGAATTCAGATGGCTAGTGTGGTACTGTCTGTTAGTTGGCCTGCGCTATGTTGTGAGATGTGTTGTGTTGTGGGTTGGCCCAGCTGTGTCCCACCGCGGCTCGCGCGTGTGCGTGCGCGGCTGGGTGCACCGGTTGCGGCGCCAGGGCCGAGCGCTGGCCTTCCTCACGTTATTGGCCTGTACTATGTTGTGAGATGTGTTGTGTTGTTGGTTGGCCCAGCTGTGTCCCACCGCGGCTCGCGCGTGTGCGTGCGCGGCTGGGTGCACCGGTTGCGGCGCCAGGGCCGAGCGCTGGCCTTCCTCACGTTATTGGCCTGTACTATGTTGTGAGATGTGTTGTGTTGTTGGTTGGCCCAGCTGTGTCCCACCGCGGCTCGCGCGTGTGCGTGCGCGGCTGGGTGCACCGGTTGCGGCGCCAGGGCCGAGCGCTGGCCTTCCTCACGTTATTGGCCTGTACTATGTTGTGAGATGTGTTGTGTTGTTGGTTGGCCCAGCTGTGTCCCACCGCGGCTCGCGCGTGTGCGTGCGCGGGTGGGTGCACCGGTTGCGGCGCCAGGGCCGAGCGCTGGCCTTCCTCACGTTATTGGCCTGTACTATGTTGTGAGATGTGTTGTGTTGTTGGTTGGCCCAGCTGTGTCCCACCGCGGCTCGCGCGTGTGCGTGCGCGGCTGGGTGCACCGGTTGCGGCGCCAGGGCCGAGCGCTGGCCTTCCTCACGTTATTGGCCTGTACTATGTTGTGAGATGTGTTGTGTTGTTGGTTGGCCCAGCTGTGTCCCACCGCGGCTCGCGCGTGTGCGTGCGCGGCTGGGTGCACCGGTTGCGGCGCCAGGGCCGAGCGCTGGCCTTCCTCACGTTATTGGCCTGTACTATGTTGTGAGATGTGTTGTGTTGTTGGTTGGCCCAGCTGTGTCCCACCGCGGCTCGCGCGTGTGCGTGCGCGGCTGGGTGCACCGGTTGCGGCGCCAGGGCCGAGCGCTGGCCTTCCTCACGTTATTGGCCTGTACTATGTTGTGAGATGTGTTGTGTTGTTGGTTGGCCCAGCTGTGTCCCACCGCGGCTCGCGCGTGTGCGTGCGCGGGTGGGTGCACCGGTTGCGGCGCCAGGGCCGAGCGCTGGCCTTCCTCACGTTATTGGCCTGTACTATGTTGTGAGATGTGTTGTGTTGTTGGTTGGCCCAGCTGTGTCCCACCGCGGCTCGCGCGTGTGCGTGCGCGGGTGGGTGCACCGGTTGCGGCGCCAGGGCCGAGCGCTGGCCTTCCTCACGCTGCGGGACGGCACGGGATACCTGCAGTGCGTGCTGCACGGCCTGCTCTGTCAGACCTATGACGCGCTCGTGCTGTCCACGGAGTCGTCTGTCGTCATCTACGGCAAACTGGAGGTTGTGCCTGAAGGAAAAATGGTGAGAAAACCCCCTGGTTTCCAGTTTGGTTGTTATTGCAAATGCAAGAAATTTTTAGCTAACATTGGAGTCGTTGTTATTCTGTGAGTTTAGTACATTTACATAATAATTGTAAGAGCTAATTGCGAGAGTTGTAAATGACCAAACTACTAAATTGCAGTGCATTGAATTTTTTCAAATATTGTTTCCTAACTTATGATTGTCTATGGGCCTAATTCACCAGGCTCCCGGTGGGCACGAGCTAACGGCTGACTACTGGGAACTGATCGGATTGGCGCCGCCCGGCGGTGCCGACGCCATCCTCAACGAAGAAGCCTTGCCCGACGTACAACTTGACAACAGGTAACGGGGACTGGGGAGGGACTCAAAGCATTGGAGTCCCTTAAAATGTGTCATCCGACACAGTGTAATATTTGACAGCTATGTAAAAGCTGTACACCTGTTGCAGGCACATAATGATCCGCGGAGAGAACACGTCGAAGGTGTTGCGCGCGCGCGCGTGCGTGACGCGAGCGTTCCGCGAACACTTCGCGGCGCGACGCTACACCGAGGTCACGCCGCCCACGCTCGTGCAGACGCAGTGCGAGGGCGGCAGCACGCTCTTCAAGTTCAGCTATTTCGGGTGAGAGATTCGCATTTAACATAATTATAATATATATGTATACACTAACCTATCAACCATTTACGAGTCAGTAGGTACCTACCGACATACATACTTAATGTTACGATGATTTGCACGTATTACGTTGGTTGCGGTTGATTGTAGCGAGGAGGCGTACCTGACGCAGAGCTCGCAGCTGTACCTGGAGACGTGCCTGGCCACGCTGGGCGACGTGTACTGCATCGCACAGTCCTACCGCGCCGAGCAGTCGCGCACCAGGAGACATCTCGCAGAGTAAGCATATACACTAGTTTACACGATATTATAACATAGAAATTATGTAACAATTAAATTATCAATGTAGTTCGCGTTCGAGTGCACCTTAGAGTATTGTTATACCATTATAATGTATAAATAAATAATAAGCGTTGCTGTTACTCTGTCACCAGGTACAGCCACGTGGAGGCGGAGTGCCCGTTCATCACGTTTGAGGAGCTGCTGAGCCGGCTGGAGGACCTGGTCGTGGACGTGGTGGAGCGCGTGCTGGACTCGCCCGAGGCGCACCTTGTCTATGAACTCAACCCCAACTTTAAGGTAACCCGGACTTCTTGTGTCTCTACTAAACTTGATTGATAATAAGAATGTTAAAAAACATAATTTACTATATAATATTATAAAGCTGAAGAGTGTTTGAACGCGCTAATCTCTGGAACTAGGTTGGAATTGAAAAGATATTTTTGTTTGTATAGTCCATTTATCGAGAAAGGTTATTATATATTAGAGCCGAGCAAAAAGGACAAAAGGCGGTGACCCCGGAAGGCCGCTAGTAAAAATATATAATTAATATTGTTTGCGTTTACTATAAGTCGACCTTATGACACAGTGTGATCAGCTACCTATGAAATAATATATGGAAACACCTTTCACAATCGATAGTGGTAGTCAGAAGCCCAGAAAGCCTGACAACCAGGGTCTGTATTGCCCAGAAATTGGGTTGCGAAGGTCTGATGGCAATCGCTTCGTGTAACATACTGATACTGTGTAACATACTGTTTCTTCTCAGAGGTCGTCAGCTAGGAAATGCCGGAGCCATCTAGCTTAAAAAAAAAAGTAAAATATTGACTTGTAAAAGTGTCTTTATGTACTGTATTTATGTATTTCATTGTAATAATTACTTTATTTGTTTATTTAGTGCACCACGAACTACCCCCCCCTCATTTTTCTCTTTTTTTCCTGTCCATCCAAAGGTTGTCTGGTAGATATCGCTATTAGCGATAAGACCGCCATTGTACCCTTAATTTAATGAATTCCAATTGTTGTTCCGTAACATGGTGTGCAATAAAGATTATTCTATCTATCTATCTTTAAAAGATCTATTTACAGAAATAAATATCATTTATCATTTGATATTCAGCTGCATCTGGTTAGACTGGAAGCCGAACCCAATGTAGTTGGGAAAAGCCTCGGAGAAAGAAGATAAACCACCTGCACCAGTATAATTCACAAAATTCTGACGATAACATTTCTGATAATGATAGATTTTCATGATGGAAGAGTGTTCAACTACTGTGAATAAGAATGTTCATACTTACATACTAAAATCTTATTTCTATTTTCAGCGACCTAAGAAGCCGTTTAAGCGCATGATGTACACGGAGGCTATTGAGTACCTACGTGAGCACAACATCACTAAGGAAGACGGCTCCTTCTATGAGTTTGGCGAAGTAAGTTCAGTTGCAGCAATTCAATTAATGAACTTGACTTGGCAACATGATTGTAATTTTTTAAAAATAAATATTCTTGGACAATTTTACGCAGTACTATCTCCCAAACTAAGTAGAGCTTGTACTATGGGTATTAGATAATCGATATAATACTTATATACTTTACTTTTTTTGTATATACATAGGTACTTACAATACATAAGAAACACCCAAACAAACACAAACACTTGTGTATCCCAAAAATATTATATAATATTATTTTTATATCATAATTCGTGCTTGAATGAATGATGTATTCGTAATGTGAGCTGGCAAGTGTTAGTAATGCGTATGCGACTGTGGTGCGCAGGACATCCCGGAGATGCCGGAGCGCAAGATGACGGACGCCATCGGCGAGCCCATCCTGCTGTGCAAGTTCCCCGCCAACATCAAGTCGTTCTACATGCAGCGCTGCGCCGCCGACTCGCGGCTCACGGACTCCGTGGACGTGCTCATGCCGGGCGTCGGGGAGATCGTCGGCGGCTCCATGAGGACCTGGGACTACGACGAACTCCTGGAAGGTAACAAACATACGCTGCTCTACACCCTACCACTACCCACCGATAGCTGTTCTAACGGCCCTCGGGAGAGACGACAGTAGTCAATATAATCAGGTCGACACTACTATGCTAGAGCACCTCGAAAGAGTTATTTAACTGAAAAGTACATTATTTTATATCTCAAGACAATACCTTGATGTCAAATTGCTAACGCTTCCGAAATTTCCGTTTCAACGTAATATGGTATCACAGGTTAACAAATATTCGATTCTATAAGCAAAAATATTAATTTTTATCTTGTGTGCAGCGACGAGCCCGAATCGGTACAATAATTGTTTTTTTTTTTCGACCACCACGACCATCGACGATGTGATATTTTAACATTTTGTTTAAATTACGTGTTAGGAGATACATTATAATTGTATACGGTTCAAATTGCGTGCGATTAATAGTCGATTAAATAAAATGAGTGTGAACATGGTATGGTTGGATTGAATAATATTGAAATCGTCAGGCTACAAGCGCGAGGGCATCGACCCGTCGCCGTACTACTGGTACACGGACCAACGTAAGTTCGGGTCCGTGCCGCACGGCGGGTACGGACTGGGACTGGAGCGCTTCCTGTGCTGGCTGCTGCAGCGACACCACATCCGCGAGGTCTGCCTGTACCCGCGCTTCTTGGACCGCTGCACTCCCTAGGCGCTCCCACTCCCTCTCCCTCTCCCTCTCCCTCTCCCTCCCCCTCCCCCTCCCCCTCTCCATATACCAACACCGACGCTACCGACTCTACGATGCACTAACATGTCACTTCAAAAATTGCCTTTTGCTTAAAATTATTAATCGTATTACAAGGAGTATGGCTTATAGCAGCTTATCTTAAATCTTGCTTTTGGAGTACTCAGATTTTAATGTAAGTTATATCCTAGTTATCTTACTGTATAATTTAAAGCTTATATCTACCAACTCCATTACAATACATCTACCAACTCCATTATCCACGTTTTATAAAGGCGTTTATGGTTTCCATATATTATCAAGAAGCAGGGTTACCAAAACCTGGGCTATTGAATTGAATATTTATATTATCCAACCTATAACATTACTTTATAATTAAACATAATGCGAGTCTACTCTATTTCACCAAAAACAATACGATTTTGTTGTTAATCTCGTGTGCCATCTGTCATCGATAAAATCACAGTTCTAAACGTTATAACTATGTATAATTGTATATAATTTGTTCACTGTGTAGTTGTTACAAAATTAAATAAATTATAAAACTGTCCACTCAGTCATAGCACTACAATAAATTAGATCTCGATTTATTTATAACCACCAGAAGGAGCTGATAAAATAAGGAATGTAAACATTCCATATTTCACGTGCATTGTTCTTTTGTTATTATTTAAATACAGTTCTCTAAAAGAATTTGAAAATTTTATTTATGGCGGACCCATTCCTGTTACAGTACTGTGAGTAAATAAAACACATTTGTTTAATACGATTGACCCGATAGACGTTGCCCTGTAGCGCAACCTACCGGTGTGTTTGTGAATCTTAACCATCAATCAGTTTCGATTAAATTTTTGTTTGTAATTGACAAACAAACATTTTATCGACACAGGGCGTCGTTTTTGTGTTTTAACGGGACTAACAACAACAATCGCTTGTTCAAATTTATTTTTATGTATAAGTTGTTTTATATAAAATAAACGTGGCCTCGCACTAGGAAACTGTCTTGTATTACATGTGCCCGGAACAACTATCTGTAGGCCACGCAAATGAACGTGCGGGCATCGAACGACCCGCAGCAGCCAGTTCCTCGACCACTGCGCCAATCAAAATAATTGTGTACTGCCTGAAATTAAATAGATGTAGAATAGGATTTTACGCTACTTACCATTTATTTATTTTACTTACTTAAGAGAGTGGTTGCAATACAACATAAATACTATGCAATATCAGTGTCAAGGGCCAAATGAATATTCGTACTATTAATAGTAAATGTAAATCTTTATTTTTCGTATTTTAGATACTTACTTAAATATGTGTATTGAAAATGCATCCTTTGGTACACTAAAACTAACATTAATAATGCCTTACCTAATCAGTATTATGAATGAAACGTCAGTACTATTCCCAGCAATATTCCAACGTTCTTATATTACTTAAATACTGCCAGATACGTTTGTAATTTTATTATTATTATTTTATTTGGAACAATATATAAAAAAATACATAACTAGAATCACATTTCTGCTCTATGAGTGCACTATCAATAATGATAACTCTAACTTATGAGTATTCACCTCTGACATTCGGATAATATGTAGTGCATTTCTGTTTCAATTTATAACTATTTATCTTTCAGTGGACGACTTGAGAGAAATATTAGTAATCTAGGTCCACGTTCGGGTTACATAGAATATCTGAACTTGTTGTATTGTTGAGGAGCTATTTTGTATCAGATTGTTTTAGTTAGACGATAACTACACAATCGTGGCTACTTAATTGTACTTGTGAGGGTACTTGTGAGCCACGTCAGTACGGAGGTGTATCAAGGCAGCCACTCAGCATCGTCTTTAACGACGTAGGCGCGGCCCCCGGGGCCTTCCGTGAGGTCCTCCTTGCTGCTCGCCACTTTGTGGTAAACGTTTTTGCCAGCTTCCACCACGTATTCCACACCATCCGCTGAAATAATTCACTTATGTCAGTACGGTGAATTACAAGCTTTGATTCATGGACAATACTCCTCAAACAGAGTATTATAGGACTCTTTAAATTTACTATAGCCGTAAATATATAAGTAATATTAATATTAAACTTATAATTGAATTATTAAAAATATAGGCATTTGAAACTACTATTAACTTTTTTTTTATACTGAATTGACACGGAATTCGGGAGAAATAAATGATCTGCTTCTTCAATTGTAAAATAATAGATAAAATAGTGTTCTCTCACCGATAGCACTGCCGGTTTTCCTCACAGCTTGTCCGATATTGTGTGAAGAAAAGGTGTCGGGGTCGATGTTAATGTTGACGCCCTCCGTGGTGCCATTGAAGTGCGTGGGGCAGTCGCTCTGAGATATGATTGACAAGTCGTACGGATCGACCCCAAATGCTGCCAACTTGTTGCGCATCTGCACAATATATAGCATTATTAGGATTTTTTTAAATTTTCATTTTCGGCATACAATAAAGGAAATAAGAAAATTCTTGCCTTTTCGATGTAAATCTTGTCAAGCTCCTTCGTCCTTGAGAGGATTGTAGCAGAGCGTCGGTGCGCAAAAGCCAGTTTTTGGCAAGTGAAGATCACTGCGTGTGATGTGTAGTCTGTCATTATAACCGTGTAACTTGCTGACCCTGCTACACCTGAAATATATACATACGTATAAGTATACACCCAACTAGTTTACAAGGAAGAATACTGAAATGCGTGAAATTGGTAAGTCATCTGAACCTTCTAATTTTTTATTAGTACTCACTTATAGGAAATCTCACTTTCATGCGAGCTGGTACTGCTGGGTCTGGAACTGTTAATATTCCAGTATACCTGTGTGAAGGATAATATACAGATAAGTATTGAATTTATTAACCTTTGACCGCCACGTCAATAACGAAAATCCGTGTTCTCTACGCCAAGCGACAAATTTTAGTATCTAACAAAAGTTATTTTTGACTTGCCATGCCGTCGTTGGCGTCGTGAGCAAGTTCTCATTTGAAGTCTATACACGTCCGTGGCGGTCAAAAACAATAATCATAATTATATCACAGAGCAGTGATAGCCTAGTGATATGACCATTGGACTGCCAAGTCATAGGTCTCGAGTTCGAATCCAAGGCACGCACCTCTGACTTTTCGAATTCATGTGCGTATTAATAATTAATTATCACTAGCTTAAACGGTGAAGGAAAACATCGTGAGGAAACCTGCATCCCTTAGAGATTTTTCTCGACGGGTTTGTGAGGTCTGCCAACCCGCACTAGGCTAGCGTGGTGGACTGTAGCCTAATCCCTCACAATTTGAAAGGAGACCCGTGCCCAGCAGTGGGCCAGTATATGGGTTGATGATGATAATTATCATTCGCCAGTCAACAAATGACTTGCACAATAGTATTTTGTTACTACACTATTTATTATTGTTTTACTATTTTTTTATTCTGCTACTTCATATTTTGAAAAATACTCCCATCTATAATTAAATGCAGTAGGTACTTTGTAGTAAAGTTAGTTCTGTAATTATGACGGGTAGACCAAATACTATAATTACATTTACTATTTCTACAATAGATGGTAGCATAAATACTATTAAGTTCTGTAATTCAGCGTGTTCAAAATTGTATCAAAAATCAAATTTTAAAACATAGATATTAAATTATAGCAAACCGCCATCTATCATTCAGTAGCAGTACTTTGTAGAACTACTATTTAGTTCTGATAGTTAACACAAGATGGCAGAATTTTATAATAATTATATTTAGTAATGTAATACCTATTGAGCAATAGACGGCATTATCGGAAGTATACAGTTCTTTACATCACCCAAATAATATTGTAATAATTATTATTAATGCCACGTAAATATCGTGGTTACAGTATTTATTTTAAATTCAGTTTCATACCGTCATCTATTATGAAGTAGTAATACTAATTTGTAAAGAGGTTAATAAATTAGTTTCTCTACTTAACAATAGATGGCAGTGTTATACAATTACAGTACTTTTAGTACTACTATTGTACAATAGATGGCAGTGTTGAAGTTTGGAAGCAATATTTAGTTCTGCTATTCGACACTTCTCTACAACAATTTAATAGACCGCCATCTATCATTCACTAGCAGTACTTCTTAGTAAAGTTAATGATTACTTAGTTCTGCTACTCAACACTAGATAGCAGAATTTTATAATGATTCTGTTTAGAAAATTAAATGTATTCCTCTTCGACAATCGCCGTCAGAAGAATACAGTTCTATTATTTAACATGTTCAAAATAATAATGTTATAATAATTAATGCCATATAAATGTCGTGGTTGCAGTATAAAATTAAATTCAGTTTAATTGTGACATCTATTATGAAGTAGCAATACTATTTTGTTTTTCTACTCAACAACAGATGGCTGTGTCATACAATTACAGTATTTTGGTACCACCAATGTACAATATATGGCTGCGCAGTGTTTTAAAACAGTAGTTCTGCTATTAGGGGTCCATAAATTGTAAAAATCCGCCATCTATCTTTCAATAGCAGTATTTCGTAGTAAATTGATGGTCAATTAGTTCTGCTATTTAACAATAGATATTCTAACATGATTAAATTACTGCTTTTTACAATAGATGACAGTAAATAGTATTTAGTTCCATTAATCGACACTATTTTTTTAAATTTAAATTGTTCAAAATTGTATTATATTCAATGGAAACAAAGTACTGCTAGTACTTTGTACAGAGGCCAGCACATCAAGCTACCCCAATCTGTCAAATTTCTTTGATAGAATTTCAACTTTAATACAAACTAATAAGGTTCATTTTCAATTGAGAAAATTTGTCAGTTTGGGATAGCTTGTCCTGGCTGGCGTCTGTACATTGTTTTTTAACGACTGAGTGAGCGTCAATCCACAGGTTTTTGCTATTTTAGTAAATGGTGGGTTAGGCATATACCTAGGTATTGAAAAAGTAAATGTTTTCAGATCAAATAAAAAGTGATTGTTACCTATTTGATCTGAGCAAATGTTATATTGAAATAGGTACAGGTAGGATAGGTACATTCAAGAATTTAAGTAGAAGTTTATATTTAAATTCATAAATTGAATGCGTGTAGGTACGTATTTTACTATTATAGGTAGATATTTAAAAAATATTTTAATTCTACAAATGCAGTGACATTTTAAAATGTAAATGTAGGTACATAACTTAATTTCTTTTTTCATTTATTTATCGTTTTACATGTAGAATCCACAAATACTAATATAATAGGTAATAGACAAAGATTTAAATCTTTGAACTAAACATCACTGAGGTGTGCTTTAATGAGTCTGTCTAATAGGTAGGTATTCAGCTAATCTTAAAATGTACTTAATTTGTTTGGCTATTACCAATACCGTCGTACCTATTTTTCAAAAATTTTGTCTAAGTTTCTAACTTATTGATATCTACCTGTAATCATGTTTCAGCGGTGTGAGCCCTAGAATGAAGTGTTGTGACATTTGTTCCAGTTCATATCTGCCAGGCTCCTCAGTCTTGGTAAAGTTATACGTCATACAGTGTGACGCAGTCGATGTCTTTTGTATGACGTACCACACACCCAGTAGCTGTTGATTAAAAACGTTAAAAATTAATGAGAAAATACTAACCAAGTGATAACGAACCTAAAAAACGAAACTAAAAATGATAAGCCTAGGTAGCTCTGCAGGAACCGTAACAACTTTACAGGCGATTCTAAGCTGTCTGTTTTTAAAATCAAGTCCACCAAGCAACGTAAATGACACCGTACATAATTTTGGGCACGAATCTACCTAAACGGTACCTAATTCTAGTAGATATCTTTTTCTGCAATAGCTAAGTTTATTGAGTAGGTCTCTATAATCTTTTGGATGATTTGGTAGAAGAACGAACGTTATAATGTCACTCACAATCAATAAATGATAGGCACTTATTCTAGTTTTGATTATCTACCAATACCAATAATTTCACCATCATCATCACCACTTTCAATCACTACATAAGTATATAAGTATATTAAAGACTCCTACTATACTATGTATACTATAGTTGCGCTGAGTTTGTGTTGCCATCCCATATAAATTCCGTAAGTTTCACCTGAAGTGACGGCGTAAGGCGTGGGCGTGGGCTTTCGGCTACGGTATCACCACGCTTCACTGTCCGAGGGGCCTTACGCCTCGGTGGACTGTGATTAAAAATTTATACAATATCTTGCCCACATCAAATCTAGGTCTCGGCCTGCCAGTGGGTCTGGGTTGGTCTGACCAATCGACACGCTTGTATTTCCCGGAGGGTAAGGCAGAGGAGTACTGCTGTACATAGTATGTTTAGGTCCCAAGTAACACATTGCTCGACCTGGGAATCGATTATCGAACCCAAGACTAACGAGGCAGTCAGACATCTTACTATAATAGCTATTGAGAGTAAGATGATCACTGTATGCTATTGCATAATATACCCTTTGCTCTGCATAACACTGACATACCCATCTAGGCACATCATGCATTCATTTTCAGTCAGCTGCACGACATAATGAATGCGCTCTTTCGATACGTTTAAACACAACCACATGGTAAGTGATGGAAGAAAAGAAAGTAATAAGCTGTCAAAACAATGGTTGGCTCGCTTCAAACCAAACAATAGAGTTTTGTGAACACGAACACAATTGTGTTCGTATTCATTACTCATGCAAATACGATTCATTCATTACCGACTATGTAATAATAATAATAAAAATGATTTATTGCCAGAAATCGGTTACAAACAAAAACTAAAACAAAATGCAACTGTTATTTTGGCAATTTGGGTATGCTCAGCACTAACACTGTGGAGACAAATCTCCGCAGGGCTGATTTTCAGCATACCCCATCGCTCGAACTCAGGTGGTTGTTACGTAGAAAAATAAAATAAAAACAAAGAGGTGTTAAGCGAATTGGCACAGTGAACTAAAATTACAATAAACAGGTATATAATAAAACAAAAAAAATGTGCAGAACCAAAAATAAAATGTTGTTAGCAATTTTATTACGATGGACTATTTTTTTAAGTGTTTGATAAAAAAATATGTCATATAAAAATGTCAAAAAATTCTAGTGATTCATCTCTAAGGGTCGAACTTATGTGAAATTACTGTATTTAGGTAGGTAAGTACATGTAATACCTACATTTCAAAGACAGAAACCAATGTCAATTGAATTTCAGTTAGGTTTTGGACGACTATCTAGGCTCCAAATCTTTGTTAATCTTGCTAAAACTCAAAAATGGATTAACCGAATTTGATGAAATTGAGTAGGTCCCTTAATGGATTAGATTTACAATTGGACCCGGTAGTTAGCTCTGCAATCGGCAGGACAGCGTCTGCTGGGCTAAATAGTTTATAAAAACAAGCGCACTGATAGACCCATTTTAAACGGCTGGCTGAACCTACTACCGGTGCCTCGTGGGTGCCTCTTATAGGTATTTACATCTTACATCAGGCTCATGTGAAAGTGGGTAAGAGATCACACGTCTCGGGTGAGTCACCGTCTTATCTGAAACTGGTAGCGATGGCGGGCGCGGGTCAAATGGTTCGTTTGATAAGATGTTCGTATAATAAGACGTCACAATCGCATTATCAAAGGCGCAGCTTTGTGTTTTGTGTGCTGCTGATACATCGATATGCCTTTTAGGTATATAACATTTATATTATGATATATTTGACCTATATTACATTTATTCAGTGAAGAACATTCAAACATCAGGCAACAATCATGTAGCATATAGTGTGAGTGCGCTTATACGGCGGTAGAAAAATTTTACATGTGCAGTGTGTAATAAAATAAATAAGTACTTAATAATAAAATGAATAAATATTTAAGACATTTTACGCAGCACCATCTAGTCCCAAACTAAGAAGAGCTTGTAGGTGCCTACTTGGTTACTATACCTAATAGACCAATTCAACAAAAAGGTCAATTGCAATAAATTTATAGGTAAGTATTTTATTTTTTTCGTATTGAAAATGTTTAACGTTTTGTTAAAATTTGCTTAATCCTTCACATATACCGTGAACAATATCCTAATTATTATTTTGAAAGCAAAATAGGTATATTATAAACATTGCTCGGTTATGAAAATGTTTTTATTTCTACCAAAATTATTAACTTTATCGCGACTGTGACGTTGATGAAAATACGTTTTATCCACATATTTTATAACGTCATGATGAACGTGACCCTGATCCTCTTGATCCCGATATAATAAACACAACAAAACAACATAAGACATTGTTATTACCTTGTTCATTTCGAAGCCAGGCATGGGCTCAACGACGGGACACGATCCCAGATGGTACGTGTGGCTGAACGCACCCCCACATACCGCTAATAACACTCCAAATACCGATAAACTGAACATCTTTTATAAATAAATTAGAATCTAGATGAGAAGGTACGCGATCACCGGTCGACCGCTCGCCGGAGACTGAATGAGATGTACCGCACACGTATTCGTTATAAACAAACTGGACTCTTTTGACCTTTCAACGCCGAGAATGTACAGTCAGACGTTGGAATCCACTAAGTATTATTATTGCATAGTTTTTATTCATAAACTATGACAAATTTGTAACAGCTGATAGTAGGTGGAAACAATAGGACAAAGCATAAACACACGCAGTAAAATTGGGACTTAGGAAATAAATAAAATTCCAATTACCCACAAAGAAAGTTCTGAGACAAAAGGTAGCCTTTTCCAAGGTCCAATCCATCTCTAAAATACTTATAACTTTCCAAGATTGGTTCAGCGGTTTAAGCGAGAAAACCTAACAACCGTGACAAGACAGTTACTTTTTACCGCATTTATTACCTATATTGGTAAGGACAGACGTGCCACATTGATCTTGTATTTTCCATTCCCGTGGAAAATTATCAAAATTCTTTCTTAGCTGATGCTGTAGCTTAGTGAAGGGTATAGACATACCCTTAATGGAACCTACATGGCAAATGTTAGGTTTGTAGTCTTTGGAGATTTCGTGATTAATCAGCAAGTGAGTTTATTTCGCGTTTATATCAATCTAAACAATATTGGGTTTGATAAAGATGCCTACCTCTAATGAACACCACGTAGCCTAATTACTCATATTATGGAACCTAGAAGTAAATCCTTTATTACGTGTACACTAGTAGTGTGATGTGAGTATTACTATAATGATTAATAACTAACTTTAGATTAAATGTAAACTAATCGTTTACATTTAGATTTATCTAAATGTAAACTAATAACAACGTGTTGGAACAATTTACTGATAACAATTGATACATAATAATTGGATGAGTTTGTACATGGGGTGGACTTTAACAACATAATTATGAGTATTAGTAATCAGTTATATTTTATTGTTATCTGTATTTCTCAACAACTCCGCATGCGCAAACTATCAATCATCGCCATGAGTCGTCTTGGTCTCGGCTGCTGTATACAGAAATCGAATACATCGACCAACATTGTTTAGTGTTTATAATTCCTTGCATTTTGAAGCTTATCTAATATAATTATTGCTAAAATATTTAATCGCTGCCAAGTTATTTTTCTAGTAGCAAATAGTTAGTAGCCCTTTAAGTTGTTAGTCGCCTGGACAATAATTAGCCTATACGCAAAAGCGTGCGAAGGTACGCGACGCCGCGCCGTAGTAGTAGTACTTACTACTCAGGCGTATTTTGAAATTTGGCGCCCTGGGCCAATAAATTTCGCCGCCCCAGAAGTCAAGGAAAAAAACGATTTTAATAAAAAAATATGTCTTGTTAAATCGACTTCGCTAAACTATTACTTTCTCAAACTTATATTTTGTTCATTCTCTTTCAAAAATTTTTTGAAAAGAACATTTCTTTTGTAAATCTTCCGCGAGATCTTTCGGGTATAATTGCTGAAGTTACTTTCTACATGCTTCGCCAAAAATGCGTCAAATTCGTAAATTGCTTTTAGATATAAGTATCATAAAGTTGACATTATTTGTTGCTCCGAATTTGTCTGTCTTGCAACGAAAAAAAAAGACCTCGTGTAGCGAATGGCGCTAGAACCAAAACAAAATGCACCAGCCTGGCGGATTGGCGCCCCGGGCCATGGCCCGGATGGCCCTAGGGTAAATACGCCCCTGTTGCTACTGCTGGTTAACGTAAACACTGCTAGTCACCTACGCGGCTTCTACGCGGCGCCTACGCAAGTATCTACGCGCTGTCCCCGTACATCTACGCAGTGTGTACACTGCTTACTACGCTTCGCCTACGCAGTGTCTACACATTCTTTACGTGCATCTTCTTCGTACGCGGCGAAGTTCCTATGGCATTGTGGGACTGTCTGTAACTGTCTTCCACCAAACCAAAATAAATATACTTAAGTACGTACGTTGACTTGGAATTTACTTGCGACTGCAGAAACTTAAAGGTGATAAAAGTATTATATGGTCAGCCTCTCTAAAACTCAGGAAATATTTGCTATTGATGTGTTTCTCTGTTGATTACGCATATTACCTATACCTACATTAATTCTGTTAATATTATTGCGTCACTGTAAGTAGATTATTATTTGCAACCACTGTAAGGAATTAGTCATGCCTAATGTTTATTGAAACAAAGGATCAAATACAATGAAATAAAATTTAGTCATGTATTAAAACTTAATTATAAACCATATTGATTTGTGACATTTACGCGAATATTATACATTGAAATAAAACTATTTCTTACGGATTTTAAAAATCCGTAAAAATAGTTTTATTTCAATTAATTATACACCAATCTATTTTTATATATAATTATGTATGTAACTCGTATTATTATCCGGTTATCCCAATTAATTAAATTACTTATTAATATTAGAAAATACGGACAACCCCTAGTTTAAAATCGATTTAGGTGTTTTTGCGGAAACTCAGTTCATTAAAATTATTTAAAATGAACTTAGTTTCCGCACATTAGTCATTTTGAAGGAACATTGGAGACAGGTTTTATAAGCGGAAATCTCATAATAAAATTATATTTACCAGCGCGTGAGTCATACTGAAGCCGTAGTAACAGTAAGTAGGGCGACCATGCTGACGACGACGTGCGAGTCGTGCGACGCGCGACGGCCCGGTCCCGCCGCGGCTACCGCTGACCGCGATGACTAAGTTCTTTAATTTCATCTTCTAGGAAATGGATTATATACATAGTAGCTAAGTCATAATAACATAAACTTAACAAAAACAGGAAAGATTTTTCTCGCAAAAGAAAAACAAATTAATTTTAGTGACTTCGTATTTTGTCCTTTAGGCCAGCGACACATGTTTCTCTTATTTCATTTGTCAAAGTGTTGATAAAGTGTTGATATAAGAATAAGTATTAGGTACCTACTTACTTTTTGTATTTAAGTCTTTGGTTGGTCTTCCCCTTCGGGGAATACAGGCGTGAGTGATGTGTGAACTAGACTAAGTATACATAATAAACGAGAACTTACAAGTATATCTTACGAGTGGGCTCGGGAGAGACTAAGAGTTGTCCGTTGTCTGCCTATTCAATATGTTGACGCACTTTGTACGACTTTTCTTTATGTAGTTGGTACTTGGAACGCAAAGCAGTACAATAGATACAGTAAAATACCTACTATTATTTGTTAGCACAATTCACTATCATTCTTCGTTGTAGTGAGGTCTGAGTTCGACAGAATATTAGTCATCCCACTGAGCAATCATCCTCGGAACAAGATTTGAAATGGTGCGGTGACGTCAGCCGTCATCGGCTTAACAACACCATCCTGTGTCACGCACGTTCCTCCGAGTACTTACTACATAATGTAGGTACTTTGTACGCCACAAACTACATAAATAGATTGATAAATACGACATAGATGTGATGTAAATACGTAAATACAAGCCTCTGATAAACATTACAATGTCTTTGTGGGTTTGTGTTAGTACAGTGGTATAAGTAAGTTAACGTGCTAGGGAGCATTAACCGTTTTCAGTTTCACTGATCGTCGAAATGTCCGATAGAGATCTTCATTAGATACTTATTTAAAAATAGTTCTTGAGATTGTTGATAGTGTTCATGGGTAGGGAAATTGGGACAATAGGTAAATTTTCTTCAGATAAGTCTTTTTTTTATGAAGTGGTATGAGAATAGTTAACTACTACTACTATTTACTAAATAATACAGACAGATCATACTCGCACATCTACAAAATAGCGAGCATATTACGAAGTCTGGTATTTATAAAAACCGGTATGTTTCTTACTCGTAAATAGTAAGATGGCAGATACAGATGTCGTGAATAGGTAGCCTGTACCTAAGAACCTAAAACTAAGTGTTCAGTGGTTCCAAGCTTTGGGCCCTGGTTCCAAAAACAGAGATCTTCAATCTTCCTTCTCTATTCTGTGTTATATGTTAGGGAGGATTGTAACTCCACGTGACTTGTTAATGTTATCAAAATGCTAACTGATTAATCTTTATTCCACGGCATGTGTAGTTTTGCTCATACAAGACAGAAAAGAAGAAGAAGTACAAAGAAGAAACTTGTTTACGATAATGATTTATGTTATAAAAAAAGAAAATATATATTATATCACAATTTTATTCTTTAAAATGCAAACAGGATGTCTGATATAGTGCTATGATTAGGTATGTAAAACTTTTAGTTTAGAACTTACCAAAGTATTTTTTCTTAAATCAATAAACATGCTTTAAAATTTCAAGTTAGTAGGCAAGTTAAATTTTCCAAAAATCCCGTAGTATTGGTAGTTATTTGCATACATGAAAATTTGAGATACCTACTTGGATGAAAATAAGAATCTTAGCGTACTTATCTACTTACAGAGTTATGACATCTTTAAAAAAATATATCCCTAAAATTTTATTAAGGTGTTTTAGAACTATTTTTAATTATCATCGCAACTTTATTATGGTGGATTGACGTCTCTACAATGAATCGTGTCCGAAGTACTTAACTAAATAATTATAACTATTGTAAAGTCGGTTGTTTTTCGTATGGCAATTCGATGGTAACGATAGAATTTGCTTCCATCTGTACAACGCCTTGTCTACCCTCCAAGTGTACTTTGACTTCTGCTGCTTCACCACTGTGAAATGAAAACATTAGAATATTAAGTTCAATCTTACATTCTCGTAGCCTTTTTCCAACTAAGTATATTGGGGTCTGCTAGTTCGAGTCTAACCAGATGCGGCGGATATAATAATAATTAGGATAATCAATAATAACCTTAGTAATAATAATTATATAAGTAACCCCATGTTACCCCATTTTCATATCTTACCCCAGGGGCAAGATGTTTTTTCGTAAGTTTCTTTTAATCATTAAATATTTTAAAAAAATGATCTCCCGAAAACTATGCCAAATAAACACAAAACCACCATGAAGAAATAAGATTAATAAACTTATTGTTTATGGTGTATTTTTGTTATTTACCTTAGCTACCCAATCATTCCCTCTTCCCCTAATACTGCCAAGTATTAGAGAACTCGAGGCTCCTACAATACAAATCTCTACTAATATTATAAAGCTGAAGAGTTTGTTTGTTTGGTTGAGTTGAGTTGAAAAATATTTTTGTGTTGGATAGTCCATTTGAGGAAGTTTATAGGCTACTAGTTTTCCGCCCGCGGCTTCGCCCGCGTCGATTTCGGTTATATCGCGTTTCCAAGAGAACTCTTCAAAAGTCCGAGATAAAAACTATCCTATGTTCTTTCTCAAGGTCAACTCTATCTCTGTACCAAATTTCATTAAAATCAGTTCAGTGATTTAGACGTGAAAGCGTAACAGACAGACAGACAGAGTTACTTTCGCATTTATAATATTAGTAGGGATTTTACATCATGCTATGACCAATAGGAGCTGTGTAAAAAGGAAAATGACAAGGCGGGTGATCATTATTACTATACTTAATTTGGACGGGACAATGTTTGTCGAATCAGCTAGTTTGTATATAGTTTGACAGTAAATTGCAGTAGGTACCTACTTAGTTAGATATTGTTTGCTAAATATGCGATGATGATGATGATAATGATAGTGGTATGATAATCAGGAAGCCCTGACCATATATTAACAATATTAAGTATAAATTAAGTATCTATATTTTGTCTGTTTTCTTTGAAATCCGTAAATTAGTAATATATTGTAAGTAATTTCCGCCTTATAATATAAGCTCCGCTGGTTAATCAAAAAAGAATCGGTCTTCGTCCTTATTAATCTAGCCGAAAAGATTTCGACACACATAATTACCTATTTGGAACTAACTTATCACTTCGTTAAAGAAGAACTTACTCATTATATAGCACCACTACCACAGTGTTGCTAGGGGTTATAAAAGCAACGTTCCACACAGATTCTCTCCAGCCGCACTTTTGGGTGACTTTAATCCTTTTAGATCCTCGAGGGACAAATTTGGAGAAATGTCCCAGGGCATAGAACATAGGCTGTTTAACAAACTCCTCCCGCTCCGGGAACACAATGATGGGGGAGTCCGCGAAGTTACCTATGTAGGTCGGACCTCCTTGAGCGTTCAAGCACATGTTCCAATCTATCCAGCCCACGACACTGTGGTTCATGTCCTAAAATATAAACATTGGTTTTAATTATACTTATTTCAAGAATATAATAACTAAGTAGTAATGATGATGATACTTACATCTATGATATCAATGCTATATTTTTTGGCTCTTGTCCATGATCCTATATCAACATGAACTTTTTCAAACAAAATTGTTCCTGAAAGTGAAGACATCATTGGTATAAGACAGACAGGCCGCTGCGAACATTCAAAGGCCGATAACATGACGATAAACCAACAAGACAAATAAATATTTAGGTATGTAGTCCTAAAACTAATAGATTGATCTCGTATCTTAGTACTTATGTACTTATGCCGCTTTATACACCTTAGTTTTGTAATCAGAACTAGTTACTGGCAAAAAATTATTTATATGATATGTATTTTGGATTGAAAATCCTGTAGTGAGTTAGGGGACAATTTTGCACCGCAGCAGAGGGGCACAATAAATACTTAAAATAATCACTTTATGATTATTTACCTTCGCAGGCCTCGGTAGCTATGATGAACTTGTCAGGGTAGAAGGCAGCCACCTCTGTCAGAACAGACGCTGGCGTGATGAAGTCCGTGTAGTAGTGCACCGCCACACCGTCGATGTAGTCCATCACTTTAGGATGCTCCAGTATTAACTTTGTTTAAATGAAAGTGTTAAATTATTTAGGTACATTTATAGTTTTTCGCCGCGGCCATATGGCCCGCTTCAGGGTGGAACTGGAGCGTTTAACTTTAGCTCCAGTTAACTACCTAGTAGGTACCTATGGCCTATGCCAGACTATATATGTATAGACAACGAGTTGTTCCAGTTGTTAAGTCTCATGTGATGTGCCCAGATATTTAAATAAATATTTGGGATATTTTAAATAGTACCATCTAATCATAGACGTAAAATAAAATCGTATTGTGGAGGCCCCTGGGCTAAAGCCCCGGTTGGTTCTCCCCTAAATCTTAAATTCACCATTAGTGTGTGTGGCCTCACACAAAAGCTCGCGCAACATGTCATGTCAGATGTTATTATAGTTTTTTTTATAATAATAAGGTAACTGATATTTGATAAAACAGGTAATTGAATTCCACTATCCTCGCAGAATGCTGCCATCACAGGAACTTGCAGAGTTTGAAATAATAAATAAGTAATAAAAAACATTAGGGATGCTGCTCAGTGACTGACTTTAAAAACTGATTGATTATTACACCTTCATTGTTGTAGTTACTTTGTTTTTTGGATCAAGTTTTGGAATACATTTTTATCTGTAAAAACGTACGAGTTATTATTAGTTTTATTAAAGTTAAATAAATAAATATTTGGACAATTTTACACAGCACCATCACCATGGGTACTAGACAATGGATATAATACTTATATACTGTTTTTTTTGTGAATATATACTTATAATACATAAGACACACTCAGACAAACACTTATGATCATCACATAAATATTTGTGTTATGTGGGAATCGAACACACGACCTCGAGATCAGCAGTTCGACACGCTAACCACTAGACCACAGACGCCGTCAGTTCATATCATATTTGAATACTAGCGACCCATCCGCGCTGCGCACGGGTGCAATGTACTAATAACATACATGTATTATACATATAAACCTTCCTCTTGAATCACTCTATCTATTAAAAAAAATCGCATCGAAATCCGTTGCGTAGTTTTAAAGATTTAAGCATACATAGGGATATAGGAACAGAGAAAGCGACTTTGTTTTATACTATGATATAGTTACATGTTTGAAATATTTCTCACCAAATTGGCCCAGTACGGCAGTGTTAGCCTCTGGTCGTCCCCAGTTATTATTTTAACCTTCTTCAACGTTGAATTCCTTATAGTGGGGCCTAAGTTGTTGACGATCCACTTTCCCTGAAATCAACTAAATCTTATTTAATCTACATAATTAATGTAGGAGACTCAAACGGAACAAGTAACTTATCTGGTAACTGTGTTTGAGCCTATTTTGGGATCTGGAAGCCGTATCGGAAGCTAACTCATTAGGTTATTAGTCCTAAGCGCGACTGCTGCTCTAGATTCAAGGTCCTGGGTTTGATTCCCAGGTCGAGCAGTATTTTTAAATGAAATCTCAGTAGCAGCTCGGAGCTTGGATTGGGCCCGGTTAATGGCAATAAGCTCGCTCATGTAACAAGATCTAAATATGACGGTGAATTGTATGTACAGTCTGGGGCCATAAGTCCAGTAGCACGTCAACGATCATATTCGCTTGCACGGTACTGCACGTATACCTACACACATGTGTCAGTGATTTCAATGCAAACATTTACCGGTCAAACAATATAACTACGAGAAGGTGATAGTGTGTGGTTTGTCACTAAGGCAAATGATCATTATATCGTACTCTTTCTGTCTGTATAATGATGTAAGAGTGCGATATACGAGATCGTGTCTGTGTGCAAAATGTTTGTTATAGAAAAAGGTCGTAAGTGCGACTTGTTTTGATGCGGTAGATTCGTGAAACTGCTACTGGACTTATGACCCTCACCGTACCTACAGTCAGTACACTCTGCCTAACCCATCGTAGAATACAGGCGTGAAATGGCATGAAACGTTCGGCTCGTGGGCTCAGTGTCCGGCCGTCCTTCCATCACACCTGTATTCCCCGAAGGGTTAGGTAGAGGTGTACCAATGTACACCCACATTTCGCCGGTATGTTTAGGTCCCATGTAATAGGGGACGAGCCTATTGTCATTAACCGGGCACAAATCCAGACTCCGATCTGCTATTGAGAATTTCATAGAAAAACCCAATAACACTTTGCTCGACCTGGGGATCGAACCCAGGACCTAGAGTAGCAGTCGCGCTGAGGACCACTAGACTAATGAGGCAGTCTTTATTCGTAGTTGATCGATAACATTGATTTTCTAAGCAGCCGCCGCCGTAGTAGTTCACTCACCATATCCCCTGCGTTCCATCCAAGATTATTAATAGAATTAATGAATCCTATTAATCCACTTGTCGGTTCATTAGTGGTAGTGATAGCCCATATAGTGATGCCTTCAGTCAAATACTTTTCCAAAAATCTGAAAATATGTAAGTATATTTGATTAATTAGTAATATAAAGGCGACTCGATGATCGTAGAGAGTGGTCGGTTCATTCCTTCGGTCGTGAGCTTATTGATTGCCATGTTTGGGTGTTCATATCTGTGAGATTTGTTTATAAAAGCACTTACTTAATTATGATAAAAAAACATTATTAGCCAGATTTAATCAATTATTTCACCGGTGTGAACACTTTCGAAATTTCTTCGAAATCCAATGAAAACTATACATATAAGTAATGAAAACCTAACTGTATAGCAGCATTTCCCAAAGTATGGGACGCACCCTACTGGTGGGTCGCGCCCGCGAGCGAATATTGGATGATGACGATGGATTCACCGACTAGGCCTACGGCAACGACCACTAACACACGACACTGATCGATTGGAACTGAAGTTTATTTTCTTATATAAGTAAACCGTGCTTCATTTATAATACAGATAGTTACAATTACTGTACGAGACATCCTTATATGCCTTTGCGAGCACGGAACTGAGATTCCTGATTAAGTAGGTACTGCTGCTCGATACTTTAAATATACTGCCATACCTGGCTCAATATCTCTCTCTTGAATTATATTATGTAGTTAAGTACAATCTATCAATGTTTTAATTTTTTTTGTATGGCTGTATATTACTGTCTAGTATATTTTTTTAATGTCTACTCCTTATTTGACCTGCTATAATAGCTTGTATGTGTAGTGTATAACCGTAAGTATAAGTTGGTTAATAAATAAATAAATAAAATAATAAGTTATTCCTCTTTTATATTCAGGATAACCAAGATGTGAGTCACGAACTTGATAGTTTTTATTAGGTGAGTCGTGGTCCAGTCAACTTTGCGAACCACTGCTACATAACACTTAGTATAAACATAATTATATACTTGAGATGGTAATCAGCATAAGTCTGGTAGTACTCCGGTTTGAGGCTGCTGTGCCCCGTGTAGGCGTTGTTGGTCTTCATCCAGGGAGGCGGCGACCACGTCGACGCTATGATGTGTATAGGGGTGCTCGAAGCTTGTAAGATCGCCTTGATCATTGGAATCTGAGAAGTTTATATATTTTAGTTTGACTGTATAATGTAGCAGATTCTGGAAACTAAGAAACTAAGAGAAAGTTTTTACGTATCAATAACTATGTAGTCTCCACCTCACTCTAATATTACTTAAGCATGCTATTTATAGTAAAAATACGTTCTCAAAAAATTTATAAATAAATAAAATAAATAGGTATTCTGGGACAATTTTACACCTGTTTTTTCTGTTCTGTGCACAGCACCATGTAGTCCCAAACTAAGCAGTACAACTATGGGTACTAGACAATGGATATTATAACACATAAAAAATATGTAAATACATACTTATAATACATAAGAAACACTCGGACAAACAAACCCTTACGTTCATTGTTCATCACATAAATATTTGTGTTCTATGGGAATCGAACCCACGACCTCGTGATCAGCAGTCCTATACGCGAACCACTAGACCACAGACGTAGTCTAGGTAAAAGGCACCCTGACCCTGACCCGATAATCTTGCATAAGGACCATAATGAACGGAGATGAAGCGGAAGGGTGTGCCAGGATAGTGTAGCAAGTGGAAATACACATCAGTCTCTATTTACCCAATGATAAACAGACATGTATGTCCGTAGGTACTATATTAAATAAGCAGTCCATCTTCGTGAGATACTTGCCCAGCAGTGGGCCAGTATATAGGTTGACGATGACGGATTAAGGAATCGTGTTTCTCTTTGATAATATACCTTGAATCTGTCTTTATTAATTATTATTACACAATAGATAGTATGCTTTCTTTTATACCATGTTTCATCCATACTAATTTTATTTTAATTTTACCTTATACTGATAATCTTCGGAAGTCAAGGTAAAGTTCGTCAACTTGGCGTCATCAACCGGGTACTCATTGTACGCGTAAGCATGCGTGGAGAAGTCGGTACCTCCGATGGGAAGCCGCACCATATTGTACTGCAAGCCATTATCACCGAAATACGAGCTGAAAAGTGAAGAAAATATGCTATTGTATTAATATTATGAATATATATTTAGGTATTAATTTCTGACATTTAAGCGAATATTATACATTGAAATAAAACTCCCGACATTTTGGACCCTTTACAGCGTCCATGGTCACGGGTAGACTCTGTAAAGCATGGACGCTGTGAAGGGACCAAAACGTCGGGATTACTAATATCAATATACGCGATAAAATCCGCAAAAAGTAGTTTTATTTCAAAATATATTTAGGTTTTATTTTTGTAAAGAAATGATCATTTAGATAAAGACAAAATAATAAAGTATCATTTTTTATCAATAAAAAATGGATATAATTATATTTGTTCGAAGTACCTAGATATCCCATATGTAAATAAATAGACTAATATTCGTTTAAAAATACTGTTTATGTCATAAGTTAACTTGATCAGAGAATTTTGTAAAAGCCGTCATGTTAAATCTTAAAAGCTTAAAATGTATATGTATAATACAACGTATTTTACTTAGACTTAAACCTTTATCAATATTTTTGTATACATAAAAAGTGCGCGGTGCGCATGCGTACCTATGCGTGGCATGTTTCTGATATGCATATTTTTTTATACCATTAAAGTGGCAAACAAGCATACGGTCCACCTAATGGTTTGCGGTAATGGTATGGTAAGCGGTTACCGTAACCTAATAGACGCTTGCAACACCAGAAGTATCACTTGCGCATTACCGACCCTGTAAAAATCTTTTCACACCCTTCTTGAAGATCTCCACGCTATAGTCTCTCGGGAAAACCTGGACCGCGAGCTGATTCCACAACCTAAGCGTGCGTGGGAGAAAATGCCTCTAGAATCGCACGGTATGAGACCAAAGTGATTCCAGGGTATGTGGATGAACTCCACGCCTATGGCGAGAGGTCCGATGGTAGAAAGTAGCCGTTGGCATCATCTCAAACAATTCCTCAGAGCACCGCCCGTTGTATAAACAGAACACACATAGAGGCGCAGTCTCTCCTCAGACTTAAAGGTTCCATTTAACCGTGTAATCGTTTGTGAGATTGGGATCGATGACAATCCCAACTGCTCGTTTCTGGACCGTTTTCAAATGGTCCAAGCTGGTATCCTGGTGCTCCTGCCCGTAGGTGACAACAGAACTCCATATAGAAACCCTGACGACGTGCCTACGTTTGTGGCGAAGGAGCTACACAAGCTTCCTCCCGTCACCTTCGACCACGTCGACGTAACTAGCCTTTTGAAGGACATTGTTTTTCTGAAGGCCAGTTTCGCAGGTGTGCAAGCAAAATTGGATGCATCACAGCACACTGTCGCCGATTTGCGCAAAGAAGTCATGGAGTTGCGCAACACTGTGGCAGTAACTAGGTCACCAGTTGATGCGTCGAATGTAAACTCTCGTCACGGAGCCGGCCTCGATATATTATCGCCAAATTCCGCGTCAGCTGTTTCATCGCCAGCGCACCCGTCGATTGCCGAGCTTACAGAGAGCCTCACCTCCACCCCTGCAGCCCCGCTCCCGTCACCGCGGCTCCTCCAAACAGCGCCGGTCGAGCCCAACACCCCGTCCCGCTGCCAGTGTCTGAAGCCCCGGCGAAACTATGTAAAGATTTCGCCAGCGTAACAGCGAGAGCTCCTGGTGCTCCAAGCATCAGTCCTATGCCAAAACAGGCACCGAATAGAACTGATGACGATGATGGTTTTGTGACGGTGCAGAGGAGGAAGCGCCGAAAACAAAAGAATAAGAACCGCTGCGGCAAAGCTCCTACGCAGCCCAACGTGTGTCTGCGTGCCGCGAAGACGAACAATCCGGTGTACATTTCCCGCCTGCACTACACCACAAAGGCGGATGACATCGCAGAGTACGTGCGCCAAAAGATGATGTACATGCCGAGAGTGGTGCTGCTGAAGTCGCGCCGGAACGTCAACTTTAAGGCGTTCGTGGTGCGAGTACCAAATTGCTTCCTGCCTCTCGTCATGGAAGAAGACTTTTGGCCGCAGCTAGTGGTGTCGCGTCGCTTCCGCAGACAAGTACCGCAAGACAGCACGAAGACAATTAGTGCAAAGTGAAGTTTTACTAACATAGGTTTAAGTTTTTATATACTAACACATTTTTGTATTCACTGTTTATGTTAGTTTGTAAGGTCATCTATCATATGGGCCATGGACGCCTGAAATATAAATGACTAAATAAATAAATAAAATATGGGGCCGGACTTGCGACTTATACAGTAGCAGTTTTAGCTCCGCTGTGAAGTACCGTCTTGCCTGATTGAGCACACCGAGTTTTGGGTATGGGTACCTAACAATAAGGCTATCTCAGTAATCTCTACAAGCTGTGTAAATATACGATTATTGACACAGCTTATGGACATAATTATACAAGTAAAAAGGCTAGAAAATGTTATTTACTCAATCAGATATTTCTGAAGTGGTTCTGATAGGTTCTTCCAGTTGATCCCAGCGGCGTCGGTTACTGCTCCTCCATAGCCCTCTATCGTCTGATACTTGGTCTCCGGGTGTAACACTAAAGTTGCAGTGCATCCTGACTCTGAAGATAGGTATATGTATAATTAAGTATAGGTACTGAATTGAAATATCTACCTAATTTCAAATACACTAATTGCTAATACTTGCTTGGTAGGTAACTACTTCTCGTAAAAACCTAAAAACGACAAGTAAAAGAACACTTATATTTAACTAACTTTAAAACATTGTGAAAACTTGGCGGTTCTCACTTCGACTGTAAACTACTAGGTGTTTTCTTTTGTATAATAGTTGTGTTTCACGATATTAATTTTTCTGTTTTTTTCTTAGAATATTGCCTAGTTGACTCCATAATTCCATATTTATAAATTTCGTTAGTACAACAAATTAAATGAAGTAGGTTAGTTTATTATTTAAAAGTTTTGTTAGCGATTGCGCAATTTAAAATCATGTGGAATCTCTACTTTGCATTGAAACACACTTTACCTAAAGCTATGGTAATGTCTAATAGGTTCAGTAGTTAGAGATATGTTTTTCCTTAGCTTATAAAACAAAAATGATCTTATAAATAGTTTTCATCAAAGATTCGTTGGATTTGTCCTCTCCGTACTTATACCGCTCGAAAACGTGTCCGTATAGAGATGAGTGAATGCACACATTTCGTAATAGAGAATTAGAGACAGAGAACGTTAGTGTGCCATATTCAATATGAGTGAACGACACAAGTTTACATAATTATGGAAACGTGGCCATTATTTGACGCGGTAGGGCGCGGTAGGGACATCTAACGATTTAAAGCTTTCGTTCTCATAGGTATCATGCCCTAGAATAAGTCCCTTCTTCAACCTGTCACCTTGTACCTACTATTTACTCGTAATGTACATAAAATAATAGCATAGTGTGTAAGCGGCGCAGAAATTGCGGATGGTTGTGAACACCGTTAGTTGATAAACTTTATCGGAAGATTGTAAATTGTCCATTTGATAAATTGTGAAATTTACGTATATAATAATAAATGTAATAAGTTCTGTCACAATTTGCCGGTTTGAAAAGAATAAACTAAAAACTATTGAAAAGTAATATAGATAACGTAGTACCTACGCAGTACGGTACAGTTTACTATCTCGCTACTTCGCGAGTTAGATTATGAACTAACGATGTTCACAATCAGACGGTGACACAAATACACAATCTCTACATGTATGGAAGTTATATTTTATTGAATATTTAATATAATGATAATCCCTTGATATCTTGATATCTTAACAGGGGATATTATTATTATGTATTTAAACTATACTCTATTTACTATAGCATTAGACAAATAACGATGAAATAACGACAGTTATTGTGTTATATTAAATAAATTATTGAATTTTATATCATAAATTTATTTGTTAATGGTAAATAGATTAGTATGTATAGTATTTATAGTATTGTATTCGTGAAATAACGTAGCTTATTAATACTATTATCGAAATAACGCTGTCGTTATAACCGTTATTTGTCTAACACATAATAACATTAATTTTTTAACGCACGAACTCACCCGAATCTTTCAATGGTTGTAAATTTTCACTGCTTTGGTTGAATCTTAAGCCACTCTATAAGCATTAAATATAATTTAACAATTATTTAGGTTATTGTGTAATAAGTAATAATGATTAAGTATATCTTACCTCAGAACTGATGTATATTATATATTCGTTCGTGCCGGGAGGTACTCTCTTAACAGTGTCGCAGTATGTTGCATTGCACACACACACCACTGATTTGTTTTCTATCTTACGCGATGCACAAGGATTGTCTGTCAATCATGTCAATTCGGTTATTATGAGTTCCATAACAATGTCAAGCTATTCATAACAACACAGAAACAAACTCCGATCTTTTCAAGCAAAACAACCGGCAAAGCATGTTCAATTTTATTATGTGTGTGCTTTTTGTGGTGACCATTACCATTAGCAATTGTTAATGCCCTTCATTCATTGTCTATGTTTTAAATGAACAATATAAAAAAAATCAAATGAGATTTGAATTTGACGCGATACCCACCCGAACTTGGTCTGGCAATATGAATCGTCATACCACATTGTACATACGCTACATATTATTATATTACGTATACATTGGTTCAGAGATAACAATACATAAGCCTACGTTTGCACTCGCCGTTCGTGTTAAAATTAAATTAATGTCAAATAAACTTACCGGCATTCATTCCACTGAAAAAGTATAGCAGTGTCACGAGGAAAACACAAACTTTTTGAAGTACCATAATGACAGTTATGACGTCAACGTATCAATTACACATGCTATGTTGTCAATTAGAACCGATTTATATTATTTTGTAAGCATGTCAACTTAATTATGTGAGCTTCTGTTAAAGCATGAGTGGCGACTAACAGATCACGGACTATAAACAGAATAAATATGACTTTCAACTAAGGATAGGCGTTGTGTGTGATACCGTATCACAAACAAACGATTACTGGAAGCACTCTCGGGTTACCCAATTGTGGCATCACCGTATGATCATTCAATTAAGACAATGAATAGTTTAAGATCGGCATTCGCATTCAATTGAATTTTACAATATAATGTCTTTCAACTAATTAGCCGAGTGTTGAATAAGTATTATAATTTAAGTAGAAATTGATATAAGTATTTCATTATTATCCAACTGCCGAAGGAAGGTAAGTAATATTTTTTGATGTATAAATAATAAATGTCTATTTTTTAGCACGCTCTCTACAATCTACACTTTCTAGATTCTACAATTTCAAAATTTTTGAGGTGTCTCAGTTATGTGATTGTTTAACAATTTCAGCAAATTTTACTTAGGCGTAATGTTATTTCCAGTAATAACTAAAAACAAAGAACAATCTAAATGCGTACACTTAACCCAAGGTTACTGTACGGGACCCAAGGTTACCCAAGGGACTCTACTGTTGGTAAAAAGCCATGTAAACGATAAAAATCGATATTTTGACGACTTCATTACAAAATATTGAATTATCTCTACTATAAAAAACTTAATGAGAATTTTAAAGATGTAAACCTTCCGAAATAAATTATTTGAAATGATAGTGAAAACCATATCAGAACATCATTATCAATCATACGATACCTTAAATCTCAAATGGTGTAATCACCAAATCGCCACTTTTCAGGAGAGCCAAAACAAAAAAAAAACAAGATTAAAATTCATATATTTTATACTAATAATGTTATAATGAAACTTGGATATAATTATATGGCATTCGCAGCTTTATAACACAGTTCTATGGTATTAATAATTCAACCAATAATTACTTTGTGATTACGCCAAAAATAAATTGATATGTTTGCGTTTACGACCCAAAAAAAACGCTGTTCTGCAAAAAGTTACGGTGTAACAGCCTAGTTGGCTTAGAGTGAACGCATTTAAAATAGCTATTTTAGGTTTTTTATAAATAAAACACTTTGAGGAAAATGAAAATAAAGTTTAATTGTTACAAAATTAATATTTAGTTTTATTATTTCAATCATACAAACGCAATAATTTTGGTTTGAAGATCAAACTAAAGTTATTGTGTATGTTTAATTCTGTTTTTAGATAAGAAGAAACAACATAATTATACTTTGCATGAACTAAGACTACTTACATCCGCACTGACAGGAATCTTACTTAGCGCCTAAATCCTAAATTGTTTTCTACGAGTTGTGTGTAAAGAAGTAAAACTAACGTTTATTTTTTAAATGTCAAACAATCTTCAATGCGAGTACTATTAGGCAAAAAAATAAAACGTTAACTTCACTATTATTAAGTAGAATTAAATATTTAAATCACAACCTTACGTTTCTTTAAGTTTAATTATAAATCACAGACTTCGATTAAATTCGGTTTAACGATAAACATGAACATGAATAAAATGACGTAATAAGAGTAATTAACCATAGTTTTCTGCAGACTCCTCCTCTTCGTCCTCTTCATCGGTTTCCTCTAAAACGTCGAGTACATTTTTATCTGAAGGCAGACGACGATACTCTTCGTGATACATTTTTGGTATTGTACCGTTATTACAAAGCTGCATAAGGTCTTTGTATTTTGACAATGATAAAGGTATTTTGTTGAGGTAAAGAGGCTTCACATTATATCTTTCTTGGCACACCAAAGTACTTTCTACATTTTCACAGTCTTTTTCATGCCCTACTTCTTCAACTCCTTTAACATTCCCATCACCCTTTCCTTTTCCCTTACCTTTCCTCTTACCTTTACCTTTCCCTTTATGCTTGACGTTTCCTTTTTCACATAATGTAAAATTAACTTCTTGTACATAATCTTTCATGGAGTATTTTACGTAGATTACATTGGGTTTTTTTTCTTGAATGTTACTGTTTTTATGTTTTTGAGCTTAAGACTTTTTAATAAAGATGGAGTGAAGCTATAGTTAGTCACGTCTTCAAAATCTAAGAAGTCTGTGTGATCTAAGACTTCAACATGATAAGGTTTTGGCCTTTTGCGAGCTGATGAAAAGAATGACGGCCACTGTGATGGACTCCACACAATTAAGCGTTTTACTTCTCTCTCAATAATAAAAACAAATAACATATTTTTGTGATTCCATGAATTGTAAACGCCAAATTAAATGCAAAAAGGTTGATACCCCCTAACAGTTAATTATTTTATTTCAAGTCTTAAACTATCTTGAGTCGTAAACGCCACTGTTAAGTATATTAGTCCTATACGTCTAACTCGATAGTCAGTATTTTTCATATCATTATAATTTTAACTGGTGTATCGACCAAACTCTTAAGAATTGTATTCTTAAAGGTATGTACAGCTAAAAAATAAGAAAATCCTTGTTTATATATGCTAAATACGTGGGCTGTAATCACCACTTTTTTGCGAATTTTGAAACTCTGATAAGACAGACCGATAGAGAAAAAAAAATTGAGTAACACAGCATTCAAAAGTCATTTTGTCCAAAATGGTGATTACGCCATTTGAGATTTAAGGTATCGATATATTAGAATAAGAAAGCGGGCGAACAGCGGCTTTGTTTAACAATATTTAGTAATTACATAGTACTTCAGTATTATTCCAATACATTTAAACTAAAATTGCTAAGCGAACCAAGAGGTCCTTGCTTCGATTCCCAGATCGAGCAGTGTGAATAGGTTTTTCTATTAAATTCTCAGTAGCAGCTCGGAGTTTGGATTTGTGCCTAGTTAATGGCAATAGGCTCGCCACCTAATGGGACCTAAACATACGAACGGCGAACGTGGTACATTACAATTAAAACCTCATTGGAGAAAGACACCAGTATTCAGAACGTCGCGTTATGTCCGACAGTCGTGGTAGAGAATATACAATGTGTGATAATTATAATCAGAATCGGTTGTCAAATACACGGCTAGTTATTGTTCGATGACACAGAGTAATATCATCATCATCACCATCATCATCAGCCTATTTTAGTCCACTGCTCGACGTAGGCCTCCCCTAATGTGCGCCATTTCACCCTGTCCTCGGCTATTCGCATCCAGCTTCTACCAGCAGCCTTTCGCAAATCATCACTCCATCTTGCCGGAGGGCGTCCTACACTACGTTTGCCGAGTCGCGGTCTCCACTCGAGAACACGTTTACCCCAGCGGTTGTCGGTTCTTCTGCAGATATGGCCAGCCCACTGCCACTTCAGCTTGCTAATCCGGTGTGCTATGTCGGCTACTTTGGTTCTCTGTCGGACAACCTCGCTGCGGATTTTAGCCTTCAGAGAAACTCCAAGCATAGCACGCTCCATAGCACGCTGTGCGACTTTAAATTGGTGGACTAACCGCACTGTGAGTGTCCACGTCTCAGCGCCGTAGGTAATATGCAAAACACAACTAATAATACTTCAAAGGAAAAAACAAAATGTTGACGTACGACTTACGAAAGAAACTAAACTTCTAACAAGTATGAAAGGTAATCAGAAATGATAAAAACCGAAATTTATTACTACCTACTGCCCCAGAAGAAGGATATTTTTTCCTTTGAATATATTACGCGCTATCGTTACGGTGGAAGTCTCAAAATATTATATAAATTGGTGGTCGGGCCCTGGGCTTCACTTTGAAGACAGCAGTCACCATAAAAACGTAAATTTTGAATGTGAAGGCAAAATTCGTCATGGCGGGTGGGACTCGCGGTGGCTTAGCGGTCATAGCGTCTGGTTAAATAACCAGAAGACGAAGGTTCGAATCCTACCCGCGGTCGAATTTTTCCTTCGCTAAATAAATTCGCATATCTAAGTGTCAAGAAATCAATATATTATTTACCTTCTCTATTCTTATAAACACATTCCTTGAAGCATTCTCATCTCAGCTACATGTTATTGCATTTCATACATCACTGTACCAATACTCAACAATTCAGAGCATGTATAAGATTTAAGTACTTAGAAAATAAATCGAAAAAAAGTTGATTTCGACTAGGCACTATTTCTATCTGCGGCCTTAAAATTATTAAATCTAAATGAGATGCAACATTTATTTCTAGGCTTTTGAAACAACAATATTCCATTCACTATAGCATAATCCCAAAAAAAATTATTTGATTGTTCAATGGGTACTTACTTAAAATAAAATTTTAGATTTTTGCTTCGACGTTCAATTTCTGTAGTAGGCTTCCTAGGGCGATTTTGTTCGCCCGTTCGCCCATAACACGGGAGGAAAGCAACGTAGATGAAGACCGGCTAATGACCACATTTATTTAAAAAAATATGTATAAAAGCTGAACTCTTTTATTCAAAGTGTAAAAAAGTACAATTTTGCATAAGTTTTATACAAAAAAATATTTACAAAACAATAACACTAGTTGTAATAAATAACCTAAAACTAATAAACATAATATAAATACAGATAAGAGAATTTTCAGACAAACATCGATATTACAGTTTTAATCTTTAGTACATACCATTCTACATTTATAAGAAACATTTTCCTTCAGCGTTTGTCCTACAAGTACATCTGTATTTTCAGAGGCTGATCGGGACATGTCGTATTCGTTAATATTAAGAAGGCCCTTTTCTACATCAGATCGAACGTCGTCTGCCTTTTTTAAAGGCTCATTTCCTTTAGACAATGTAGATTTAATTGTTTCTTTGACTTTCAGCATAAAGGGACTTTCTAAAAATGTTGGCCGGGATTCAAAGGATTTACCAGTTTCACGTTCGTTATCAATGCCAGAATTTTCTAAACTGGTGTAAATTTGAGATGCGTGTTTCAAATGTGACGTTGATGGATTTTTTCTTGATTGTACCGCTGTAATTGTAGAAGGCCGAGGTGTCGCGGAAAAGAAAATTTTTATTTTACTATCTTTGAAAGTATTAATTTGTTTGTCTAGAGGTGAATTAGAATTGCGTAATGAATTACTTGCCGGTTTCCGAAGAGCCATCGAAGATTCGGTGTCTGATGATTTCGCTACATTGCGAATATTATTCACGCTAGATGTTCTTTCTAATGCTGGTCGTAGTGATTTTGTTAACGTAGTTTTAAGTTCAGGCACTTCAATGGTTCTCGGTACAGGTACGCTAGCGGAAGATGACATCTTATATTTCTTTTGGTTATGCAACTTTTGTGGAAATTCAGTTTTAGTTTGGCTCTGCTGATCCCATCTTCGAGGGTTTAAAGTATTCTTATTCTTAGATTCTCTTCTAGGTATTGGTTTCGAGCGACCGGTTGGCACTGATAATGGTTTTCCCTTGTTTCGTTTGCTAAAACCCGATGTTTTTACATTTGTATTTCTATTGCGTGTTTCACTGGTTCCCAATTTAGACATATCTTTAAAATTGTTACGCATTGTTTCAATTCTATCATTTAAATCAACATGTATAGCTTTAAGTTTATCATCGATATCTTCATGATTTCTAGAAATTAATTCAAATAAACTGCGAGACTGTAGACTAATAGGGATTTTAGTTGCTTCTTTAATCCTAGATTCTAACGTATGTTGCACATTTTTCCAAGTATTAGAGTTATCCGATAAATCCCTTAGTCTATTTCCAAGATTATCAGGCTTTTGTGGTACATTTAATAAGTTTTGTAAATTTATTTTCGTTTGTGTCCTGTCATTTAAATTAGGACTATTGCCCCACAGGTTATCTGAGATTCTACTAACCTTATGAATATTATTTGGCTGAACTTTGTTCCGTCCTACGGTTACAGTTGCCCCAAATATGCTACCATTATCTTCTAATGCTGATTGAAGTTTGATTGGTTTCAAACGGAAATCATTTGGCAACGGTAGTTTTGTTCTATATGAATGCAAGTCAATGTTTGGAATTTTAGATAGTAAGCTTGACTGTGGTTTTAGTTGCAAAATATCTAAATTAACGTCTTCTAGTCGCAAAGGAGGAAACTTTGACTGAAAACTAGTTGCACTCGCACCCGTCGCCATAATGGAATTAGACCGCTCACTCATTGAATCATCTTCTGAACCAGACAATACTTCTACATCTTCCATGTTTTTATCGAACACGCTTGTCAGTTTTAGTCTAATATCTTCAAGTGTGGGTAGAGGTTCTAAATTCATTACATCTTGTAGATCTGGAAGTGGATTTTTTAACATATTTAAGCGATTTGCTTTTGGTGGTAACATTTCTGTGTTTAAGAGAGGTGACTCCAAAATACTATTGCATGGAAATACTGTATTAATAACAGCATCACTAGCTTCAGTATGCGTGTCAACTTGGTTCACTAAAGCGGACGGAGAAGTTATTTTTTCACTATTTTCGATTTTATTATGAATACTTTCAGACTTTATAGGGTCCATTACAACTACATTTTGTGAATTTTCTGATTGTTCAGTATCTTTACTCCCTGATTCTCTACTATATACTTCCATTGTCATTTCTGGATCTTTTACTTTTTTAATTGGATCAACGCATGCTGCAGTCTTTGATTCTTGTTTTTGTTCTTCTTGTTGTAATATTGAATCAGATATTTTCTGTAAATCTTGCATACTTATCACATTATGCGACACCTTTGCATTTTTTAAGTCTTCATCATTACAATTTTCTGGTTTTAAAGTTTGTATGGACTCTTGATTTTCTTGACCCTGATTGTCTTCATTTAGCAAAACAACATTTAAAGTTTCGTTTACGACTGGAGTTGATTCCTTATTATCAGTATCATCACCTCTAATTATTTTTTGATCAACCATATTAGGATCTCTTGAGATAGTTTTATGTTTTTTTAGGTGTTCTAACTTCTTTATAATGTTTTCTTTGATGGATGACAAAGCCTTATCTAATGAAACTGGTTTTATAAGTTTCCTTTCTGGGGAACTATCAATTACCTGTTGTTCTCCATTGCAAGTTTCTTCCTTTACTGTATCTTTATTTTCAAGTGAATCCTCAGATTTACCTGGATCTGCTGGTTTAACAATATTATTCGCATTGTAACTAGAAGCAGTTATTGCATCAGAGTCATTATTATTATTATCACAGTCTTCTAAATTTGTGACATCATCAGATTCTAGGCTTTGTTGTTTTTCTGTATTATCTGGTGTTCGATTTTTTATGGTATCTAAATCAAGGTTATCTCTGTTAGTGTGCTGTGTCTCAGTATACGAGTATTTTTCTTTTGTTTGAGGGAAATTGGTTTCGGTAACAGGGAAATTCTTAATCACACAGTCGTCAATATTGTCAATTAATTCATGTGGATGGCTATTATCAACCTCAATAAAGCTATCTTCTTCAATTAATTTAATGTTAGCAGGACTTGGCACTATATCAATAATTTCAGTGGAAGATAATATTTTTTCTTTAGCTTCTTTGGCGTTTGTTTCGCATGTTATAATAGCTCCACTATCATCACTTATCTGTTCAATTACATTACTTGAACTTACTTCGTGTTCATTGATTTCATCATTACTACAATTCGGTTTTTTTTCTATAACCTCTTTATTTTCTTCTTTGGGTGACTTTTTATGTTTATTAGATGAAAATTCGTCAGTTCCTTTGTTGAAGATGACTGGTAATTCTAATTTTGGTCTATTTAATCCATGTCGTTTTGCTGTATTTTCAACAATATCTTTTAAAGGAATCAACTCCACATCCTTTAACTTCAAAAAGTTTTTCAAACCTACCGGTCGAGCTTTAGATTTATCCAAAATATTTTTCAAGTGGGACTTGGTTTTAAAAATGCTTTTTCTTCCTGCCACTTGTTCTTGAATATTATTCAAGGATATGTTTAGATCTTCATTGTTTTCAGTTTGTTTTGAAAATGAATTGTATGCTTTTATTTTCGGTATTAAAGGTAAATAGCTTATTTTACTATCCTTCGAAGATCTGCCAGCTTCCATATCTTTATTTTTTACAGAAAGCAGTTTGAAATCGGGGACCTTATTAATGCTGCAATTATTGTGGTCCACATTATCCTTCATATAAGTAGATTCCAAGCTTTCCTCATTTAAGTTTAACTTTATCAATGGAACATATTTTGTCAGACCCTGTGTACCTCTACTGGACAATTGATCATCAGCACCATGTACCACACGTTCATTTATATTACTAGCACCGATACTGCTATCCATATCTAATAAATTTCTTTGAGCTATTTCAACAGGATTGTTTATTCTTGGTAACCCAAATATATCGCGCAGCAAACTTGGATGTTTTGAAGCAACTCTTATTTTACCCATATTGGCTCTTACACCTTCTAATGCTGGCTGTATACAACGGGATTCTTGGACATAAGTTTCTTGAGGTATTACATCATCCAAATTGTTAGTATGTTTTGGTTTCACTATTATAGTAACTATATTCCCCGTACTTGCCTCTGGGATTGCATCTCCAAATATAGTTTCTTCAGCTGCTTTAGCCATAGTCCTGGCGGCGTCTCTTTCAAGAGCATCCTGATACTCTTCATCGGTAGCTTCACGCAGTGTTTGTAAAACAGATGAAGCTAGATCAACTTCTGGATGTAAGAGTGGTTTGGGGTCGTCATTCTTCTCAGCAGGTCTGTAAATTAAAATTAAGTACATAGGTATAATAGAGAAATATGATTTATATATTTTATATCTCAAAGCGCCAGCATTTACAACATACATCTATTCATGTATACATGTAATACATCCATTAAAACGTATATAGTAACAGAAAGAAAATTCAAAAATAGGGTTTTTTATAAGTTAATAAACCCTATTTTTGAATTTTCTTCCTGTATCACCACAGGTACCGACCATAAAGGTTTTTATCGGTATTCAAAAACTCAAAACACGTTATAATGGATTTTCATACAACTTTACATACAGCTACTTTCTCCCTGGTATTAGATTAGTAATGGGTCACTTTTCCGAGCAGGAGAAGTAAAAAATAATATTATATCTCCAGTCTATGGTGATCATAATTATGATGAAGTTGAGTTTGTTTTGCCGACTCAAAAAAAGGTTAGATAAATATAATTTTTCCCTTTTCAGTTATTCTTCAATTCCTTTGTGTTTTGATGGCCATTCTTTTTTTTCTTCACATATAAAAGATGTGGCGAATTTCACGGATCCCATGGCTATGACTCTATAGTCATAGCCATGGGATCCGTGAAATTCGCAAGTAAAGGCAGATACGCTTTTTAGTCAGTACCAGTCCGACATGCCCATGTGGCAGATGATCCATGAGGATTTTCCGTACTTAAAAAATACTATACTTTTTAGGTACCTAGATAGATATTTATTATTACGTACTTACTTACTTACCTATGTAAGTAAGTAAGTACAATTTAGATTAAACTTGCACTGTTCCCTAAGTTGAAAGATACTTAAGTAACCCAATTAAAATATTATTACAATTCGATTTCTAGAGTCTTAGAATTACATGGACAAACATACACAGGTGTGCCTAATTTCATTTTGTATGTTTGTACACCCTTATGAAATTTGTCACACCTGTTTAGAATGAAGATCAGATAGACTAACATTATACGAATTTTGTGCACTTTCAACAATATTACATCATCCTAGGTCGAATTAATGACGTCCCTTTTTTAACAGAACGGCGACAGACGGAACGGGGATACAACAGCTGTTGTGGGCGGCAGGCCCTATGTCTAGGTGTTGCGCAGCCGTTCAGCCTTTGTAGTGAGACATAGGCGGTATCCGTCTGTCTGTAGGTCACATTCCCATTTTTCTCAATAACTTTGTTATTGACTTGTACTTTATAGCACATTATTGTACTATAATTTTCCCACATCTATTCAAGTCAAATATTATTTAAAAGAAATTATTGGTATAAAACTTATTTTTTAGACATCGGTACACCGCCACCTTTTAAAAAAAAAATCCCTGAAATTTTCTTTATTATTTGCTTTTGAAAATGAAAATAAAGAAAAAAAACTTTTTTAAAAACAAGCTTTTATTACTGGGGAGTAAAAAGAACTAAAAAGTTCAAAATAATTTAATATAATAATATGTATGAGTATGAAATTTATGTAACTAGTTGCACCAAGCACTTGCTTGTGCTACTGCTAATGTTAGTGATAAAAATGGTCTTTTCTATAGGATTTGACAGTTGATTTATTATGCAATCGAGTTATATAGTGATAACAAATATATCATTTTATAGGTAGTACATTATATCCCATATTTTTACTTAAAAGCGTGTTACAGTACCTTCTTTAGTGTTCTTGCTGTCAAAATGTAACAGGCTTTTACATACTTACTCATAGTACATAATTATATTAAAATATTTTGAACTTTTTAGTTCTTTTTACTCCCCAGTAATAAAAGCTTGTTTTTAAAAAAGTTTTCTTTATTTTTAACTTTTTAGTAGGTGTATTTAATTTTATAATTCGGGATGAATTACGACAATATAGTATGGCGTTCATTAAGTATTTCTTATGTTTCTCATTCTATCCATTTCGGTTGTTGTATCAACATTACAAGGTTTTTTCGAAGTCAACTTTTAATCATGTTTTTCCCACAAGTATAGGACATATAACCGGTCCATCCCCCCAGAAGTCCATTGTAGGTGGATAAGGGCTACAATAAAACAGGGTTCGCCCTGGTACCGTGAGACGCAACGTTAGCGATATGACATATTTATACACTCTCTTATCATTCAGCCCTCGGCACGTGCTCACCTTGGCATTGGGTCATCCATCTAATCAAACAGAATGCATATTCATAACAAATGGGACGAACTTATTTTCCAAATCTAAACGGGTTCCCTGGGGATATTATCAAGGACCAAAGGTCTCATCAAGACAAATCAAACGAGCCCAAAGTCGATGCAGTTACGTCTTTTTATTACAGAGAATCTCTGCCAGAGATCCTATGGCCACTTTCCAGCTCCATCATGAGCCCTTTGATACCATCTAAGGTTAAAGTTCTCATCAAGACGAATCAAACGAGCCCAAACTCGATGCAGTTATGTCATTTTATTACGGAGATCCTATGGCCACCTTCCAGCTCCATCATCAGACTTTTGATACCATCTAAAGTCAAAGTACTTATCAAGACAAATCAAAGGAGCCCATACTTGGGTTGTGTCGTTTCGTTTTATTACGGAGTTCCTATGGCTACCTTCCAACTCCATCATCAGACCCTGGAAACCGTCTGTAGACAAAGTACTCATCAAGACGAATCAAACGAGCCCAAACTCGATTGAGTTATGTGGTTTTCTTACGGAGTTCCTATGGCCACCTGCCAGCTCCATCATCAGATCAGCTCCACGTCATCATAATATTGCATTGTCACGCAATTTGCATATTCGTGCTTAATTTCAGCTCAATCGGAAACCGGAAATTTAACTTGCAAAATTCCATTACAGACAACGGGACATGTGAAAGTAAAATCTTGTAAAAAGACAGTATCGCCGGTGCGTTTACAAACACAAATTTTCATATACACAAACCATCATACAAATATTTGTTCGAATCCACAACCCGTGGTGCATTAGCTATGCCAAACGTGCCGTCAAATAATTACATAAGTATAATTTATTTATTGAATAAAGCGATTCTAAAATGAATATTCATTATCATACCTTACGATATTATATTATCATACCTTAAGACAGGCCCATCAGAACGCATCGAAGTTGGAAAGAAGATTGATGAGGCTCCCTCGGAATCAGGGTGTCGAGTCTGGCACGAACAGTCGTCCAGGTTCCTTGCACGAGCAACCGGGCGATTGCCAGCCACCCATGAAGAATCCTGCGCTGTGTTGTCAGTTGATTCAGCTTCGCCAACGGCAGGGCAAGGACAGCACTCACCAAAGTCCAACTGGCGCGCTTGCCGGCCATTCTCAGTGTCATCTGTTATTGGTTGTGATGATGTCTGCAAAAATTTTAAATTATCCGTTTTATATAAACAGTGTCTCGGAAGAAGAAGGTTCCGTGGAAAAGTCACCGAGGTTCCTTAATAAGTTATTTTTTGTGTTGAAGTTTAAATACCACAGAACAGAAAAAACTGTTTTTTCTATTCCGTGTTAAATACCGTCTGTGCAACGAAAATCAAATCACGCTAGAACCAAAATGTTTTGTGTGTTAGCGTTCATTTATATGGTTCAGTGTATAATAGTAAACGATAAATGCTACCCCCGGTAAACTCTAATCTGTATACAAAGTAATCAGTAATCTTATTAATTTTAAAAAGTAGAATGTCTAGTAATAGAAGTGGTTGATGGTTCTGACACAGAGATTTCCTTGACCTTTGAAGAATATAGTCCTAAAGTACCTACCTTTTAACCGAGAGTATATTTTATACGCCTTCTAGGGTCCTACAGTACCTACGATATCTATTCCATACATAATTTATAATAAGAATGTAAGTTTCGCGTGTCTGGACATTGGGGGGCGTTCAAGTATTACGTAACCCAATTTGGGGGGAGGCGGGTCCTGTAAAACGTTACGATGGGTTACAGTAGCGGATTCGAACAATGCATTACGTAACAGTTTTTTTTTTAAATAAAATACTAGGGAATTACTTAATATCTCCCAAGTTGGCAACCCTTTTCGTTTGTGTTACGGAAAATCCCTCTACAAGGAGGCAATGTATGACTGGCTGGTTTTAAAAAGAAACAATCATTTGAATTTTAAATAATAGAATTTCTAGTAAAAGATATATGGTTGTGACAGGGAGATTTCCCTTGACCTTTGAAGAATATAGTTCTGCAGTACTTCTTCCAAACCGAGAGTTACAATACCTAATAGATCCACAGTTCCTACCTATCGCAATACATTTCGATCATTTAAAAAAAAATCTGTCTGTTTATGTATCGGTTTGTCTGTCTGTCTGTCTACATATAAGTAGGTACTATGTTTTCTGTGTGTTTGAATACGCATCAAATCATAACTGGGTAGGTACTGAATTTATTAAAAGGAACTAAAAAGGAATTCATAGCCCATATCCTGGGGCCACGTTAAGCTATATTTAATTAAAATCGGTTCACTCTATCAAGTTACTATTCTAACGATTGAACTTAAAAAGTACCGACCTCTGTGGTCTAGCGGTTCGAGTGCCGGACTGCTGATCATGGGGTCGTGGGTTCGATTCCCACAGGACACAAATATTTGTGTGGATAAATCATGAGTATTTGTGTTCGTCTGGGTGTTTCTTATGTATTATAAGTATGTATTTACAAAAAAAAAGTATATAAGTATTATATCCATTGTCTAGTACCCATAGTACAAGCTCTGCTTAGTTTGGGACTAGATGGTGTTGTGTAAAATGTCCCAAAAATATTAAATATATTATTATTACCTCAAATTTAAAAAATATTCCTGTATTTATAGCCTAAGTAATACAAAGTAGGAAAATAAAATAAATAAATCTGAAAATATTATTTTCACAAGGACTTGATAACTTCATTCTATCCTATCTTTTTGTATAGGTATATTATTAAATTTTCCATGTTAAGATTTTAAAGTTATTTTAGCGAAGCAAAAATTCGACTGCGGGCAGGATTCGAACCTTCGTCTTGGTTAGACGAATCATAAATAAATAATGCAGAGGCGTACCTCTCTTAAAGATACGTAGAGTACCAACTCTATTAAAAGTCATTACAATTTTAAAGTAAGTAACGTCAAAAGTAACTTTGCTTTATGGTAGAGGCACTATTTCAAGTCAAGAAATAAAGTTCGTATAACACTAATTAATGCGGTTTTCTGTTCTGTGTAGTAAATTATAAATGATAAGTTAGGTGAGCACTAAGAATTTTGGAAAATTCCTATGGGATTGGGAAGCATGAGATAGGTACAGAGGCCAGCACATCAAGCTGCCACAATCTGTCAAATTTCTTTGAAAGATTTTCAACTTTAACACAAAGACATAAGGTTTATTTTCAATTGGGAAAATTTGACAGTTTTGTATAGCTTGACCTGCTGACGTCTGTACATACACCCGCGGGTATCAGCTAGTTATTAAATATTATACGCCAATTTCCTGACCATACTCGACCAGAAAAATATGTGACAAAATAGGCACATATAATCACAAAGTTATGCGAGAATGTACCTACATATACAATATCTAACTCTAAACTAACTCTGTCTGTATGTCTGTTCCGCTTTCCGCCTAAACCGCTGAACCGATTCTCATGAAATTCAGTACAGATAGAGAATAGACCTTGGAGAAGGATATAGGCTACCTTTTGTCTCAAAAATCCCAAAGGGCATTTATGAGGCAAAAGAAACCCGCGGGCACTCTCATCTTTTTAAATCAATAAAAAAATATAAAATCTTAACTTACGTGCCCGTGGAATATAAGTAGGTACGAAAAGACTGTCAACTGCCACATCTTCTAAGCTCACATACCTTACAAATGAACCGTAACCTTCCGACCCTCACTTTATTAATATTGTGAAGTTTATCTTCGGATCTTATAGATATGATTTGTTCGCGTATCAAGCACGCTGCAATGCGACCGCGGCATGCAAACGTGACCTTTACGCTGTTCTCAGCACAAATTATATCAAATCCGATAAATTATCTAGTTTTGTGGAACATGAACTTGATTTTGTGAACTATTTTACATTGTTATAATTAATTAAAGATAAGAATAGAGATTTCGTAGATCCTAGATAGAGTAGGTGCATAGACGTAGAAGATGGAAAGATTCGAAAAGTCCCCTTTTTTTATATACCGCTAAAGCAAACAAGCATGGTCCCACCTGATGGTAAGCGGTTACCGTAGCTACAACATAGACGCTTGCAACACCAGATATCACTTGCACGTTTCCGGCCCTGTAAAAAGAAAGAGGTATATCTGGGTTTTCAATATAAGGTTCAAAGTCGGAGGGACTTTGACCTGCCAACGCAACGTCTCCTCGAGGAGCACTGGCAACCTTGCTTACCGTTAGGAACATAACACAGCTCAAAGCAGTGTTATTTCACTTCGATTTTCTGCAAGCGGTGGTACTTCCCCAGTCGGACTGGTCCAATTTGAGTGAAATTACTCCCACTATGCCTTACCTCTCTTAAAATAAGCTTTCATAAAGAACCTCGTTCAGTAAACCGTTGTGGGTCTTGAAAAATATTTGAACACGCTGATTTGGAAAGCCATGATCCGCTGTCTAATATATTCAAAATGTTGCGAATGCCTGCCAGTCGCCAGCCCCGGCACTTCGGCACTACGAAACATAGAATCCAGCCCTTAGTCTGAGATGGTTGTGTTACCTTACTACCTCTCCTTCTACCTAATTGATTACCTGTGAATATTAAGTTATGTAAAATGTAATAATGCACCATCACTATGATTTTCCAAATTCCTCCATTGTTGTTACATCGTCCTTATGATGTTTCATTTCAGCTACTGAACAATAGGTACCCAAACCAGGTTCAGGTTGTGATAATTATCGGATAAAGTAGTCCTACCAATTTTTAGTTCAGTAGGAAGTACCTACTTACTAAAAAATCAAACTCAAACCCCAGGAGAACCGGGTTGGTGGTACGATTAGGTACCTAAAATTAATTAATTAATGGATTTATAAATAAAAATCTATAAATAACTGCCTCATGGCTGCCTAGCTAAAGGTATGAATGGTATGATGAGAGATATGATGCATTCCCCATGTCGACCAGGGAATCGACCCCAAGTCCAAGGCAAAGTGCTATTCCTATTTATTTTCATGACATTCCCAACAGCACCTCGATGTTTGGATTTGTACTTTGTACCCGTTTAATGGCAACAAACTCGCATGATGGGACCTAAACATACCGGCGAACTGTGGTAGGTACACCTCTACCTAACCTTTCGTGAAATACAGGCGTGATGGTAAATAAAACTGATTTCTTTATTTCGTATAATAAATAATTTGAAAAATTAGTACGAAAAGCACCCGAATATTCTATCGACCAACAGTTATAAAATTAACTTTCTAAAGGAAAAAAGACAACCGACTTAACTTTTACAAACATTTGTGGCGTTTCTTTGAAAATAATAAGTCATTCAACCAAATTTATTAGGACCAACTTGGAATTACTTCTATCCACTGACCTCTACTTTTTACAAGTACCGCGAAAAAAAAAAAAAAACATCTTTTTTCTTTCTTTCTATATGGCAATTGATGCCGATGTCGACAATTCTGCCAATGTCAAAGTGGTTAGGAAAAACGTGTTTATGGGAAAGGGAAAAAAAAGGATGGGGTGAAAAGGAAATATTTAAAATAATGGAAAAAAAAAAACATTGAAATCGATTTTCGACCGGCGACATCTGTCAGGCGCACAGGACGGCTCCAAATCGAGTGCTAGATAGTGGTGTTCAAAGTTGCTTTATATCAATAACTTGCTTATTGCTATATGCTTAATTTTTTAAGCAAGCGATTTTATGTGCTTTATTAAAGCATGCTTAATTGTTACTAACGCTATACGCGACGCCCGACGGACAGTTGGTTGATAGAGAGAGTGTGTGCGATATAAAGCAAAATAGCTCTATAGCATTATCATAAAGTGCGAACCGCGATATAATTTGCTTAATAACAACGGAAACTCGAAGTCGGGTCTCACGAACGCAGTTTGTTGCATAAATCAATATACCCTTTAGTTTGTTGATTGATTCCTACGCAGTATACTTGTAATATTTTGTGTATAAGTAGTGAACAATGCTAAAATATTTTTATTTATAACGTTGGAACGCGAACTATCTAACTATTATACCTAATAACTACTACTATTTTGCAAGTACCTATGGACATACCAGTAGTTCGTTTTCTGAAACAAATACTTGTTTCAGAAGACGAACGTACATACATAATTAATTCTACCTAGAAAATTGTCATGTAGTAATAATTATCGTGCTACTCTGTTTTGCGAGAGGTACGATCTTTTTGAACGTACAATCTTTTTTTATCTGTGCGATTCCAACACTAATCATCATAGACAATAACCGAGACACCAAAAAGTTAGAAGGTTATAAACAATACATTTTAAAAAATTACGTTTGATTTGAAGTTTGAAAGTCGTTGTGAAACGGTAACGATACAATAAAATTTATCTAACATCTAGCGTATTTACCATTATACGACTGAACATCATTAAATTTCACTGTGGTATTACATATTCTTAATGGGTTATACTGTATCAATCAATTTCACACAGTAATACAGTATCAATGTATTTGTAACTGGTGAAAAACCTAGTGAGGTGAAGAACTTCGCCAAAGTAGTAGGTACGTGGAAATCCAACAAAATTAATTATTACAAGATGGATGATTTCCTCAAAATTGAAAAAATCGGCGAAGGTACTTATGGTGTTGTGTATAAAGGTAAAAACAAAATAACTGGACAGTTTGTGGCTATGAAAAAAATTCGCTTGGAATCCGAAGATGAAGGCATCCCGTCTACAGCCATCAGGTAAATGAACATCATACTTGATTGGTTCTATAATATTTTCAATCCTACCACTGTCCGCTCATGGTACTTGTAAAAATCCATGTTGTGACTGGCACAACATAACCTATTGAATTTTTTCAACGTTATAGAGAGATTTCTCTACTGAAGGAGCTTAACCATCCTAATATAGTAAAGCTGGAAGATGTACTCATGGAGGAAAGCCGACTTTACCTCATTTTCGAGTTCCTCTCTATGGATTTGAAAAAATACATGGACTCGCTTGGATCTGGCAAAGTAAGTACTTTTTGAGTAAATTCTACCATTGAGTGATTACCCATATTTTAACCAGTGTCATCCTAGTAGTATGTAGAAAATTAAATACTTTCTTCATATGGTAACAGAGTAAATTATATAATTTGAAACAACTGGTGAAACCCACTGGTGGGCTATGCAGTGCTAAGCAATAAAGTAGGGAATGATGACCTTGACTGGCAGGTTTCTGATAGTAGATATAATTACAGTAAGTAGTTTGTATCCCAACAGACACTATAATTAACAGACAGACATTATAATTAACTATATCCCTTGTAATTAATGTGTTCACAGTTCATGGACCCAACAGTGGTAAAAAGCTATCTGTATCAGATCAATAATGCTATCCTGTACTGCCACCAGAGGAGGATACTGCATAGGGATCTCAAACCACAGAACCTACTCATTGACAAGACAGGGATTATTAAAGTAAGCTACATTAATTTATATATTGAATCAATTTTGCTTATGTATTACTTGTAGAAAAAAGAAGATTTATCCAAAGGACTATTAGGAGTTTTGTATGAACCCCAATCCAGGCAGTAATAAAAATATTTTTGTACGAAAATTAATGCTGTATCCATGTTTTATAATTATGTAAAACTAGATTAAACTACTGATTTTATACCAAAAAAAAAATGCCTTTAAACTGAAAAACATTCTTCTTTTTGAAACATAATACATTTCTTTTGTGTTTCTTGGGTGTAACAAGTTCATCTTAAAAGAGAACAATGGTGATTTTAAAATTTTACACTCCTCTTTATTAGTAAATAATTTAATCTAAATAATATCTCTAAATCCAAATTTTGGGTGAACTATTAGTAACCACATATTTGAAGAACAACATCAAAATATCTACTAAAACCTTTTGAATGCAATATGTCGTCGTATGAAATCTACTATAGGGTGGGGATGTTTCTTCCCATTGTCCTTTATTTATGTTATTTTATTACAACTGCCACAGTGTAGTGGTTGTCTAATTCTTAGTAGTAGCTTGGAATAAATAGCAATAGGCTCACCTCTTATTAGATAGAACTGTTGCTGCACACCACTGCCTAACCCTTCAGGGAATACCTACAGGTGTGGTGGTATGTATCTTTTGCCTGCAACTTTATTTGGATGTGGTCACAATAAAATATGAGTTTGTTTTTCAGAAACCGATAATTTGTTCCAGAGATTACAAACTAACAAATTTTAGCCTTTATAATATTTATTACATTTCGGCACACATATAGCACAAAGGCAGACTTAATGCCTATGCCTAAATATTAATTTGAGCCATAATCATGCTTACATTCATTATTTAGGAATTATTCTATCAAAATTCACAATTATTATAATATAAATTCTATTGTGTATATAAATTCTATTATGTAATGATGGTTCATATTACAAGGTGGCTGACTTTGGTCTGGGTCGCGCCTTTGGAGTACCAGTCAGAGTCTACACACATGAGGTGGTCACTTTGTGGTACAGAGCTCCTGAAGTCTTACTGGGTAGCCAGAGGTGAGTTTTTATTCTAGCAGACATACAAAATATGTATGTTTAGTGTGACCATTCATTTTACTTAAAAAATTACCTACTCCCAAAAAACGTTCCAGCTCATATAATAAATACATAATAATAAAGCTAAAATGGTGCATTATTCTTGTTTTGGTTTTGATATTTGTGAGTATTGCCTCATTAATCTGGCGGTCGTAAGCGCGACTGCTACACTGGAGTGTTCGATTCCCTGGTTGTGCAGTGTTATAATAGGGTTTTGCTAAGAATTTTCAGTAGCAACTCATAGTTTGGATTAGTGCCTGTATAATGGCAATATGCTCGCCCCCTATTACATGTGACCTAAACGTACTGGTGAACATAGTTCACCAGTATGTTTAGGTCATACATTAGGATGTAAGTATACATAAAAGTACACTTCTGCCTAACCCTTCTGGGAATACAGGCGTGATGTAATTATGTTGTGAGTATGCAAAATTAATCCCTTTTCGGTAAAAGTAGCCTCTATCCCATGCCATTTTTCTCTGCATTAACTCTCCATTTCTTCCCAGCAATTTCAATTTATCACCTGCCCACCATTATTTTTATTATAGTCAACCTTTATTTCTACTTTTAAAATTTCATATTTTTATGGCCCACCTTGTACCTTAAGGACTGTGATGAATGCTAAACATACAGCATCTTATACTGAATCAAAAACCTGCTTGCTAGATACAAACTAAGAAGACATATTATTTCAGATATTCATGCCCCATTGACATGTGGTCTGTTGGCTGCATATTCTCAGAGATGTCGTCCAAAAAACCTCTATTCCAAGGGGATTCAGAGATTGACCAACTGTTTCGCATCTTCAGGTAAAATAATTGTTTATTTTGTAACTAGATGACGTGTCGTATGTTGCAATACCTCTTTCCATTTTTGTTTATTTGTGATAAACCTTTGCAGTTTGCGCATAGAAGAACTCGCCAATGCTTTAATATAATTAAATTAATGATGTAGGAATACATGCGGGATAATGAATATATTATTTAATATACATATAATACTGCTTGCCACCTGCCCAAGCTTTGCATGGGTGCAATGTACTAAAATTATATAATAATACTGAAAACTGTTGCGTAGTTTAAAAAATCTCAGTGTACGGAGGGACAGTGGGAAGCGACTTTTTTATACAATGTATAGATTAACCACCGAAATAAATATTTTTTATTGTCATGTAAGCATTTTATAATAATATTATAATATAGTTGTGATAGCCTAGTGATATGACCATTGGACTGCCAAATCAAAGCTCTCTAGTTCGAATCCATGTGTGTATTAATAATTAATTATCACTCGCTTACGATGAAGGAAAACATCGTGAGGAAGCCTACATGCCTCAGAGATTTTTCTCTATGGCATGTGAAGTATGTCAACCTGCACTAGGCTAGCATGGTGAACTATAGCCTAATAGACCCATGCCCAGCAGTGAGACAGTATATGGGTTGATGTTCATCATCATCACACATTAAAAACATTAAACATTTTATGGCTTTATTTTATTATTTAACACTTGAAGAAAATTGAAATAATGTTTTAAATAATTACAGAATGCTCCGGACCCCTACTGAGGATATTTGGCCAGGGGTGTCGTCACTACCAGACTACAAACCTACATTCCCCAATTGGACCACATTCAATCTTCATAACCATGTATGTACCTATTTAAGAATCTTGAATAAATTATGAGTCTACTCAACTACTCAATAATCTACCAAAGCTAAAGAGTGTAACTGCAGAAAGCAGTTATGACAATCATGACTTATTAACCGACTGCGCGACTAAATAAACACGTATTGTGTTTATCAGCCTGTGTTTGTTCCTTCATGGCACTCAATGGGACCAAACGCTTGGGCCGACTGATGATTCTTACGTCAACCGATCTGTCTTAATCTTGCCTCTCTCTGAGTGTCACTTGTTGTCACAAAGACATGACAGTAATCGAAATTCTGTAAGGCGAAAACCAGATGATATTGTGAAAAACAAAGGAAATTAAAGTAGACGAACTATGTTAAGTGTATACTAGAATATTTATTTGAAAAACATCTTTGGGTTTCTCTCATCATTTTCCATTTCGACTGACCATTTAGGATTTAATATAACGATTTAAAGTTAGTTAGTAACTATTCCCACTGAAAGTTTCAAAACTTATAGCTAATAAAGCTGTGATAAAGTTCTGATATAATCGGTGAAAGATAATTATCAAAAAGTTTAAAATACAAAAGTAGAATATTTAATGGGTCCCGAACGTTAAATTAGCTATGTTCCTAACGTCTTGAATTAATTTAATTAATTTTTGTGTTGAAAACTACCTACAACCTTTTTTCCTTCTTTTTATAAAAATATACTTATCACAAGTATTTCAATAATTTACTTTCCAGGTACAAAATCTAGATGAAGTAGGCATGGACCTGCTGCAAAAGATGCTAGTGTATGACCCTGTGAAGCGCATCTCAGCGAAAGATGCGCGGCGGCACCGGTACTTCCGCGACGTGAAACTACCGCCCGGCCTCACGCTGCACAACGCCTACATCCGCTACGAGCCAGAACAATCGCCTGACAGCGACTGCAGTGCGCAGAGTGTATAGTACCTACGTACGATAATTAATCATTAATGCTTTCATTTGTCATCAACGTGCGCTTCGATACAAACCCAAACGATGATGTATGCATGTTATGACATGCGCAACTTCATACGTATTTTCTCTTAGGTATTAATGGTACAGTTTGATTGGAAAGCAAATAGTGCCAGCCAACTTTTCTGAATGGTGCATAACCATTGTATTGTTTAATATGCGGAATAATATTGACCATTGACTGATAACTGTCACAGTCATGATGTTTGGCGAAGCCCTATATTTGTAAACATGAGATAATACGTTAATAACAATCTTGTGTAGTTTTCTACTTTCGTTCTTTTCTATCGTTTACTTGAATTTTTGTCTTAATTTTATTTAACTCTATTTTAGTCTGCATGGATAAATCAGACTAGTCGTGAGTTCGATATGGATCGAATCCTCCACTTCCCTGTCACTTGATCAATATACATAAGTGAATAAATATGAATACTTCTATGCACAGAATGGCAATTGTATCCTACCTTAACTTAGATAACCCACTGCTCGCCGAACTTCATAGTAGCGTGAGTTGTCCCTCAAACAATGGAAAGCAGGCGAACGAACGGAACACAGCAACATCAGATATCCCATCATATGCACACTAGTGCACATAATTATGGCCACAAGGGCAATCATACTTATATCGCAAGCATCGGTAACGCAGTTTCTATGGAGTGTCCAGGGCGTCACTTGGGACAGAGGCAATTTATAGATATGTATATTGCAAAGGAAATCCTATAATTGATCTTTACGAAATTAAAAATAATCATATCTGTGTTTAATTATTCATCTGCTACAATGTCATTGACAAAGCCTTCAAATTGTGTTTTGTAAATAAAATCTTTAGCTGATTATATTTGTAAGCGTCGTAGGCTAGGTTTCATTTCTTTGCACATTACCATTTACACTGTTGTTAACATCTTAAAATGATGACATATCAAAACTGGAATCTTATTTCCTTGATGACAATACCATGTGTTTCTTCTCTCTGCAAGATTCTTTGCTAAACAACTGTGTGTAGCGTCTTATAGGGTGAATACTTTCTGTTTGTTATTTTATAATATTGTATTGTATGTGTGTAATAGCACCTTCAAGTTGTGACAGTTGTGTGAAATTTTAATTAATATTGTAAAAACAATGATGTGCCAAAATGAGAATTATAAATGTGGATTCGTAACTATTTCTTTCGTTAGCGTCATGTTAAACGACTGGTCACTGTATTATTTATATTCGTTCAGGCATATTATGAATAATGAATGAATTGAATTGGTTATTATCTTTTTCTGAAAGTAATTAAATTCTAATAATAAGTTTTAGTAAGTTGGCGTTTTTTTTTTACCCAAACATAATGAAAGAGGAGAGAGAAAAACTTACCAGAGAACTAAAAGAGATATTTATAACCAAATAAATATTTTTTGTTTTTATTTTATTTATAAAACAATGTTCTATGTATTTAATCTTAACAAATTGTCTTTATTTTATTATTATATACATGAAAGAAAATACAAAAAGCTATTAGGTGTAGTTCTATTAACTACAAACTATTTTAGAAAATTGTAAATTCAAATACACACCTAAAGTAGCTATTTCAATATTCAGGCACCAGTGCAATAAGACTAAAATATTATCTACTTACTATAATAAAACTACCAAACGGGGTCGGTTGGTATTCTACTAAAAGTCGCCAACACTGATTGTAACATCGTGGCTATCTGTCGGCTATTATGGCTATTTGTCGCTACGGGTAAAACATGCATAATTAATAGCATTTAACTTTGTTTACTACCTACTACTCAATCTTTAATAATTGAACACATTGTAATATCTACGCTATTTATAAATGAAACAAGATTTGTGTGTGGGCGAGTGGACGTGGACGTCGGCGGGCGGCGTCAGTGATGGATGGTGTAGACGGCGGCGGCGGGGTGGCCGGCCGAGGGCTGCGGCTGCAGGATGATGCGGTGCGTCACGCCGCCCAGCTCCGGCCCAGCCAGCCCCGACATCGCCACCGCTCCCGGCTGCAGCTGGCACTACACAGACAGTACTCACATGGACACATTACGTCGTCTCGCCTTTAGTGTTCAACTCCAAAACGGGCTCGTTTGCCATAACACAAACCTAAATATTTGGGACCTATGAACTAGTATCGCCATCCGTCGTGCTTAGCAATAACTAGTCCCATTGCATTGGTTGGTGGTCGAATGAAGACTAGCAAAAGGCTGGGGTCGACGTACAGTATACTTTGCAGCTTTACGTGGCTGGCGACATACGCGGCGTCTCGTCAGCGATGTTTACGCTGTACAACGCCCATATGAAAACAAAATGGTTCGCTGGGGAACGGTATAACTAATTATTTATATGCAATTTCGCATACACAATAGTCTCAAGTCGCATCGAGACAATCGTACCAACATATAAAAAAAAAAACTATTATATCTAACTATTTTGAACCCGAGCGCGCAAGATGCGTTGCGTCGTTTTCGTCAACTGCATTCTACGGGTTAATACATACCTGCAGTATGTTAGGCAGCATTGTCTGGCATGAGGAGGTCGCCACATGCAGCTGTTGTTGTTGCACCTGCTGCACGCCAACCGCCTGACAAACAAAAACAGTTTAATAAAAAACGTCGTCTACAGTTATGAAAAGTGTTCAAAAAGATAAACGACACAGCGCCTAATAACACCCCGACTCCCTGAAAACTCAGCTAAGTGAAAATGGTTAAACACTTGAAGGTGTGCTGCTACTTACATGAATCTGTATCGGTTGATGTTGTGGGTGTATTTGTATTGTTTGCACTTGGAGTTGCTGAGGTTGTTGCTGTAATGGAAGAAAATAAAACTCATTTGACAATGTTCAGAGTACATTATGGCACAAGTGTGTAATGTTGGTGATTACCGCTGAGGCGCCATTGAAACCGGAGCCGTAAGGTGAGGGTTTAAGAGAGCCGAGGACGGTAATCATCAATACACACGTGTATCATACGACGTTATTCAACACACAAAATGGGGAATTCAAAGTTTTCTTTATTACAGAGAAAACAAAAGTTTTATTTATTAAAAACGTACAAGTTGAAACTATAATTATTACGAATACAAAGTTGCGTGAAATGAGAAAACAATAGGTACATTAATTTATTTAATTTTGTACTATTGAACACGATCTTTTTTGTATAGAAACAAAGCAACTCAACCAATAAAATAAAAAAAACCCTATAACTCACTTGTGAAAATGCAATGAAAAAGTCACAGTTTGATAACAGGTGTCATTATGTGCCTAATTGCAGTGAAATAAGAGCCATTTTATAAACAAGTGTGTTGAAAAAATAATTATCCAACTAATATTCTAAATCTATATAGCAGTGATAGCCTAGTGGTATGACCATTGGACTGCCAAGTCGAAGGTCCCGAGTTCGAACCCAAGGCACGCAACTCTGACTTTTCGAAATCATGTGCGCATTAATAATTAATTATCACTCGCTTAAACGGTGAAGGAAAACCTCGTGAGGAAACCTGCATGCCTTATTGCCGCCTTATACCCGCACTAGGCCAGCGTGGTGGACTATAGCCTAATCCCTCTCAATATGAGAAGAGACCAGTGCCCAGCAGTGGGACAGTATATGGGTTGATGATGAATATTCTAAATGTGAAATTTAGCCGTTTGTTATTTTGTTACTCAATCACGCAAAAACGGCTGCACCGATTTCCATGAAATTTGGTACACAAATAGGCTAGGGAATATACCGAAAAACTGATATAGGAGACCTACTTACGGGATTTGAATTAAATTTCGTACACAAATAGTATGAGACCGGAAATAACATGCCACTTTTATCGCAAACAAATGCGGTAATTTCCCGGAAATTCCAGAAAACTGTTATAGGAGAACTACTTACATCTCGTAAGTGTATTTAATGAAATTTAGGTACACTTATAGTTTGTGACTAGCACTGTCATATTAAATACTTCCAAACCCGGAAATAATTTTGTGACCAGAACTAACATTGAGTAGGTATTTCTTATCGCATGAAATCAATCCGACAACAATTGTGTTGCACAAGTACGAAGTCGCGTGTAAAAGCTAGTAATTAATAAATTCGACACTAGACAAATGCTACGACATTGCTGTTTCAAATTAAAATCGATATCATTCTACAGTCTGACGCACAATATGGTGCAACCTGCAGAACAAATAATAATAATAAATTTATTCAGTCCTTCGTTACATTGGTTATCTTAACTTAATGAGAATGCTGACATTATGATTTGTTTATAACAAATAACCAAGTTTAAAAATATGTGGACAGTGACCCCCAAACTAGACATTATCTGTATCTTGGGGACCAGAGTTGCATATTATGTATATACTCATTAAATATATCGAGATTTGTTCCTTTGAAGGAGAATCATGGAAGTCCTTTTAATAAGTTAAGTTTTTCTATTTATTTACCCTTGTAAACGACAGCTAACTGATAGTACAGTACCTACTGCTCTAAATGCCGAACCCGTTGTCAAGCGTTGCAATGAAATCAGCTAACGAACGTTTTTTGCAATATTAAGACAGAAGGTGTCTTAAATGTACATTATGTAGTGAAAACAACATAGTCGTTTATACCGTGTTAATCTGTTGTGTTTGCTGCAGCTGCAACGACTGCACTGACGAGATCACCGGGTACGGGTGCTGACTCTGATAAAATAAATGATTTTCATTTTATTCCGACTTCATAAAGTTCATAATTTTGAAATGAATATATCAGCACCAATGACGATAAAAAGTTTAAAAAGTAAAGGATCAGCTCATTCCGAAATCAAAGTTTTTGAGATATTACATATTTTATGATCACGAATTACTAAGTAGGTACTACTGTACTAGGTAGGTTAGGTAGTGGGTAGGTAGAAAAGTATATTTGAACAAACAATTATAAATTTGTATCGACATTGCCTAGTTACTGATGACGGATCCGGCCGCCGCCGGCGATCGCCGTATCAAAGCTTTTAAATTATTATATTTTGCCAGGCTAACATAGTTTTTCTAGGATGATGATTAATTAACTCTATAGACTAATTAAAAACTGTATTATTAAAATTGTAATTATAATAGCATGTGTATTATAATGTATTTGTATTTAATGCTCGAGGTATTTATTTTAGACGCTTTGCTGTCACCTACCTTTTATGTCCATAAATATGGATAAATAATAGAAATTAATTATAAATAAGTTGATATGTACTTGTGATAATGATTATTATATATATAACCTGCACTCCAGACACCGTGATGCCTTGCTGCACATGCTGCGCGTGGATAGGCAGGGTAAGCTGCTGCACGTTGCCGACTTGCAGCACCGCCTGTTGCTGCAGCTGCTGCACCTGCTGATGTTGCTGTTGCTGCAAATGTTGCTGCTGCTGCACTTGTTGTTGTTGTTGTTGCTGCTGCTGCACTTGCTGTTGTTGTTGCTGCTGCTGCTGCTGCACTTGCTGTTGTTGTTGCTGCTGCACTTGTTGTTGTTGCACTTGTTGTTGCTGCTGGACTTGTTGCTGTTGCACTTGTTGCTGCTGTTGCACTTGTTGCTGCTGCTGCACTTGTTGTTGTTGCGGCTGCTGTTGTTGCAGGAATATTATTGGCTCCGAGTTACGGCCATTATCCTGGAAAGATCAATAAGCTTCTTCGTGTGAACTGAATACTTAATATCAATATTCCCGTACGTAGGTTGCCGAACGAATACCTATCGCAATCATTTGTGTTAGAATTAAGCCCAAAAACCTGACAGCGATTATCTCCTTAGGATATCTATATGTCCCATAAATTAGGTTGAGGAGGTCTGACGGTTGTCGGTTAGTATTAAATACTGAGATTGAGCAGCATCTGGTTGGAATGGAAGCCCACCCCAACATAGTTGAGAAAAGAGGCTAGGTACTTACTTGCGTATGCACTAACATGTGCTTCTTGAGGTTGTGTAGATACATGTAGGTCTTCACGCAGAGGCCGCACTTGTACCGCTTCTGTTGGGGGGTTCTCTCCGTTTGAGCTTGGACTTGCAGAACTTGCTGGGTATCTTGTACTTGTATTTGAACGTGACCTTGAACTAAAACAATAAATTTCGCTAATTTTAGTGTTTCTTTATATTTATAGACGCTTTGCTTATTTTAAAAAATCTTTCGATTGTGCAGTGATTATAAAGGGACCTTGATTTGCTACCTTGATTCTGCTCATCTCCAATGTCTTCAGTGACAGTGACAGTCTGGTTTTGGTCGGACAGGCACTGTGCATCGTTCTTGGCCGCACTCGCTGATGCTTCAGCGCTGTTCTCTGATGTAGACGACTCCGTCTCCGACTTGACCTCGTGCGTTTTCATGTGCTTTTTGAATGAACTCGATTCTATGTAACCTGGAATATGATTCCTAAATAGTGATACAAACATATAATCATTTGATTTGTGGTTTAATTGATCAACTGAAAGTGTTTGATAGTTAACACTTGCGATCGCGGTTATTAAATAAACAGTAGACCAGTAAGTCAGTAAGTACTAAAATCGGTTTGATTAAGTACCTACTTATTACTCGCATATGAAATAAACATTGAAATAAAAGTTCAAATAAACTAATAGTATTAAGTTTAGTAGTCGTTGTAGTGTCATTTGGTAATAAGTACTATAACAAGTAGTGTAGGTAGTGAGGGTACCTTTCCCGCAGACGGGGCACTGGTACTTCTTCTCGCCGGAGTGGTAGCGGCGGTGCACGGCCAGGTAGGAGGCGGAGCTGAACCGATGTCCGCACTGCTCGCACTCGAACAGCTTCTCGCCCGTGTGCTTGCTCGAGTGAACCCGCAGCTCCGTGCGGGACGTGCAGCCTTTGAAGCACACTGGACATACGAACCTGTACATAATAACATTTTGATAAATGACTGTAATTAAATAAGATTTATACGACCATAACTAGGCCTATAATAGGTACTTATACGATAGGCGTGCGTGACACAGGAAGGGTTCCGAAAGAATACGTTTGTTCCCGGAGCTCCCCAATATTGTGTTGAAGAATGCCACCGGGGGTTTTAGTGCGGTAAAAATCCCACACACCCCGGCCTGCCCCCCAGCAGGCTGGCAGGCTTTTGAAGGTTTCGTCATCGCAACAAAAAAAAGGTAAGTACTTATACGAGAGCATCGCGATCACAATATTCCACAATCAGCTCGCTACGTAGGTACGTGAAAGGTAACCAAGCAACCAACGTAAGACAAGCTGGAAATCGATGAAATACTAATCCTTAAAAAAAACAGTGAGAAGTACAGTAACTTCTCTTGTTGTTGATTCCTGCCCTTGCCGATGACGTATGCTGGGGACATAGCAAGGATTCCTCTCACTAGCGCGATAATCAGAATTTGGTAAGTAAGTACGTATATACCTCTTATTTCCGGTGTGAGTAATCAAATGGTTGTTTCGTGCGGAAGAGGTGGTGAAGCGCGCAGAACATAACTTGCAGCAGTATGGCTTCTCCCCGGTGTGCGTGCGCCGGTGGTAGATCAGCGCAGACTGTTGTGCGAAGCGGCGCTCGCAGTACTGACACTCGTATGGCCGTTCGCCTGTATCAACAACCGACGACTTGAGTTTAGCTGATTCAGATTACGCGTAGCCTTAACCTTAGGATCTATATTTTAAAAACATTAAAGACGGTCTGTCTTTAGACTTCTTAAATCATATAGAGACTGATTGAAGAAGTGGGTAATAGGTAGGAACCTAGGTAGCTATGGAACATTAGCACAGCCGTGAAGGTAGGTAACATTATTTAATAATTATAAGTAATAGGTAACTTGTATTCCAGCTATTCATATACCTAAGTATATGCAATGAGGTAATTTTTTCAAGTGGGCGTGGGGGCCAATTCCAAAATTAAAGAAGTCTTGACCTAGGATCTGATTTTCACGAACACAAACTGTTTTTTTTTATGGATTTCTGAAACTTACGCGAATATTACACATTGAAATAAAACTACTTTTTACCAAGAAGTCAGCAGTTTTGTGAACATTTTTTTGAATACCCTTGACAAGGCCCACCATCACCACCACTATCTACATCAGATTTGATAAACAACAAATCCTTGAGAAAGAAAGTCGATACCTACCCTGGATGATTCGTGAGGCTGAAATCATAAAAATTACAATAGAAGATGGCTGGGTTTTACCACCTGCTAGGAATCCTGTTATAGATTATATTAAAGCAAAACCCAGGCCTACAACGCAAGACCAAAGGATACGGTGAGCTCGTTCTGCGTGAATCAGATTTCCAATAATTAACAAAAATATAAAGTAGCTGTCTGTTATAATTATAACATCAAGACGCCCACCACCTTGGTCTTCCCGTGACCACGGACGCTGTAACGGGTCCGAAACTAAAAAGTAGTTTTATTCAATGTCTTTTTTTTCTAAATCAACTGGTTCGATTCTTGGCAAGAAATAATGATTTTTCAAAAACCTAATGAAGATTTAGTTTTCATCTAAATCGTTCCTGAGACTGAGTATTTTTCACTATTTCATACAGTTCCGCTATTCCTTATAGTTTCGGATTTGATCATCCACGCCCACATTTTTACTCTGTATGATGTATGTACCTACCGGTATGAACCCTCATGTGTGCGTTCAGCTTGGACACCTCGTAGAATCCCTTGTTACACACTGTGCACACGTGATTCCGTATACCCCGATGTTTCTTCATATGCTGGCAAAGCGTCGAGTGCCGCCGGAATGTCTTGTTGCACTCCGAACATTTGAGCGGCTTCTCGCCCGTGTGCAGGCGAAAGTGCACCTTACGCGCAGACATTAGGTATTAAGATCAATTTGACTGGATATCAAAGTACATGTAGATAGGTAATTACAAGTAGAAAGCTATTTTAAAATCATCATTTTTATCAATTCTATTGACGGAATTGTAAAATACTGGCCATATCTTATCTAACTGAAATTACGAAAAAAAAACTTGTTATGACAAAACAATAATTATGAATCCTGAGAGCGAATTGACATAAACCATACAATAATTTAACAAGCAACTCTATTTTCACACTGATTTAAAATAAAAAAATATCACGATGGGTTTTGACTATTACGGCATATTAGGCGTAAAGCGTTCCTGCAGTCAACTGGAGGTAAAGCGCGCGTACCGACGCCTCGCGCTCAAGTACAACCCCGAGAGACACGACGATGATGAGAACATGAAACGTATCTTCGCTCTCATAGCCGAGGCATACGAAGTCTTGGTCGACCACAAGAGACGCGCCGTCTACGACCAATACGGCGAGGAAGGTCTGAAGAGAGGCGTGCCCGGACCCAACGAATTCATCCAACCCTACGCCTACCACGGAGAGCCCATTAGGACTTTTAATGAATTTTTCGGCACCGCTAACCCTTACGCAGACTTGTTGGATTACTATGAAAACCCCCCGCCCATGTTTGAGTCACCCCTTGGCAAAGGCTATAAAGAAAAAGACGCAGCTATTGTTCGACCGCTTGCTTTATCATTGGAAGAGGTCTACAAAGGGGGCCTCAAGAAAATGAAGATCCAAAGACTAGTATTTACAGACGAAACGTGCACGGAACTCAAGTTACGAGAAAAGGTCCTGTCGATACCTATTAAAGCTGGAATATACCCTAACACTGAAGTGAGGTTCAAAGAAGAAGGTGATCAGGGACCGACAAGAATTCCTGCCGACGTTATATTCATTACGGAGGATCGTCCGCACGACACGTTCGTCAGGTCTGGCCTAAGCGACTTACTCTACGTTAAGAATATAACTTTACAAGAAGCCTTATGCGGTTTCATGGTAACATTGAAAACTTTAGACGAGAGAATGTTAAGAATCAAAATCACTGATGTTGTTACGCCGACTTACGAGAAAATCATAGAAGAAGAGGGGTTGCCGTTACCAGCTTGTCCGGCGAAAGCAAAAGGCAATTTGATTCTAAGGTTTCGCGTAGAATTTCCGGAATATTTATCCAAACGTAGCAAAAAAGCATTTGAAGAAGCATTTAAGATAGAAGAGGAGGAGGAAGAAAAGTTCGAAAAACTTCCGTGTGGCATATTATCGGAGACTTCGATGTTTGAATAGTTACTGGTTCCGTATTTTTCATTTTAAAAAGTACTAAATAAATCATTGAAATATAACGTGATATTTTGAAAAAAAAAAACCGGCGCATCATTAAAATAGATGTCTATACTCTTTCATATAAGATAGTTAATAGCTTGGACCACTGACGTCATAGCATAATAAGTAGATATATAATGAGGTCTTACCTTTAGATCAGTAGGATTGTAGAAGCTTTTATTGCAGGTAGTGCACACGTAGGGCCGTTCCCCGCGGTGCCTCGCCATGTGCGAGCGGAGCGCGTACCCGCTGTAGAAGCGCTTGTCGCACACGTCACACTGGTGAGTCTTCTGTTCGAAGTGCGTCTGTCGATGGCGGTACAGCAGCGTTTTGCTCGGGAAAGTTCGCTGGCATACTGAGCAGGTCGGCTGCTTTGGAGGACGCTGTTCGTGAGTACGCATATGCATCTTCAACATGCCTGGACCCTGGACAATATTTTATAATAGGCACAAATTTTAATAATAGGTAAAATCAAATACAAAACTTTTGTTTAGCGGTGTAGCGATGCGCGACGGGTTGTGGATTCGATCCCCACACGGAACAAATATTCGTATGACCTATGACGAGTACAGGTAGTTATTCCTGGTCTGGCTGTTTGTGTATGTGAAAGTTTGTGTTTGTAAACACACCCACGATACAGGAGAAAATACTAGTTTTGGGTGAAGGGCAGTCCACTGAAATGAGATTGACGTGAAATAATTTCACATGGGATCTAAACATACCGGCGAACAGTGAGTGTAGGTACATTAAGTATAGGTACTTCTCCCTAATACTTTGGGGAATCTATATTCCCCTTACCAACACGCCTATGCATGTTGGTAAGTTATGTGTTATGAAGAAAAGAACAAAACATACCTACCCATCATGTCTGTATTCCACGAAGAGGTGTACCAATATACGAGGGTGCGTTTTAAGTTCGCGGAATGAGACGGTTGGAGGGGGGTAATTAGGCTCAATAGGATCGTAACGTGTCGAGTTACTCATAATTAGTATAAATACAAAGTTTCATTGTTATTAGACAATTTTATTAGTCTTTGAGCTATCGTCAACCAAGTAATCGGGAGTGAAAAGTAAAATATGGAAAAAATCGAATATCGTGCCGTTATAAAGTTCCTTACCAAGCAAGGAAAATCTGTTGCGACCATAATGAATGAGATGTCATTGGTTTACGGCGACTCTTGTCCAGGAAAAACCATGGTGTACAAGTGGCACAGTTTATTTAAACAAGGAAGGGAATCCCTTGAAGACGACCCGAGGCCGGGCAGGAGCATCGAGGCGACCACGCCAGATCTTATCCAAAAAGTCGAAAAAATTGTACTCGACTATGCTCGACTAAAGAAGAAACAACTCACAGAAATTGTTGGAGTATCCGAGTTGAAGAATTTGAGTCGAATTGTTACTGGAGACGAAACTTGGGTTCATCATTATGAACCTGAGTCGAAACAAGACTCCATGCAGTGGCATAAAAAAGGCACAGCACCTCCTAAGAAGTTTAAGGTGTCACAGTCAGGTGGGAAACTCATGGCGACGGTCTTTTGGGACTCAGAAGGAATATTATTAATCGATTATAAAGATAAAGGTGTTTCTATAACCGGAGAATACTACGCTTCAATATTAGAGCGACTAAAAGAAGCCATTAAAGTGAAAAGACGGGGAAAATTGACGAAAGGTGTGCTGCTTTTGCACGACAACGCGCCCGTCCACAAGAGCCGCGTTGCGTTGGCTGCCCTGCATAAGGTGGGCTTCGATATTTTAAATCACCACCCTACAGCCCAGACCTGGCCCCCAGTGATTATTACCTCTTTCCAAAAATTAAATAAGAGCTTTGTGATAAAAAATTTACCACCGATGATGAAGTCAAAGAGGCAGTTTCGGCGTATTTTGAAGACAAAGAGAAAAAATTGTTTTATGAGGGTATAAATAAACTAATTGAAAGATCTGAAAAATGTATCCGTCTTGCAGGTGAATATATTGAAAAGGAAAAATAATTTGGTTTTTTAATTTCCACCCTTTCCGCGAATATAAAAACGCTCCCTCGTACACTCACATCGGCCACATCCAGAGCCATTTGCCATTAACCGGCCACAAATCCAAACTCGCGAGCTGCTACTGAGAATTTCATAGAAAATCCTAATGACACTGCTCGACTTGGAAATCGAAAAGACCCTAGCGAAGCAGTCGCGCTTAGGACCACTAAACTAACGAGGCAGTTAGAAATGTCTTAAGACACATCATCATCATCAACCCATATACAATCCCACTGCTGGGCACAGGTCTCCTCTCACAGAATGAGAGGGATTAGGCTATAGTCCACCACGCTGGCCTAGTGCGGGTTGGCAGACTTCACACACCGTCGAGAAAATCTCTAAGGCAGGTTTCCTCACGATATTTTCCTTCACTGTTTAAGCGAGTGATAAGACAGTTAAAAATATTATATTCTCACCTTAAACGTCCTTTCACAAATAGGGCACATGGGCGGTTTCTTGCAGTTGGCCTTAATCCAGTTGGTGTGGGACCTCATATGCTGCTTCAGCCAGCGAGCATGCTTGAACTCCTTGTGGCACAAGTTGCACACGTGTCGGCCCGGCGACACGGTTGACGTCGCTTGGAAGAGCACCAGTTGAAGATAGTTTTCTTCGTCTGAATTCAGTCCTTCCTTGTCTTTGATCTGTATCAGTTCTGTTTGGACCTTAAAATATAAAAAGCTATATTGGCATTATTTAAGCTATATTTTTATAATATCTGGAGGATCGCTGACGGAAGTACCCCCGCCAAGTCGAACAAAAAAGGCACAGCCCATCACCATCTTTTCTCGAAGCCATTCAGGACATTTTCGACCCCCGTAACTTCGTTGTGGATAAAGTTAGATGCGTGTATTTTCAGTGACCAAGAGAGCATAATTATATACAGAGCCTATGGTATATTCCCAAATTACATTCAATTTTAACCTGTTGCTAGCGAACTATTGCAAGTCAAAGTTCCTTAATTCGGCAATCACGTACGGAAATATAATAGGTATTAGGTACAACAACAACTAATATAGTGCTCTAAGCGCTTTATATATCGATAAAGTAAGCCGGAGCCGCTAGCACTATTTTAAATAATAGATTATACCTTATGTTGCCGTGCAATGGCCGAGTCATTATATATATATTAAAGAAATAAAGATGTCAGATATTGATACAGTCAATAAAATGTAGGTAGGACCAAGAATTTGGTTTACAGTCGCTCTCACAACTTTTTGCGGTAGAAGAACTGCTTTGCGACTTTTTACATTATTCTTCACAGCAGCGATCAAATAAGGATCGCGATATATGTAGGTATATAAAGCGATACTTATTTGATCGCTGCTGTATAGGTACAGCAGCGAAGGAAGGAAGTAGGTAGCTCTGCGCGTTCCCGGCCTTGATTGAGTAGGCTCAATCAAGGCCGGGAACGCGCAGAGCTACCTACTTCCGTTTGATAAATAGGTAGCAATACTAGCAATGCAAAGTTCATTTCAAGCACCTATCAAAGTCACAGATTAACTGTAATAACATTGGTCACTGTAGCAGTACCAGTGTACCACTAGAGTGACGAATGCCTTATGTTTATTTTAGTTCTACATACCTAATAAGGATACTATCTGCTTAAATATGCTTTTGTAGTATTACTTACTTACGTCTTTTATTTAAACTTTTGTTGATCATGGATCATGATTATGATCGTTACATTTTTAACAGGTATATTATAATTTGGGGAAAGACAGTTCTACAAGTCTACATCTACAACACAGTTTTAGTCACAAGGTTCATTAAGACTATTTACACGTCAGTCAGCGGCAGCAAATAAGACTTCATTAGTGAGCCCAAAATACTAATTATGCCCTTATATTTTGGATGAAAAAAAAAGGTAATAGTTACTTTAATGTCGTATTCTTGTTTAGGCTCCATTTCGGGAGGTTCGGCTGGAGGCTGATCGGGCGTGGTTGTGAAGAAACCGTCCAGAATTTGACCAGGATTAGTCAGTGGCACCTCCATGTACTGCATGTATGAAGGTTCCGCACAATTCAGGCTTAATATCTTCTCTTTCTGTTGTAGGTAATATGAAAACGATCACTTATTAAATAAGAAATAATAGCATTTGTTATTATAGTTATTTGTTGCAAATTTTTGCATAACATACCATCTAGTCCCATAAAATATTAATTTTAATTTAATATTTGCTTCCAGTTGCATACCTCTTCTCTCTCCTTCTTGTATGCTTCCTCGGCGAGCCGCGAGGCATGTTCGCGCAGCTTGACGTCATTTCTTTCCACCAGATCCTTAAAGGCATGACAGCGCGAAATCTGATGCACGCATTGCAGACATAGCTGTGATGGTAGACCGTCGCCCACTGCCACCTGTATTACAAATTAAGTGCTAATTAGTTTATGCAATGCAGCTCATACAGCTCCGCTCCGCGTCCAAGCCAACTGGACAGTAAAAAATTATAATATGCCAGTTTGCCACGTTATCTTAATATGGTCTATTACGGTACCTACTTATAGTCTTACCTTGATCCGAAAATGGCTGTCCAGCATACCATAGGATAGGTAGGTACCCCACAATGTTTGAAGTTATAGGTGCATACTTATAATGAATATCATGACTGCTACAACATCCGTTCACTTAGCCAGATTAAATGGAACAGCTGTTTTGAACTGGTGGAGTGAAGGTATTATCTTTCAGCAGGTAGCACGATACCTACCTTCGTATGCATGTAGGTGCCTACCTACTTAACTACGTTACTACGCTATAGCACGGTAATATTGTCTAATATGTGTATAATATCTCCGTGGCTATAGGTAGGTAGGCTTTTAAAATAAACTATATAAACTTACGTACTTATTCGTAATACGCTGATGGTAGCAACCGGGGTGGTTTTAGATTTAGTGGCAATTATAATGATTAGTCTATGTTTAGTGGGTACCTACTCCCGCACTCTCTGGTCATAAGAAGTTGTTATAACTTCATAAGAGCAGGGAGTAACCGAAAGCCGGTAACCTTCTGAAGATTTCTCCAGGTAATCAAAAAAATGTAGGCTACCTAGGTGTCTAATGATCGTAATAATAGGTACACCTACACCAAAGATTTGGTTTGGTTTGGTTAAATTCATAAATAGAAATAAAAATATTGGATTAAAATAAATAAAAGCGAAAGGTCAAGTCGCAGGCTTTCGTTTTGATTTACCTAGTTTTCCAATATTTTTCTCTCCGATTTTTACGGCCGGGTTGAAGTTAGCTCTTGCCAATTTTAAGCCGGACAAAAAGTTATAAGAATAGGAACGTCAATGACTTCGAATGACCCCGATCTGTCAAAAAAGTACAGCTTGCAAAGAAAATTTTATCATTGCTTATGTGCGCCATTTCACCAATATAATTTAATTGAAGAGGAGGCTGGTTACTTTATAATGATGCTTGAGTATTAACTTCGATGCAAAAACATGTGCAATGGCTGACATATAGCAATAAAAAAGTAAATGTAAGCAACATAAAATTTGTTTTAAATAACTTAACGCTAGCACAAAAGTAAATTACAAGACAGAAATGTGTTGCTGGGAAGTTTGTTGCGCCGCTTCTTCCCAGCTAAGCTAACACTAGGAGGCGGTGACGGGCGGGCGTTTTGGGGGCTGTCTTAAATGTAAAAATGACGTTCAAAAAGTACTACCTAGTAGTCTATCTTGAATAAATTATTTTGACTTTGACTTTGAAATTAATTTTCTTCATTTGAAATTTTAAAACTCTAATATATATTTTGTAAGCAGTATTACCAAATCCAGAACTTTGCGAGTTAATGAAAAGACACAAACCGCCAAAAACTACATTATAGACAGTATTTTAAACTCCTTTGGCTTTGAAGTTTTGAAGCTGCCACCCTAGAATTGTGATTTTAAATCCAATTGAATATATCCGGCACTTGATTAGCATAGGGTGGCTGACAATAATGTCCAACCATTAGAAAGTCAAATTGAGAATATAACACTGGAAACTAATGATTCAATTACCAGTGACGATTGGCAAAAAGAAATTGATGATAGTTTGATCCATAGACTACTATTATAAATATACGTTTGATCTGTATTATTTTAATAGAAATTATCTTGTTATTTGGTTCGTATTCAACTTATGCAGTTTAGTATTAAAATCTTTTAAATAACTTGACTGTGTTAGGGTTTATTATTGAAAAGTTTAAAATAACGTGATTGAAATGAAGTTTCAACCAAATAAACAATAAATTAATGGAATCTTTATAAAAACCTAAAAGCTAAATAATCAGGCTTTCCATGTCAGTTTTTAATATTGACTTGGTATTATGGTTTTTCTAAAATTCAGCTTTGATTTGCAACGTGCAAAGATGTAAAACTTTGATTGCGTTTTCGCACAAATTTGAATTTTTTAGATAAGTAGCCTATTTCACTTTATTTTTTAATGAGCGATTTATAATAAAGAGACTTTTTCGGTAAGGTCAGTTGAGGCGAGTGCCGTTGCCAGTTGCCATCTAATCTAATAACAATATATCGAAAAACTAGACAATAAATATTTAGATTTATCGAAAACTAGCGTCATTGCGTCAAAGCTGGAACTAAGTACCTAGTAAATCGAGACAAGATTCTATTTTTCGTAGGTTTGTATCACTTCTACTTGGTCGAAGTGAATTTCGCAGATCCCATGGCCATGACAATTAGGGCAGCTGGTGAAGGCAAGTGCGTTTTTTAGTCGGTATGAGTCCGACATACCCTGCCACCTCCCCGGGTGGCGGAGGATCCATGAGGATTTTCCGTTAACTATAAAAAAAAAGGTATACTTACGTAAATACTTACCTACTACTTGAATGTCTATAATGACTGTCTGGTAGGTAGGTAAATTGACGGAAAATATTAAATAGGTAAGTAGGTATACCCATGGATCTCTAACAAAAGGTATCACAAACAAAACCTCCAACAAAAGCTCTTCGAATTTCATGTACCTACAGTTTTATTATTGTCAGTGAAATATTACTACCCATCTCAAAATACCTAAGGTAGGTAAGTACCGTAAGTTGGTACATAATTTGGTGACCGATGACCTATGACCGAAAGTATAATAAAAATAGGAGAAACAAAATGTACTACCTATGCCAAGAATAGGTAGGTAGGTTTATAGAGCTTGCCCTATTTGACCTTACGTAAGTAAGAAAAGGAAATTAAAATTTTGAGTGATATAGGACAAAAAAACGTTATCAGACTTTATTTTATCTCAGTCTTTCCGCAGGTTCATTTAAAACCTTCCGTTTCAATCGTCATGCAAGTCAAGGCATACATTAGAAAGAGAACGAATGACATTTCTCAACAAAATTTCCAGAATTCACCGCGCATCTCAGGAATTCGAAATTGTTCATAGTATATTCTGATGACTTCTAAACAAAGATGACGCGATGTAAGGGACGATTGCTTCATACATGAGTATTGCGCTTCCCATGAGTGTGAAAGAGACGAAAATAGATTCCCAAAATATCTTAACAATTTGTCATCTCACCTGCACTTTCGATATGCCCATCAGCATCGTCGCAGTCAGTTGTTCGAATAGGGGTCGCATGTCCTTTTTTATCTCTAAACAAGCTCGACATATTTTGTCAAATTTTAAAGGTTTATTCAGAGCAGCCATTTTGGGCTGCACTACGAAGATGTTTTTGTCCTTGTTATACGATAGTGATATTCACTACACAAAAAATGTTTACAATAACACCACTGAATATATTCATCTATGCTAATAATAATAATTAAATATAACAGTTTATCGATATTAAACAGAAGTTATTAAGACAGTATCGATAAAATTCACTACTGGTTGCTTACAAAACCAAACAAGAAAGAAAGACTGCGGCGATGGGTGGGGTGACGAAATTAGAGAGAGCGAATAAGCTGTAGTAGTAGTCAGTATCGGATAATAGTATATGTGCGAAAGAGATAGATAATGGTTGAATATGTTCGAAGTTCGCAATGTGTAATACCTTTATGTAGTTAAATAAGACTTAACACTAAGATAATAAGAACGAGGTTCACTTTAACCAAACGTAATAGTTATGTTGGTATCAAACAAGGTAGATTGTAAGGGCACTACAAGATATAAATTTAGTAATTTATTTAATATTCAATTTTCAAGAGAGTACAGTAGTGTTATTACCAAAATTGAATTAAATTTATCCAAAAAAGGTAAGCAAAAAATAGAAAATATTTTGACAGATCCCGTAGTGACCTGAACCCCTGACGATCGCCGTCTATCTCTTTCTAGCTAAGCAATTTTGTGTTGTTTTAGAATGAATACGGTCTTAGTCTTAATGGGTATTTTACTAGCTACTTTATTATTTCATTCATCACTCTTCAGTCTTTTAATAAGTACTGCATTGCATGCGATAAGAATATGCTTTTTTTTAGAGTACCTATAATAAAATTATCTGCTATCCTGCATAAATAAATTTTGTACGTTTGTTGAACAAACGTCTTTGGAATTTAAAACTTCTAATGTCATGGAAGTATGGAACATTTTTTTTATTTTAAGGTTAATGACAATCAAGTTCCAGGCACCAGAATGACGTAATAATCTAATCTGAAGGTTTTCAATTTGGTATTTCTGTCGCACTTATCGACCCTGATAGATTTCGACCGGTTTTATTTTCTTTAAATTGATTTAACTCAAACATTGCGGACAGGGAAAGCAATTTATAAATAAAATGCTATGTAAGGTTTAGAATTTAAGCATTAATAATTTTATTTAGCTTATAACTATTTATATGTTGTTTCAGCTCTTGTTTTCAATTCTGATATAAAATTTATTTATTTTTCTTAAATTTATGCTTTTTCTTTTTCCGAGCCTTTTTCCAACTATATTGGGGTCTACTTCCAGTCTAACCAGATATAGCTGAACTTTTAACATAATTATTAATCTATGCAGCTGAAGATCAGTATTTTACACAAAGCGACTGCCATCCAAATATTTAAATCGTTATATGCGCCCTAACGCGTCAAATAATGGTCACGTTTCCGTGTTCCGTGCAATGTGTGTTTTATGTTTGAATACGGGCACGCCGTAGACAGAGAAACACACATTGCACGGACACAATGGGGCCCTTTTGTTTAAATGACCTCGGAAATATCGAATCTGATAATTAAGGAGACGAAACAGCCCAGCCCAACATTGTCTCGTTCATTCATATGGAATATTGCACGCTGTTGTTCTCTGTCATGCATGAATGCACCGTTCTTAATGCAAATTGCAATGGAAACTTGAAAGGTATTAAAAAATATAATTAATTTAGGAAAATGTAATTATACACATGAAAAGTAACACATAGCTTTGTTGGAATTTCTGGAATTGTTAGAACCAATAGGGCATTTAAGCAGTAGTTTTAGGAATAAAAAACAAAGTATCATTAGCGTGTGTCCGGCACTGCAGTCACTGAGCGAGCGACTAGATTAATATGGAATGTGTGCATTGAAGCGTTCTCTCATCTCAACAAAGACACGATTTCGCGCGGTCTATGTACGGTGAGGGCAAATCTTAAATCTTTGCTGCCATTAGACCTCTGCAACCTAATTTTTGGGTAAGTTATTGGTAATACCGATACCCTCAAGACTTTTTAGGCTTCTGACTGCCACTAACAATAAAATAAATAGGTGTTCGTATGACAACCTGGACGGATGTTTTTGTTTGACGGGTTTTTATTTATACCTCCTTTTGCTAAAAACTCTCTTTGCGGGTGTAGAGTTGGCAATACTGCATTCATGTAATGTCATTGTCATTGCCAATGGCCAATGACATTAAATTGTCATTGTCATGTCATTGTAAATTTGTAATCAGTCAGTAGGTATTTGTTTCGGTTTCGAGAATTTTTAAGTTTTAGAGGCATCCACGGAAGTCATTCAATTTCTTTTATATATAACCCAAAATAAAACACGACAACTGATTTGATAAACAATTTTTACTTTATGAACAATGACGGCAATGACGGGCTCGTCGTGGGAAGGTGCGTAACTGTAAATTGTAGTGCCGGCGGTTGACTTGCATGGAATATGACGTGACGTTGCATTGTTTTAATAAACATATCACACGTAAAACCTTGCGCAGAAAGTTTATTTACTGATACACTAACCTGATCTTAGAAGACACAAAATATCTACTTTTACATTAGATTTTTTTTTTCCAAGCCTAGGAACAATAATATAATGTACATATTATTGTTCCTAGGCTAGAGTAGTACTTGCACATCAAACACTTTAACAAATAGTTATAGGTATTTCATCAATTTCAAACTACAACACATCATCTTTAATCTTTACAATCCATTATTGGCTTACAATGATGATTTTCTAAATTTTAACAGCATTTCAACCTTTTGTCTGATCCATATCCATTATATTATTAAAAAGCACTCCCAAGTTAAAGTTTGATTTGATAACTCTCTTAAGTTCTTACCTAAGAGAGTTTACTGGAGAACTACTTACTAAAAATACAATGTAATAATAGTTATCATACTGATAATTTTGGCTTCTTTGGTCCTTATTTATACAACAAAATTAATAAAAACCTATTAATCTAATCACTTGGTAAAGCAAAATGTAGAAAAAGGTGTTTCATGTCAAAATCAAAGTCTGGATTATAGCCACAGAATCATTACTAAAACCACTATTGTAAACCATTGTGTTTTAACATGATACATAGATCCACTCTTTATTACGCTCAAATCATACATTCACTCACTTATACTTCTATTATCTTTTTACTCACACACACAAATACAACACTAGCTAGCATTAACACCAATCAAAGTGTTTCCAAAATATTAAATATTTTTCTTAAAAAAGAGTGATCTCATTGGTTTTTCACATATGTATTTTTATTTTATTTAGTTGTAACTCTATGATAACTGTTACAAAGTGCAATTTGTGCATTACATACATAGGTTTTACCTATCACAGACACCAGTCTCAATTTAAGTGTTAATGTGACTCTATAATGTAATGAGAAAAAAATTGTACTCCACTGTCATCATATGCAGGGTCCAAGCTCCTGATGATCAGGGCCCCAGAGAACGAAACCTAATAATAATAATTTTTTATATTATAGAGTTGAGAAAGCAAGCCCGTCTCCTAGAAAATGACATTGATGTTAAGCTGGTGGCATTCAGCAAGCTAGGAGTGAGCTCAGCCAATGCAGGACTCAGTTCTGAAAGTGTTCCCCTTATTAACAGTGAAGACATGTTTGACACCTTGTCTATGGAACTACAACAACTATTAAATAAGGTCAGTTTTTCAAAAAAAAAATCAGACTAAGACTAGCTTGATGGTAGGAAGTTAAAAAAAATTCTTTTTGTTATTACCAATTTGGCATATCCCAATGAGTACTCATTTTAATTATGGTCACTTCTGGAGGGTCCTTAAAAGATTTAATGGCCACAAAACAAAACACTAACAAAAAGACAGGACTATTAAATGATTATCAACCCATATACTATTCGACTGCTGGCCATGGGCTTGTCCACCATGCTTGCCTAATTATTGTGGGTTGGCAGACCTCACACATCATCAAGAAAGTCTTTTGGTGAATTTCTCTCTCTGGTGAAGTCAAGTGCAGTTGTTAGTTGGTATGAGTCCAAAATACCCTGCCACCTCCCTTGGTGGCCAATGATCCATGAGGACTTTCTACTATTTAAGTACTTAACTTACTACTTTTTGTAACATATAATTTTTTCTTTAATTTTAGTTGTCGGCAATCAACGACAAAATGGCAGATTTGGCGCCAAGTGGCACAGCTACCATGCATACCATAAAGAGGCATAGAGAAATATTGATGGTAAGTTTAACCAAGTTTTTTATAATGATTCTAATTGATATTATTTTTTAAAGCATTAGTATACAGGGTTACTGGGAACTCGACGTATTCCCGTCAGGATGAGATAGAGGAGCTCAAATGCAACAAATTTGCAATAAAATCGAAAACCATTAACTTTCGGCCATACATATAGGGGGTCAAATTTGTTGCATTTGAGCTCCTGTATCTCATCCTGACGGGAATGCGTCGAGTTGCCAGTAACCCTGTATTATTTTCATGATAATGATAGATGCAATAACATACTATGATCCCTGTATTCCCTGAAGGATTAGGTTGTCGTGTACTAAAGGGGGTAAATACAAGGGGTCCAATGACACTGCTCGACTCAGGACCTCGACAGTTGTGCTTGTCTAAAATGAGGCAATCTTTTTGTATTTTTTTTGCATTTTCCATGCTATTTTAAAGTTATTTTAGCAAAGGAAAAATTCGACCGCGGGCAGGTTTCGAACCTGCGTCTTCTGGGTAGGTACACCAGACGCTATGGGCCACTTAGCCACCGCGAGTGGTCTTAGCGTTTAAAATGAGGCAGTTAAATATAGGCAATACTCAGAATAATTGGTAACTATGCTTATTTTACTTTTTGAAAAACAATCATTCACAAATGACAGGCTATATAAAATTTCTTTTTTTGAGGTTTCAGTGATCTCTTTACTATGCCAGTCTCATGGGATCAATCATACCATAGTGTACTTGAAAGCAAGCATGCTGCATTCACAATCCACTTGTAGTCAATAAAAGCACACTAGCACCGATTTATTTCTTTCAAATATTTCCGAATTCTCTTGCACACTTTCGACACGGTAATATTATATACAGTATTTTGACTCGGCCGTATCTTTAAAATAAATGCCTACAGCCGCGCGGTACGTAAACATGCGATAGGGCTGCCCGCCTCCAGCATTTTAATTCCATTTGCTTACTTTGTTTCCATTTAGTTTTGTGATTGTAAGTATACTTTTTTATATACAAATAAAATACTTTGTGAATTGAATAGGAAGTGTTCTATAAAAATGCGTGTTGTTTTTTGATTGGTAGATTTAATTAAAAAACCATGTTTATGTTTGAATAACAAATCGGTTTTATAAATTTGCGACCTGCGAATTTGCGAAATTTCAACTTAGATAGTGCCGCTAAATAACCCACACATTTACGCACATAACTGTAGAACGTACGCTGACAATGCATGTACTTGTCCTACTTTAGCTAAAGCCGACCACCTGAGATATCTAGGTATCACGATTGACGCACATTTTAATTTTCGTAAACATATTGATTTACTATGCACCCGTGTGCGCAAATTAATATATATTTTTAAGTACTTACGTAACATAGCTGACTTTAAATTAATTAAACAGGTTTACTTAGCGTTGTGTCAAGCTATTCTTACCTATTGCATTACTTCCTGGGGTGGCGCTGCAAAATCAATTTTACTTCCCCTAGAACGTGCTCAAAGAGCAATTCTAAAGGTAGCGACCTCTCGTCCATATAGATTTCCTACACACAAATTGTACGTAACATGTAAGGTACTAACAGTACGGCAATTATTTATTCTGGGCATCATTCTACACCAGCACAGAGAACTACCTTTTGACTTGGTTCCTTTGGATAAGCGAAGAAAAGATTTGGTTTGCATGAACTCCCAAACTAAACGTGCTTTTGCTAGAAGATTTTATGTGTTTTTGGGTCCATTTTTGTATAACAAGCTCCACTTTTATAATTTTATTTGAGTAGGTTTCTTTTTCTTGTACCGCTAATTAATATATTTAGTTATATACAATTTTATTTAGGCCTTTTTAACACCTTTCGAATTTCTACTACTAACCCACTACTGCAAATGTATGTACTTATTTCATTGTTGTCAAAAGTTTTTTGAAATAAATTTATTATTATTATAATTATATCACCAAGACGCCCACCACCTCAGTCTACCCGTGACCATGGACGCTGTAAAGGGTCCGAAACGTCGGGATTAATAATTTCAATATACACGATAAAATCCGTAAAAATTAGTTTTATTTCAATGTTTAATATTCGCGTAAATGTCAGAAATATCTACTTTTTTATTAAATACACATATACTTACGCCATGTAATATAACATTATACCAACAGTACAACCTTATTTTACTCTTGTCTAATGCTCATTGTGTGGTCACACTACTCTATCAAATTTCACAGAATTAAAGAAATGTTATTATCTCAGCTGAGAGGTAAGAAATACACAATTTAATAGACGTATTATTTAGTAGAAACTTTCTATTGATTTCTAATTAATAATATCAATATACGCGATAAAATCCGTAAAAAGTAGTTTTATTTCAAGAAACTTTCTACTAAAAGTTAAGTACACTATAGATTTTCTGTTTTTCCTCTCGTCTAGCAGCTATGCATACACATTATGTTAGTGGACGTGAGGATTGAGGGACCAGTTTTAATTATCGCTATCTTCAAATTGCGTCGATATTTTTTTTTTCATTTCTTTTTTACAAAATGTATTAAGACTCTTGAAGAGCAGCAGTGATAGCCTAGTGGTATGACCATTGGACTGCCAAGTCGAAGGTCTCGAGTTCGAACCCAAGGCACGCACCTCTGACTTTTCGAATTCATGTGCGTATTAATAATTAATTATCACTAGCTTAAACGGTGAAGGAAAACATCGTGAGGAAACCTTCATGCCTTAGAGATTTTTCTCGACGGTTTGTGAAGTCTGCCAACCCGCACTAGGCCAGCGTGGTGGATTATAGCCTAACCGTTCTGAGAGGAGACCTGTGCCCCGCAGTAGGACAATAAATTGGTTGGTGATGATTAAATTTTATATTAATTTGAGTTCTGACATCAGGACTACCAACAAGAGTTCTCGAAGACTTCAGCGCGAGTAAACGCGCGGCGCGAGCGCGAGGAGCTGCTGCGCGGGGGCAGCCCGCCGCCTGGCGCCACCATCGGCCTCTCACGCCGTGACCAGTACACCAAGGAAGCGAACCACTTACACAGGTCTGACTACCAACACAGATTTATTACATAGTGGGCATAGACAGTCTCGTCTAGTTTAAGGAAAAATACTTCATACATTTACAATAAAACTCCTTTATACTTTTTTTAATAATATGACGCGATTAAATCTGTAAAAGAAATATATATCCTTGATATCGTTTTTTTTTCGGTTAATAAAATAAGCGACAAGCCCGACACAAATAATTATTACTATTGGAGCAAAGGTACCTTGAAAGCAGTTTGTTAACTTTTAAATATGTATCATGTTGTTCTTAGTTCTCACATACTAGTGGATGAACAAATCAACATAGCAATGGAGGCGCGCGAACACTTGGCTTCACAGCGACAAACATTCAAAAGGATGCAAACTACGTTTAACAACATCACTAACAGGTAAAGCACCACTGTTTTGTTGTTAACCCTTTATCAATTCAGAGAGACAAGTGTATCCTGTAAACTCACCTTGTGTGATTGTGATGTCCTCGCGACGAAACGGATGAGACATCTTGGCAACGGATACCCGAAACCAGAAGATTACAGGTTCCTTCCTCTTAGTGGGCTAGCCGCCTTCATGAACCACGTATTTGAAGAGTAAGGAATGCACAATGCTGGGGACAACACAATAGATCACATTTGGTCGAAGTGTTGCTGGCCATGCCAGCCCCCACAAACTGACACAATTGAAGAAGTTTATCTCAGGAACTTATATTCAGGATAATTTATTCAAGGATATTTTCACTAGGTGACATGAAGGCACTTATCGCCCAACATTTACGTGTATTATAGGTAGATATGTCTGACAAAGCTGCTTGAAATTTGCCTTGACCACATTACAAAGTTGTGATCTGTCACCCGAGGTTGTCGTTGGACCGCACTACCGCTATTTTGCGGAACACAGAGCGATACGGGTCCCCACTAAGCAAAACCTGTAGGGCAACTGTCGAGGAACATGAAATTAGCGAGAGTAGATTAGCGACATATCCTGCGACTCGTAGATGTCGCCTGGGATGTCCCCTGCGCCGTTTATTTGTGCCGTGCGACAATGTCGCTGGAGAAATGTCCCATAAAGAACCTTAAATGATTGAAGATGATTAATGATTTCTGCCTATCCACAGATTCCCAATGCTGAACAGTCTAATGTATCGAATCAACGCCCGCAAACGCCGCGACTCCCTCATCGTAGGCCTCGTAGTCGCAGTCTGCACGTTTTTGATGCTTCTCTATGCATTCCACTGAGTAATTATAGAAATTAGTGGTCCATAGGATTAAGATTAGCTCTTGAAGAGAAAGGATTGTCCAAATATTATTCTGAGTGAAGTCTGTACCTTTAATTAAGAATAAGAAAGATTTATTTGTCTAAACATGTGTATGCATACAGAGGTATTATACAAATGCATGCATTATTTATCAATAATGATCTCTGCAATAAATTTATCAATACCAAAAATCTCTATCCGAATAATACAGCTCGATGATAAGAAAGCAAGTTATTCAAAAAAGCAAAAGTGAGTTTTAGGCTGTATTTATTGTTGAATAGTTTTTAAATAACAGAGCAATCTAAATATATCATGAATTATAGTTAACTTGAAGTAGAATTGACACGTGTTTATTCTGGTTAGTGCAATCAAATTAAATTTATAGTCTTCGAGTCTCTTTGAGGGTCCCTTTACCTCTATACCTCCATATGTATATATTTGGGATAGAAAAATAATTCAGGTAATTGCTATGGCTTGTTAACAGTTTTTAAAACAAGGAATTAACAAAATTAGTCACAGAAGATTTAAACATCCGAGAGAGTGTTATAGTACCCATGATAATAATCAACTTTTGGAAATATAAATAAAATTACCTTGCTAGATGAACTCTGTTCTCATAATTGTTACATGGTGGTAAGATAATTTAATCTTTTTGGTATGCTTATCAGTTGTGGGACAAACTGCAACAAACATATTCACTATCAATTTATCTTTTATCGGTACACAGACACTGCTGACCGTTATAAGTATAGTGATTATTATTATCATAGGCCTAACATTTATTATTATGTAATATAATATAGATATAATTATGTACGTGTAAATACTTATCCTGTATTTAACGACTGTATAAAATAAAATATTAAAACTACATAATTAAAATGTTTGTTTAATTTTGTTTTGTAGATGTACTGGTACATTTTATTACAACAAGGATAACGGCATAAATTTCGGTTACAAATGAATTCAGAGATTTTGTAACCTTCTAATGTGTAATATAGATCTTGAATTCAAATCTACGCTGCAAAGACAAGATAGTAGGCTTAAACTGTAACAGCATAATTCATTGAACAAGCAGCTCATTAAGAGCTATGCCGCCACAGACTAGCCGACATAGACTTACCGACTTTCAAGACTTCTCTTTTTCTTTCGTTTTTATATGATTATACATAATTGTTATATTTATTCTCTTACCCGGTGTACTTCTGCTTCAACATCATACACTCGAGACGAAACCGAAAAACGTCGATAGACACGTCAGTGGTAATTATTAAAATAAAGTTGTCGACATGATAACTTCTCAAGTATGACCACTATTATGACAATTAGTAGAACAGCGTGCTACTTATCTATTCGGTTAATCATTGAGACTGGTCCACAGGAGGAGAAAACCACTGTCTCCTTATTTGAAAATAAATTATTTGCAAGTAATTTAAGTTAAAGTTTCACTTCAGTGGTCAATCAGGTGTTCAAGCTCGCGTGTACAGTTGCAGTATGTGCTTTCAACGTTCCTCGCTGCGTGAAGCTTTTTTTGCATACTTCACAGCGGTAGGGGCGTTCGCCGGTGTGTGTTCGAATGTGTTTCTGGAGGTCACCTTTGGTCGCAAATTTCTTGCCGCAAGCGTCCAGTGGACATATAATACTCCTATTATGAGTTTTTTGGTGAAAATAAAACTTTTTCCATGTATTAAACTTCTTATGACATATCTGAAATTTATTTTTTCTTATATTTATTGGCATTTAAAAAATAAGTTACAATACTATTTTCAAATGGTAATAAAAATAAATATTGACTTTCTGGTACTGATTTAATCCCACTGTTGATTCCATTTATCTCACTGTTCATAATAATTTGAGTCCAGTCAGTCTGAGAAGTGTCCATGTCATCCTGCCCATGTTTTAACACAATATTTCTAGAGGTATACATGCATTACATTATAATTGATATAGTTTAGTTATTAAATTTCCACTTTCAAAAGAAGTATGCAAGAATCGTAGTAAGTGGCATTCTGTGGTATCTGCCTACCCAGAGATGTAACATAACTAAGATACAAGTATCTGAAATACAGATACAAGATACAAAATATGTATTTTCATCTTGTATCTAACTTTTAAAAAATTCATTTTGTTTGTTGTATTTAAATACCTTTTGTTTAGTATCTTAGTATTTTGTAGATACCTACTATGTTTGCTAAAATACTTTTAGTAATAGATAACTGATTATATGGAGACTCGTCGACATGCATTGTAAGCTAAATAAGATATGAAATAAACATTTTTTATCAATAGGTGACAGACATCTTAGGTGACATTAATTCTCATTTGGGGCATGATCATGAGGCCTCATCGAAGAAAACTGTTTGAAGAACTGGTTAATACTTAAAAAAATAATATTTTTAAGGTTTTAACCAGTTCTTCAATTTTGTTGTCACGTTTGCGCGATCAACACGATTTAAATGTAAAAAAATAAACTTCAATTAAAAATAATTTGTATCTAGTATTTTATATCTAGTATTTCAAATACCATTCCAGAAAGTTATTTGCATCTGATATCTGAAATACTTAATATAAAAGTATTTTGCATTTTGTATTCCAGATACTTTATACATTTAAGGTATCTTGTACATCTCTGTGCCTACCCCTGTGGGAGAACGGCGTGAGTGTATGTATGTATCTTCACTTACCTTACATAAATAGTCAGTATCATCACCATTTTCTATTTTTATTCTTGTATTTTCATTAATCGATTTACATTTTGTAGATGTTACATCGGCTGTTGAAGAAGTCTACAATGGATAATAATAATTATTATCATAAAATCCGTTCGGGAATTGCTGCAACATTTACAAAATAAAACTATCTGCCTGCATATTATGAAACTGCCTCGTTAGTTTAGTGGTCCGAAGCGTGACTGTTACTCTAGAGGTCTTGTGTTCGATTCCCAGGTCGAGAAACGTGGCATTGGGTTTTTCAATGAAATTCTCAATGCCCAGATAATATTAAATGGGACCTAAACATACCGGCGAACTGTGGGTACCACAGCGAAATGTACATCTCTGACTAATCCTTTGGGCATAAATGGAATAAAGTTGTGATGGTATGTAGATATAAAACTATCATTAGTCAACCCCAGATCTACATGTTAATCAGGATGAGAACCAATGTACTGATGTCTAGAAGCCAGGTCATAGTGCAGACCACCACTGCGTGGACTGCCCCGAAGACACGGCGCAGCACACGCTAGACGTATGTTCGGATTGGGCAGAGCAGCGCCGTGATCTAGTCACGGCAGTGGGTGGTGACCTCTCGCTTCCGGCCGTAATTCGGTCTATGGTCGGGAGCGAGAGTGCGTGGGAAGCTGCCCCTCTTACTGTGAGCAAGTTATGCTTGCAAAGGAGGCGGCGGAAAGTTAAGGGAGAGAGAATTGTCCACCTCTCTCCCAATCCCTAGTAGACGCACCGGGCGTCAGAGGGCGCAGACAGACCTTCAGCCTCCATGAGATGTGGCCTGCGGGCTCCTAAATAGGGGATTCCGCAAAACAAGAAAATGCGAATTATAAATGGCTATAAAATATTCATTTTGTCACACTTACCACAGCTCCTGAAGATTCAAATAAGTCTTTTCTTACTGATATCTTCTTAGCTTTATCAGTATTCTGAAAATAATAATTTTATTACAGATTATCTGAAAAGCATATACCTACATACTTTCTAATTCTAGATAGTAATTAAAATAATTATGGTTGATACCTACTTAGTTAAACTTGGTCAGTGTTATGACTATCAGTTATGTACAAATTTTATATTTATTTATTACATACATGCTGGGTGGGTTGTGTCTTGTTTGGTTTATTATTTTCTTCAACATTATTTTCAACCGTCTCTAGTTGAACAGTTTTATCTGAATCTGTGCTGCTTTTTCTTGACATTAATCTATGTTCATTAGGGTTCTGAAAATTTAAGTATGATTATACAATTATACAGGATGTTTTGGGGAAGAGTGTAGGTATTTTGCAGGGGGGTAGAATGAATTCATGTAAATATTACTACTTTGGGAACTATAGTTACATATAATATGCTTTAATTTATTGTTAAAAAAAACATGATAGTTATTATGCTATTTCAATATTTTTTGTTAACTTTATCAAACTGAGAGTGAATCCATTGTGAGCACTACTTGCATTAAATTAAGTTTAAATTACCTTAAATTATTATTTGCTTGGTAGTGTCATAATGTAGGTTTTTTTAAATACAACATGTATTTAAAAAAAAACTACATTGTGCTGTAAAAATGATTGCTTTTGCTATTTAAATAGTTGTAGGTACCAGTTTAATTCTATGGTATGTGATGAGTTTTATTAGAAAAATTAAACAATCTGGGTTATTTATCATAAAAAATATTTAAAAATAATAATTCAAAGCAATTTTTATTTAATTAGTGATTCACACAACTAAGGGTCTATAGCATATCAAATGATAGTACCAGAGTATGAATATTCATATGCATTACGGAATACCCCACCTATAAAATATCTACACTCTTCTTCAAAATACCCTGTATATATTAAAATAGTTACACAAACATTGTATTAATAAGTATCATCAATCCAGATTATAGTATCCCACAATAGGCATTGGAAGACTTCACACACCATTGTGGAAGTCTCTCGGGCATGTAAGCTTCCTCAGGATGTTTTCCTTCACTTTTAAAACTTGTATAGGTATGTATTTTGAACTAAAAAAATAGTGGTATTTTTGATGTGCTATGCCGTGAGCAAACCGTCGTTGGTGTCGTGAGCAAGTTTTCATTTAAAGAAAGAAGAAGAAGAAGAAAGAAAAGTTCAAAGTTCATTGCTATAGAGGTCAAGCCTTACCTACTAAGAATAAAATTAGGGTTGCACTAGAACTAAATGTTCATACCAGTTCTGTTATGTTTTCCATGATAATAAATGTTTCATCGTCATTAAAAAGTGATTTCAAATGTGTGTCATTTGCTGAAGCTAGCACTCTTAACTGCTTTGCTTTCAACACAATCTCCAGACATTGCATGCATACCTTGCGAGGTAAGTTATCCTGACTTGAGACCTAGCAGAAAAAAATACTTAGTAAAATAAAAAGATAAAATGCTGAATGTTTATAAAATAGAATAGGTACGCACTTTAACACCTGTACAGAAATATATATCCTGAAGAAGACTTGTTTTAGTGAACATATCGTTGACCCCAGCATTTTCAAGACAAAGTCTGCATAAATCGTAAAACAAAATAACTTTCGACTTTTCCATTTTAGCGATAGTAGTACTCAATTTCCACAGTTTTAAAATACTAAGAAAAGCAATGAAAATTAGAAGATGAAATCCTAGAGATCTAAATTCTGCAATGTCGAAGTGTATTTTTGATGGATTATCGTGTGTTGATTTATGTATTGTTATAATAAACAACCCTAAAATAAATAAAAATATTCAATTAATTGAAATTAATTCGCGTTTTTGATTGAATGAATTGACATTGTCAATTTGACAATGACAAATAATCAATTCAAGCACTCACTACTGTCAATCAATCATCTGATGATCTGAGTGTCAGTAGAAAGTAGACTACGAAATAATATGAATCATGGAATGGGTTGATAGTGAGAAAAAAATTAAAGGCAAGTACGGTTTTTAATACGTAATAATAATAATTTATTTCCCAAAAAAGTGCACGATTTACACATAAAATATAACTTTAAATAGTGACAAAAAATTATATTGAATTCTGGTACCCATACATACTAAATATTTGTGAATAATCTATTCGAAATGACATATTTTTTGTGCCACATCAAACCATCAAAGGGCCCATCGAGCGTCCCGGGTACTAAATTTGACATTAGTTGCAAATGGCAGATCATTGTTTAATAATTTTAATATATAATTTTCTTCCGACGCGATGCGACAGTAAATAATTTAGGTAGTACCTATTTATGTGTCTCAAAATACAAAGGGGATAGAACCGATCTGGCATATACACCCGCCCGCCATTTTGTTTTTTTTTCGAAATCGCGGCGCACTATATGATATGTATTGGTAGATAGAGGACACATAAAAGAACTTAAAATGTTAATACCGTGGTACCCCAAAATGTCACGTTACCAAGATATTTGGAGGTAAAAATAAACACAATTGAGTACAACAACAATAGTTAAAAATATACTTATTACGTGCCTGTAGGAGTCAGACTGTATCCAAATAATCGTTCCCAGATTGATTATTATTATTACTGTAAAGAGAATAGACGTGATCAAAAATAATTGTCATAATTGTATACATACATTATGTCAATTATTTTTGATCACGTCAAATTATTTGGGCTCGCCAATAATTTAAAGTAAATAAATAAATATTATTACTGGTACTATAGGGAAGAAAACGCAAAAATATATATTTTTGCGTTTTCTTCCCTATAGTACCCAGGGTAAAACAGGAAATAATCCCACTAATATTATAAAGGCTAAAGTACCTATGTGTGTGTGTAAGAGTGTATGTTTGTTCCTTCTTCACTCTCATACAGCTGGACCGATTTTGATGAAAATTGGTAGGTATGTAGATTAGATCCTGTCTAAAAATATGTCTCATCTCTATTATTAGTTCCATGGACGCTCACGTTGCTATCAGCGCCAAAATGGCGATAATCTAGTGGCTTCATTTTCTGAACAGACATCTGAAGTCTGTACTTGTATTAAAGAATTAAACTTTACAGAGGTCAGTGGTCATAGAGCGGTCATATGGGTCACATTTTAATTTAAAAATCTATAAACTTCTTGGCTATTACACATCATTCTATGCCAACAACATAATGATTGTTATTGATACCAGTGTTTAAAAAAGAAAGTTTCAATCGACTAAAATGAAAGTCGAAAAAGGAACTAGAGTATCCGACTATCCGGCGGGAGTAGTATTTCTTAAGCCAGCCGCGGACATTCAATTTCCTGGCTATAATTTCGGATCAAGAATCCCGATTCGGAGACCCGAATGCATGCTTTACGGAGACAAGATAACTTTATTTGTAAAACTGGTATAATACAATAGCATGCAACTTATAAGTATACATACTAATTTGTTTAATTTGTTGTTATATTTTCCTTACGAAAATAATTCCTGATGTTCTTTTCGGAATTATGCACTTATTAATATTATGTATCTATATAATATTCAAATTTGGAACCCAGATCAGAAAGTCTTATCAGCTTTCTGGCGGTTTATTTAAATACTGGCAGATTAAATTTTGGTTGAAAACTTTATGCTGTCAACGTAACGTGGCGTGGATTTCTCTTTCTCATCATATAAAAGACATTCTTTGAAATAGGCACTCAGTATTACAAATTTATCAACGTTTCGAATAGTGTTCATGTTTGTTGTGATTGATATTATTTTGTTAAGTATGTGATCGTAAATATCTTTATATTATAGTAGTATTAGATATGCAATTTCATCGTGAATTGTGTGTGTTTACTGGTAAACAAGACCTTTTGTTTTTATTTTGATCATTATGTAAGTAAACCCAAAGAGATAGGTTCTTTTTATTAATTAAATTTCTTTATCTAAAACAAATCACTCACTCGTGTTCCTTGTGCAAGGCACTTTTTTTTATTCAAAAAGTGTACCTATGCATTTATGTCTTCGCATTTCGATAACAATATTAGTCCTTGCATTGTTACAATCATCATACATCTATCATTTAGTAAATTTGATACTGCGAGTGGTTTTATTCACGCAAGAATGATTTTGAAATTAAAAGCACAAAAGCTAAAAGTGTTTTGACAGTGGACACTGACCTATGGGTAGTGGTCTCTAGTCTGCAATTTGGAAATGACTGAGCTATCTGATGGTTCTCTTCTCGACTCCACGTCTGTCGAAATCACAGCGGAATACGTGAATTCCTCAGCAAAGGTGAATATCATATTACCGGTGCGTAGCTGTCCAAGTGTCCATATATACCGACCTATTATTAGTTATATAATAGTGATGAAACGATTGTAACTTAGTGATTACGATAAGAGATGACACAAATATCCGGTAACTATCCGGTATCCCGCATATCCGGCCTTGTTTTCCTTTCTGGCCGGATTCCGAATAGTAATTCAGTATCCGGCCGGATTAATTTAAAAAAGTCTCATTATTTTACACAAGGCAAATCATACCACAATAGGTTATGGACACTGTTTATTTTTATAATCCCACGTAAAAAAATGTTTCATTAATTAGTTTAGTACTCAATATTAACAAGTGGTGAATGAATATTTTCGATCTCGTTCACATCAAACCGGATATTCGGCCCTTTATCGCGATATATGACGCGATCTAAATCTAACGGGACAAAGGCCCAAATATCCGGTAGCCGGATATACGGCGCTCCGGCCTCGTAGTTGCCGAATATCCGGTATCCGTCCAAACCACTATCAGTTTCAGCTCAATTACGATTCCGATTAGGTAGGTACATTTATTTCTGTTTTTTAGAAAAACATACTATTATCGAATAAAAGAGAGTAGGTACTTATTATTTATTACAATAACGTAATTTAAAATAAGATACTGGAAATGGGAAGGTTAGTAAGTTGGAGAATTGTCTCCAACTTACTAATCTTCCCATTTCCAGTATTTCTGCTCTATACGGAATAAACATCTTCGTTCAACTCATATTCATCTATCATTGACGTCATTTATTTCTGTATTTATTTACCTATTTATATACGCTTTATTGCACACCCATAACACAAATATTTCAAAAGAAATTTTAATCATTATTATATAATATCATTAGGTGCATTGACCAATATTTCTTTCAGTTTATAATACTACTTTACATCACAGGTACTGCTTTATATATAATTAACTAGCTTTTACCCGCGACTTCGTACGCCTAGAATTAGTTACAAAATTGTTGTCGGAATGTATTCATGAGATAAGAAGTACTCAATGTTAGGGAAATTCCCGCTTTGTTCCGAGAAAAGAAGTATTCAATATGCCAGTGCCAATCACAAACAATTGGTGTACCAACATTTCATTTAAATCCCGTAAGTAGGTCTCCTACATAAGTTTTCTGGGAATTCCCACATAATTTTGGGGTATAATGTATCCTATTTTTTATTCCCAGTCACATACTATGTGTGTATGAAATTTCATCCAAATCCCGTAAGATATTCATTTTTCAGGATTTCAGGAAAATTCCCACATTTTTCTGGGGTAAAATATATCCTATTTGTTATTCCCGGTCACATACTATGTGTATGAAATTTCATTCGAATCTCGTAAGATATTCGTTTTTCGGGATTTCCGGGATATTCCCACATTTTTGTGGGGTTAAATATATCCTATTTGTTATTCCCGGTCACATACTATGTGTGTATGAAATTTCATTCAAATCCCGTAAGATATTCGTTTTTCGGGATTTCCGGGATATTCCCACATTTTTCTGGGGTAAAATATATCGTATGTGTTATTCCCGGTCACATACTATGTGTGTATGAAATTTCATGCAAATCCCGTAAGTAGTTCTCCTATATCCGTTTTTCGGAATGTCCGGGATATTCCGACATTTTTCCGGGATAAAAAGTATACTATATACTTTATTCCCGGTTACATACTATTAGTATACCAATGCAAATCGGTTCAGCCGTTTTTGCGTGATTGAGTAACAAATAAACAAACAAACAAACAAACAAACATCCAAACATTCACATTTATAATATTAGTATGATAACTTAGTCACAACAGATACAATATTATTACATAAAAGTTTAAGTAATAATAATTATATAGGTACCTACTTAGCCCGAATTGTCTTTAGTCTTAATCTAAAATCGGCAATGCACGCGTATCTAAACCAGATTCAATATTAAAACTAAAGAGAAATAAATCACGACATTCTCAGTAGTTTCAATCTCAAATTCTGATTCACGAATTCAAAGCATCTGATTAACGATTTGTTAGGAAATGTTTTGATCCGGTATCCTTGACAACCAACAAGAAAAGTCTATGTTTTCAAATTTAAGTATATTTATTTTCCTGGGAATTGTAAGCAAAGTTATTTCAATAAACTATTTTAAGCAAATAATAAATGGATAGATACGTACAATAGACAGTACTTAAAAGTTTCGAAGGATCTACTTATGGCGCCCAATAATATGGATCTAGGTAAGTGCTATTTAAACTGTATCGGAAAAGGCAAACTCTAAATGACACAATTAAGAAATAATTTATACTTACAACTTACCTATTGTAACTCGTTACCTATTGTTAAGTTTGACCTGATCATTTATTTTATTGTTACTGTTGGAATAACGCCGTTTAATGTAGTCATCAACTTATTACTAGGTCGATAAAATTAAGTGATGATTTTTGAAACGGTATGTTATTTTAAAGAATATTTTATTAAAAATACTCACGCATATCGCACCAACATAACATATTATATATACACATACCATGACGCACGTCCCTATTCCCCGAAGGGCGATATGCAAATGTTTAATAATGTAGCCCCACAGTTCGCAGGTATATTTAAGTTTAGCTCCTATTTAATAGGGGTACAGCCTGTTATCATTAACCAAGCATAACAAACACCCTTATGCCTGTGAATCGCACCCAAGACTTCTTAGCAGTCGTGATTACGCGCCAAGTCTATTTTAATTTGCATGCCTATATAAGGGGCAGAATTCTATAGATACCTAAATAAAAGCAACTGTCTGTGTTCTAATGTGTAATAAATTATTGTAATAATTTGCAATGTTACTAACGTTTAATCACTCCAATCTAATTATTATAGTCCAGTTGACAGGTAGACAGCCATGCAGACGTCAAGGCTATGTTTATTATCAGCGATTCTATCATGTATAAGGCCTTACTATATAAGCCTTTGATAAGATTATTGTGGCTGTACAAAATAACGAAGTCCCGGGTAAAAGCTAGTTAAGTAATATATTATAATACATACTATGTTTTTTTTGTAATTCTAAATCTTGAAGTACAAGCGTTGTGTATTAGGTATCTATCACCCGAATTCAATTCAAATTGGTGTACCTTATCCAAATGACCCTGTCGAAATTTAGACTACACACCACAGCATATAATTGGTGTACAATATACAGGTGCCCATGAAAACGAGAAATCTGCTCAAATATGGTTTATGATAACGTGAATACTGTAATGAATTGATTTTGGCACAGCTGATAGGTAATAGTAATAATAATAGGATACTTATTAAGTGAATTAGTTCAGTATGTTGTTTATAAGTCTATTGTATAAATAGTAAACTACTATCGAATTAAGGATCTCCTGTAAAGATAGATGTATGAGGTGTTAAATAAATAATAAAATTAAAATACAGTCATGTTATACCTGCTCTATTGGCGTTAAAAACTACATAAAAACGCCATTAGCTACGAGGCGGGAGACGTAGGGCACGTAGGGACTGGCGGGAATCGTAGCAATCGTAGCAACCGTAGCAGTAGACTGTAGCACGCGTAGCACAGCACCCGCACTGGCAGTTACGTACGTAGCTCTACCGACTACGTAGTACGTGCAGACATTTTGCCATCGCGTCGCGTAGGTATTTGATTGTAAGTTATCATGTAAATTCGTTGTATAGCATTTTAAACAGTATAACTACGGTCAACAAAAGAGTTAGGTATACAGGCAGCTAATTTATAATCTGTGTTTTGATAAAGATAGTGCAATAATGTATCACGCAATATGTGTCAAAAGTTCAAAACCTAGATATTGTAAGCAGCTACATACCTAACTGTAATTATTTACGTCGAAATCTGTATAAAAATGCATATTTCGTTTGCTATCTAGGGGCTCGTGGCTAAAACTACGCTGACCAAGCGATCTGCAAAGTTAAGCGGCACTAGCCGCGGTTAGTCAGTGGATTTGACCATTCTTAACACAATAAGACACCTCCGCACGTCGGAGAGCACGTGAAGCCGTCGTTGCCGGTTACCACTTGAATTTTAAACGTGAATTCAAACTGTTATGATTAAATAACTTGATCCATCCTTGAATCCAAATGCACATTTCAAACACCTCAGTCTACTAATTACTATAGATGCTGATGCTGTAAAGGATCCGAAAGGTCTGGAATTAAATAATAACAATATATCGCAATACAATCAATAAACTGGGTCCTTTTTAAGAATAATTTTAAACAAAATATTTTTTTCATTTTCCCAATACCTATAAATTATATATTTAGTAGAGCTGACATTAGTAATGCGAGTAGTGTTTTATCATAAATTACGGTTACTTGCGTTAATTTCCGTGAGTTTTGTATGTGCAAAGTAGATATTTTTTATTTATGTGTATTTATATTAAAACTAGCTGACCCCGCAAACGTTGTTTTGCCATAAAAAAAAAATTTTGGGGTATGAAAAATAGATGTTGGCCTATTCTCAGACCTCCCCGATAAGCACAAAAAATTTCATCAAAATCGGTCAAGCCGTTTCGGAGGAGTATGGCAACGAAAACTGTGACACGAGAATTTTATATATTAGATTATTACAAAGCTCTTATTCAAAATAATAAGTAGGTACACCTTTGAGTGCTTAACGGGATAGTAACAATACATCATTCAATTAAAATTGCCATCATAAACGCAGAAAAACAAGAAACAAATAGTTGTAGATATATTATGTATTATCATAATTTTATTTTTTGGCTGCACGTTTGGTTAGCGGTTGAGGAGGTAACCTCGCCAGTACCGTTGCGCCGGTATTTGGGATTTTGATTCCCACCCGAGACAAATCTTTGTTACTGTGATCCACAGATATTTTTTTCGGATTTGGGTGTACTTTATGTCCGTTTTTAAAGTCTGTGCAAAATAAATGCAACAACAGGTAACATGATAAATGAAATGAGTCGATAAAAAAATCTAAATAGTTTTACTTTCATATACCTAAAATAATTGTACAGGCACTTAAGAAATGTCGTATCTATAATGCACGGTTCCAAATTAGTCGTTTCCTATAGAGAACAAATGGCAAGACTCCATGGTTAGGTACCCTTTTAAATTATCGTTCTGTTCAATACGGTAATAAATTATGGCTTTAATTAGGAATGCTTGCAAAGATTACAAATATATATAAAGCTAGGCATAAAAGAAAGGTTTAATGTCTACTCCACACTATAATTGTGGAAGTACTGATATATCCATTGGAATTCCGAGTAGTAGGTCTCGAGTTCAAATCCAAGGCACCTCTAACTTTTCGAAATGATGTGCGTATAGATAATTGTCTATGTCTGAGAGACTCTCGACAGCATGTAAAGTCTGCCAACCCGCATTAGGCCAGCCAGCGTGGTGGACCTTTTTTTTCCGCCACCCGGGAAGTTGGCGGGTGTGTCGGACTCCACCCAGAGTGGGTGACCTACCGTCTAAAAACCACACACGGTGTTCCTTCTCGCACCTGCTGCGTCGGGGGCTACGGGAACAGAGCAATCTTCCGCGGCCCCCGACTGGTGATGGCCCGCGGGCCCCGTCCTTGAGTTTGTAGGGGGGAGTGAGGCGTAGACTTTCCTGCTGGGGATCAGAGCTCCTGGGTTCGCTCTCCAGGCCGAGGTTATTGGGTTTTTCTATGAAATTCTCAGTAGCAGTTCGGAGTCTGGATTTGCCCCCGGTTAATAGCAATAGGCTCGCCCCCTACATGGGACCTAAATCATACCGGCGAAATGTGGGTGTACATTAGTAAACCTCTGCCTAACCCTTCGGGGAATACAGGCGTGATGGTATGTATGTTAATAGATACTTATAAGTAAGTATACGTCTATGTATTTTAGGTCACGTCAATCAATAGATAATGGTATTAACCATGAACCAAATTAAGTTCATTGATGGTTCAAATAGATATAATTACTGTGACAATATTGTAAATCAATGAACAAACATGTTATATGGGTCAGTAGTAGCCGCCAGTGTTCGTGATAACTATCCAATTAATTGTATTGATACCATGACATGCACCAGTTCCCATTTCCTCAAGGCCTACGGTGTAATTATTACATCCTTTAGATAGTAAATAAATTATTCGATTGGTTCACGAAATCGTTATAAGGAAAATTAATCGTAATTTGAAGCTTATGAGAACTATAAAGTGTTAATTACGTACCTGCTTAACTGTAAGCATGTCTTTCTATAAAATTAGTTCTAATAGCCTATTGTAATATTTTTGTTCTAATTTGAGTACTTGGAACTGCGGCAGGCTAAATGGTGCGTTGCAGTTCAGCTCTCACTGTGTACATTGCTTTAAAAATATGTATGTTGCTTTAAAAATACCTAAGTACTTATTGAAAACTAATTTGGTTTTGTTCAGGACAATGAGCGAGCGGGGCGCTCGCCGCGGCGTAGGCGCACCCTTCTATGCGCCGTTGCGGCGTAAAACCTCTGCTGAAATCATCAGCGAAGCACGCGCTGCGATATACGGCGGTGAGGGAAACCCATTTTTTTATCAAGGCCTCAGGATAGTATCTGGTCAAATGTTTTGTTGCGAAAGCTCTAATAACTATACTTAGTAATAGACCATATTTTTAAAATAGGTTTTTTTTTATTTTGGGAAGAAAATTATTTTATGAATCATAATCTGCTGCCGGACGCCATAACCCAAATTAGGCAAATAAAGCTTTTATAAATAAAAGCATAAAGCTTTTCCAACAAGTCTAACGGTAGGTACAGACGCCAGCAGATCAAGCTATCCAAAACTGTCAAATTTGCCCAATTGAAAACGAACCTTAAAATTTTGAATTAAAGTTGAAAATCTATCAAAGAAATTTGACAGTTTGAGGTAGCATTATGGGCTGGCCTCTGTACAACAACATTTTACCTAGGTGGCTTAAAGATATCCTGTTAAAATCGTATACTACAGTTTAGATTTTAATTATCTTTACAAGGCGATACTAAAGATGACAAGCAAATGTTCGCTGCTATAAAACACAAAAAAGTGGTCGTAGGACTGGGGATGTGAACTTTTGCAATAGACGATAATGCTTGCAGCTTTTCATACTGGCAACCGTTCATCAAAACCGTTTAATCGATGCAATATCGTAGAATCCATCAAATTGTTATCGTGTTTCGCACGTCACATATGATAGAAAGGTTAATTTAGCGCGACGACCGCCGCTACCATCGCCTTGTCTGTAACATAAGGTTAGCTAATGTTCAAAAATCACGATAGCTACCTTGCTTTTGAAAAACAAATTTCGCTACAGTTTTACAAATCCCCTTTGGACGTTATAGGTAATTAAGTACAACAGATTAGCTTTCAGGTTTTAATAAAATTTTGAGTCGACACTACCGGTGACCACAGTAATCACGATTTTAAAACGTACGTGTCTATATTTTTTTAGTCTTGTTGCTTGTTGATAAGTAATATTTTCTGGCCCTTGTTAAATTAAATTAATTATGGACATTGGCACCACATATTTAAAATATAGGTCTTCAGTCTCTAGTACTGTTCTAGTAATACTACTGTTATAGTAGTAATATTTACTTAATATTCAAGTACAAAAAAGAAGTTTGAAGTTAAACATTGCCCATTGATAACATGGATATAAATATAAATCAAGTACCGCATATAACGACTCGACCGTACGACAGTTACACCGGCATTGTAGTTAGACTGGCAGTTTTTTTTGTTGGGTTAAAAACCCAACAATAAAAAACTACCAGTCTTATATCTAAAAAATTGTCAGGGCATTGTTTGTATGAAATAGAAAGAAGAAAGAAATATACTTATTTATAAATAGAATTTGGGAATTTCCCACGGGATTGGTAAATAATACAAGATCAATGCGGGTAGCACCGCGGGGCACAGTTAGAAATAATATATTATATCGTATCGGGATCATAAATTGTTTCGTAGTGAGTCAGTCCTCCTTTTGTTTTGTTCCTCATAACTACCAACACAGTAGCTTTTGTACAGTTTGGGTCTCCATTGTGTTGTTCCTTGGAAGCGGTTGATCGGCGAGGTCACGCGGTCAAACCGTCTTGTTATTCTGTTACCAGCTCCGTTGCCACGGTGAGCTGCTTTGCACGCAATTTTCACATTTATAATTCACATAGGAGCGCTGATTTTAAATTAAGCACTATAATAATAGTTTTATATAGTGCCTCCGAAGGTCGGTGTCGCAGTACATTATTATTTGTAATTAACATTACTAAAATAGGAAGAACCTTCTGAAAATGTAAATTCGTTTAGATTTTAATCGTATATTATAATTATATCAATATATATATATATATATTACTTAAAAAAATACTAAAAGTATAAAAAAAATACTATAACTACAAGAATATAGTACTTCGAGCTAAGATTAGGCTGAAATATAAGATATAGCCATTGACTCGCCAGAAGAAGAAAAGTTTCGCATAAATAAGCGATCTCAATATTTGCCAAGGAAACAAACAGTACCTATCAGTATTTTTTTATTGTTTTATAATGCTTGTCAGCAACCAACATTCATAATGTTAATGACCCCATAAAAGGTCGTTCACAATTTTATTCACCCGAAAGCATTCGCACGCGATCACTTGGACTTGGAAAGCGTTTTAGTACTTACCTTACTATTAGGTGAAGCACAGTGAGTAGGTGCCTAAAATTGTTACCAGACTTTATGCTACCTAAGTAGCGAGTAATGAGTGATTAAACGAACTTACCTGTAAGTGAAGTTCGATCATCATTATATGAAGACACTGTCCTTCAATGATCACCATGTAGTCCCCTCGTTTTCATGGAACCGACGCACGATATTCAAAGATTTTTTAGAAAATATTTCTGCTGAAAAAAGAAGAAACGAAACGCCCTGTCTCCGGCTCCATCAGTTGTCAACTGTAACTGTCATTCTTTTTAAAGCCACACATTTTTCACAATTTTGTTCTGGGTAAAAAGAAAGAATTCTTTCGAATGGGTGTGGGTGGGCTCCCGTGATCATTGAAGGACAGTGTCTTCATATAATGATGATCGAACTTCACTTACAGGTAAGTTCGTTTAATCACTCATTATACTTCAGACGTCCTTCAATGATCACCATGTAGATGTTTAAAGCTTCATCAAAATTGTAACAAATGTGTAAAATTAAGGAAACATTCTGTACATTTATATAGTTTCTTTACTTTTAATTATTGAATGTTGAACTATATTTCAGTTTATGTTGGAATACAAATTTCGTTATATAAGTACTTAATTATATTGCACTTTATTATATTTATTGTAACACCATGTATACCATGTTTTATGCAAATAAATGTATTATTATTATTAATTATTTCATTTTTATACATACCTCATTGCACATTGTGGCACACAAGGCAGTACCAGTGCCGCGAGGCACTCTCCATCAGTCAACCCTCAGATCAAAAGGAAATCAACCAAATTAGATTAATATTATCATAATAATTTAAACATTTAAGTTTTAATATTCTTAATCTTTGTAATCATTTACCCGTAATTAATAAGATTACTAATCATTTACCATAATTATAACCATCTTTATAATAATATAGAGCTCCAATGCGTTACTTGAACCTGTACTGTGCTTCACACTGAATAATATTACCTTTGTGAAAGAGATAAATAAATACCTTTATTATTATGACATATTGTAATATGAAGTGAAAGGTTTTATATCCTCCAATGAGTAGGTACTGCTCATGTAGTGTTAAGAGTAAATTATTTAGAATTGTTATAGGTTGTAAGGTCTATCTTACAGTAGGTAATTATGCACATGCACATAAGCACTTCGCCATTAATGATATACTGTCTAGTTGAGACTGAAGTAGATGCGTGTCTAATACCTGTACTTACCTACATAAATGTATTTATGTACTGAATAAGTTGAATGAATATTTGTGAATAAATATTTCCATTTATTATTAATAGGAAATAGGTAATTAAAGACCAGGTACTCTTACGTGTCCTTTATCTGTCTACTGATTGTTATTTTTGTAGGCCTTCTATTTGCTGTGGGCTTTTATAAGCTATACAGATTTCAATATTATCTCTATGGACCTCTGCTCTATGTGTCTAGACATGCCATAGAAGGACAAATTTTAAGGTTGTTTTGTAAAGATAAGAGAATTAAGTTGGGTTGTTATCAGCTGGTAGCATTTATTTTGATACTATCAGGTGTTGTGGTCTGTAGTTATCTTAACTGAATTTTAGCATTTTGCCTGACAAATGTTATACTGAAGTATACATATTAGATATTGATATATAATAATGAGATAGGTTCATAGTTGAATTTTATGAACAGAAAATCTAATCTCTATTAAGGTTAATCTTGGTTAATTATTCTACATATATTTTTATAAAAATAGCTTTTTCTAAAAATATAATAAGGTTGGTTTCGTTTCTAATGAACATAATGAAGAAGTATTAGATAAGTCAACCCACAGTCTCAAAGATAACTAACTATTATAGTATTCATATTATAACGTCTTGGATGTATAAATAAGTACTTATGTAATTAGACACTACACAACCTATCTGTATTGTGGGTACTGTAGGATGAACCTTGATTACTTATATATTGTCGTAGAAATATATAAAAATGTTAGCACTATGGCTATTGATAAAGGAAATCAAATTTGTTTTAATTTCACTCATGTTAAGCAGTACCTAACTATTAATTGGGATTGTTTTAATTCAATGATGGAAGCCATTATAATAAGTATCTGTAAGTACAGATAGCTCTTCCTTGTCTGGTAAGATAATGATCCCCAGACTACAATCTCCTAGTTGCAGGCTCTTTCTGAATATGAATGGTTATTTCTCTGTTGAACAATCAAAAGATGTGAGACAACCATTGACATATAAGTGTTGGGAACCTTAGGTTGAGCAACCCATGTGGCACTATTGTGATAGGCTCAGCTTCATCCTAACCTTGTTTGAAAGTTTTAAGAATTAAAGAATAATGGTGGAAATGCCTAGAAAAGAGAATTGACCCTTCTGCAAAAGTTTAAATACTTATGTACTTTGTGCTTATGTCGAGCAATATATTATTTCTTTCATTAATAAACTTGACACTAATAGATTATTTCAGGGTATTGATTATAATAATTTTATACCAATTGTCTGCACCTATGTCAATGTCAGGCCCCTTCCAATTTATATTTTATCATAATTTAAAATTTGATGTTGTCTTATTTATGTGAATGTGATATGATTATCTTTTAGAGGTAATAAGAAGCAAATAACCAATTACTTATATTTTTACTCCACTAGATACCATAGGTATCTATTAGTGAAGAAAGTGAGAGAAGTGAACACCACTCACTGTGCATAGGTACCAATATAATTATTAGATAACAGTACCTAGTATTGTTATCAAAATTGAAGTGATAATATGACAACTCATATTTACAGTTTCAGTTTTGTTTTCTATTATTTCCAAGGATTGCAGCTTTCAACTTTGTATGGGTATATACTAACATTTGTTTTGTGTAATTAACTGCATATCTAATTTAGTAGATAAGGATGCATCAAATGATCTCTATTCAATATAACATTGTTTGAATAGTGACATGTACAGTTGTGTGTACCAATGTAAAATGTATTGGTTTTTTATCATTTAAAATCCTAAGTATGAGCGAGTCAGATGTCTTACTATCATAATTTACTATAACATGATAGTATTTATAAACAATCTTTAAAGACATCTTACCTATACCAAACATGATGGTTAGTATAAATTCTTATTAAATATAAGTGTGATCCTAATTTATTTCCTAGGTTTAGGTACCTATGTTTTATGTTGGTTATCCTTTTAATTGAATAATGTGTAAGTAATGAATTATCCAAGTTGATTGATTTTTAGGTCCAGGATCAAAGTAATAACAACTACTTTCAGAATTTTAGTGAACACAATGGTTCTATAAATTCTCCAATATCAAACTATTACATTGATATGATGAACTAAGGTATTTCTTATGTCTTTGATTTATATCACAAAACAGATATCCTTTAGGTGTACTTATGTAAAATGATAGTTTCTGGTTATGATACTTGAAACTACAATCTTCTAGCAATTTAAAGTTCTGATCAATATTAAATAAAATTAATCATTACTTTTGCATAAGTTAATAGTAATTTGTCCTGCTTAGTACAAAGGCTAAGGTCTAATAGATCCTTATCTTTGTAATATTCAGTAACATCAACCAATTTTGTTCAGTTTGTTAAGATTTCCTCCTGTTTTGTGAAACAGGTATCGGATGGTCATAAAACTTTACTGTTTGTTGAAACAAAAAGTGCAAATCCTTTGATCACTGGGGCGAATGTTATCCAGAGGGTCTTGGGTAATTCTCTAATAATTGTTATAAAAGAAAACTTTAATTTTAAAACTTTACCCGGTATGTCTGTGATAACACAGATCACTGTGGAACTCTCTGGCAATATGCTGGTGATACTGTAACTACTTCCTGGCCATGTGTACTTGCCTCCTGCTACTGCTTTAGCTCTCTTCTGAGATGTCATTATGATGTACCTGCTATGGCTCTATTTAGTATGAGGTTTGGTAGATATTTGCTCACATCCTTACTGAGGTGTACTTGTCCGGGTAAAAGGTTGTGAGCCTTTTGATTGAGTTATCCATAGGTTGTTTAACCTGCTGGCTTCTTTCTTGAGGCTTTACATTTCAGTGACTTATAATCTGTTAGTACATAATTTAAATTATTTTGGTTATGCCTCTGTTTTAACACACAAAATAGCTGCTTTGACGTGGATTTGCAGAAACCAGACTGCTATACCATACCATGCCTCCGTTTACACCGTTTTGGATGCATGTGCAATCCCAGGAGTGGTTAGCTGGCATCAATGCTAAAAATCCCACCTTGTTGGATTTGGTACATTCAGCTAGCAAGCAGCATTAATTTTAAGGATAAATTATTATTAGTTGAGAGTGATTATTGTATAGTATTATAATCAATGGTAAAGGATGTGTTTTCATTCTTTGCAAGGCAACCACACACAGTCACAGTGAATTTTTTAAATTGTGTTTTACAAGAACACTTAGGAAATCCGTCCATTATTTTAACATTATCTGAAAAAAAAATCAGTAATTTACATACCTCGTGATCCTTGGTCTGGTGTATCCTCCTCCCCCCCCCCCTCCTCCTTTTCAATATCACAAATAGAACACTTCTTGTTAGTGTATTGTGCATCTTGTTGTTTAACCTGCTGGCTTCTTTCTTGAGGCTTTACATTTCAGTGACTTATAATCTGTTAGTACATAATTTAAATTATTTTGGTTATGCCTCTGTTTTAACACACAAAATAGCTGCTTTGACGTGGATTTGCAGAAACCAGACTGCTATACCATACCATACCATGCCTCCGTTTACACCGTTTTGGATGCATGTGCAATCCCAGGAGTGGTTAGCTGGCATCAATGCTAAAAATCCCACCTTGTTGGATTTGGTACATTCAGCTAGCAAGCAGCATTAATTTTAAGGATAAATTATTATTAGTTGAGAGTGATTATTGTATAGTATTATAATCAATGGTAAAGGATGTGTTTTCATTCTTTGCAAGGCAACCACACACAGTCACAGTGAATTTTTTAAATTGTGTTTTACAAGAACACTTAGGAAATCCGTCCATTATTTTAACATTATCTGAAAAAAAAATCAGTAATTTACATACCTCGTGATCCTTGGTCTGGTGTATCCTCCTCCCCCCCCCCCTCCTCCTTTTCAATATCACAAATAGAACACTTCTTGTTAGTGTATTGTGCATCTTGTTGCATCAAAACTTCGCCCCTAAGGCGACTGCCATTGAGAGGTCCCCCAGTACCAGTTCTAGGCAGTAAGCATCGCGCTGAATGACCCCCCAGTGACATTTCTAGGCGTGCATGGCCATTAAACGATCTCACAGTATCGATCTTAGGCCTTTTTTGTGTATTGTGAGTGAATGGCGACAGTGTCGCATATTCCAGGTAGGAGGTAGGTAAACGACGCCGTGAATGACCTCACAGTGACAATCCTTGGCGTGTTAATGTCATCGACCAACCCCACAGTGATGGTTCTAGACGTACCTAATAAGACATGTTCCAGGTATGAGGTAGATAAACGACGCCGTGAATGACCTCACAGTGACAATCCTTGGCGTGTTAACGTCATTGACCAACCCCACAGTGATGGTTCTAGGCGTACATAATAATACTATTGAACAATCTTAGGTCTTATGTTGGGAGGGAGGCCGACCATGTTGACAGCGATTTCTTTTACGTCGTCGTATTGGTTTTTCATCTTGCATAATTTCTTCCATATGCGCTCCTCACTATCACTGCATTTCAGCATGTTTATTTTAGTATAATATTAACGTAAAAACACTTTTTAAACGAAAAGAAAAGTTTTTACGTTGTGCGTCATTTACACGAAAAAAAGGAATGACAGTTACAGTTGACAACTGATGGAGCCGGAGACAGGGCGTTTCGTTTCTTCTTTTTTCAGCAGAAATATTTTCTAAAAAATCTTTGAATATCGTGCGTCGGTTCCATGAAAACGAGGGGACTACATGGTGATCATTGAAGGACGTCTGAAGTATAATTCCGATTATGCATTGGTTAACTTTTTTTTAACCTACATCGATATTTACAGAAAAAAAACTAGGACAAAGCCTTATTTTTTTCGTAATTAAAATGTTTACAGATAGCTAAGTATTTTTAAGTAGGTACCGTACCTAATAAAGTATATACGAGTGTGTAGTTTATTTTTGATTCTTTAAGTAACTATACCTACTAAAAGTAACTAAAACAAGATGGTAGATACCTAACTAAGTTGTCTAAGTATAATCTGATACAATGGAAGGTTAAATTGATTTATCAGAGATGAGCGGCACTTCGAGCGGCGGCGGCGGTGTGGGAGGCGGTCTGCGTGCACTGCGCACGCGGCGCCCGTACACGCCGCGTGAACCACAACGCTCACTCTTTACGGAGCGCACACGAAAGAAGGAACCTCGACCACCCAGTGCTTTTGAGTAAGTTAAAGAATTTTTTGATTATTTTTCATACATTTTATTTATTTCTAGTCACAACTAAGTACCTACTTAGCTACAAAAAATACATTGCTTTCATCTTTTGCACTCTACGGCAGTCTAAAGTTCCTGAGTCTATCGGAGAGCGGCGAAGAAACATTGGCTGCGATGGACGCGCGCATTGCCCACCTGGACGAGGACACACTTAACGAGATGCTCGCGGAAACACACAATCGGAAAAAGCCTGCGGTAAAAAATTAATAATCATCAAGCGGTTTTCTTAGATAAGTAAGTAATTTTTTCAGTTTCACACTTGGATGGATATAAGGTAAATTATTAAAAGAAGTCTGAGTTCATTTGGGGAATGAAAATCATAGTTTCCTCCTCGTAGATCATCTATCTATTGTGGTCACCGGTACCTCTGCTACTTAATACCTATTTCTCTGCTTAGCAAAGTCCATTAGGCTATTTGATTGCAAACAGATTCGCAAAGAGACTCGTCCGGCTGCGGCTGCGGGGGACGTGTGGGGCGGGTTCACCAAGCTGCCTCACCTCAGCGGCCGCAGCAAGCCGCTGCACCGCCGTAATACTACTGGACAGGTGCCTATTGATGGTTCGTGTTTTATAAAAACACTAATTTAATCTTACACTAGTATAATATAGAGAATAGAGGGTAAAATCAGCCCTGAATCGATAATACCTACTACGTTTACGCACCTGAGTACTCAAAAATCGTCCAATACAAAGAACAATTTCCTAATACCAATAATTTTTTGATTAATTTGCAGACATTAAGTACTTACATTTATTATAATCGATTGATTGGCAGACAGATTGAATATCGCAATTAGTTATAGATAGGCACTTATTACTATTAAGGAGGATACATTGGTTAACGGTGAAAAGAGGAATAGGTAAATTTCAAGGAGCCTCTACATATCTAGATAAAGCATATTTAATATGGGTCATCTTTATGTTATTAATTTATCCCATTACATATGTATATTATTTTGCAGATGACAAGTTAGAAGTAGGCTTAGCGCGAGCAATCTCAGTAACTCGACCCCTGGGCGACACAGATAGTAACAGCGGCTGTAGTCCAATTTTTGTGGACAGCCTCAATACTAAATGTAAGAAAATATAATTAATGAATAATACAAAGTACTTACTCTTTTGTTCTTTTTTATCTCCCATGCCTGTAAATCACTTAGAGGAATAAATCCTGTACTTGCTGTCAATCGACAGATGATTGATGATTTCAGAATGCATATGTATGAGCCCGCTCGAGCGACAACTCGCGGTCCTGCAATGGTATCTGGGGTCGGAAGCACATAACGTGGAGCTCTGGGCACCCACCAAGCGACCTCAGGGTTGACGGCGGCACGTAGAGGTCGCGTAGGTTAAAGATAACGAAGACACGACTGGGCACTAACCATCAGGGAGAATTGCCACGTTAATAATAGCACAACGCTAAAGCAACAAAACTGTTTATTAGGCTCGATTTATCAAGTTGCAAACTATATTGAATGGTGTCGTGTGTCTAGGTAGTTAAGGTTCTTTTTGATTTGTGGGATTAATTTAACTGAAACAACGTCTTTACTTTACGCTCCGTATATTTGTACTAGAAAAAAAAAACAACTAAGTAGTGTGGACTGTATCGATATATAGATAGGTATCTTAATAGGTTCGCATAGTTACAGCTCTGTTGAGTTTGCTTAAATCTAACTGGACATTCCGCCCACCAAGAACACAGTTCTTTCCAAAAAAAAAAAATATTTTATACCTCTAGGTATACATATACTAACCTCTTACAAGTAAACAACAATGTACCTTGTCAATGAAACCTCTCAAAATAAATAAACAAAAAAAACAATTACAAATTCCGTTAACATCAACAAACAGTTAGATACATAACTCAGCTAGACTTACTCGTGCGTGATAAATATAAACAATAACAAAATATATCTCGTTAATGATATAAAAATTAAAAAATACATCCTTTCAGTAAAATAAATAGCGTGCTTTCCTACAATGTAATTCACAGTATGGTAAATTTGAACCGCCCACCGTAGCTACTCATGAAAAAATTACAAGAAATGATTTCCTGGTGGATAGTTGTAAATTATAAGTAATGCATTTTAAGAAGTTTATAATATAGTATTAAAATGTAAATAGACTTTATAATAGTACGGTAAATACATCAACTCCAAAACATGTATAAGTAACTATAAAACAAATTTATAATAAAAAAACTATAAAACAAAATTATAAAATTTTATTTTATTTGGTAATAACACATATCTTACTAAGTGGACGCTTATATTCTCCAGTTTTACATTTTACTGACACTACACGGGTTACGTTATCGGGACCTGTATGTTTTTGTACAATTTTACCAAGCATCCATTTAGCTGGAGGAATGTTATCCTCTTTTAATATGACAATATCACCAATTTCGGGTTCAGAACCCTTTGTATTCCACTTATGTCTTTGGTTTAGACTTACAAGATATTCCTTATACCACCTGTTCCAGAAATCACTTACAATTTTTTGAGTTAGTCGCCATCTGTCTAAACCTACTACATTATATTTAGTATAATCATCATCAGCTATATTTAAAACCGGCTCACCAATTAAAAAATGGCCAGGTGTCAGGGGGAGTGGGTCGTTTGGATCGTCACTTAGTAAAGTTATAGGTCGCGAATTCAAACACGCTTCCACTTGTGCTAGAACCGTCGCCATCTCCTCATAGGTAAGTGTAAGATTTCCGATTACCTTTCGCAAGTGGGTTTTGGTACTACGAACGCCAGCCTCCCACAGCCCTCCGAAATTTGGTGCGTGTGGTGGTATAAAGTGCCACGTCGTTCGCTCTAATGTCAGCATCTCCGCTATTTCCTCAGGAAGGGTTGCTTTGGCACTGTTGAACATTTCTCGCAATTGTTTGTCAGCACCCACAAAATTTGTGCCGTTATCGCTATACAAATCTTGACAGTGTCCTCTTCTGGCAGTAAAACGCTTAAACGCAGCGATAAAGCCCTTTGCTGTTAAGTCCGTTACTGCTTCTAAATGAACTGCTCGGGTTACCATACACACAAAGAGGCATATGTACCCCTTGTATGACTTAGCTCCTCTGCCAGGTGAAAACCTGATACTCACTGGACCACAGTAATCAACGCCAGTAGACTTAAATGGCTTACTGGGCTTCAGTCTTGCCTCTGGAAGAAGACCCATTAATGGTGTAGACTTTTTTGATGAATATCTTAAACAAATAACACATTCTCTAAAAACCTTTTTAACCCGTTCTTTCGCTCGTAGAATCCAATATTTAGTTCTCAAGAAATTTAACATCACCTGTGGGCCTCCGTGTAACGTTTTATGATGAGCATCCATAATTAAGAGCATGGTAAAATGATGTTTAGCAGGCATAATTATCGGGTGTCTGGTATCATAGCTCGTGTCTGCTTGTGTTATGCGACCACTGACTCTTAGCATCCCCTTTTGATCTAAAAAAGGATAAAGTGTTCGTAGATGGCTCTTCTTAGGTACACATTCTCGCGTCTTTAACTGTTTTATTTCTGCTGAAAATTCGCGTTCTTGAATTAGTTTAATACATGATAGCAAAGTTTCATTTAATTCATTGGTAGTAACAAATTTAGGTAAATTCGGTCGTTCATTCATAGGTAACCTTAGGTTCAATACTCTTTTACAGTATGATACTATTTTTAATAATCTCAATAAAGATGTGAACTTTAGCCAGTTAAATTCCTCTACGTTATTAGATAAAACAGTTAAAGATTTGATGTTCTCCTCTTCATGTGTCTCTATGACATGTGTATCATCCTTTTGTATATATTTATCTGCTAGCCACTGAGGTCCTTTCCACCATAATGGATGATTTACTAATTCCAGTGGTTGCAAGCCTCGCGAAGCACAGTCCGCAGGGTTCTCACCTGTAGAAACATGTCCCCACTGGTTATAATCTAAAATGTTTAAAATTGTGGACACTCTGTTACTGACAAAGGTAGTCCATCGACTTGAGCCTCCCTTGAGCCATGCTAATACTATGGTCGAGTCTGTCCAACCATATAAATGCTTCTTGGGTATCTCCATTACCTGTGAAACTTCAAACATAAGTTTAGCTGCTAACGTTGACCCGCATAGCTCTAGTCTAGGTATCGACACTTCTTTTTCTATGGGTGCAACCTTGGTCTTCGCAGTTAGCAAATGTACATGTACATTATTCGACTCGTCTATGACTCTTATGTAAACAGCAGCTGCAAAGGCTGATTTTGAGGCATCTGAAAACACATGTAATTCAGTTTTAGAATCTTTTGTTACATTTAACCACCTAGGAATAACGAGTTCTTTTAAATTAATCAAATCATTTCTATATATTAACCATCTTTTAAGTAATTCCTCTGGCAAGCACTCGTCCCACTGAAGACCGGATTTCCATAATTTTTGGATAAAGACCTTGGCAACAACTACCACAGGGGCAATCCAACCTAAAGGATCATACAATCTAGCTATAATAGATAATACTTGTCGTTTAGTGACAGGATCTTTAGATTCAGGTAAGTTAAGTACATACTCAAAATTATCTAACTTTCGACTCCAACTTACTCCTAGAACCTTGATTGTGTCATTTACCTTGATAGGTGTTTTCTGGTCACCAGATTGTCTTCCACTGAAATCAATTTGATCTAGAAATGTTTCGCTGTTACTGTTCCACTTTTGAAGTTCGAATCCTCCTGCCTTCATTAACTCATTCATTTCATTATGTATCTGCAATGCTTCTTTTACTGTTTCAGCCCCCGACATCAGATCGTCCATGTAATAGTCTCGTTTAGCTATTTTTGCTGCCAATGGGTACTTAGCTTCTTCTAACTCAGCGAGTCTTTGCAAAGCTTTTACCGCCAAGTATGGTGCACAGGCAGTACCAAACGTCAGCCTCGTCAGCTTAAAATGTTGTATCGATTCAGAAGGATCAAATCTCCATATGATTCTCTGATAATCAGCGTCTTCATCTGCTACCCGGACCATTCTATAAAATTTAGTAATATCGGCTACCAAACATATTTTATGGTACCTCCATCTCATTAAAATGTGTCTTAGATCTTGCTGTAATTTAGGTCCAACAAGAAGATCATCATTTAAAGACACATTGTTGTCTCCCTTACTTGACGCATTGAAAACAACTCTCACCTTTGTAGTCTCTTTATCTTCTCTCACCACTGCATGGTGAGGAAGATAGACTGCTCGTGCATTTTCTATCTCCTTCTCGCTTACTGGAATCATATGATTTAAGCTCAAATACTCTTGTAACACTTTATTATATTCTACTCTTAGTTTTGGATCTCGTGATAGTTTTCGCTCTAAACTTTCTAACATTTTGATAGCTCGTTCTTTTGAATGACCATACTGACATTTCGGATCGTCAGTTGCAAAAGGCAATCTCACTATAAATCTCCCGCTTTCATCTCTTACTGTAGTTAAATTAAATAAATTCTCACATTTCTTCTCAATATTTGTCATTTGTTTTTGTATGGTGTTAGGCTCGTTTTCCATTTCCCAGAATTTTCTCAGTATATCATCCTCCTCTAAATGTACATGCATGCTAGTGAGATTACTTTCTGTCGACGAATCGAAACCTTTTGTCATTTTTCCTGAAATAATCCAACCAAAAACAGTATTTTGTGCTATTAAACCACCTTGAGGTTGCTTAATAATACCGTTAAGTAATATACCGCCGTATACTTCTGCACCCAGCAGTATGTCAATCTTACCTGGTGTTGCATATGTAGGGTCTGCTAAGGGTAAATTACAAATGTCAACCCACTCATTAGAGCTAAGGTTGGTTGTGGGAAGCATAGCTGTCAAAGAATGTAAAACATACGCGTTAACTTGGATTGAATTTACTGGATTATGACGTGATTCTACTTGTAGTGAAACCATGTGTTTGATCCTCATACGACCATCTCCCAGACCGGACACCCAACCACTTACAGGTTTGCGTGTGAGTCCTAGTAACTGAACAGTAGCCTCAGTAACAAAAGAGGCTTGTGACCCTTGGTCTAATAAAGCTCGAATAATTTGTTTACAACCATTTGAATTAAATACCTGCACTCTAGCCGTTGCAAGCAGCACTCTGGTAGGTTGTAGCTCCCTCCTAGTAAATGTAGTAGTGATGTATGTGTCACCTCGTGATGTGCTCGGCGTCTCGTGGGATTCACGCGGTGACACGGCAGCCTCACTTGTTGGTTTCGGTTGCTCGTTACTCTCTCTCTCGAAGTGTAGTAAAGTGTGGTGCCTTCTACCACATTTCCTGCAGCTCACTGACTGACGACATTTAATTACGGAATGACTGGGTGACAGGCAATTAAAACAAAGTCCATTGTTTTGAACAAAGTCCTGTCTTGCTTTAGGCGTCATAACTTCAAAACGTTTGCAATGGTATACATAATGGCTCTCATGACACATTGCACACTCAACTTCTTTAGTTCTAGACTTGTTCGCAACTGACGTAGTGTGAAATGATTTTGGCTTTTGTACTGGCTTTCCTGGTTGTATTAATCGCTGTGCGTTAGAATCAATCATCTCTAAGGACCTAAACCTGTATTCTAAATAATCTCTTAACTGCGACCAAGTAGGTATTTCATCGTCCATCGTATTAATCTGCTGTTCCCATTGTTTAATTGATTCTATGTCCAACTTTGAGACGGTTAAATAAACAATAATCACATCCCAGGAGTCTGTGCATATGCCTATACTTTGTAGTGACTTCAGACAAGTTGATGTGGTGTCTAGTAATAGTTTTATTGCATTAGCCGACTCATTTTGTATTTTCTTCACTGTAAATAAGTTTTTCAAAATAGTATTGCAATTATATCGCTTGTTATCATACCGTTTCACCAATTGTTTCCATGCCTCCTCATAATTAGCTTCAGTAGTTGAAAAATTACGTAAAAGATTCAACGCTTCACCCGCTAAATTACTTTTTAAATAGTGTAATTTTTGCACTGACGATATGGTTTTGTTCTCGTGAATTAATGATAAAAACATATCGTAAAATGTTTGCCATTCCTCATATTTTCCTGAAAACGTAGGTAATGTAATTCGCGGTAGCTTAACATCACCGTAATTTTTTTCGTTACTACGAGGCGTCAGCGACGGCGTTGACGATTGCATAGTTTGCGACGTCATAAACGGCAGCAAAGCTTCTTTCAAACTAGTTTTGTATTGCACATAAAGTTCTTCAAAATTCTCATAATAGCCTAGAGTGAAGTATTCTTCCTTCCTTTCTTTCGAAGCTTTCGAAAGAATAGCCTTATGTCCTTCTTTAAATTCATTATACTGTTGCTCAAGTACCTCCAGTCTAGTTTCTAAATAAGGCATTTTAATCCTGTCTTTGGGCGTTTTTCTAAAATTACGCTCTGCTTTTTTTAGATTGTTCATTATCTCTTCTTGTAATGTGAAAAGTAACTCCATTGCGTAGGTTATATAGAAGCGTATTACTCGTATTAATCACCACACTCACTTTTGGTAACAAATTGTCTATGTAGGGTATTTATCTCACTCGCGTACTATAGTCTCGTAATTAAAATCACACTCGTAATAGATTAATAGTTCTCAAATGTTTTATACACTCAATCTGTCACCATAACTCGTAATTACTTATTCTTTTAATTGTGCACATTTGTCGATCGCCGTGTGAATCCTTATCTAAGGAATGCGTTCTTTTGTTCTCGCGAGCTCGATCGCCGCTGCCACAATCCGGTTCGTTTTGGACCATATGTCTAGGTAGTTAAGGTTCTTTTTGATTTGTGGGATTAATTTAACTGAAACAACGTCTTTACTTTACGCTCCGTATATTTGTACTAGAAAAAAAAAACAACTAAGTAGTGTGGACTGTATCGATATATAGATAGGTATCTTAATAGGTTCGCATAGTTACAGCTCTGTTGAGTTTGCTTAAATCTAACTGGACATCGTGAGTATTTTGTTTTATACCTTTTCAAGTAAGATTTATTAATGTAGCGTTAAGTCCGGACGGCATGGCGAAGCGCAAGCAGTTCGTGGGTGGCAAAGCGGCGTCATGCGACGCGGCAAGCAGCACCGGCACCGGCTGCCTCGGCAAAACTGATATTGACGTGAAACATCTCGCCGTGCAGCTGCCACAGACATCCAGTGACAGCTACGATAAGTACGTATAATGCAACGATACAATAACATAAAAAATAATTTTACTTATTCTATCAATATTGTCTTACACGAAGGTTTAGGCAGAGGTGTACCTACTGATGTGCACCCACATTTCGCCGGCATATTTAGGCCTATTGCGATTAGCCGGGCGCAAATCCAAACTCCGAGCTGCTACTGAGATTATCATAGAAAAACCTTATAACACCAAGTTCCAATCCAAACTCCAAGTTGCTAATTTGGAGTTTAGATTTGTGGCCGGTTAAATGGCAAAAGGTTCACTCTATATTACACGGGACTTAAGCATACCGGTGATGTAAGTGTGGATGTACATAGTACGGTCGACAAAAGAGTTAAGTATACAGGCAGCTAATTAAACATCGTGTTTTTTTAAAGTTAGTGTAATTATGTATCACGCAATATGTGTCAAAACGCAGGTATTGTAAGCTGCTACACATCAAACCCTTTGACGGGTAATTGTTTAAATCACAATCTGTGTAAAGATACAGATTTCGTTCGCTACCTGTATACCAAACTCTTTTGTTGACTGTACACCGCTGCCTAACCCTCGGAAATCAGGGAATACAGGCATTGGTATGGTATACGCCGCCGTTTCTCAGTATGACTGTGTTGGAGCTATCAGAAGCACTGTCCCAACGGAGTCGCGACTCTCACCGCACCCTGCAGCTCTTGGAAACAGTGATCCGAGTGGTGCAAACCACACCTCCAGGCGGCAGCCTACGAGAACTGCTGCTGCGAGCCTTGTACACTTATGTGGACTCTGAAGACGAACGAGTTCTCGTCGCAGTAGCACGCGCCATGCTCACGGTACCTATATGTATATGCCCTTGACAAACGTTATCTGACAAGCAGTAATCTTTTTTTTTTTTTTTTCAATTATTTTATCCATCTGCAATCAGCCCCTTGGCTTTAATCAGATTTGATTTTAATCTCATTATTTTTGAGAGTGCACATCCTGTGATGTGTCATCTCTTATTTTCTCCACTTCATAGGAGTGTTTAGATTGAGGCTAGTCGCGTTCTTTTCAGCCGGAATATGCAGTCACTTGTATACATAAGTTTGATAGCCAGATGGTTTCTGTGTCGTTCTAGACTTTGTTTATAGGCCACGGACGACCTTTCTATTTCTTCCTTGACTGTCGGGATTTCCAGATACTCGTGCATCAGAGTTCCGTATGAACCATGGCGCATTGCTCAAGACCTTCAGTACTTTATTCTGGTAGCGCTGAAGGATTTCTATGTTTGAGTGACATGCTGACCCCCAGAGTTGTATACCATATTTCCAGACAGGTTTTTTAGATACATTTGTATATGAGGAGCTTGTTTTCCAGACTTAGTGTTGATTGTCTGCCTAGTAGCCAGTACATGTCTCTAAACTTACAAGACAAGCAGTAATCTGCGGAAATTATAACACTTTTACTCCACTCGCTACTAGAAGTAGGTAGTCTATAGGATGGCGCTGACCAAAATAAGCAAGTATTCACTGTGGAATTTCAATTATCCTAGTTTATTTAGGCCAGCGTCACCTTGGTAGGAAATTTTAATTTTAGACACTTAATACAAAAATCATCATAATCATCATCATCATCAACCCGTATACTGTCATACTACTGGACACGGGTCTCCTCTCAGTAAGAGAGGGAATAGGCTATAGTCCACCACGCTAGCCTAATGCGGTTTGGCAGAATTCACATAACATCGAGAAAATCTCTAAGGCATGCAGATTTCCTCACTATGTTTTCCTTCACCGTTTTTTTAAGCGAATGATAATGAATTTTAAATACGCACATGAATTCGAAAAGTAAGAGGTGCGTGCCTTGGATTCGAACGCGAGACCATTGACTTGGCAGTCCAATGGTCTTATCACTAGGCTATCACTGCTTACTAATTAAATAATCATATTTTTGTTTCATAATGACAATTTACTTACCATACAGATGCGGGTAACTGGAACGCATCTGGCGGCCGCCTGCAAGCTCGTGTTCAAGATCGCCAAAAATGACAAGAACGACCATTTCTTTAAAAACACTAATTTGCTAGGTAAGTTATTGAAAACAAACTATTTTAATATCCTAAAATAAATGTACTTATATATAAACATAAAATAGTTCATATTATTAATTTTGTGTTTACAAATTAAATGTGAGACAGGAAATACCCAGGAACGTATTTTAGAATATGGCGCGCCGGGCCATTAAGTTTTGCCGCCCCAGAATTCTAGGAAAAAGTGATATAAATGTTTTTTTTTTCTATTATTTTAATTTTAATTATAAGGAGTACATAAGTATTACATAATTATATATAGATTTACTTACTGATTCTTGTTTTTTTTTGTTTATTTTAAATTGAGATTGACAAGAAAAAATAAAAAAAGTCACCCCCCCTGACCCCGCCCCTGGCGGATTGGCGCCCCGGGCCATGGCCCGGATGGCCCTAGGGTAAATACGCCCCTGTTTATACCTACATAAATATGGTGAAGTCGTGACACAGTAGTCACTCAAAATTCAACACGTCATAGATTAGAATTTGAACAGTGTAATGTCTTGTGTGTCAGAGTTGTTGGTGGAGGGTTGCGGGCGCGCGGAGCCGGTGTCGGAGGGCGAGTGCTGCGTGTTCGGCAGCGCGGCGCTGCGCGTGCTGGCGCTGGAGCCGCGCCTAGCCGCGCGTGCGCACCGCGCCGGCGCCGCGCACCTCGCCGCGCTGCACCTCAAGATACTCAACAGCGCAGTGAGTTTATTGTGATCTCAACGCTGCTGTACTTACACCTTAATATGATGGTATCAACGATCAAAGGTAGCTTGAACTCAAATTTCAGTCACCAGAAACCGACCAGCCTGTTGTTCACTTTACGACAGCTAAGTTACTTCAATAACAACAATACTTATTACTTCAAAAACTTGTGAAATTCCTGTCCTTTTCTTAATGACTGTATTCAAAACTTGTTACCTATCAGTGCATTTAATGGCATCAAAAATAAAATTAATAAATCAGTCCAAGTAATTTCTCATATAAATAGACCAGCAATAGTTCAGCTCTTCGTTTTCCAGAAGGCAGAGTCCCCGCGCTCGTTGGGCGAGCAGAGCACGCACGCACTGTACCAAGTGACCGGCGCGCTGCGTAGCCTGGCGGGGGCGGCAAATCAATACGCACATGAGTTTCTTGCAAGCGGCGCATTACCGGAACTAATAAATGCACTAGCATTGCACACGGACCGTGACGTGCTCACCAACGTCGCTAGGTGCCTTAGGTAAAGTCAGTAGTTTTTAAATTTTAAAAAAATAAAATAAATCAGATCAGATCTGACCAATTTTTTTTATAACTTGGTTTTGATGAACATCTAGTTAGAGTTACGTTAAGTGCGAATTTCAACCTGACTCCCTTGTCGTGCGGCCTATAAAACATTATGACCAAAACATATAAGATCAATAGATTATGGAGCGGCAGGAAACATAACACGATTACAAGCTTGCATAGCAAAAAGGCGAACGGTTACGTTTCCTACCGCTACAGTGTGTCTAGGTATATACAGGATGTATCAAAAACCCTGTCCGATCGTTAAGGGTCGTATAAGGTGTCGTATTACGTACACAAACACGTAAACGATAATTAGATACGAGATATTTTTTTTTCCCCGATTAATTTAAATATAATTTAAAAAAAAACTAAACCTTTTACATGTCAACACTCAATCCACGAAATAAAGTTTATTCAATTCGATCTACACTAGTGTCAAAGAAACCGCCCGAGCAATTTGCCGCTTTTTGATCCTTTGTCATGTGCCGCCAGCCCGCTCTGTCGCGTGCCGCCAAACAAATTTAATGCGAATGAATCTTACCTACTGGGCCTACACGTAGATATTAGCTGATATCGATTAGGCATAGTTATGTTTACCTAATAATTGACGTTCTTTTGTGTTTTTCATAAGTATCAGCTGTTACGTATTAGTCATAGGGATGATTACCTCCTACCGGGCCTACGCGTAGTTATCAGGAATGTGTTGCTTACCTAATAGGTACCTAAATAATTATTGACGTTGTTTTTCAAGAAACAATGAACTAAATGTATTGCTTTGTTAAAATTCTTTTGTAAAACATGAACTTGATATCTACAAAATTCTGCGATCGTGTTCCTTAAGTGAACTTCCAATAGGTACTTACTGAAATTCCACGTCGTGTTTTCGTGGTCTTTCGGCATTAGGGTAATGAGTCTTGTACTCATTCATGGACACTGCTTGACACGTGTTCGTACACGTGTACACGTGAACTTCAAGTTCATGGAGACGTTGGATACACGCTCCGACGGCACTGGCATACCTTGCCTAGCAAAATGCACCCCATACTCTCACTCACTCGTAGTCTTTTCGAACATCTGCATAATTGCAGCATAAGCACATTGGAACACGACATTGACAACAGATTGGAATACGACATTACTCACGATACGATGGGTAATCGAGGTGATAAGAGATTCACGGACGTCCGATCGGAAGCGAACTCTACGCGAGACTGACATGTCAAGGACAACAATTGGCTTACACGTGCCGCTCTGTAGGTAGTTAGGTACAGTCTGTCGGCGACGACAAAGCGCGCATGGAGCGGCGCCGCTTGGCGGTATCCTTTGAGGTAAAAATGAAAAATAAATTGGTAAATATTAAAAGATTTCGCCGCTGGGTGGAGTATTGTCAACTTATGAAATTTTCCCATATTTAGTGGAGAATTGTGTAAGTTTATTAGAAGAAGAAAAATCGATACTTTCTGGTTTCTTTAATATCGTATTTTTATTTATGTTTATTAGTAAGTATATAAGAAAAGGAATACGCCTCTTTCGGATCGGACAGGGTTTTTGTTTTGGGTGTTTGTTTTGTTATTTACTTATTAATGCTAAGTAATAAGTACTTACTAAAACCCACCCCGGTTTGACATAGGTAGCTCCACTTATATGTATAATATTATGCATACTATGCGACGAGACGCCTTCCGGAATTCAAGTAAGAGCAGAACCAAAAATAAAATCGCAGACAGCGACTTCGCATATAATTTAGGTTAATATCAATAAGAACTACCTACTTAGTTCTTTGGTGTTTTAACTAAGTACAATCTTTGGGCATTTGTGTGCGCAGCGTGTTGTCGGGGTGGGAGGCGTGCTGCGCGTGGCTGTGTGGCAGCGACTGTGCGGCGCCAGCGCTGGTGCGCGCGCTGGCCGCCTGCGCGCCGCGCGCCGCGCTCGCCGTGCGCCTGGCCTACACGCTCGGCAACATGGCCGCCGCCGACACACGCGCCGCTCACAACGTACGCATACTAACTAACTACTACCACCAGAACAAAGATGCCTTCATACGGTGGCGCGGCGGCGGGAGGCGATGATGAGATGAGCTACAATTACAATCTCGTTGAACCTTTTATACTTGAGATTTGTGTATACGTTTTGCAAACTAATAATGATAAGTACTTACCCAATTTATGAAAGTGAAAACATTTATTTTTCAAAAGAGTATGCACATACAAACGTTTTTTTTAAACTGTTGCACATCGTGTCCGCAAGCAAAAAAACTACTCAGCAGGATGCTGTGATGGGAGACCTTAACAAAGCGTTCAGTGGCCAGCGATTTGCAGCTAGTGACGTACGGATATAAAGCCGCAGCAATAAGCTTCATTGTTGTAACAATAAATATTTCAATTCTCGCCCCGCACATCCGCGCTCATCAAGCCCTTTCCACTTAAGACGAGCGAGACGAGAATTAAAATGTTGTCATACAAATTTCAAATCTCGCCCATTCAATTCTCGCCTCACTTGCCGGTGTGAAACCAACTTAATCTTTTTGGTGAACGATATAATCGACCTTAAGCTGCGGTGCCGTGAAAACAGTTTTTTATTTTAATATTTTAAATAGGTAGTAAAGTAAGAAGACCTAAGAAAATAAAGAAGTACAAGTAGTATTTTTTATTGTTTCCAATAGATCTACGACGAAGAGGGCGCGGTAGATGTTCTCCTGACAATATTGGAGTTGTATACCAAAAGGAACTCTCAAGACACACCAGATCTAGATTCCGATCCTGATTTAGATTTGATTGGTAACTCATAGCTGCATTAAAATATTTCTGTACATGTACTGGATGAGGACTATATTATACAGACTACTTACCTATTAAGTATTTATTGTTTGTAGGTTCTGATTTGGGGGGATCTGATGGTTCTCACGAGGATGTTCTTATCAAGGTACTTAACATGTTCACAATTAGACTACCAATAATTCTTTTATTCTCGCAATATCACATTGAACAGCCATGGTATGTAATATGACGTATCAGGCATAATGTCTTTATTGTCATTAAACTGTCATATATTTTTTAGACTGTCCGTGTGATCGCGAACCTGTGTTTAGCGGAACGCGCGGGTCGAGGTCTAGCCGACATATACGCTGAAAGAATTATAAAAGCGCTCTTAGCGTGCTTAGAACTTGCTGAGAAAATCATTCATGATAAGGTAGTACTTTTCTTTTTTTCACCTTTATGAAATCAGTAGTGTGATTCCTTCTTGCTCTCAGGAAGAAGCTTTTTCTGGTGACCTATTTATAGTGTGGTCACTAGGTTGCGTGTTCAATGTTCAGGGGAGACTGTGCAGCATGATAATTAAAAATCCGAAGTGGAATTACTCTACTTCGGACTTATCTCTTAAAAGCGTTACACTACCTCTTGAGACTTTCGGTTTTGTCTGGCGTAGTTCGTCAACCGATGGCATAATGGCTACCGCTATACTTGTTTACATCTTATGGGCTGAGTTGAGCTGCGCAGAACTGAGTTGATCTAAGCTGAGCTGAGCTCGTGAGGCCTAAAAAAATGCGTGAAGGACTTCATTTCTGACGGGTGTCTCCCAACCACACAATTTTTTAGGACAATGCATTACTCGAGCCCAGTAGTGCTGTGGAGCGCGGCGAAGAGCTGGCGACGGCAGCGCTGGCCACGCTCAACAACCTGACGTTCTACCGCGAGCCACCCGATCCGCCAGACCCATTGCACGTGCACATTGACAACATATGCAAAGGTAACTTTGACGAAGATACATTTTAGATACATTTTTAACCATTGTCGTTTAGGCTTCGTTCTGGTCTCCCATGTTCTCTCGCCCAAGAGAGTTCCCGACGACAAAACATATTATTTTCCTTCATATCCGTTTAAATTATATCTCATTTTGATTTTTTATAGGTACTAAGTAGACGTCATATCCTATAAGCTCAATTTATCAAATATAGATAAAAGACGGACAAGTAGTTGGTCTACATATTATAGATAGGTATGTCCTATCTCTGCTGTTTGATTCAAAACGTCCGAGGTTTTCAGCGATAGTGGATTAGGAAATTTTACATGTAGGTAAATTCTATACTATTTTCATAAGCTGGGTTGCGCAAAATTCCCGTAGCGTAGCGTTTACGGTTTGCTAACATCCTTGTAAATAGAGCTGTTAACTCTAATATGGTTGACAAGACATAATCAGGTACCTAATAGAATATTATTTGGTACGCTAGCGACGTGTCGGTGGGTGCGGTTGGGGCGCGACGGGGGCGCGGGTGCGGGCGCGGGCGCGGGCGCGGCGGCGTGCGAGGCCGTGCGAGCGCTCGGCAACATGTCCCGCAACGCGCGCACCGCGCACCTCATCGTGCTCGAGGGCGCGCTCGACTCGTTGGACCTCTTCCTGCAACACGGTGAGACTTGTACCTATTATACATTCTGATAATAGGAACTGGTACAATATAACAATCTACACTACTATTATAAAGAGGAAAGATTTGTATTTTTGTGTTTATGTTTGTAATGAATAAACTCAAAAACTACTGTGCCGATTTCAAAAATTCTTTCACCATTGGTAAGCTACATTCAACCTGAGTAACATAGGCCATATTTATCTTATGTCCACCCGTGCGAAGCCGGGACGGGCCGCTATTACAAATAAAATAAGGGTATGGAAATCCAAAATACTACGGTGTTAGCCGGACAGGCAGCCTTACTGCTACTTTGGTTTCAATGGGGAAGTTTCATGATGTTGATCAGATAGTTAACGTATCTAATAGAATTAAAATATAGATCAAAACTATTTAGTAAATTTCTGTTTTTTTTTTTAAATCTATCCATTATGACTGAGAAATATTAAACATTTTAATTATTCTTTCACATTATTGTTTCATTTTAGTTCAAATTAGTTAGTTCATAAAACTGTCAATGTATTGTCATTATCATCTTAGGCGTCAGGAATATGTTTTGTGTAGAGTGCGGTAGTGTGCGGTGCGCGGCGGCGGGCGTGCTGGTGAATGTGTGCGGGGCGGGCGGGGCGGGCGGGGTGGGAGCGGCGGCGGCGCTGGCGGCGCGCGCGCTGGCGTCGGCGGCGGAGCGGGCGGACGCGGCGCCGGCGCCGCTGCTGGCGAGAGCGCTCTGGAACGCGCACGCACATGCCAACACACCGCTTTCGCCTATGCACGCGCATCTGGTAGCTGAAGCCTTAACTGCTTTCATTGGTCAGTATTGCCAATGCTGGTGAACATCTCTCTATTTACATTGAACTAAATCATACAAAATTAATTCTCGGTGTGTACTATTGCCCTGCCTTTTAAGTTCTTCTTTTCCTTTGAAAGCATTTTAGAGATGTTAATCTCCTCCTACAATTATAGTGTGATCAGGGGTGTATTTACCCTAGGGCCATCCGGGCCATGGCCCGGGGCGCCAATCCGCCAGGGGCGGCGTCAGGAGGGGTGACATATCTTAATTTTTCTTGTCAATCTCAATTTAAAATTAACAAAAAAAAAAACAAGAATTTATGTAGTCTTTATGTACTCCTTATGTACTCCTTATGTACTCCTTATGTACTCCTCATGTACTCCTCATGTACTCCTTATGTACTCCTTATGTACTACTTATATACTCCTTATGTACTCCTTATGTACGACTTAGGTACTACTTAGGTACCTACTTTGAAATAAAAATTTCAAGTCTGTATGTCAGTTTAGTTCCAAAATTAAGCGAAAGCAAAGTTTCGCATTTATGACACTCGCTCACTCACTCATGATTATCAAAATAGAACTAGTACTTCCCATAAACTCAGAGAGCTAAAATTTGGTACAGAATTAGGGTTTAATGGCCACATAAAGGGAAAACTATAAAAGCTAGGATAATCGAAGATTTGGAGTACCTGGTGACCCTGTTTAGAAAACATAAGAGCCCAACCAAACTATTAGAGATATCCACACTTTTACCGACGACCTTTACAAAAAACATTCAACTTGGTGGGCCGCTTCATTTGATGTCAAAAATCGAAGGTCTGAAGTATCTGATGAAGAACCCTCAGCTGGTCTCAGCTGTATTAGAGATATGGTACATAAAGAAATCTACTGTCATTGCAAAAATCCAGCGTAGTGAATGAACGTGAATGGGCAATACGAAAAACTGTTGCTACTGTACAAGAATCAGAACTGGAAAAAAAGAAAAGAAAGATTTTTAATAATAAAAAAACTACTAAAAAGAAAAAAGCTGTGTCAAATAAGAAAATCTAATAAAATAAATCAATAAGCCCACATTTCTACAAAAAGAAGTGAAATCCCATCAAAAACATTCCGTAAAAAACTAGCTAAGTCTCAATGGAGCTGCAAGTTTATCTCTAAAAAGTAATGAAATCTAGACAAAGTCGTGCCAAGTCTTGGCCGTTGACTTGTACCCACTAACGTATATAGAATGTTCAAATTATATTCTCAACGAACATTCATACTACGTAATCCTCTGTGTAAATGTGTTGAACATTCACCTTTATATTTGAATTTACAATAAGGGTAGAAAACCCTCGACTCTAGTAAGTGAAACTTCTAATTAGATTACTAGCCCAATGAGGCAAGTGATGGCGGGTGACCAAGAAAGTTTATACCGAGTAAACTTAATTCGTCTTTTTTACCACGGCAACTAAATATTTCAAAGGAAGCGGTGAGTACCTAAAGAACAACAATTGTTTACTTGTCCTATTGATTTATACAGTAATATCTAATTTACTAAATCGGCTATGGATTTTACAACTCACTTGGATAGGAAGGCTAGGCGGGTTTTTTATAACCAGAAATAGGAGCCACGCGGCCGTCCGCGCCGGTCACGCTCCTTTGAGTAATGTCAATTAAAAATTATTTTCTGAATACTTGACGCTTTCTTTGAAACCTTTATGATTTTATTATTGTGATTATGTAAATTTATGTATAGGTACTTACCTAAATATTTAGTTATTGTTATAAAAAAGATGAATTAACTCCGTTGCTGGGTCGTATTTGCAATTTTGCACTTACCTACATGTATCGATGATATTATTAGTGGCTAAGATAATACATTTTAGAGGCACATTGATGGTGGCTGGATATTGTAATTCAGAGGACAATGTCGTTTTTCAGAAGAAAATAACGCTAATAAATAGAAGTGTTAATTAGCACCCAAAAGAGCCGTACCTAAAACCGAAACATAATGAATATATCTCAACCGAATTATTCATCTAAGTAGATCCTAACCTACTACGCTTACAGGCCATCTTTCCCAGGAACCATTTTAATTAATAACATATGCTTAGTAGTATGACAGCGCGCGATAGGTACATGAAATTTTCAGTAACAGCAGTGTAAAAATAGTAGCGGCCTTGATATGTGCCTCTAGGCATCTCTAGGTTTGCTCCCATTTACATGTGACCTAAAAATAAACACCACGTTACTTTACCCTTCGGAAGATGTGTTAGTATTTATCAGCAATTTCATTCGTCTTCTCAAACTTCCTACTTACGAGAACGTAAGGTATAATGGGAAAAGTTCCCCTATTTCGTTCAATTGACATCCGACTCCGTGGCGCAACGGTAGCGCGTCTGACTCCAGATCAGAAGGTTGCGTGTTCAAATCACGTCGGGGTCAATTGACACTTTTACTGTTTTTTGGTTTGTTTTTACTATTCTTAATAATTATTTTATAATACTTACCTTTTTTGTGAATAGCCTAGTGGTATGACCATTGGACTGCCAAGTCGAAGGTCTCGAGTTCGAACCCAAGGCACGCATCTCTGAGTTTTCGAATTCATGTGCGTATTAATAATTAATTATCACTCGCTTAAACGGTGAAGGAAAACATCGTGAGGAAACCTGCATACTTTAGAGATTTTTCTCGACGGTTTGTGAAGTCTGCCAACCCGCACTAGGCCAGCGTGGTGGACTATAGCCTAATCCCTCTCATTCTGAGAGGAGACCCGTGCCCAGTAGTGGGACAGTATATGGTTTGATAATGATGAATACTTACCTTTTTAGATGACGAATCAGTGTTTGCTGCATGTGAAGCATCTAAAATAGAAGACCAATGTGCAAGAGATCCGAGTATTGCCAAAGATCACGTAAGTTAATACTGAAATGACAGCAGTAACTTTAAAATGAGTAAGAAATTATTTGCATAATTTCCTTGAAAAAATACTAATTAAAAAAAATATTATGCAATAACTATACTTTACTTAAAATGTTTTTTCACTTTGTCACAAACCACCAGGTAAATAATAGACCACAACAAAATATCTAACCCTATTAATCACTAGGTCTCATTCGACATGGAAAACAACAACTATACGTCACAGTGTGACCCTTCTTGCTTCGCAACGGGTCCAAAGCGCGACAGTCGCAGGTCGAGCATCAAACATGAAGACGGTGACGTCACAGGTGAGGATCTAGGCTTCGAAGAAGGTGACGTAGAAGATTGCCTGTGTGGCCCGTGTCGCCGCCTCGCCGCGTGGGACGAGCTCGTAGGTGTTGCCATACCGCTCATGGAGAGGTTGCGCCCACCACGGACTGACGCCTCTGTTGGGACGGATTAATGAAAAACTACTTGTACCTGACCATTTAGCGCTGTATGAATCGCAATTAGTTTAATCATAGTTAAGAACCGTATGTTACGGTGAAGTTGGTAGGGATCACATTATCCCTGCTTGGCTGCAAACTCTGGTAAATATCATATACCAAACTCAGGTCTTATATTCAAAATTATAGTAGTTACCTACGTACGTACAGGTATATCTATAAGTACCTACCTAAGTAGACTCTACGAACGACGAAAAATAACATCGAATGTTTGTACCCTCTTGTACCCTGAGCAGGAGGCTTCACAATCAACCTGATGACTCATTAAATATTTTACTATTGAATAAACTGTTAATTGTACAACTCGTGTAGCAAAAGAAGTAGTTTAAAGCACTATCTCTGTGATCAAGTAGGTATTTTATAGGACGGGAAGTATACCTACATACATGGTTGTGAAGGTTTGGTGGTTGGAACTTCTTTGACATAATTAAGTACCACAAATATTTTAATTAATTAGGTACTTAACTAGTTAATCAAAGTAGTTAATGTAAAACATTGATGTATCTACCTACCTAACAATTATACATCATAAAAGCATGCTAGGTACGTGTACGTACACACATCAAAAAAAGTTTGCGATCACTAGCATAAGCTGATATAATTTTTTAAATTGAACTTTATCAAGAAATAATACCCTGTTTGAAATTAAAAAATAAAACTATTTTTTTACAAAAAAAAAATGAGTAATTAATCATAATGTAATTGTAACATAAATTTGATAGAAAGAAAAAGACTAACCAAACTTAAACAACAATTTATTAATAAAAGGTTTATATTCAATATAATATAACTCCTCCCCTAGCCACAATGTGTGCGAAGATCCTCCTGGGCATGCTGAGAATCAAGTTATCCAGCATTTCTTGGGGTAACCTATCCCCTTCTTGAACAGCGCCTTCCCTGAGCTCTGGCACTGTATGTGGACGTGGCTGACGGTTCCACACAGCTCGCTTAAGAGCATCCCATGCTATTGGGTTTAAGTCAGGCGAGCCGGCAGGCTAGTCTAACCTTGTGATGTCGTATTCTCGGAGAGCAGCATTGACTCGTTGACCTCGATGGGCAGGCGCATTATCATCGACCAGTACAAATTGGTGCCCATGGTTTACTAGGAATGGTCTGACAATTCCATCAATAGCAACTGCTCTGTACATCATATCTGCTATCATGAACCCTCGATACGGGAGCAAAGGCGTTCTAGCTCCAATCATAATAAACCAAAAGCCTTTTGGTGTGCCTTTTGGCAAAAGGACACCGATTTCCCGCCTTGCTGAACTGTTCCAGTGGCAGTTCTTTGCATTTCACGGTCTCCTGGTCTTCTCCAGGCACGGACACGTCTGTTATCTGGATGAGTACTGATTCGCGATTCGTCAACGAAGAGACAGTTTTGCCAAACGTTTTCTTCTTCATTTTGCCGAAGCCTAACCCACTGCAATCTCCGTCGTTGACGTTCCCGGGAATTCAGAGGAGCTCGCCAAGACCTCCGTGCTCGTAATCCAGCCTGGTGCAAGCAATTCCGAATGGTCTGAGTGCTAACTTCAAGCCCAGAGGAGGCCCGAACTTCTGCTTTTATTTTAGTGGCGTTGATTGTTGAGTCACGGGCTCCCAGCAATCTAATATAGCACTTTTGGGGCAGCAGTCGACGATTTTCAAAGTGATCGCAAACTTTTTTTGATGTGTGTATGTATGTACCTTATTGTTATTAATAGAGTAGGTATAATTACTATTTTTGTCCATCCATGATCAGCAGATGTAAATTAGACGTATGTTTATGTTTGTTAATCCTATAGATAGATACTTCTGGCTGTCATGAGGTAAATCACCGCATGTAATATTGACAGTGGTCATCAGTTTACATAAAGAGAGGAGCGGAAATATTTTATGTCACCTTAATCAATAAAATGTACACCTTTTGTAAAATATTCTTACGTAATGTATACCTAATCTTAATATTTTAATATTATATTCCTATCACTTTACTACGCTTGAATCATTATTACTCTATAGTCGTTTTAAAATAAATATTATATAACAATCATGATGACTGTCCTTCTTATATCTAGAAATAGAGTATTTTTGTTGATGCAACTTGTTGTAAGTAAATAATATGTGAATCGACAGCTTATTATAATCTACAATTCTAAAAATAATGAAATCTTGCTTATTATTTTGTTGAGTACTTACTTATATTTTGCTTCATAATAATGTGGAATACTAATAAAAAAATGATTAAATTAACGTTTATTTTTAATAACCACACTGCCCAAGTTCCCTACATCAGTGTATCTCTGACAATAAAATGTGATAATATTAGTAGAGAAAGTACAGTGTCAGTGAACAAGATAAGAATATATGATCTTTAAAAAGGGCTAATGTTGCTTGGGTATTAGTTTAAATACCACAGATGGTATTACTTCCTGACGTCTGGACGCCAGTTAAATTATATCTATGCCCAGCAATATTAGAAAAGCTTGAAGATACATACAGTAGGTACAGTAAACATTCATACTCTTTGACCTTGTTTGGGTAGTTCTCTGAATCAGTGCAGATTCTATGGCTCGTCATTACTTCCCTAGATAGCGGATGCACTAATCATTGCATGAATAAACATTTCAAATTTGAGGCTATTTTCAGATTATTACTCAAATAGGTATAACCCAAATTCGGAGAATACCTAGGTACTAGATCTGTCCATGTCATGTCAGCACAGCAGGTAATTTACAATAAAATTCAAAAAGGCGTTTAAATTTTCATTGCACTTATTTTGTACCTATATATTTTATTTTATGATTACACCGTTTATACATAGTGGGCTCAAATCGATAATTTTATGGACTACCTAAGTATATAATTTTTACATATTGTTTACATCCCAACTTACATATTTTGTAAAATGGAACAGCGCAACCTAAGAAATAGCTTGCAGCGGATGCGAGATGCAAGGAAGTGTTTTGTCACATAGGTATTACTTATGGAGGACGGAGGGTCGGAAGTGCGTTGAGAATGTCGTGATCGTTTGGCAACTCGGGTGGCGCAAGCGGAACGGTCGACGACGAACGCTAATGCCGATGTTCGGGAAGACCTTCCACTGAGCGACACCACGCCCTAAAATACAGGCTGTCCCTGTTATTATTCTTTTTCATTTAAATAATAAAAACTTACTGCCAGAGATTTTATTTTATGATAGGTATGTAATCGATCTAAAGTTCATATTAACTTGTATGTCGAAACTTAAAGCTAAAATACCTATGAATTTCTGTAATAACTAGATACTAGATTGTATAATAGGTAATGAATGTGCATGAATCACTAATTGAGGCTATAGATTCTAGATATTATTAACTACATATATAACTTACATTATTATTAACAGTTGTAGCTGGTTAAGTAACTACTCAGCCGAAGGGTATGTAATTTATATAGGACCGCAATTCAATAGGACACATTACTATTGTAGGAATTTTAGTAGGAACTAACATTCCCAAACAAAAATAGATATAATAATAAACCAAGAATAAATAACCTCGTTTTTTATGTCGCTTAAAAACAACAACGTAGTTTTAATTTAAAGCGGTAATTAAGTATAGTAATTCTGTTAAGAGACACTCCTTCAACGAGTCGTGTACTCACCCAGTAGTTTTTTAAATGAAATTAGTTGAAATTGATAAAAGCATCAGCCTGTAGCTATGCTATGCTATGACAGGAACTCAGCAATGTTATAAGATATTCCTTGCAGCCTTTTCCGAATCAATCAGCTAGTGTTTATTGCTACGAACACATCTAGTCACAAAGGTAGATATGTGTCCTTTATTTAATGAACAGTTGTAAATAAGCCCAACATTTCAAACCGAGTAAAGTTCAAGTCAATCGACTAGCCATTTGATCGTTTTGTATATAAAGCATATATAGGTACTACCTACTCTATCTAAAGTAGAACTACTTCACGGGTATTTAAAGGTTCGGGTTCTGGTTGGTAGTTAATTATGAAGAGCTATAGGTCGTTTTCTCGAACTATATTTGAAATAATACTCGTAAGTGAGTCGTAAGTAGGTAATTAATATTGGCCGACTCGAAATTATGTTGTAGTTGTAGCACGTGCACGTTATAAAAAAGTACTTCCTTACTTATTATTTACTTATTGCATTAATTATTAGAACTTAGTTTGCGATGCAAACCCACTTAGACAAGTTCATTACGAAATACAACAATAATATGTAAGTATTAATTTTACAAATGGATTTTCCATTAATTATATAGGTAATAAGTACTATTAATTAAACGGGTTTAACAACATTCTTGTTCTTGAGTAAAAATATTTAGATAGTCACGTTGGTGAAGTTATTTCAGTGTACCTAGGGAGCTGGTCACTAGACAATGGCGCGTGGTCGTAGTTTGTTGGTATTCCTGGCTTTATCTCTGATGGCGCACGCGCTTAGCGTGCCGGCCAGCCAGTTCCGTCGGCGGAGAGGATTCGCTGACAACCAGCTTGAAACTAAGGATACGGCACCTGCTAAGGTAAGTGTAAACTTGGTAAAAATCCTCCACTCCTGTTTCGCACATTCATGATAAAAATAATGAAATACTTATACATTACCTGTTTCAATTTTCAAAGGACCCTTCCACCGTGCTATGCGCTGCCTTAACAGACGAAACTAGCAAAGCTAAGGCATGCAGGTTCTCTCTGTTGAGCGAGTGATAATAGTTCATTAATACGCACATGATTTAGAAAAGTAAGAGGTGCACGGCCTTCATTCCAACTGGAAATATAGCCTTTTAATGGTCGTACACCAACATTACAAGTAGGTATTATATTCGATGAAGGCAGCTTATTCAACTTTAAAAACTGGTAACATGTTGGAATAGGTACTTACTGCCTTTTTAAACAATGAATGTTAGGCCTTTGTCTTGTACTTATTTTAAAACTTAGGTACTGTTGAGTTAGGTACCTACTGTGCGCAAGAACATTGCAATATTTTCCTTTAATAAATAGGAGAAGTACGACAAATTTAAGATGAAAGGAAAAGAAAATGGAATTTTTTGAATACTGCGCTAGAATCTAGATTGTATAGACACATATTATAGGTACATAATCATAATAATTATGTGTTTAAATATCTGATTTTGCAGAAAGAAATCGGCGATAATGACTCGACTACCGCCAAAGACGTGAAGTTCAGCTCGACAACTACCACGGATGTAGACCCCGACAAGAGTAACGATGATCTTGATGATGATGATGATGATTTCAGCGATAATCATCAGAACTCACCACTGTCCACCGGCGGTGGGAGCAACATATTCAGTCTGATAAACTTAGCCAGCGCTCTGTTTCCTTCTTCTGCCGGCACAAATGTGAGTAAACCACCTAGGTATAAAAAAAAAAGTAGGAGTTAGTTATCGTTTTCTAATGAGCTCATTTGGATTATAATCCGTCCGGCACTAAACTTATTTATTATTATTTTAATATATACACGTCCAGCTGCACTGCTTTGCTTTAAATAACTTCCTGGTTTAGGTACCTTTGCAGTAAGTAAATGATTTGAAGGAATATGGACACAACTATTTTTATTATTTTTTAATGAAAGAGCTCAGCTCTTGTCGGTGGAAATATCACTACTGTTTTCTATCCTCTGCCTTATGTTTAACTTCATGATACGCCGCGATTCTCCACTGTTTCCTTCACTTATTCTATAAAACTTCGTCTAGGTCTCCTCCTTACTCTGTTTACTTTAATTTTTGCCTTCTAGTTTTGTCCTAAAGTAGTTGCTGTGTCGTATCGAGTGACCAATCATCTTTCCTCTTCTGTGGTTCTTAACAACTATCTTTTTAATCGACTAAGGAGCTTCTCAGTTTATGTATGTATGTTTTCAAAAAAGTATTTTTTATATTCTGGACCAGGTTTTAGTATAAGTACAATAAATGTCCCGTGACGTAATCCGCGTTAGTTCAACTCGACGGATTCTTTTTTACACACTTCTTGAAGTCGGTTTTCTTTTCCTAAAAAGTTACCTCGTTCACAATTTGTAATACTTCCTCATGTTTTCATTTTTGTCTAACTGATCTTCTCAATCCCTCTCTAGCACCACATATCAAATGCCTCTAACTTTTCTGTCCTTTTGGGTCAAAGTTCATGTTTCACAGCCATATATTTTAATGGTCTTTATTTTTATTTTAATGGTCTTTTTTTTGGCTGTAAATTAATTGCGATTCTTCCTATTACCTGGAGTTATGTGTTATTGGCTTTGTAAGTATTTGAGACTTAACTTACCTAACGTATTTTCAAGTATGATTGGTCTATTTACTGAAGGGAATTTAGATAGTTTTAGTTTTTTGAATGTAAATTTTTAATCCGTAATGTTTAAAACTAGTATTACCTAATAATTTCCAAAATTTGCTTTAAATTATTATTACTGTCGGCTATCGCCGCTATATAATCTGCAGATCTAATAAATCTCAATATTGGTTCTATAATTTCATTAATGGCACTTTCAATAAACATGTTGAATATTAAAAGCGACAAAGTACACCTTAATGCTTGCTCTTTGTTTTTATCCCCAATTTCTATTATAATTTCCTGTTTTCTATAAAGTTGGTAAATATTTCTTTACCTAGATTATAAACGTAATCTAGGTTACATTAAATTATTATTATGAGATATTAGATTACGTTATTTCTTTTAAAACCTTATGCTATAGAAATCTGAGAACTAATATGGCGTCCCTAGTGCGCTTTTGCTGTCTGTAACCGTAGGTATTGGTCCGGGTCTATTTGTTTCAAAAACACAAACAAACTTCTAAGTCCGCAACTACGGTTCTGATTATGGTATCTTCAGAATGTGTTTCTTCTACTAAGTATACTGTTTCATATTACTTGTGTAATAAGTTTGTCCTAATGAAATCTATAGAAACGAATTATGGGCCCCAGATTGTTTGTGGCCCCAGCCAAAACTTCTTGTTTTCAAAGAACTACCAAGTAGGAACAAATATTTAGAATATTAAGCTTCCGGGTAGCTACTAGCTACTACAATTACTGTTTGCTTTAAATACAATGTTACTCACCAAGTTACTCACTGGGTTGATGAAACCAACCAAGGCTACTAACATTTTGTTTTTACTGTGTAGTGATTTCTAAAAATTAATATAATTTGATTGTGTGACGCACCCTCACGGATTTTGAAGCACAAAAGGTAAGTTTAATTTTGATTTCACTAATCCTTTTGTGTAAGCATTGCATGTAACATAAGGAATAATAATACGGACTTATTTAAGAATACATATCAATTCACAGGCTAAAAACAACAATTTATTAACTGTAAAAAAGTTGATACATGATCTAGTACATATCAACCGCAATCAAGCGTGGGTGATACATAAACGTCAAGATATCGCAGACAATGTAATTGATATTGACTACGCTGCAGATCTAAAGCCTCCTGCCTTCCAAAAACTAGAACTAGATGAAACTGACGATAGTGAAAGTACTGAGAGCCGTTCTGAAGACTCTGACGAAGATAACGGAGCAGAAGAGAGTATTGAAAAAGAAAGTAATGAAAATGGTGGTTCCAAGTCTAAGCAAGAGTCTGGTTCTAACGCTTCGAACGGCGACGATGATGATGATGATTCCGACTACGATGAACCACCTCCTGGAGACGGTCAGGGGGGTGGAATTTTGGGACTACTTGCGGGGCTCAGTGGTGTAAGTCACAAACTAAAGAAAGTTTTATATCTTATTTCTGCTCAAAGGTCAACACTAAAATATCATTTTTCTAACAGGACGGTGAGTCTGATCTGGGTACATTACTGGCAACAGTAGGAGGAATAGTCGCGAGTTTGAGCGTAAGTAAATTACTGATCTTGAATAATTAATACCTATCTAGGTAGTTTAAAGTTCTCTAACAAAGAATATTTTTCAGGGAGATGGAGTTGATATTAATGCTATTATAGCAACTGGGTTAGGCCTCTTTGTTGGCTTACTGGTAAGTGTAAAATTTATTATTATTAACTTATTGATGAATATTATACAATATAGAATACTATACAATATATAAATACATACCTAATTATTATTTTAAGTCTGAAGGTGAGCAGAACCCGGGTGAGATAATTGCAAGTTATCTACTGACATCTTTAGACACAATCACAGGAGGTGGAGCGGTACGTTATATACATATCGATGTCAAGTTTGTCACTGAAATTTTATATAAGTATAGCAATACTTAATTGTGTTTATTAAACTTTCAGAAGAACAATGGGGCCTTTTTTGGAAAATTTATATCGAAATTAGTGAAGGGCACAAGCGCGGTAAGCGTTACAACAAAAAATAAAATATTCATTGTTACTTATGGTATTCAATATTTTATATTTATAATATTTTTTAGTTTACTATAATGAGAAAAATATAAGTAGAGCTGCTTATAAGTGATGAAAAGTTAATCTTGCCTATATTTAGGGGTAAGCTTTGGTCCCTAGTTTAGGAGCCATTTATCGTTTCGTGATTAATAAACAATTGATTATAAATATATTAATAAATTGAACGGAGATGTATGGATGTGCTAAGAATGCATAGACTGACCGCGGAAAGCAGATCGATTGTTAGATAAGCGTAGTTATCAAGTAAGTTAACCACGAACCTTTTCTCATGATTATTGTATTCATATTATTTATTATGAAACAACCGTAGGGTGGTGACCCGGACGCATCAGGATCAAATGAGGAGAATGGAATGAAGATGGCAGACTCTGCAGGTTTCTTCGCGAGTCTGCTGATGGGATTACTCGGAGAAATGTCTAAAACTAGTTCTGGAGGCAGTTGGCGATAAATACACTAGTAGCTTCTTCTTTAACATGCTGGTTCGGAGATTTGCATGTTATACGAATCAAGTAAAAATCACTCATTTTAAAGCTTTCTGCAGCTTTTAACACGTGCGCCGTTTTACGCAGAGGACATGCAGCAATCTGCGTGTCCAATGTAATAACGTGTTCAGGATACTGTTGGGGCTGTCGTGGCGGTGCGTCCAGTATGTTTGCTGAGGCGCATACAAATGATTTTTACGCCTTAATAAGAAAGAGGACCGCCTCTATGGTTGGCTGCACACGGCCACTAACAGTCTCCTGAATGAGTTCACATACAAGTGATACTCTTCTCTGCTGCGCCACTGAGATCCAGGATCCATTATAGTTGAGGATTAGAAGTAATGTACTCTTATTACTAACACTAGTCATTAAGGTATTTTGTTTATACTAACACTATGGACGCATGTCTGAAATAAAGGATTTGTATTTGAATTAAAATGTTGATTGACTGAACTTACCTTTATCTACATAATAATATATGAAATAAATTAATTTCCTCTTAATTTTGTAACAATAAATTTACACTTATTAAACAACTTGTAGGTACCTACTGTAGGTATGACTGTCTCGTCACTTAGGTATCTGTGTTATAGAGTTTTATATTTTATATTAGCTTCAAGTTTATTTTATCAATGACATTACTGCTTCTTTTGTTTTATTAATTAAAAGTAATTACGATCGACGGATCAAACATCATCTAATTGTCCAAAGTTATTTTTGACCTCTGTGGTCAAGCGTTTCGTGTGCCGGACTGCGGATCATGGGGTCGTGGGTTCGATTCTCACAGGACACAAATATTTGTGTGGATAAAACATGAGTATTTGTGTTTGTCTGGGTGTTTCTTATGTATTATAAGTATGTATTTACAAAAAAAAGTATATAAGAATTATATCCATTGTCTAGTACCCATAGTACAAGCTCTGCTTAGTTTGGGACTAGATGGTGTCGTGTAAAATGTCCCAAAAATATTATATTAATATATTATTTAAAAAAAATTGACCTGAAAAAAATTGCCTTGTCATCCCCAGATGTTAGAAATTAAATTAAATTACGTAGTTATAATAAATGAGTTATTTCATTTTATGAAATCCATGTCTCTATTGTTGTTTATACATTATTAAATAATGATTTGATCATTCTTATACATTACGCTGTACATTATTATTTACCGTTAATTTTTATTTGTATATTTATCATTACCTAGATAATGGCTATTTTAATACAATATCAAATAATAATTACTTAAGCTAAAAAAATGTGTAATTACTTATATAGATAATATTTATATAATTTATTTCATTACAGGGAAGCAAGTAAGTAATAGTGTCGTACGAAACCCTTTTTTTAAATTTAAAGTAAACTAACGATAACTAAACGATATAAGTTTAAATTTAAATTTAAACTTATATCGGTGAGGCTGACTTTGAGAAATACGAGGCGCTGATTGACCTAAGCCAGCGCATGACGAAAACTGTAATTATTTTTTTGTCAGTATCTATAGTAAAACAATTTCATATACATTGCAGCCGGTTGCTAATTAATTATAGACAATTTACAATATTAGATCCATCATTACATTTTTTTCGAAAAAGCCCGGTATCTCTAAGGTTGCCCTACTTTTCGTTATGACGCGTATTATTTGTTAATAGTGTATGTGATATGTGCTGTATCTTGCGCAGACGCAGACATCGTCGCAGTCGTCGCAGTCTCCGCTCTGGACCCTCAAGATGGACGTCCTCCGCGCGCTGCTACAGTTCGGCACCAGCATGTTAGGTCTCGCTTCATCATCATTCTCTAGTTCCTCTATCTAGTATTGTACTGTATAGTGCTGTGTTCACGTGCCATAAGCATGATAGATAATAAAACAAATTATATTTTATTAATGTCTTTATTTATTATATTTTATTAATGTATTTTTATTATATTTTTAAAGTCTCATTTCTGTCACTGACATTATTGTTAGCTCGGTTATCTGTAAAAAAAAGGTATTTGCAAGTTATATTCTAATCGTTACTTGTGTAGCTCTCTACCTGTTGTGTCTGTAGCATATTCGCGTTTAAGACACATAACATGCGATGGGTTCTTCCGTAGATTTATTTTATTTTCTTTTTGTTATTTAAATTTTTCATGCATTATGTCGACACGAATAAAAGTATTTTCTTTCTTTCCATGTGCATATACAAAAGGCCGAACGCTATCGTGCGCTTATCGAGGGTATTATGAATTTGACACACTTGAAAATTGAAAAATAATATCCGTTCAAACATGAGTATTTGTGTTTGTCTGGGTGTTTCTTATCTATTATAAGTATGTATTTACAAAAAAAAAAGTATATAAGTATTATATCCATTGTCTAGTACCCATAGTACAAGCTCTGCTTAGTTTGGGACTAGGTGGTGTTGTGTAAAAATGTCCCAAAAATATTATTATTATTATTACCTACCTAATATTTACGTTCAATGATCTCGATCAATGCTATAATAGTTTGCTTGGTCGATTTTGATAATAAATTATCTAAATAGGTAGGTACATTGTAAATAATTTTGATTTACGTACGTTAACGCTGGGAGGCGTAGACAGCACATAGAGTACGCTGTCGGCGACATCTTTAGGGTGCAGCGCGGGCAGGTGCGACAGCTCCGACACCCCACTGAGCTCCGTGCGCACCAGTCCGGGCGACAAGCTCTATGAACCAAAATAATATTCTACATAAAACCTATAACCTAGCACTATAGGTACATGGGACTATGAGGACTCCTGATTCGCGCTATCAACATTCGAAACGCAAGTTGCATAATATACAGACGCCCGATATCAATCGTTGCCGTCGGGCCGTGGCCATCCAGGCAAAATATCCGCCTGGTCAGCATATCCTCCCTTTGGTAGGAGGAGCAACACACCTCGCTTTTTTTTAAATTCTACTAAGGTGGCAAACAAGCATACGCCCCACCTGATGGGAAGCGGTTACTGTAGCCTATAAAAGCTTGCAACACCAGGAGTATCACTTGCGCGTTGCCGACCCTGTATTGAAAGAGGAATAGTTGGGTTGGCAGTATAAGGGTCAAAGTCCCCCCACTGCCAACACAACGTTTCCTCGTGGAGCACTGGCAACCTTGCTCACCGTAAGAAACACAACACAGCTCAAAGCAGTGTTAAGTTACTACGATTTTCTGCAAGTTGGAGGTACTTCCCCAGTCGGGCAGCTCCAATTTGAGTGGAATTACTCCCACTATACCCTACCTCTCTTAAAAACCCTCTACACTGGTGACCCGGACATGATCTGATCCCAGTATTTCCACAATAGTATACAATCCCGTGTTTATAATGTTGGATGGTACAGATGGTACTACTATAGACTACAACTTACAGTGACTTTTATTTTATTCTTATGAGCCGACAACTCATTGATCAGTCCGCCAGTGAAACCCGTGATGGCGTGCTTGGAGCTCGGGTACACATTAAACTTCGATGACAGCGGGATGTAGTGGCCTGCGATACTGTAATAAATTGATTTACTGGTTCCATTTGTTTCATATACTTAAAATAGTCCGGTGCAAAATAGATAAAATAGATTGAACCCATGGTATACTTTTCATGGACTGCGGAACATCTTCATAGATCGTCTGCCACCCAAGAAGGCGGTAGGGAAAGTCAAACTTGAACCGACTAAAACCTCATTTGCCTTCACTAGCTTTATATGCATGGCCATGGGATTCATGACATTCGCCGCGACCAGGTCCAGTAATAAACACCGAATCCAATCAAAACCACCTATAAATCATTTAAAGTGCTATGCAATTATTGTTGTTATCGCCGTATCACATGAGAACCTTGTGAAAAGACATGAGAATTTAGCCGACAAAAATTATATTGTATTGTACGTTTAACGGTACCTACCTATTTATATTGATGACGTGTCCATCAAAGTTGTTGCTCTTCATAGAAGCTATGGCGTGTCTAGTGCACAGCACCGTACCCTTCAAGTTAACGTCTATAACCGTCAGAACATCCTCCTCACTGAGCATGTCGTTACCGACATCTAAAACAGATCAAATGATTGTGCATCGTTTATGGTTCCTATACCTACTTACTTAGTTACTAACACCAGTGGCCCGTGACCTAGTAGGATGATAAAGTCCGTGACGTCCTATTAAAGTTTCTCTGAACCTGAACTGAATCGCCGCTGCAATGGGTAGGTAATAAATCACTGCTTTGTTTTCCCCCCATAGCATGCTTCCTGCCATTCTTTGATTCCTATTTTTTTCCTAAGTTTTACGCGTGATATTTCAAGTTTCTTCACCCAGGAATTCAGGCCGCGCATTGGTTGATGCGCCATTCAACAGTCATGCAGTCGAATATAATAAACAAGTACAACTAAAGTCAACTATTCTTTTTTGACATAGCTAGGTACTCTTAGTGCCTCCTCAGTCAGTTATATATACGCTTATAATAGAACGAAATATTCTTTATTGTTTACGAATGCCTTGATCGTGACTTCTAAGGATATCTATCGGTAATATTTTATAATATTAGGTACACTAAATAACTATGTGTTATGGTTTCTCTTATTTGTGTGTCCACATCGGACACGTTAATAAATAATAAATAAATGTTATTTGATAATGTGATATGATATATTATGGCTACATCAAACACCTACCTGTGATACCTCCGCGGTAGAACACGCCCGCATTGTTGATCATAATGTGAACACCGCCGAAGTTCTGGTGGATCCATTTGAAAGTGTCGGCAACTTCCTTAGAGTTGGATACGTCGCACTTCCGAGAAGATATCGAGCCTTTGCCGGTTACTTGTGACTTCAGTTCCTATACATAAAGTCAGCCCATAAAAACCCACGGTTGAAATGTAGCAATAGGTAGTTCAATCGTTTGGAACTTCTTTTTAAAAACTAAACATTCCCGTACGGCCTGTTTTACCACCGCAAAGAGCGAGTAAAAATATAAGTATCAAAAAGTACGAGTACCATCAACGATTCGCAGACTGGTATTCGATGATATCGACGATTCGCGATTTGTAGTACCAACATTCCTAAAATGTGTTGTTAATGTCGTGCATGCGTAGCGTTTTTTTTTGTAATCAAAAAGAACAAACTAATACCTACTTACGTATTATTAATGCGAAAATAACTGTCTGTCTGTTTGATTGTTTGTTACAGGTGGCCCAACCACGAAACGAAATAATAGGTTACCTACCTATTATTTCGCTAAGTAAATTATTATTCTATTGTGTCCGCTAATGATCCTTGATGTCACCTAGGAACTAATACCTACCAGGTCAACAAAGTTATATTATTGTTACACAAACCTAGTCTTCTTTTATCCAAACTACCTATTTAGTAAGAATGTAAGTTTTGCATGTCTGTTAGGTATACATTCATATAAAAAAAAAAAAACTTATGGGATTGAGAATACCTAAGTATGACAGTTTGTCTGTATGTTTGCCTGTGTGGTAATGGAATGGAAAACCTTTAACTTGAAAAGCATATCCATTAGAAGTTTATTTCCTATTTGAATATTTTTGTGTGTACTAGACTGGCACATAAGCGCAGCGTAGGACGACCCCCAACTAGGTGGACGGACGACCTTGTGAGGGTCGTAGTGAGTCGGTGGATGCGGTCTGCGCTAGATCGATTTTTGTGGCGATCATTAGGGGAGCAGCCTATGTTCAGCAGTGGACGTCCGTGGCTGATAGATAGATAGATAGACTGGCACAGGTAAAAAACATAACTGCGTTAGTACTACACTAATAGGTACCTATCCTACGACGCCTTTTTTACCTCAATTATGCTGACATGAGTTGACAATTCTGACAATTGTTTTCCTTTCCAATTTAACATCGTGATACCTCCATGGTGTAGATCTATAGGTTATTTAGGCCCATTATATTTTTGAAACGAAATAATGTCTAAAAATTTGTAGTGGCATACCTATATAGGTACCTACCTATAATAAAATGGTAACAAAATAATGATGTGGAAATAAGAATTTTAGATTTTTTATCTCTGTATTTCAGTTTATATTTCGGAAGTTCACGCCAATAGATACCTACTGTAAAAAATTTGCAATAATCTTTATTCTGGGATGGGTGGGTTAAAATATAAAGTAAATTTTCACCTATCACGCTATAGTGATAAAGATATTATACTTAATTACCTAATAAAGGATTTATTTAGTTCTGGGTTCTAATATGAATTAACGGTAACCGTAGATTTTTTTTTCTGTTCTGTGACGGTAACGGTATTATTACTTATCAGATTTGATAAATATACATATGCAGATATTTTTACCAAATCAGAATATATTATAACAAAAGCAACAACTTTTGCAAAAAAAATGTGGGAACAGAATGAGTATTATGTAGGTACATAAACTAACAAAATATATTTCTATTGTTGTTCAGTTTTTTTGTCCATCGGTTTATCTGTCATTGTGTGTGAATATCTCTTGAAAACACGTAAGATCATTAATTACTTCTGAATGTATTTTGAGAAAAAATAAACAATCAGTTATATCAAAAGTCATCACAAAAGTCTCTCAGTCAATAACTTTGCTTTATGGTAACGTGGCTAGAGGCGCTAAAATTAGGAAGGTAATATAAAAGTACCTAATTTGATGTTCTGTTCTGAGTGGTAAATAATGACTAACTTAGGTGAGCACTCCGAATTTTAAAAAAATCCAATGGTATTAGGCAATATAAGATCATCGTGGGTACCTATCAGATAGTTAATAATAAGTTAATAACATTAATATAAAACCTACTGTCAGTCATGTGGTCGTAAACGTGATTACGGTACGCTAGAGTCCTTGGTTCGATACCCAGGTCAAGTGTTATTGGGTTTTTCTATGACATTTTCAGGCAGGTTAGAGTTTGGATTTGTACCCGGTTAATGGCAACATATTATGGCACCTAAACATACCGGCGAAAAGTGGGTATACATTAGTAGGTACGCCTCTGCCTAACCCTGCGGAGAATACAGGCGAGATGGTAAAAGAAAATTAGGACCTGAAATAAAAATTTACGCTATTAGATACTTACTAAAAATTTATAAGCATAATTTAAAAGACGAAGAGAAACATAAAGTCTCGGTTACAAGAAGTTGTAGTTCGAGGCCTTCCTTTATTTTATATTAGTCGATTTATCAAATGTTGCAAAGTAAAATTTGTTGGCCTTCGACTACTTAGTTAGGTACTCGAAAGTAAAACGCAGGTTGCGTTCTCGGTGCCGCGGCTTCATATTCGCGAACCATTTTTTAATAAACGATAATATTATTTATGTCAAAAACTCACGTCAACCCGGCCTGCCCGTCGGGCGAGCCCCACTACCGTTATTCCAGCGTCAGCCAGTGCCACGCAGATTGCCGCACCGATACCAGCGCTAGCACCTGTCACCACAGCCGTTTTCCCGATCCAGCGATCCATGCTATCAAGCATCAATACATTTATTAATTTACCTTTAATTTAACTAGTAATGATTCGACGATTGTAAGCAGTTTGGACTACATTCTAAATAATATGTAAATCACATTCGGTCATTCGGTCGGTAAATTAAAATCACATTAGGTCCCGGTGCGCTGTGCGGTGCCTGAAATCAGTCAATTTTTTTATCTCCTGTAATTTGTGGGATTTGATGGATTCAAATGTAATTATAACTAACGAGTGGGTTATTCATGCTCAAGTCTTTGAGTTTGGGCTTGACATCTACCTATCTATCGAGTGCCGAGGGCAGAGCGGTAGGTACGCAGTTTACCTACCCTGATATTCTTTATAGGTAGGTGGGTACGTATAACATCATCAACATCTCGAAGTGTCGTTATAGATAGGACTAGGTATCTACCCGCCAAGGAGTTCTCGCCTTGTCGCGGCGGGGGGCTTAGTAACCTTGGATTGGGCTTGTCGTATGGGAGGCACCGCAACTGAGGCAGGCCGCAGTGTTATATGGGCGACACAGCGACTGAAGTTTAGCGGTGCGCCGCTCTCCCTGCCTTCCGCGAACACGGTGGAGTCGCAGGGGGAGAGGAATGTTGGTACCTATTAGGATACGCTGATTTTCCTACCCTCTGTGGCCGAAGTTTTGATGGCGGCAGCGCCACATATCTTTCCCGCCACAAGGAGAGCCTTAGGAGGCGGGTTTAGGGTCGTCAGTCAACCATTGCACTTGGCCCTCCGGGAGGGTCCAACTATGGACGTCCGCGATGCATTCGCGGATCATGCGAGAGGGATTCCCGTCATCCCACCACTATGTGGAAGGTAGTAGTGGTGGTGGTTTTAGTCGGTATGCTGGCCTGGCCGGAGAGCCCGAAATAAGCGACCCGCACCGTCATGCATAAGGAGCGCGGCATAATGAGCATTTCCCCACCCGGAAAAAAAAGAGACTAGGTACCTACACAAATTAGAAGAAACAAAATTGACAAATTAATTTAGAAGCAAAGAAACAACACATTTATAATATTTTGTTCCCGCCTGCATAACATTTTCAAACATAGACGTTTTAGAGTAATAAAGAGCTTGTTTTTCACGTTTCAGTTAGTATTTTTAACGCAGTCGTATTTTTCATTTAATTTAATCGATAATTTATTTAACACTTTTGTTTTTATTATTGAAACAAAATTGTAAAAATACAGTTTTTTAATGATTTCTCTATTTTTGTTTCGTGAATCCTATATAATATACCCAATGTAACTCCCACAGGTGAGACGAATCTAATGATAGGCTCTTATATTAAAATCCCACAAATGGTGTAGGCTGTAGGTATATGACCATCCCAAAAAATAAGACGTACATACATAAATCCCTCTTTCGGTCGTCGTCGGGTAAAAGCCATTTCCGTTGCCTTAAGGCATGCCGATACTTTAGCAATTGATGTAATTTATAGACTTGATATAGTTCCGTTTTTTACTTAACACGCAAATTTGATGCAAGTGTGACAGATAAAATAATCTACCTATTTATTATACACTTATACATATATTAATTTTCTGCATGCTACAACGTAAATGTTCTAAGTAGGTAATAGAAAGTTGGATAGTAAGCCAGTAACCGATTGTAAACCTTACCTTAGTGACGGAAGAAACAGGTTTAATAAAGTTATTACCAACTCTACGCGTATGTACCTACGTATATAATAATAGGTGTTCCTAATGGAAGAATTAAATTTTCCAGAGTAGTATAATATGGTAACTATAATCGTATGTATAGCAAGTTATTTATAAATATTCAAGTGGATTACCTTTTACTTTTGTAGTTTTTCTTTCCGACCGGACCGCCTGCCACGAGCTTACTCAACAGAATGGCTGAATGAATTGTCAAAGCGAATACACAACGCCACTATTTTATATAGCCGCAAATAATTAATTTCATTACCTATCTATAAAAATATTTGATCAAAGCAGCTATTTATAAACCTTGAAATGTAGAATTGTGGCACGGAATTACTACTAGGTACCTATTTAATACTGTTTACTGTTTATATTTATTACAGGGGGGTGGATCATCGTAAGTCAAACGATGGGGGGACTTCAATACCTATCGATGACTTCCATGTATGTTCCGCGACATTAAATGGTTCCAGAGTTATTGAGATTTTTTTGAAATTTGAGTAAAAAAACGGAATTCTGTATAAAAGTCGTCACTGTAGCTTAACTACTAGACCTGGTTGCATGATTTATTTTTCTAGAAGTAATGCAATAGTGGGTCTTAATGATCACGATACCGCTTTGAGTCATAACCCTATCATATTGAAGTAAAAAAGTAATTCTTCATAAAAGTTTTGCAACTGTATAGTTGTAGGTAGATAGATGGTACCTACCGGTACTGTTATGTTATTCTGTGATATTGGTCAAGTATCTATTGATACTGCAGGGACTGTGACTAGGTATAAGTGTATAACCACCAGCACTATCATCAATACCAACATTATTATTTATTGCCGCGTAGTTAGGCGGTCTGTCTGTAAGCTAATCTAAGAAACTACTGGAATTTTAATTTCAAATAAGTAATAATATTTATAGAGAGAGACGCACCGCGGATGTTTTTTAAATATTTTATTTAAGTTGTCAATGGGTCTGCGTTTGAACGCTACTTTATCTATCAGTAAAGTTATAATACTATTGATCCATAGATGTATAGGTACTAACTAACTAGGTACTAATATTATAAAGCTGAAGAGTTTGTTTGGTTGAGCGCGCTAATCTCAGGAACTACTGGTTCGTATTGAAAAAATATTTTTGTGTTGGATCCATTTATCGAGGAAGACTATAGCGTAATATAACATTACGCTACGGAAAAAAAGGTGAGTGACACCGCGCAGGGCTGCTAGTTGATTCATAATCTGACGTAGGAACTGCTGCTACCGTTACATTGTAAACTATCAAAAAATACGCATCATAGTGTAATATTTTAATTGCCTCATGCAAGCGTTGATTTACAATAAAATTACCTACGCTCGATTATTTACAAACAAACTGTACTTACAATAATTATAAGGTAGCATAGGTATAGGTAATATGTATAATATTTTTAATATAAAATAAAATACAGTCACACAGTTGCATATTTTATTATAGTAATTATTTGTATGTTAATAGAAAAATCTCCGACAGGCTGACACTTAACAAGGCTAAAATATTGAAATTATCGACTATACAACACGCGGCATATATCTATCGACAATAATCGAACCGACACTGACACATTCATAGGAACATTTGCACCTTATCCTAACGCGATTATACTCTATCGACAGTTTGTGAAAAATCATCTACCAGAGGTGTAACCCACAAGAAATTTAAAGGCGTTTGAAGATTTTGGTATGGAGCCTGTCTTACCTACCGACCGCTATTTTGCGGTCATTATTTTTTTTTAATTATTTATTTACGGCTTAGTAACACTGCGTAGTCCGTTTATTGTGATCGCCCCTCGTTGAGTTCACTGCTAAACCTTGCGGCTACTAGATTTTATTTGGTGCTTTATTTCATCCGGTTTTTCCTAGGTCAACAATCCACTTGTGTATTAGCAATCCGCATTTCCTTAGGAGGTAAAATGGCGTTTCATCAGCCTCCACTCAACGCACGCAACTCACGCAACGGGAGCTTCGCGGGTCACTCAGTCTTAGGTTGAAATGTCCTGCCAAGGCTCTCATCACTATGCGCAAGATGTTCCTACTCAGCGCTAGAATAAGGTTTGTGTGCCTTTTATTACAGTGTTCATTTAATTAAAGCTTTGGAGTGCGCCGTGCCTAGCGATTCTTTCCAGAGCTTGATGGCAATATCATAGCTTGAGTTCATAATGGTTCTTATTGTCTGGGTTTTTAGTATTCCACAGAAGGGAAGGGATTCTTGTTGCGTATCACTAGCCCTACACTCTAGCGAGTACGTCGGCACATTCATTGAAAATGACCCCGGAATTATCTGGAACCTATCTTAAAACCACTCTATTCCCCATCCTTAGAGATTAACCTGGCCATGCAATCTTCTACTGGTTTCGACAGCAGGGGTCACACATAATATTTCATAAATCGATATCAGAAATCAATACCAACAAGAAATGTCATGCAACAAAATCTCTTATGGTGCATCCACACCGCAGTTACTTTTTGTGGGGCAACAAAATGCAACACGATAACATTAGGTAACATTCTTCAACTTTCACGGCAACATATACTAACAACAAATAACTTTTTGCTATAGGATGTTGCCCTGCCCTGCCCTATCGACTGCGGTGTGGATGAACCATTAGTATCAGGTTTAGAAGATATAAGCAAAATATACTACGTACAGTCAGCGTCAAATAGTTAGTGACACTCAGGGTATTCAAATAAATAGACGCAACCAAAAAGTCAATAATATCGGTACAAACAAAGTTTCCATAATGTTGTCAACATTATAGTCGCTCAAAAGGTCGAGACGTTTAAAACGTCATATAAATAGGTTCAGTCAAACCGTCATAAATATGGTTACAGTCATCCCGCCAATGGTATCCAAGCATTTAAACTTTTGAACACTTAGTTCAAAAATTTGGAACACATTAGAAAAATAAACCAGCATGTTATAGAAATAAACGGTTTCCCAAAGATGAAAACCTCTTTAGGCAATCTAGGGTTGTAATTGCATGTCTATTTATCTGTCAGTAATATCAATGTCAAGTGCAATACTAAAGCAAGCTAGAAATATGGCTACTTATCGCATTAGTGACACCACAAAACATCGAATTTATATTTGAGGGAGGACGGTGTCTCCGTAACCATATTCGCACTACATACCTATATTTATAGGTAAGTATATATTGTTTATACATATCTATAAATATAGGTATGTATAAACAAGCACACAGCCCGCCTGATGGTAAGCAGTCAAAAACTAGAGAAAATTGAAAAAACAATAGTTGGATTTCTTAATTTAAACGATTTTAGTTGTAAAAATTGATGCAAGTGATTATCGACCTTATTGACATTATTTTATTGTTTAATTTTAGTTAATCATCCACTCTATTACCTTGTTTATGTTTTAAATAGCGGTTTTCGAATAATAGTCAATAAGGTTGAAAATCGCTTGCACCTCTTTTTTGCAAGCACTATCGAGTCTAGTAATTTTGTCGACGTTCATTGTTAAAATAAAATGATCATGATATTGAATCATTTAAATTTTAATTATGCACAAGAGTGTATAATTAAAATATATAGATAGATAGAGCAAGAGCTCTATGGGATATAATATTATAGTCATACTCACTATCAATGAGGTTTAGGTACATCTATTTTCAGTCAGCTGTTTATTGCTTACAAGTATCGTAAAAGGCTATGCACGAGCCTTTAAAAAACAAAAGACATGTCTATGACGTCATGCTTAAAATGAAAAGGACAACAGTAGTTTCTATTCCTTTCATTTTTCTGTATAATTGTTTTCACATTATTTGATGTGAGAAATAATAGGTATTTAAAATGTATAGCAGTAAAGTTTATTTTTCTAAGGTTTTCCATATTTTTGAACACATAAAATGCTTGGATACCATTGGCGGGATGACTGTAACCATATTTATGACGGTTTGACTGAACCTATCTATATGACGTTTTAAACGTCTCGACCTTTTGAGCGACTATAATGTTGACAACATTATGGAAACTTTGTTTGTACCGATATTATTGACTTTTTGGTTGCGTCTATTTATTTGAATACTCTGAGTGTCACTAACTATTTGACGCTGACTGTACCTACCTTACCGTACGGTACCTACTTCCCTAAAGTAAAGAAAGGTAAACTACGAATAGTGCCTTATGTAAAATAGTAGTCAAATTCCTTTTGCACCACCCAAAAGTAAAAATAATTTTCATGTATGTGAGATGCCTCTATTTTACATTTAAAAATATATATATATATATATTTATGACAATTAATAAGCGTTTTTATTACTTATGCAACTTGACTGTATCGGTATATTTTCGGTCTTAGTTACTTGAAATTTCAGCAATATATCATCATCAATGTACTGTCCCACTGCTGGGCTCAGGTCTCCTCTCCGATTGAGAGGGATTAGGCTATAGTCCACCAATAATTATTGGCTAAGTATCAAGAGGTAAAACAGAGAGCTGAAGATAGAGAACAGTGGCGATTGCTCCACCAAGAAGAGCTGAGCTCTTAAATTGAAAAAGAAGTATACTACGAAAAAAAATACTGCAAAAATAATAAATCTTACTTGACCTCATCGTTTTTTTTTATGATATTCCACCTCTCCAATACTTGTAATAGTTGCACATATAATATGTCTATTTTGACTAAAACAGTACAGTACTTAATTTTTTATATTTTTCTTGAAAACTTTACGATATTGTTTTATTATGACATTTCTTGTTTGCATTAGTGGCAGTTATTTTGTAAAAAGAATAATGGCGGGTAATCGGTAAACCAAAATCTTCAAACCCCTCTAGTAACATGTCACCATATAGTATCTGTCAATAGATTTCTAGTGGGGCGCACCGCCAATACAAAACTTACTAAAACACATTCATATTTCGGTCTACTTTATGCTTATCTTTGCCATAGCTAGTGAGGAAATCTTATAACATACATATTGGGGTATTTGTAGACAAAATATTTTTTATTTTGATTTGAAATATTTGTGTTTTGTTTGTGTAACTATACTTGACGTATAGCTTATATTATATCTACGGCTGTTATATCTATATATTGAGAAATAATTACAGACAAACTAAACCAATATGTTATAAAACCCTCAAAGATACAATATTCATATAATACTCAACTTAAGAATCACTATCAGTCTAGCTTTTCAAATCCAAGTGCCATAAAAAGCGCGCATTAAAAATCGAAACGAAAAATATGTTACCATAATATTATTATAATCTATTAATTATTTACCATACAAAATTTCGAAAAAAAGTATAATTTATAATACTGAAAAAATACTTGATCAATAAAATTCTTAATTTTTCTTTCTATACTCAACTTAATTTCATAAATCCCGCTAAATTCAAATCCACTCGTAACAGTCTTATAATAAAACAGATTTATCTATACACAAAAGAAAAGTGTACATAAAATTAAAGATGAATAAAAATACATATATCGAACATAATAATCTATCTGAAAAACAGTTTGGATATCTATGATATCTTATAAATTACGGCTTGATGGTATGGTATGAACTATTCAAAATAAAATATTTAGTTAATCCTAAGATTGCTAACGCTAATGTAACAATTACAATTAAGTTGTTACAGCAAATTGCACTTATTTATTATCATTTCTTAAGAATATTTATTAATATAGATTGTTTATTAACGCGTATATTTTATATAATAAAAGAAAGATTTTTATAATGCAATAAGAATCATTTTCATCTGATAAATAATGTTTTACTACCGCTACTTCGCTGTACTTACAAGTTATTTATTGTGTGCCATTCACATTAACATTTTATACGGTCAATAATTTATTTGGGTAATACAACTTTTAAAAATTATATTGCAGTGACCAGCACGGATTTCAGCACCCGGCGAAAGCGTGGACATTGGTTTGCGTATAGTACACATATGGTAGAAGAAATTGATCACTTTATTGTATGTATAAATATGTATGTATGTTGTTAGTCGGTTTCATAATTTGTTAAACATATTCAATTATAAAATGAAAAAATATGTTGAATTGAGATAGATTTTAAAGTTATTTAGAAAAGGAAAAATTGGACCGCGGGCAGGATTCGAACCTGCGTCTTCTGGTTAGGTACACCATACGCTATGACCACTAAGCCACCGCGATACCTACCCGTCATGTCGAATTTTTCCTTCACATACTGAATTTACGTCTTTATGGTGACGTCAGTAACACCTATTGAAATGCAAGTTTTTGCTTTTCAACCGACACAACTTACTTTACAGTTAGTTAAATGTCGAACGATGCCACCTTCAGATAATGACAACAAATCAATCCTGTCAGTAACGTCATACAGCGTGTGCAAGGCGGAAATAATTAAATATACTGACTAAAGTATGATAAATCTATCTTTTTTTTTTGTATATTTTTGGCATTTTCCATGCTAAGATTTTAAAGTTATTTAGAAAAGGAAAAATTGGACCGCGGGCAGGATTCGAACCTGCGTCTTCTGGTTGCCAAAAATATACAAAAAAAAAGATAGTTACAAGGTAAGGTGGCATCGTTCGATATTTATCTAACTGTAAAGTAAGTTGTGTCGGTTGAAAAGCAAAAACTTGCATTTCAATAGGTGTTACTGACGTCACCATAAAGACGTAAATTCAGTATGTGAAGGAAAAATTTAACATGACGGGTAGGTATCGCGGTGGCTTAGTGGTCATAGCGTCTGGTGTACCTAACCAGAAGACGCAGTTTCGAATCCTGCCCGCGGTCCAATTTTTCCTTTTCTAAATAACTTTAAAATCTTAGCATGGAAAATGCCAAAAATATACAAAAAAAAAGATAGATTTATCATACTTTAGTCAGTATATTTAATTATTTCCGCCTTGCACACGCTGTATGACGTTACTGACAGGATTGATTTGTTGTCATTATCTGAATTAATTTAAAAAATCTACATTAGTTGTGTTATGTAATGTGTTGTATGTAATCCTGTGCAACATATTTTTATTTTTTTAAATGAAATAACGGTAGGACATATTATGTGCAAAACATTCATTATAGTAGTATAAATAGATAACTAGATAGCTACATAAAAAATAATGATAAAATTGAAATATAAAGTAGACTCTGACGTCAATAAAACTGCACGGCAGTGCACTCCTTCTCATAATCATTTATTTTTTGTCAAACATAAATGATTATGATTATGAGAACATGATATAGACAGGGGCGTATTTACCCTAGGGCCATCCGGGTCATAGCCCGGGGCGCCAATCCGCCAGGGGCGGCGTAACCGTCAAAAAATATATTTAAATATTTTTTTTCCCAGAATTCTGGGGCGTCGAAACTTATTGGCCCGGTGCGCCAAATTTCAAAATACGCCCCTGGATATAGATAGAAATATGATGAGTAAGCGCGGTATGTTTTGCCTCTAGGGCGTACAAATTATTATAATGTCTGTCTCGTGAGACACGTAAATAGAACTGAGAACTAAACACGACTGGCGTTCATAACGGGTCGAGTGACGATTCAAACATATAAATTAAAACGTGTCGCCCTGGCCTCAACTTCTGCGCAGATAAAGATCAGCGCTCAAGATCCGTGCCGGTTACTGTACTTTTATATAGTCTCATTGATACAAAGAAGTAATGTGGTATTATTTTATACATAAAATTCAAATATGCAATAAAATAGCATAAAAGTAAACTTTAAGTACAAAGCATAAATCCCTTAGCTAGTTGGCCCTAAAATGTATATACACCTTTCACATACATATACACACCCTTATTTTTTTAATACCGTTTTTTGCAATTTTAAGGTTGGTCCCATAGTAAAAGTTGTTTACAATGATGAGTACAATGACCACTTAAAATATTTATAGTAATAAAAAAATAAGGGTGTATAATAAAACAATGTTCAGAAATTTCATAATTAACCCTAAAGATCATTTCGGACTGGCGACGTGACGCGTTGTACATTGTGGACGTCAACATTATTTACAATCAACGATTATAGATTTATCATTTGCAACATAAAGTACAGATCTAAATGAGAATACTAGTTGCGTCCAAGACCTGGGTAAAACATCTGAAATTGTCGTCGACGCCAGCCGCGGCGCGCCACCAGCCTATGTTGACTCTACCGTCACAACATAGCCCGCATGTTGTGCACTAACAACAGTATCAGCTACTCACTGGAATAAACTCTGCACTTTTAGTTTGGGCAAGTACTGTGGTTGAGATGATTTTGTGATTTTTACCTGCAACGAAAATATAACTTGTTATTACTATTATTATTTGATACGAATCTTAAATCAATAAAAACGACGGTAAGCAATTACCTCATGAAACTCTTCTTTAATCTCTAATGGATCTTTCATCATCTGAAAGTAAATTGAACATAAATTTCAATTATAATGCCTCGCATATGGGTAAAACAGTGTTTTCGAAAATAAGTATGACTAGGTTACAAAGTAAATGCAGGGAAGCATATTATGTTCATTTTCCTCACAGGACGCCAAATGTAAACTAGACTTGAGTGAGTTAAACTTTTTAAATTACTTTGTAATAATCTTCATAATACAAAACATAACATAATACCAAACTAGTATTAATTTCCCGAAGGATTAGGCAGAGGTCTACCAATATTTTTTACACACAGTTTGCATGTTTAGGTCCCATGTAATAGAGGGCGAGCCTATTGCCATTATCATTAACCTTAAATTTTTTATATGATTTTTAACCAGGCAAAAATCCAGACCCCGACTTGCTTCTGAGAATTTCATAGAAAAACGGGTCTCATAGACGGGCGGCCGCGGCGCGGCGGGTGCTGGCGGTGGCTCAGCACTCGCAGCTGATGCTCAACAGATGCGAGTGTGTTACCTTAGGCGGGCGGCCGCGGCGCGGCGGGTGTTGGCGGTGGCTCAGCACTCGCAGCTGATGCTCAACAGATGCGAGTGTGTTACCTTAGGCGGGCGGCCGCGGCGCGGCGGGTGTTGGCGGTGGCTCAGCACTCGCAGCTGATGCTCAACAGATGCGAGTGTGTTACCTTAGGCGGGCGGCCGCGGCGCGGCGGGTGTTGGCGGTGGCTCAGCACTCGCAGCTGATGCTCAACAGATGCGAGTGTGTTACCTTAGGCGGGCGGCCGCGGCGCGGCGGGTGTTGGCGGTGGCTCAGCACTCGCAGCTGATGCTCAACAGATGCGAGTGTGTTACCTTAGGCGGGCGGCCGCGGCGCGGCGGGTGCTGGCGGTGGCTCAGCACTCGCAGCTGATGCTCAACAGATGCGAGTGTGTTACCTTAGGCGGGCGGCCGCGGCGCGGCGGGTGCTGGCGGTGGCTCAGCACTCGCAGCTGATGCTCAACAGATGCGAGTGTGTTACCTTAGGCGGGCGGCCGCGGCGCGGCGGGTGCTGGCGGTGGCTCAGCACTCGCAGCTGATGCTCAACAGATGCGAGTGTGTTACCTTAGGCGGGCGGCCGCGGCGCGGCGGGTGCTGGCGGTGGCTCAGCACTCGCAGCTGATGCTCAACAGATGCGAGTGTGTTACCTTAGGCGGGCGGCCGCGGCGCGGCGGGTGCTGGCGGTGGCTCAGCACTCGCAGCTGATGCTCTCTCAGCAGATGTTCCGTGTGTTCCCCGGCAGACGACAACCGCTTACCGCAAGACGAGAATACGCATATGTACTCCCTTTCTGTTGTAGATTTAAAAAATATAGACTTAGTATTTTTGTAACTGTTTAAAATATAAGAAACTAGTTTTCCGCCCGCGGCTTCGCCCGCGTCGAGTTCGGTTATATCGCGTTTCCAAGAGAACTCTTCAAAAGTCCGAGATAAAAACTATCTTATGTTCTTTCTCAAGGTCAACTCTATCTCTATACCAAATTTCATTAAAATCAGTTCAGTGATTTAGACGTGAAAGCGTAACAGACAGACAGACAGAGTTACTTTCGCATTTATAATATTAGTAGGGATTAGTTATCTGTTCGGCAGGACTAAGGCGGATTATTCAGTCAGAATAGTATCGAAATAATATTTTTTTTAACAACAATCTAATAGCAACTACTGACATATCGATTTAACTTTTAGCTTTAACTTGATTGAAGCAAGGAAGCAATACAGATATTCGTCGTCAGTTTCTCGTAGTTTTAAAGAAACAACAATACATAACGATATAAAAAAAAATCGTTAACTTCTCGAAAGGACAAAACAGTTTAATTACCTAGGATTATCTGTGTCCTAGAATTTAGTTTCTTCCAAACGGACATAATAAGTGTTTTTATAATTTCAGTAACTACTTATAGATTTTTCTTTTACAGCTGCACTTGTTAATTTAACATTTTGCTGTTGTGGAGGAAGGCATGTTGTGCTCTTTCAAGTTTTATAGTGTATCTTTCCAGCTGCACCCCAGGCAATGCAGTAATTTAGAGTAGATTGTCAAAGTGCAAAGTGCACCACTTTTTAAGGAATTTCATTAGACTTTTTCTTTCATTACCTTAACTAACATAAGCATTCTAGTCCTAGTGTTGAGATATCCATGTCAGTTAGCTATGCAAGCATTCTGTTTATGCTACAACATGGAATATGCATGATTTTTTTATATATTCATTCGATTAATTACATCACTATATGTAAAAAATACGATTATAAATATATATAAGTAATGTATAGATAAATATAAGTAATGGTAAAAAAAAGATTCACCACCAAAAAAGTAATATAAAGTAAAAAACTATATTAAAAATAGCCAATCGAACCGGACACTATAAACGCCCGCCATTTTGGCGCGCTTAGTGTGACGTTATAGTCTATCACAAATACTCCTAGAATAAAATAAAAAATAAATAACACACCCACACTCCTACTCCTATAAACACTCCTACAACAGTTTGTTGTAGGCAAACACTACGAAATCAGTGATATTGACATTTGGTGTCTTAGACTTTTACGTCATAATCGCTTTGACAAATGGCGTCGCGTTTCGAATATTTGAAATTTCTTCGTCAATTTCGCACTTTTTAAAAAATAAATTTCGATGTAGGCACAATTCTGAAATAATAGTTTCTAAAAAAAATATTTAATTTTTTGAATCACATGCATATTATTCTTCAATTGTACAACTGTACTGGAGTAGCGTTTCGTGCAGGGTGGTTATAGCGAGGTGGGTGTATTGATTGGTTGATAAATATAGTGATAGATGCAAATAGCTTTCGGAAACTTACTATCATCGTCATGTTGTGCAGATAGCGGGGCGGCGGCGGCGTGCTGTGCGGCGTGACGCTGCAGCAGCCGCTCGTTGGGGAAGCTGCGCCCGCACAACGTGCACGACTGACGCTGCGGAGGACTGCGCACCGGACTCTTGAGCTCTGCATGCACTTCCCGCCTGTGAATTACACTTTAGATATTATCTTTAAAACCAAGCAAGTACTTCAGCTAGTCTACGTTTAAATTCAATGAGGCTATTAGATTCTCTAATTTCTTAGGATTTTCATTGTACTGTTTGGGTTTTGCATGATACACTTTTACATTTAAATTACAAATAACGTAGATATTTAGAAAAAAATAACTGTGTTATTTGTATTCTACCTTCCAAGTATGATTGTATCAAGTCAATCGCATTGTCTCTCGTCTCGACACTATAATCATGCAGTTTTCATTTAAATAGTTTGTGGTCCACGTCCACCTAAGGAAAAGCCTCGGTCCGGATCACTTTTTACCCGACTGACTGTGCGACGTACAGAAGAGTAGTGTTTTTCAGCTATGTACGATGTTTTTTCCACTGTGGCACTCTAGAGACCAAACGTGCCCATTTTGATCATGATGCTTACGTCAATCGATTGGCCTTAATCTTGCGAATGTCACTGAAGACATAAATCAAAATTCAATATGGCGACCACCAGACGCCATGTGAAAAAGAACTATGTATTTCTCTTATCTTTTTTCATTTCGAATGACTATTTCAGTTTGTTGGCAACCATTCTTACTAAAATTTTCACTATAAATAAAGCTGTGATAAAGTTCTTATATAATCTGTGAATTACCTATAATCCATCCATATCTATCATCCATAACTAAAAAGTGTCAAATAAAAAAGTAATTTAAAAATATCAAAAAACCCAACTGCCTAAAAAGTGAACTTAAAATAAAAACTGAAAAGAAAAAAACAAGTCCAAAAAAACTAGTCTAGAACTATGTTAATTAATGGATACACACATAAAACGAATAATAAATTCTAATGCGGACCCATTATTGGGAAAAATTGATTCGGTCTAGAATTTTTAATGGGTCCCGACTATAGATGCAAAAAGCCTGCCAAAATAATGTGAATATCCTGAAAACATTGACAATTCAGGACTATCCCTACCTGCCCCTCCCCTCGTTACGTTGCGATTTTTAAACTTAATTTTTAAAGTAACACCTAGTCAAGGTACGGCCCACGTGGTTGAAGTTTTAAACCGTTTTAAACAAATTTCAAACCACATTAGTATGGGAATTAAGCCACAGATTTTGGTTTAAAACGGTTTATTCACAACAGTAATCCGCTATCCGCCGTGTTAAGTCGCTATGTTCCGCAATAGTGGATTTAGTTTTACAATGTCCTGTGTGCACTTTCTAATGCATTTTAAGGCATATTACCACTGAAGAGACAGGGCTATTTTATTTATACACATACCATCACGCTTGTATACTCCGAAGGATTTTGCAGATGCAAATCTAAACTCCGCCCTATTACCGATAATTTCATCTGAAAACCCAATAACACTCCTCGACTTTGAACGAACCGAACGCAATAACTCTAGCGTAGCAGTCGCGCGGCAGGCAATTTTAAAACCTGGGTTTTTCTTAAGAGTTCTTTTGTAATACGAAGGTAAGTTTTTACCTGTGCATGTACATATGGTTGCGCTGTTGGAACTGTTCGCCGCACACGGTGCAGTCGTAGGTGGACTCTACGGGGCGGCCGTTCAGGTGACGCTTACGATGTTGATTCAAATTCGTTACCTGTGGACATAATATAAAATATAATATATTAAATATATAATATATTTAAATTATATTTAGCATTACATATTATTTAATTCCTTACATATTTTTTTATAAGACGTCACGTTACTAATAAAAATAAAAGTAGTGACAAATTAAAAATTTTCACCACATATCCGCAAAGATTATTTATTTGAATAGGCTCCTGGCAGACGTTTCAAGGTGGTGTGTTTGAATAAATTTTGTTATTAAAAAGGCTCCCACGACTACGTACTAAATTCGCGAGAAATCTAAATAATCAATGCCGTCAGGATTGCGTTTCAATTTCTAACCAAATTTAACTCAAAGAATATATATATTTTAAATATGTTGTAACCCGCAGTGTTAGCGTGGTGGACTATAAGCCTAACACTTCTCACCCGTACCGGTGCTCCGAAAATTATGATGTTTGAAAAATAAATGTACCAGTGGCAAAAAGTGAGCCAGACCTGCAATAATAGTGCACAAGTGCCCTGGAAAATGTTATATCATTTACTTTATACGTACCTGCGCGTACGCCTTGTTGCATCCTGGTTCTGGACACACGAACGGCCGCTCACCAGTGTGGAGGCGAACATGATTGTTTAGATTGGTCACCTGGCATAAAATTACTTTTAAGAAAAACAAAAACCGTTTCTCAAAGCTTTTATTTGACCGTGATAAAAAATCCAGTAAACAAAAACATTAATTTCAGAGGAATGTGTAACCTCTATGCTCAACTAACACGTAGGTCGCGACATGATGGTTCAAACTGCGTTGCAAAATAGAGTACAAATGGACCGGTGAAGACAAGTGTAAACTGAGCCCGATACCAAGCCACGGTTTTTAATTATTTTATACTATTAGTGTACTCGCACAAGCGAGCTGAGCGTAAATATAATCTAGCCAAAAAAAACAGATGAGACAAAAACTTTTTGGAAGTTCGTTACAACATAGGTACCTAGAAATCTGTGACTAATTACTGTAGGTATTAATAAATTGATAAAATAATTAATTTGATAGACAGGTATTAGTAATAAATTTTTTCGCAGTTTGCTACGTGTAAACCCTTATCTTGTGACTGGTACAAAAGGGTAACTAAATAACTTAAATAATATATACACTAAATTACATACATAATAATATTTAAATATATATACTAAAATATCTAATATCAAAAATATTTCAAATTCAAATACCTGTGTAAAAGCCTTTCCACATTCTAAGCATTTGAATGGCCGTTCATTAGTGTGGATGCGTAGATGAGCCCTCAAATTGTTAGACTGGGAGAAAGCTGTAAAAGTTATAAACTAAGCTGCTTTATCTGATCGTAAATGTCTTACTTTCTAGGTTGCTTGTCTTAAGACCTGGTCAAATCATCATCAGAATGAGTGGGGCATGATTAAATTGTATCTAAGTATTTTTATTCATATTAATAATAATAATATGAATTCCATCTCTGAATTCAGGAGAAGCATTCTGACTGTATGAGGCCGACCTTACAATACACCACAAAATTTTGCAGTTATTAAGCTAAGGAAAAATTCGACCGCGGGCAGGATTCGAATCTGCGTCTTCTGGTTAGGTACACGAGACGCTATGACCACTAAGCCACCGCGATACCTCCCCGTCATGTCGAATTTTGCCTTCGCTTTCTGAATTTACGTCTTTATGGTGACGTCAGTGACACCTATTGAAAAGCAAGTATTTTGCTCCACAACCGACACGAGTTACTTTACAGTTAGTTCAATGTGGAACGATGCCACCTTACCTACTAACTATCTTTTTGTATTTTTTGGCACTTTCCATGCTAAGATTTTGCAGTTAAAGCAAAATATAAATAAATTTTTCCTTCCTCCAAAGACACCACTATATCTTAAATTCTTCAATCAATGACCATTTTTGGATACCTGACTGCGTGATGGGTTCATCTTAGGCCTAAGTACCTAAGAAAGAAGGCTATTCGAGGATTCTTCAAGTTAAAAATTGCCCAACAAACGGCGTTCGCATGTGGCATCCGTACAGTAACCGGCGCGGATCTTGAGCGCGAACCATCGTCTGCGTAGAAGTGAATTATTGTGTCTCTTTGACACTATGACGTGTGGTGCGAGGGCGGGGCGACACATTTCGATTAACTGATTGGATCATCACGCAACGCGATATGACCGCCAGTCGTGATTGGTTCTCAGTTCTTCATATGCAAAACCAATCCCTACTCTTTCGCCGACCGCTCAAGATCCGAGTCGGTCTCCATACCCATGTTAACACGGAGGGCCAGGAGGACCTCCGTGTTAAACCAGAGTAGGTTTGGCAAATCCGAATTTGCCAAACCTACTTTGGTTTGGCGAATTCGGCGACCGTTTAGGAAGAGCCTGCTAGACAAATAATAATTGTATCGATCCCCGAGAGGGTTATTATTTATTAAATTAATAATAAGATACATACCAGGATATATTTAATTATTTTCTGGTGGTGCATATTTTCTGTATTATTTATTATGTTAGTGAAAGACAGTAATAAATTTATTTAACCGGAATCAGCTATACAAATTCAAAACTAAAATCGTAAGTTCAGTGTCGCTCTTTCGTTACATTCTAGTTTAAAATATATTAGAGTTTTTAAACGAAACTTCGATTAGAATACAATTTCAGGGCATGAAATTGTTATTATAATATAATTATTTATCTACCTTATACCAGTATCTTCCAACAAGATCACAATAGACCGACTGTGGTTGCAGTACTACAGCCGTATTAAAAAAAAATGTGTATATCTTCCAATAAGTCTGGTAACAAGTTGTCTGAAAGGGTACAGACGTTGGAAACATTATAAAGATTTTCTTTGCCAGATTGTCCTATGACACTTAGACAGAGTGAAGTGTGCTCGTAATATTTAAATGTCTTTGGTGGGTACTATTAAACAAAACATGGCTGAATAGGAAGTTTACCTTTATTGCAGTAAGTGCAGACGAAGCGTCGCTCTGCACGATGGTTGCGCAAGTGGTTCTGTAACTGCATGTTCTTCTGAAAAGACTTGTGGCAGATGCCACAATATAATGATGTTTCAATTTCCTCCTGCAAGTTCCAAAACCAAAATGTATGCTAAAAACTAGTTTTGATAGCTGTTTGATGACCCAATAGTGTGATTTGGTTAGGCAAAATAATACCAAAAAGTAAAAGCTTCTTTGAAGTAGAAAACCATTTAGCTCAAGCTGTAGTACACCTATATGTATAGGTTTGTATCCGCCCATACATAACATATTCTCAAAAAACATCTCTGCATAATTATGTTTTCTTTCTTTCTTTATATTAATTTATTTTACAAAAAAAGCAGTGATAGCCTAGTGCTCAAGTTTGTGAGTTTGTGTATGTTTGTTACTCTTTCAGGCTAAAACTACTGAACGGATTTTGATGAAACTTTACAGTATTATTATTTATACATCAGAATAACATATAGGCTTATTAAAAGTAACTTTTCCACGTGGACCAAGTCGCGGACAGATGCTAGTTACTAATAAAGCTATATAAAATGAATGTGATAACATCAATTTGAAAACAAACACCTCTTCACTATTGCTGGAAGTCTGTGGGACTGTTTGATCAGGGCCATTCTCCCCAATAGTCACTTCAGGCACTAGTGGTTGGCACTTGAAGCAGGCATATATACCATCCTTTCCCGTCTCAAAAAGTTGCTGTAATACACAAAAAAAACACATTACACTCATTTTTTTAATATAGGTTTACCACATTTTTAGCAAAATAAGAATAAATAACATTGCTGCAGTTGTCTTTTCTATTCTCCTAGGTGTGTATGTGGAGTATCTCAGTAAAACCCAATGTTATTATTATCCAGAGATGCTTGTGGTACAAAGCATAATATGCCAAGGTTCACTATTATTCATGTACCTATGTAAAAAAAGAACCACTGTTGTTTTTTACACTGCACTGAACCAGACGGAAAAAAAAACAGACAGACCGACAAAAAATAAAAAAAAATAAGCGGGCAGGTTTCGAATGTCAAGTTTTTTTTTATTTCTGCGTTGGGTTCTACATATTTCTAACAAAATTAAAATTGTCTAATGCATGTCACTAGCAAAAGACATACACTCGAATGACCAAGGGCGTTATTTCTAATACAATCTCAAAGAAAACAAAAAAGTAAAATGTTATATTTTGAGACGATGCTTAAAATAAGTAAACAGGTACTCACAACAGCAGGTTTTAGACATATTCCACATTTGTCCATTGTGGACGAACACAATATTATCAAACAAACAGAAATAGCACATCAAAAACGCTGATATTTATTTTTTAAAGTGGCTCTCAGTTATAGTGGCCCTACACACTCACTGGGACAGACAGAAAATCACAGGACGAGAACGGGGGCGGGCGGGAAACACCCTCAGCGCGGGGAGTGTTGTAAGACAGTGTTGGATATTGAATTGTTGGCCTGACCTAGTCTATCGATAATATTGTGAAAATATTGTGTTATTGCTATCGTAATTTATCGTTAAAGCTCGAAATAAAAAAATGATCCTCAAAAACAATAAAACCATCGAATCGATTGAATCAGTTTTATTGAATTCGATAATGTTACCGAAAGTACCGATGAATGTAAAAATTAAAACTCAATCTTCATAGAACCATGGAGCGCAGTATGATGGGAGTCAAATTAGCAGACCGCATCAAAAATAGCATGCGCTTCAAAACCCAGATCGCTGACATAGGCCAAAAAGCTGCTAGCTTAAAGTGGAACTGGGCTGGACATGTCTGTCGTATGTCAAATGAGCTGTGGGCTAAAAGAAGTACCGAATGGGTCCCACAAAACGGCAGACGACAACGCGGCAGGCCTAGACGAAGATGGCGGAATGAGCTTGACTTTTTCGGGAAGGATTGGCCCAAAATAGCTTTGAACCATGAGGAATCGAAGGAGGGTAGGGAGGCCTTTGCCCTGTAGTGGGACGACAACGGCTAAATAATAATAATAATCTTTATAGTGATATTTTAAAAATGAGCAACACTATTGTTAGGCCGTCTCTAGACATTTCATCTTTGTAATATTTAGAAACCATATTCATTGTCAAAGAAGCCGCATGAGCAATTCGACTGTTTCTGATCCTTTGTCATGCACCGCCTACCTACTCTATCTCGTGTCTCCAATAAAATGGAATATGAATGAAACCTACCATAGGCTAACGATTAAGTATCAGCTGATATTGTGCAGGTTCTTAGGCTCACGCTCAGATCTGCGACTGTACTCCACATGTCAACCTCTAACACTGATATTCCACGTCACGCTCTCGTGGTCCTTCGGCCACCATCAGCGCAATGTATCTTGTGCTCATTCATGGACACTACCTGTCACATACACATGGGGAGTCATTGAAAAATAAATAAAAAAGTCTAATACCAATTTATTTTTCAAGATTTCATCGGTGGGTGGAGTATTGTCAATTTATTATTTCCTTTCTAGTATATCTTTCACGCCGCGCCGCTATGTTGGCGAAACGTTATAAACTCACTCACATTACTGTAAGAACCTTGTGTTATGTTTTAGGCAAATAAAAATTATTATTTCATCATTATACTTTTTTATTTTTGAATATTCAAAAAAGGTATAAACACATTCAACAATACGAAAATAGTAGGAGTAGAAGTTTATAATTATTCAACCCTCAACAACCATAAATTATGGCGGTCTGCTTCTAAAGATTACCCTTTTGTACACATAACATTATTCATTCAGAGAAGATCCCTAGTAAATGTTCACATTGATGGGTACATTCATCACCTTTTAGCATAATATTATCTTCATCGTATTTTCATCTATAAGTACTATTTACAAGCTTAAGAAAATCCATGAATTTAAATATTATTTGGACACGCTAGTAGAGAGAAACTCCTTTTCGATGCCTCTCGCTCTGCTCATTCGTCTAATGACTTATTTATATTTATCAGCAATCCTGTTATGGTAGTTTATCCATGGTTTCACTTAAGACTTCTTTCGATTTTTCGATCATAGATACAGTCATAATCGTTCATAATACAGTCTCTTTTGTTTGTTAAACAGCTTCATTCATTCTGTTACGAATTAATTTTCCACTTTTCACAAAAAATTAACGGGTTACTTGTTCATTCGTATTGCAATTTGCGTTTTTTATTTATGTTTTTTGTTATCAATCAAATTGAAATTGCGGCATCTGTGTAATTAATAACAATTTATAGTGAAATTTATCCATGTGAAGTAGTTTATAGTTAATTTTAGGTGCTAAAATAATTGTGAAAGATGGCTGAGAAGATCGTCATATCTAGTGGTACTAACCAGCCTATTGTGAAGATAGGTCACTACACGCTGGGGGCAACGCTTGGGGTTGGCACTTTCGGCAAAGTAAAGATAGGGGAACACCAGCTGACGAAACACAAGGTTGCTGTTAAGATTCTGAACAGGCAAAAGATCAAGAGCCTTGATGTTGTGGGGAAGATAAGACGTGAAATACAAAATCTGAAGCTATTCAGACATCCTCACATTATTAAACTCTATCAGGTAACATGTTCTATAGTGTGTTTTGACCTTGAAAAAAGTCATTTAGTGTACTTCTATCTAGAAATACGAACAGTATATTTACAGTACTTCTTTTGCTTACAATGATCCACCAGATTAAAGATATTAATGTTTCTATCCACATAAGTAATTTTGCCTAACATTTCCAGGTGATATCTACTCCAACAGACATATTCATGATAATGGAATATGTGTCTGGTGGTGAACTGTTTGACTACATAGTAAAAAGAGGCAAACTTCAAGAACATGAAGCTAGAAGATTCTTCCAACAAATCATATCTGGTGTGGACTACTGCCATAGGCATATGATAGTACACAGGGATCTGAAGCCTGAGAACCTCCTTCTAGACCACAACATGCATGTTAAGATAGCTGATTTTGGACTATCCAACATGATGATGGATGGAGAATTTTTAAGGACATCATGTGGATCACCAAATTATGCTGCACCTGAGGTAAGATATAGTTTAACTATCATTATTTTATAATTGTTTATTAAATAATGGGTACAACATAGGTTATATTTATGACAATAATTTAAACACCGCTCATTGCTCTAAACACTTTGTTGATTTCGAAGTTGAGCAGTGTTATTCTGTTTCTATTTTTTAAAAAATTGTATTGAGTTAACCCATGAAGTAGAAAAATTACAGACTAGAAAAACCTTTTTCCTCTGGCATGGGCCTAATGTGATTTAATTAATAGCAATAAACTATTGATTGAAAAGCAGTGATAGCCTAGTGAAATGACCATTGGTCTCCCAATTAATTATCTCTTGGAAACAATGAAGGAAAACATTGTGAGGAAACCTTAACTGAGAGATTTTTTTGACTGTAAAGTCTGTTAACTCACATAAGGCCAGATTGGTGATTGATTTCCCTCATTTTGAGAAGAGCCCTGTGCAACAGCAGTAGGAGAGTATATGTGTTGATGATGATAAATGTTAGGTCACATTCCTCAAAACTGTACCATTATGTCCATATGAGGACCATTCTCAACACAAGTTACGTGTTAATAAAATCTGTTATTTAAAAAGCTACATTAGACTGCAGCCTAACTTTTAACTGTAGGACAGTATATGGGTTGATGAAGTGAAAATTAATAGAATTGATACAATGATTCTCCTTAAACAGGTTATATCAGGCAAATTGTATGCAGGCCCTGAAGTGGATGTGTGGTCATGCGGCGTGATACTGTATGCACTACTTTGTGGTACATTACCCTTTGATGATGAACATGTTCCAACACTATTTAGAAAGATTAAATCTGGCATATTTCCTATACCTGAATACCTTAACAAGAGTGTAGTGAGCCTGTTATGCATGATGCTGCAAGTTGATCCTATGAAAAGAGCCACCATTGAGGATGTGAAGAAACATGAGTGGTTCCAGAAAGACCTGCCAGGATATCTGTTTCCATCTCCTGTTGAGCAGGTAATTACAGTATGTAAACCTCATCCTTTTTTTTAATATAACATAAGTAGTATTAGTTTGACTACAGTCATTGACACACTATTATTTCCCCAAAAACCTTGATGGTACAGAGGCCAGCACATGCCATTGCATGGCCAAGCTACCCCAATCTGCCAATTTCTTTGGTTGATTTTCAACTTTAATACATTGTATTAAGGTTCATATTATTCAATTGGGAAAATGTGACAGTATTGGATTGCTTGACCTGCTGGCGTCTACATAATTAAAGCAATAATTAAATGCCATTTTTGTCTTCATGGAGGATGTATATTGAATATTATTGTTTGATTGAGTAGGTACATTCGGAAAGCGAACACCAATTTCGTAATAAAAATATAAACTTTCTTACCACCACTGACAAACTGCATGAGAGAGCCTGTCACAATAAATATGAAAATAAGTATTTACCTAGGAAACTTCCAATTTCTGTCACTAACATAAAAACCGGCCAAGTACGAGTCGGACTCGCGCACCGAGGGTTCCATACAAACCTGTAGGTTGCAATAGCTTAAAGGTAATAAAGACCTGAGTATTTGTTATGAATTTCAATTTAATACCTCTAGTCTCTACGCGTTCATAAGAAAGGGGTACATATAGTAAAATTATTAAAAATATTTTTAATATATTATGATGTATCTAAAAATTTACGGTTTTCTCAATTTTCCCTGTGCTATAAGACATTGCTTTATACCAAATTTCAAGGTTTTGATTCCCTTGCCAGTTTCGAAAATTTGCGGCATTAACGGCTGTATCTTTTGATTGCATTGGCTTAGAAGTTTGATTTTTTCACAGCTCCAAGGGACAGTAGACCCGAGTATTTGATATAAATTTTAGCTTGATACCTCCACGCATTCCTGAGAAAAAGGGTCTTGACAGACGGACGGACGGCCGGACAACAAAGTGATCCTATATGGGTTCAGTTTTTTCCTTTTGAAGTACGGAACCGTAAAAAGGATGTGACTTGACCAGATCATCCATAAAAAGTAGTTTTATTTCAATGACTGATATTCACGAGTGTCAGAAATCAATTTAAAGACGTTTTCAATGTAATCGACGCAAGTGTGCTCATTGAATTTGTGTTGACAGTACGACCGCGACTGTATGGGACTGAAACAAAATGTTATAATTTATTACTTAGGTACCACTATCTTTGTTTCATTTTCCATGTCTAGATTATAAAGCAATTTTAGCAAAGGAAAAATTCGACTGTGGGCAGGATTCCAACCTGCGTCTTCTGATTAGATACACCAAACGCTATGACCACTAAGCCACCGCGAATTCTGTATTTACGTCTTAATGGTAATACTGTATGGTATATCTTAACAGTGACAGATTATAAGTATCCATTCATGTAATAATTTGTCATTAAAATAGATAATTTTGAGTAAAATGTAGTGCATTTTTCATGATTTAGTACTCGGTCTCGGTGTTATAGATAGCATAGCGATAGCGACCACAATAGACCGACTGCGGTCACAGTGATACTACAGCGGCCTTATAATAATAAAAAAAATAGCAGAGCAGCCAAATATTTGTGGCATCTCTAATTGAAATCAAAGAATACCTAGATTTGAATTGATAACCAGGTTTTGTAATGTATTGTCCAACTGTGATATTATTGAATACACTTCTGCTTTGCAGGATAGCAGCGTAATAGATACAGAGGCGATATCGGAAGTTTGCGACAAGTTTGGAGTTAAAGAGCACGAAGTACACAACGCCTTATTAAGTGGTGACCCACACGATCAGTTAGCAATTGCGTATCATCTCATCATAGACAACAAAAGAATTGCTGATGAAGCCGCCAAAGCGGAGATTAAAGACTTCTATGTAGCTAGTAAGTCATATTACCTGACTCCACATGGTGATCCCAAATGATATTTAATCAACATCAATCGATAAAAGGCGCGCGCTCATTCCAATTTTATTGAAAAAAAAAAAACGCCTAATCGTGGCCTCAAGGTCCAGGGTCAGATTCTCTTGATAAATTCAGTAGTTATGATTTGATGGGTGGTCAAACACACAGACAAAAAGATGGACAGATAAACCGACATACTTATATATTCTCAGATTTTTTTTTGACGCAAAACTTACTGTATTGATGTCGATATGCAAAAAAAAACCCTATTTATCGTAAATAAATGATACTTCTAATACCGCCTTATTCTTAATTACCTTAAAATTCTTCCATTATTAATTACCTTAAAAAATTAAGGTGCTATTCATCGTCACTGTCCTATTCATACATTTTATCGACTTGAATGACCATAAATTTATGAAACACAAGAAATAACTATCACTTTACAGATTTGAACATCAGCATTCAAATCTGTAAAGTGATAGTTATCTCTTAACTAACTTTATCATTTCATGAAATTTGTCTCCAAAGCAGGTCACTCTCCTCCCGCCGCGACAGAGACGGCGCGGCCGCACCCTGAACGTATCGCGCCTCACCCACACCCGCAACAGGACAAGGCGAGAGGAACTCCTGTTAAAAGGTAACACTATACTTGTTAGACCTACGCTTATGAGTGTGTCACCCTATTGTATAGTCTTACATCCAACTCTCGTGCTGTTTTAATTATTTTTTCTGCAGATTACTGTTAGGACTTAAAAATCCTAATTAATCTTACGAATTATCTTACTATTGATTTAATGACTGAATATTTAATTGCAGGGCCAAGTGGCACTTAGGGATCAGGTCTCAAAGCAAACCCAACGACATAATGCTAGAAGTATTTCGCGCTATGAAAGCTCTTGACTACGAATGGAAAGTTATCAATCCGTATCACGTAAGGTGAGTGATTTTGAGTTAGCTAATTTACATGCGACTATTTGTAATTGGAAACGTCAAAGTCGTCAAACGTAATTAATATAAGTACACTAACTGTTATGTGGTATGCTCTTTTATTTAGGGTACGTACACTTAACAAGATGACAGAAAAGTATGTCAAGATGTCTCTGCAATTGTATCAAGTGGACTACAAGTCATACCTACTGGATTTCAAGTCTTTATCTGGAGAAAAAGAGGATACTGAAGAAGAGGCAGCGTCACCCCTGGTAAACGTCGCCCCTCCCCCGCCGCCTGCGTCCCCGACCGGCCCTCAAGGTCATCACACCATGGAGTTCTTTGAAATGTGCGCTGCACTGATTATCCAACTTGCACGGTAATCACTGCTAGCATCGTAACCATACGATTGCTGGACCAGAGATTGTTGCGACTTGAAAATATAAAACAAAAATGTTACGGCTGACTTCCTTACAACTCTGTTTTTAGCTGCTTAGTCTAATAGATTGTGCTTTTGATTAGATTGAAACTATACGATTGTATAGTCGTATATTGTATGGGTAGACAAGTTGGACGTCCAATGCTATAATAGATAGGCATGGAGTGTATGCATGGCGCGAACTTTTTCGAGAATGATCAAAATATCGGATCTGACTATCTTATGAAAAATCTGATTAACTAACGGCACACTAAGTGCTTCCTACAATACGCATAAGCAATCTATATGTTCGCTATTTGAACTGAGCTGCATCCACACCATGACATCGAGGCAACTTCTGTCACACTGCGCATAGCATTAGCAGCTTTGACATTCAGCAAAAACAAAAAATAAGGAGTGGTTCTCACCAATGGTACAGTCAGCCGACGACCACTCAGCAGACTAACCGTAACGCGTAAGCCTAGTAGCCCGATTCACGTAATTAAAACCGTAGCGATGTCGCAGCGACTTAATCGTTGAAACAGTTTTCCTATTCACATCCGTCAATCGGAGCTAAAAGAGGTCGTCCTATTGAAAAACATTGAACTGTGTGATACAACGATTCTGTTGTTCTGTGTAATTTGAAAACGATTCGATCACGGATGTGAATAGGAAAACTGTTTCAACGATTAAGTCGCCGCGACATGGCTACGGTTTTAATTACGTGAATCGGGCGACAGTAAACCGTAATAGCGCGTTATCAATTCAGTATTAACCAAAAGAAGTTGAATATGGATAGAAAATCATAAAATTGCGTAGCGCCCGCTTCATTTTCTGCGGCTGACAATACGTTTGGTGTAAACTGTCACCAAGCATGTACATAATTAAGTATAAGAATTTCAATAAGCAATATTTTGATACACTTGAATATTTTGAATTTAGCTAAATATTATTAATTAATCACTAGTCTCAACTGCTTCAAACAAGGCTAGTGATCAATATATTGAAAACTTATAAAATGGAGTTCACGGGAACCTAAATAAACGTTACTATGTAGGAAAATATAAAATTTTGAAGTAAGTATATGCTGTACAATGATGGTAACCTTCCATTGATATTGTAACTCCAAAGTTTGGGAGCACTGTGATACATTTTAGTGCGAATCTTAAAGTTCCGGTCACACCAAGACAACATTGTGTGGACATCGCGATACGTTCACGTCGCCGTGCTATCTCATTGTTGATCTTAAATCACTTGGTTATGTTTAGTGTTTTCAACATTATTAGGCACTCATAGAAGTTTTGTACAGTACTTTTAGTAGTCACCTTTATTGATAGCTTATAAATTGAGACACGACGTATGAGCAACACGTAGCGCTGGTTTGATCGGAATGTCATTCATGTGATTTAACCAAAGATAACGAATGTTAATTTAAGCAAAACTATAGTGCCTTTTGTATTTATGACAAGCATAACATAGCTGTTAGTTAGTTTTCCATAGCTTAAATCTGAACATTCACATGAAAATTTAAGGTACCTTATAAATGGAGTTGATGTTATTTACGAGATGTGAGGGAAGTAGAATAGCTAAGGCTAATTAATCCTTATTTTCATAGATTATATGTATGCAACGGAGTATTATTATATAAAATGTTAATGTTATTTATTTATATTGTACAGCTTAGAATATATGTATAGTTTTGTGCAATCCTAAATTTTACTTCCTTATTTTTTTGAAGTTACTTATTAAAATCTCTAAGAGATATTAAATTAGTGGTAGTTTTATTCTGTTCGAATAAATCTACTGTTTCCCTTGATCACGCTATATAACTTGAGAAAGACTTTTTTAAGTTTTCAAATACTTTGTAGAAGGCTCTTACGGAAAGAAAAATTAAGAAAATTGTGCAGGAAATTGGAAGATTTCAGAAAACTTATCGACCAATTTTATCCAGGTAAAGTCCACACAGACGAAGTCGCCGGCAGAAGCTAGTAATATATATAATATATTATAATAAAAAAACTCAGTTCGCAGTTGTCCCCTTTCTCTCACAATGAAAGCCCCCCAAAGGTTTGGCTTGAACCTGACGTCGTTACGTCCTTGCGTCAGTTCAATATTACATCGGTACGAAGGCGGCGCAGAGGGCGGGCGGTACGGTAGGATGAAGTTATAGGTTTACCTATAAGCTTCTTGGTCGGTTGCCTCAATATGGTTCCTTTTTAATTTAATTGGTATTGGACCTTGACAGTCCGGAGATACACCACGTAACTCCTCAAAATCAAATAGAAAATGTGAAATAGTTAAGGTAAGTATTATTAGGTTCAGGAAACAAGGTAGGTACATATCTATGGTAAAGGACTTGCTGGAATTGTCTAAGCCCAAGTTTAGTCAGGGCATGATTCTAACCTGCGTCTTCTGGTTAGATATACCAGACGCTACGACCACTAAGCCACCGCGAGTCCCATCGATAATCGAGACTTCATACCAATTAAAGTGTCAATAAGCGAATCATAATTTATTTACAGAAATAAATATCATTTCATTTCATCTGTCAAAAAGTGATTAAACGAGTGGACAGAGTATAGTTGGACGTCAGTTCAATATTAAATCTCTGGTCCGAGCCTCATTAGCCTAGTGGTTGTAAGCGCGACTGTTATACTAGAGATACTGGGTTCTATTCCCAGGTTTTCGGTATATGGTTTTTCTATATTAAATTATCAGTAGTAACTCGCGACTTTGTGTCCGGTTAAATGGGAATAGCTCGTCCGGCGAACTGTGCTGTGGTGTATAATAAACATGGTGTAGTACCTCTGACCCGTCCAACCCTTCGAATACACGCGTAATGGTATGTGTTCATTTATTTACTCAGGAACATATAATAAATAACGTATCGTTTTTTTTAACTGAATACTGTAATTTATTACAGATCTATGAATTATTATAAAACAACTAAGGAATTTATTATTTACTTAATTTATATCTCCAATGAATTTAAATCGACGCTCAACAACAAAACAATAAATAAAGCTAACAGGTATATCCACACTTGTCTATATAACAGCAATGGCTAAAACTGACTTGGTTGAATAAATATCAAAATTAATTATATTCATCACAATCATTCTGCTGTACCATTGAGAGGATGATAGATTTTCGAACATAGTGATCGCATGGTATTGTCGGTTTGCTTCTTTCGTGGTTCCTACGAATCGCTATGACGGCAGAAATAAAAATAGTGTAACTATAGCGGTCCATGATAGTAGTGCGGGTTCAGAACCACGACAATGTTGTGCTTGTGTGCGGTCAGGCCGCTGGTGTCGGCGCTACCGGAGCGCTCTCGTCAGGTTTGCTCTCCAACGAAAACGGAGGAATCCGGCAGTCAAATGTGTAGCCGTCCTCTCGTTCCATTCTAAACGTTCCCCTGTAAATAAATAAACCTGTCGTTAATCTATTGGTCAAGAACAATCTTCATAATCATAAATTAATATTATCAACCCGTCCCATCTATTATATTTCGAGTTTCCGTGTGTTTCCGACACCTTACACAATTACACATCCAACTAACGTCTGCGATGACAACGATGTGGACTTGTCCCTAAGCCTTCGTTTTCAGGGGACTTTATCAAAACATTACTTGCACGCTGTGCTGTTCATACAAGCGTTAATAAAAACACCGTACCATTACATTGGTCATCACGGGCGCGCCGTCGATTGATCAAGTTGTTAAGGCGAGAGTAAAGCAAAATTGTGTGTTCATCATTTAAAAAAACATAAAAGGTATACTCCATCCAACCGTTTATTTTACTTTTGAAAGGTCGAGTACTAATCAATTAGTGATGTCTTATTGCGATATAGATTCGAATTATTATAACAATCGACTTTATTTATGAAGAAGTTTTAATCGATTTAACACATATTTGATTAACATTTTGTCTTGTGTTATAAACATACCCAGGTGTTTAAATTACTATATTTTTAATATTAAATAAACCATTTATGTAAAACACAACAGTTAATAAATGTAATTATTATTTGATATCATCAATCAGTCAGTTCGTGCTCATAGACGACATGCTACTGGATTGATAATGAGGTACAGGATATAACTGCCTTATTAGCTTGGTGTAAGCGCGAATGCTACGCTCGAGGTTCTGGGTTTGATTCTCAGGTCGAGCAGTGTTATTAAGTTTTTCTATGAAATTCTCAGCAGCAATGGCAATAAGCTGCCCGCTATTACATGGGACCTAAACATACCGATGAACTTTGGGTGTACATAAGGACACCTCTGCTTAATCCTGTGAGGAACACAGGCGTGATGTTATGTATTTATATAAAGCGAAACACCACCCCACAGACATAATAATCACGAAATCTTAGTAATATGATGGGTTATCGGGGATAGGTATAGGCGCCGGCTAAGAAATATTTTTTGGAAAACAGGCACAATATGTGTAGTACCATTACATTACAATAATACGTGAGGGCGGTATAGACAACGTAAAGAATGTTATAGTGACCACATGTGTCCGCTGGGCGCCTGCAGGCTGACGTGGCTGCTGTACTGGAAGGCGGGAGAGTGACGCGCCAGCACCGGCTCCTGCCCCACCACGCCGCGCCCGCGCACTGTCTCCAGCGTGCCGCTCAGAGAGAAGATGCGCCAGTGTCGCTCGCGCAGCTGCACCGCCACCGGGCCCATGTTCTCCAGCCGGATACAGTACCGCCACTGCGACACAACACTGTCAACACATCTGCACTCGTTCTACACACACCAGAAACATTCATATACGGCCCACACTACATCACAAAGGTGGAGGATATCATCAAGTCGTGTAGGTAGGAATATAGGCTCAAGTTTTTATATTATATACACATTGTGGGCTCTATCAATGCACCGGACCCCATAAAAAAGTGACTGCATCCTACTCGAAAACGCGCGTGTGGAAAACGTGCGCGCTTTCTACTGCGGTATATGTCTAGTCGGGCGGCGAACAAGTCACAGCTCGTGGAGGCCGAAAGTCTGATTGGCCCTCCAGCACCCAGTGCGTCTATTAGGGATCAAAAAAGAGATAGATGCTTCCCTCTGCATTCTTTACCTGTCTGCTAAAAATAGTACCGATATTATTATACGGGCTTTGTAGACTTCTCAAATAAGCTTTTGTTCTGTTTCTCTCGCTCCTAAGGGGTTTTTCTGAGACAAAAGGTAGTCTGTGGCCTTCTCCAAGGTCCAATCTATCTCTATACTAAAATTCATCAAAATGGGTTCAGCGATTTAGGCATGAAAACGTAAGTAACAGACCAACGGACACAGTTAACTTTGCATTTATAATATTAGTATGGATTACCTACCCAATAAACTGCTGAGTTTTGGGATTCGCGGCTACCCATGTAGAAAGGTATGACAGTGACACGAACACCCTCAGTTGTTTCTCGATGCACGTCACTAAGTTCTAGCCACGGATGATTCTTCTTCTGCCATGCTCGGAGAGTCTCTTGAGCTATGAAGGGTGGATCTAAAAATTATTAATACTTCAGTATAATTCTACAGTACGAATAAAGTCAAATTAAATATTGTACTATTATATAACTATAATGAAAACTTAAATTATAAATTACAAAATATGTATTTACTATTTTGAACGTTTTAAGTTCGAAATAGTATTTACTATTTCGAACTTAAAACGTTCCAACACATGTTTTTCGGGAAATTTCGTGGGCGAGTGTATTTACGCTTTTATACAGGGTTACTGATAATTATGAGCATTCCCGCAATGTGGTGATAGAGGGACCCAAATGCAACAAAAAAGTACCTGACGTTAGGTGTCGCTTTCGAAGATTAATATCACCTGAAAGCCTTATTTTTCAGCTATACAAATCAGAAAGCAAATTAAAAAACCTCCATTTGTAGTGCAAGTACGTTTGTGACTTAAGGTTTCCAAAAAATCAAAACCAAGTAAATATCTTCAGATACTGTTTTACGTTTTGTTGCATTTGGGTCCCTCTATCACCTTGCCGGAATGCCTCTTATTAGCAGTAACCCTGTAGGTATATCTAAATAAGCACTTACAAAATTCAAGATAACATTATTTTAATTTGAATTTTAAATAGTACAGCCAAATTTAGGATATTTTGCATTAAACAGTTAGACACACTACCACAAGGATTGTGAATTTATTAATTTCAGGTTATAGTATTAGAGTTCAGGGGTGTTATAATAACTTAAACCATTTGGAAGTAACAAGTAGATAGGATAGTATATTGTAAAAGAAGGCTTATGGCCGCGAGTCGCTCAAATTGGGGACTAGTGATACGAGTTGCTATAACCTATTATTTAATTACGAGTAGATGCAGAAGAACACATTCCGTTTAGTTTCTTCCTCACCTTTGTCTGGATTGTGCATAAGGAATTTGTCAAACAGTTCATGCTGCAATGGAACTCTCTCTACGGAAGTATATGGGATAATGTCATCATGGGCCACATAGTCCAGTCCAGGGATGGCGTATAGGCTTCTGCTTGACTCCTGATTGCCCAGAAAGGTCACCGCCTCAGTTTGAGCACGCTGAAAAAAGGTTAAAATCTTGTTACAAAATTGGTAAATTGTATTATTGGTAATGTATAATTATCTTTCACTTTAAAAAAATGATAATAATGAATGTACAAATGAAATACTGACTGCTAACATAGCAGCCAAAAATGGCTCCCGGAACTTTCTTTAATCTTTTCTTTAAAGTTTTTAGAAATCATTTCTGCAGCAGAGCAGTGGGAAACACACGATTAAGCGAATAATGTTTACTTCATAGTTTACAAAAGTCACGAGGGGCTTGATTTGGTTTCGAACTCGAGACCTACGAGTTGGAAGTCCAATGGTCATATCACTAGGCTATCACTGCTTAACTGTTGATGTTATAAGTTAGCCACGAGCCCCTGTAATCGTATGAAATATCAAAAGCAAATCTTAATTTTTTTTGTTTGTATAATTTTTTATACTAAGTAACTAATAAAAATAACAATTAATAAAAGACCATTTCGAAAACGTATTTAAAAAAACTATCTTTTTGTATTTTTTTGGCATTTTCCATGCTAAGATTTTAAAGTTATTTAGCGAAGGAAAAATTCGACCGCGGACAGGATTCAAAATTCATTAATGTGAAGGCAAAATTCGTCGGCGGGTGGGACTCGCGGTGGCTTAGCGGTCATAGCGTCTGGTGTACCTAACCAGAAGACGCAGGTTCGAATCCTGCCCGCGGTCGAATTTTTCCTTCGCTAAATAGTATTTTAAAAAAAAACGAATTGTTTATATATGTATAATATACTAGATGACATGCTGTGCTGCTATCCTGCTACATCCTTAATTCAGTTGCGAATAAGTCATGATAGAAGTTGACTGGGCTCATCTCCATCCCCTTATTGTGATTTGAATATCTCCCAATGTCTGCTTTTACATTGATAGTAAGTTTCAGAAAATGCCTTGTAATTATTAACATAGTAGTATTTATTCAAAATATTAAAAAAAATTACTATAAGACGTTTCTCGATAAAGTTATGGAATTCTTTTTGTATGTTATTTCACTGAATTTGTGGCATGGCGTGGGGGGCACGCCGATGTGTTTGATGCTCTGGCGTTCAAAAGGTTAATGAGAAGTGCAAATTAGAAACATGTAGTTCGTTAAATTTCAAAATCTCTTGCCAAGTTTAATCTACCTTATAAATAAATCACCACAAAAAATAATTTGAATGAACAAATAAATGTATTAACATAATTTTAAATTCTCGGTGATACATGATACTCCAATACCATGTCACTAACATTTTGATGTAAGGCCTAATTTTCAATGGTATGGGTCTTATAACCTTTTTGGAGTAACACAGACAATATGTATTCTAATGCTGTTATTTATTGATACTAAAGGTATTGCTGAGTGAACAACAACAATAACTAAAATACTGGTAGAACACATTCTCGACTACACCAACAAGTGGAGCCAGTGCAAAAGCCTAGTGATGGTAGGGCGGGCAGCAGGGCAGTAAAAACTGATGGATAAAAACAGTATCGTCGCATTGTGACATACTATGTGCAAAAATTCAAGCAAATTCATTTAAGCTACTTAAAATACTGCAACAATCACTGCTGCCCACTCTCCCTGGCTTAACTGTATAAAATGGAAAATTATTATTTACTTTCGTAGTAAATAGAAGTACCCTCAATTTACAACATAATTAAATCATTTTACACACCAGAGAGTGAGTTAGTTAACATTCATAAACACAAACAATGTTATTCATATTCAGAATGTATATTAGTATAATATACCTTTTTCGTCCATTCTGGTCTCATGTCGATGTTTGTTGTGACAGTCAGAAATAATTAAGGAATTTAGTAAGCATCAGATTATATTACATTTATTAACAGATAAACACCTCATTACTGTCTTATTAATCTGGTGGTTGTAAGAGTGACTGCTACGCTAGAGGATTCGATTCCCAGGTCGAGCAGTGTTAGTGGGTTTTCTATTAAATTTTTAGTACCAGCTCAGAGTTCGGATTTGTGCCTAGTTAGTGGCAATAGGCTTGCCCGCTATTACATGGGACTTAAACATATCAGCCAACTGTGGGTGTACATAAGACACCTATGAATAACCATTCGGGAAATACAGGTGTGAATTGTTATGGTATATTATTATAATATTAAATAGATAAACAACATTTTTGTAATAGATAATTAATTCAGCAAATCAACTCAAGCCCAAGAACAATAGAGTTTACATATTACTGTAAAATTATGAACCACGGAATTTATATATCATGCAGACTATCATGAAGTCATTAAGTCTACCCTGTGCAGGGAAGCTTACTATTAATTGGAAATTATATTCTAAATAAAAATTTTTGGCGGATTGCTGATCCAGCTCCACAAGATGATAGTCACGTAATTAAATAATCTTGCTGTTGACACAATTTGACATTCTCAATATTGCTATTATACTCTTAAATTCAATGACATTTATTATTATAATTTAACATAGTAAGTAATTTATTATACACTACATTATCCAATCTATTACACTTTTACAATTAATTATTATAAATTTTACAATCTATTACAGTCGTAGTAGCTTTTGTTGTATACGTAAACATGTTTATTAATTTTGTTATAGAGCTGAGTAGCGCGTTTATTGAATTGCTTGCAAGCGAATGTAGTTTTTGTTAAGCTAACTGCGACAGCTAAATCTTTTCTCCTTTTTGATTTTCCGTTATCATTAGATGGTCGGGTTTTATGTATTTTTAGTATACTTTGGGTTACATACAGTTTCCTTACAGAAAGTAAATCACTTATTTGGTATAAGCTAGCAGTCGAGAATCTTTTATTTTTAAAATACATTATTTTAATTAATGCACGCTGCGCGCGTTCTACGTTTAAAACTTTTGTTTTTGCTGCCCCGCCCAAAATTGGGATACAATATAGTAGTACAGACTGGGCCAGTGCTATATATAATTCATTAAGGAGATTTCTGGGACGGTTCTTACAACTTTCTATTTTAGATGGAACAATATGTCTGAGGGTTTTAAAGATCCAACTGAATTTCCTTATTCTCCCAGAGATTTGCTCAAGTTGAGGGTACCAGAACAGAGCTTGATCTACCACAACTCAATTTCAGTTTAGTTTGAGCGACCTTCTCAATGCATGGGCAGTTACAGCTTCTGTTAGGCACATTTCCACATATGTACCTACACATGTACTTTTAAAGTTAACTCTTCCATAGGCTGTGTTCTGTTACTGATACTGAAGCATATGTAGTTCGTCTTACTTGTATTTAGGGAAAGTAAGTTATTCTGTAGCCATTCAGCTACGCGAGCCATTCCTGCCTCTGCACTCAGTTTGACTTCGTGCCAGGATGAACCAGAGAACACAATAGATGTATCATCGCGTACTAGAATACTAATAGTACTCATATATAGTACATATATACAGAGGGATGAGGCTCTGGCGACCGGCTGGTAGCGGTATAACGCAGCTTCTTAGGACACAGCAGCTTAAATATTTTTCCGTGACAGACAGCAGTGTCAACGGTACGAAAAAGCTCTCCCTGCGATCGCCAATCCGCTTGCCCCGCGTGGCGATTATGGTCATATCTCCCCCCCATGAGCAGAGCATATAAAAAACGGCCCCCAGTTCCCGGTTGCCCTGCTATTTTCGATCAAGGCGGCGATCAGTAACGGCAGGGCGGGGGGTGCTAAGAATCCCCGGGCTACGGAAGGCCGCCCATCCCACCTGACCCTGGCTACGTACAATGGACGCAGTCTGAGGCTAGACGCACACCTAGCGCAGTTGGAAGTGGAGCTGGAGAACATAAGGTGGCACGTTTTGGGGTTGAGTGAAGTCCGAAGAGAGGGAGAGGACACCATCACTCTAAACTCGGGCCACCTTCTGTACTTCCGTCCGCGAGGGTGATAAAACATCCCAGGGTGGCGTAGGGGAACCCTTGTAAATAGGTCCCTCACTAATAGCGTTGAAGAAATCTCTAGTGTGTCGAGGGGGCGTATTTACCCTAGGGCCATCCGGGCCATGGCCCGGGGCGCCAATCCGCCAGGGGCGGCGTCAGAGGGGGTGACTTTTTTTAATTTTTTTGTCATTCTCAATTTAAAATTAACAAAAATAAAACAAGAATCAGTAAGTAAATTATTTGCTCGAAAACACGCTTGTAAGTTAAGTTTCGCCAATATCTACGGAGCGTGTCTGTAAGTAAGTAGGTACCAGGGACCATTTTGGTTACCCGTTGAAAGGGTTTTCGATAGGGTTTTTACAAAGTGTTGTTAGAAAACCCAATTCATAGGGGTTACACTTTTTAACGGTAAGCCACTGCAATGGGTTACCTCTTCAAAACCCTTTCATTTGGGTTACTTGTTTAAATTCTTACCGGGTTAAACTATTAAACGGTAAGCCGTTCCGAACGGGTTACCCCTTCAACCACTGTAACAGGGTAACACTTTCCAAGTCCAAACACTAATTTGATCTCTAGTAACCTTGCATTAAGTTCAAAATAGCATGCATTGAGCTAGGACGTGTTAGTTGCTACTTGCTCTGAGCTAAATAGACCACAGCGACTCGATAAATACGGGACTATGGTTATCAATCTCTGTTCATCCATTCTCTCTACATCATGATCAAACCATCATAATATAGCTTCTATACATTTTTTTATTGTTATTGTATACCTACATAATTACCTAAATTTAATTACCTACAGAATCGAGCACCCAATATTAAACGATATAGGGCACTGCGTGATCAAGCCTTATGAACGAAACTACTTAGTAATACAATTCTAGATGTTTGCAAGAGAAATTTCTGTATTTTATAGTCTCCTCACTCTACCTAACAACGTAAATTATGATGATAACCATACGGTAACCCTGAAAAACCCTATCAAGAGGATAACCCCTTCAATTGGATACCTTAAAGGAAAGGGTAACCCCTTCCACTGGCTAACATATTGAAAGGGTTACCCTTTCATTGGTATTAGGAAAAGGTTACAGGAATGAAGAGGTAACATCATCCATACGGTAACCGAATCAACGGGTAACCCTTTCAATTGAATTAACTCATACAGGGGGTTGCACGGTCCCTGGTAGGTACACAATAAATGAGTAGGTACTGCTCCGAATATAACACGCACGGGCCGCGGGCGCCGCCTTACATTTTTTTTATTGTTACATGATCTTGATGAATTGAATGACATTTATTACTAATTATTAATTAAAACTAGATGAATAATTAGTAATAAATGTCATCGATCATGTAACAATAAAAAAAATGTAGGGTAGCTGTCAGTAATTATATCATCAAGACGCCCACCACCTCAGTCTACCCGTGACCATGGACGCTGTAAAGGGTCCGAAACGTCGGGATTAATAATATCAATATACGCGATAAAATCCGTAAAAAGTAGTTTTATTTCAATGTATAATATTCGCGAAACTGTCAGAAATCAATTTGTTCTCTAGAGTCATCACGAATCGTCTCGCTAGAAGACTTGACGAGTTTCAGCCTCCCAAACAGGCCGGGTTTCGCTCAGGGTATGGCACCATAGACCACATCCACACAGTGAGGCAGATTATACAGAAGTCCGACGAGTATAATCGGCCGCTGTGCCTAGCGTTTGTGGACTATGAGAAGGCCTTTGACTCTGTGGAAACCTGGGCTGTTCTGGAATCCTTACAGCGATGTCAAGTGGACTATCGCTATATCGAGGTGCTGAGATCTCTTTATTAATCTGCCTTTATGAATGTCCAAGTACAGGATCAACAGTCTAAACTAATCCAATTGCGCAGAGGCGTGAGACAGGGAGATGTCATATCTCCGAAACTGTTCTCAAGCGCATTGGAAGATTTGTATAAGACATTGGACTGGAAAAGTAAGGGCATTAACATAAACGGCGATTACATCTCGCACTTGCGGTTCGCAGACGACATAGTCCTACTGGCAGAGTCGCTAGAGGAGCTGCAACAGATGCTGGATGGCCTGGCATCAGCCTCACAAGGCGTAGGTCTCAGCATAAACTTGGATAAAAACCAAAGTCATGGTCATTGACCACATTGATCTGAGACCTATTCCTGTAAATGGTCATCTTCTTGAAGTTGTTTCAGAATACACTTACCTCGGGCAGATTTTGCAGTTGGGTAAATACATCTTTGAGAAAGAGGCCAAGAGGACGATCGAGATGGGCATTTGGAAAACTACGTCAAGTCTTCTTATCATCCATTCCGCAAAGTTTGAAAACGAAAGTTTTCAATCAGTGCGTCCTACCTGTGATGATTTACGGTGCTGAGACGTGGACAATGATGATTACATATTGGAATTATTTGTCGAAGTTCAGACTAAGAAACTGAAACAAAGTAAGATACTACTTCAAACGAGCCTGAGGCATCCACTTCAGGTCTATCATTGCAACAATACGTCGAAATGGATCCTCTAAATAGCAATAGTGACTAGATTTGATACATCACTACTGTGATTTTTAACGAATCATTAAGTTAGAAGAATAAACAATGTAATACATTGACAATGTTGCAAAGGATAACACCATGTCTGTTGATTTTGTAAGTGATAACTGCCATTTGGACTGGGATATTAAATCAATCTTTAGTACCTAAATCATATCCTAATATTGTTTGAAATTCTTTGTTTGACTGTTTTGTTCCTTAAAATTTTGTGATTCAGGCAAAATGTGTAATTTTAATACTTTACCATTAAACATTTTATGTAAAAATTGCTTATATAAGTTTTATTTAATAAGAAAAGGCATATTTTAACTAAAACTATGTATTTATTAAAAACAGTTTTTTCTGCCCAGCATTTGGGCGTTTATTTGGGCGTAAATCGTTTTTGCCCTATTCACCCAGTTTATGCCCATTTTTGCCTTTTGGGTTTAAACCCTCGACCCGTCACTAGTAATGTTTCATATAACTTACTATGTATGGTGCATCCCTGGTATCAATCAAGACTTGGTAGAATGTATGCGTCCGGCCTTTGACTTCTTTGCCGACGTTGGACAGAGAGTCTCCCGACGCCTCCGTGGTGTTCGAAGAGTCTTTGCTCTCCTTCTTGTTAGTTGCATCTCTATCGTACACTCTTGCTAACCAGGGAAACAAAATTACCCCTCGATAGCCGAATACTTTGTGTAAAATTAACTGTCCTGTGTCATATTTGCCTGATGACTTCGGTGTTTCTAATTTTCCAACCTCGGCCAATCTGAAATATTGGAACAATTTTAAGACACAAAATACCTAAATAAAGGTTATGCAGATATTGAGTTGATTCTAGGCACTGTCTTTTACCTGGTATAATTTGCTACATGGTTTAACAGAATTTTAGTAGCAGCAAATTTAAATGGACTTGTTGGTACAAATCTTAACATTATCTCCATTTTATCATTGTAATTTGTATATTTTTTTTCCTATTTTCGTTTGACAAATAAGTTTTCACAAGAAGACTTTAATGACATTGACAGTTTTTTTTTTTTTTTGTACGTCCGGTCTCTCCTATCTCAGTTCGGAACTTCGGAGGCAATAAGGTAACAAAACGGATTTAGTGGAGAAGTACCGTGTAGACGTGTAGCCAGGAGGACAAATACAAACACAATTTTTATGTTTGACAGATCGAATTCTAAATTTGATTTGAAAGAAAGAAAAACTTTTATTTTGTAGGTACTTCACAAGATTAAACAAAAAGAAAATAAATGTATAAAAAACAAAAAGCATAAATAAACATAAAATTAGCGTGTGGGACCAAATTACGGTGCCAATCTCAGCTGGTGTTATTAGCCTCATACATACTAGTTGCTGCAGCGCTGATTTTCAGAAAGGCCCAAAATAGATAGATAGATGGAGTAGATATTCTTTATTGAGACAGATTTAAAGAGTATTTTCTTATGGTGATAGGAGAAATCAGAATAAAAAAGTATGCAAACGTTACAAGAGTACAATTGGCGGTCTTATCGCTGATCGCAATTTCTTACAGACAATCATTGTATGGACAGGAATTTAGAATAGAAACACATAACAGGTGGTTGAACCGTTGAAGTTATACTCAATAATTAAATCTAATATGATATAATAAAAGAAGTAGGTACGTAGTCTCGGATTTTTTAGGTCGGACATAATTAAATAATAAATTAATTAATTTTATTTATTCGGACAGCAATCAGATCCATTTTGTGTTAGTAAAGACTTAAAAACTAGTGTTAGTAACAATGTTTATATAAGCTAGTTTAAGCTAATGTTCAGAAGCACTCCGTCCGAACTTAAGACACAAGTTTTACTTGATCATCACCCGGACGAGGTGCTTCAGCACAGGTGCGCTCAGGTCCTCGGCTACCACTTTCAGAATACTGTTGTCACTTCCTCACACTCTCCTCATCAACGCCGCAACCTTTTTTCGTATGACGGCATGGAAGCCGTCAGTATGCGCCTGCGCGAACATTGAGGAAGCACTGCACCAGCGAGGAAGTCTCAACATCATCCTGAAAATGTTGTTATATTGGACGCGTAGGGTATCTAGCGACTTCTTGGCATACGCCGCCCACACCGACCGTGTACATTCCCTGACAGTACGCCTTAAAGAGCGTAACTTTGACTAGGTCCGTACAGCGGGCGAATCTACGGGCGAGCATATTACCACGAATCGCCAGAGCCCTACGCTCCCTTTCTATATCTACATCGTCTTTAAGGTCGTTGGTAAGATAATGTCCAAGATATTTAAATTGGTACACCCGATACCATTTAGGGTAACGGGTGGAATAGTCTCAGGACTTCTACCAGCGGCCTTAAAGACCATGTACTCGCTCTTCTTAACATTATACACCAAACCAAGTTTCGTGGCATAGGTATCGCAGAGCCTAAGCATCTCCCTCAGACCGTATACTGATGGGCTCAGCAGCACCATGTCGTCCGCGTAGCTGATGTTATTGATACTAACACCCCCCACCCGGCATCCGACACGCATGCTGCTGAGACCGACAATAAGTTCATTGACATACAGGTTGAAGAGCTTGGGAGAGGTTAACCGCCCTGCCTCACCCCGCACTCCAGCCTGTATGCCTCCGAAAAAGAGTTAGACCATCTAACCAGGTTAGTCTGGTTTGCATACCAAGACTTAAAAATAAGTTAATAGTTCGGGAGAACTTTAATAACTTAACCGGACTTGCGCCACGCACCGTATACTAATCAGCAACAGCAGCTAAAGGCGTCCCCTAACGGGACTCGGACCTCGGCTAAAGGCGTTATTGGGAGGACAACTAGGGACTTAAGGATCACGGTTTTAATTCTTTATGGGTCACGGATGCAGAGTACAGTCCAATTAGTGATGTCGTAATGCGTTCCCGAATCGATTTCTAATAACATCTGATTAATCTATGAAGAAGTTTTAATCGATTTTGCTTAACATTTTATATTGTGTTATACAAAATGTTAAGAAACCTACCCATATGGTTAATTAACATATAACATGTATTTTATAGATTAAAGTAAAGAGAGCCTCGTGGCCAAGTACTATCTACGCTGATCAACAGTCGCGGCCAGTCTATAGATGGCTGACCATTCTTAAAACATCGAGAGCCCTCCGTGCCTCGGAGAGCACGTAAAACCATCATTCCCGTTGTCATACGAAGTTACTGTCAAGTTGCAATGTTAATTTAAGTATAGTAACACTGATGTGACGCACTCTCTCTCTCTCGTCATGCCGGTGAGCCCGCCAACATTGCTTTTGTGATTAAGTGTGAAATAAATCCATCTAAGTTTTCTACAGTGATAAAGATACTATCTTTCATTTCTCCCGTTTCCTGTGCACCCTGCTCACAACAATTACGAACACCTATGACAATCGTTAGTGGTAGTCAGAAGCCCAAAAAGCCTGACAACAACCAGACTATCCTCAGGGACCACAGTATCAGTATTACCCAAAAATAGGGTTGCGAAGGTCTGATGGCAGTCTAGTATAGTATAGTATGGATGACATCTGGCTAGACTGGAAGCCACACCCAATATAGTTGGGAATAGGCTCTGAGAAAGAGGAAAAGATATTAAAGTAAACCTTCTTTGTAAAGCATTCCGGTAAATGTAATTATTATTTGACAACATTAGTCAGGCAGTTTATACTTTATACTCATAGGAATGCGTAGACAGAGAACCCTAGGTTTCTCTGTCTACTTAGTAATACCTGTATAATATCCACTGACCTCTATGTACATACTTGTTTAATAGAGGTGAGTATTATTATCACTATCACCCGCAATGAGAACTCTGCTGCTAGTCACCGTTTCGTTTATATTTTTTATACGTAAGAGTATTTATATACCTCAGTATTTATTTACGTTTAAATACGACTAAGGCTTTTTTACTGAATATCAATATGTATATACTGCCGTCATAATTAAAAAGGGCATAACTAACATTCAGTAAATATTGAGAAAATAGAGTTTGAATTTTTTTTTAGTTTTATTGAAAAAACACCCTTAAACTATGTTTTCCGAAATTTTGCGAAGGGCAATACTTGCATTTATATAGTACATATAAGACCGTGGTATGTTTTTTATTTTATTTTAATGCATAAAATAGATAATTAGCTTATTTTTTTTCATCTTAACATAAAAATTAAGTTATACATTATAATATCACGTTTAAAAGGCACAAACAACAAATTGTGCCTTTTTAATGTAAAATTTTGAGGATTTTTTTATAATGTTACAATGAAAAGGCACATATATTCAATTGTGCCTTTTCACTGTATTATTATTCGTATAGATTTATACAGTAAAATATTAGAAACATGCGGTGCCTCGCGCTTTTACCCGCTTAGTTCCCGTTCCCGTGGAAATTCCGGAATATAAAAACTAACCTATGAACTTTCTCAAGCTCTACACTACACAGATAGTCTAGAGCTTGAGGTTCATTAAAAATTCATTAGAATCTGGTCAGCGGCTTAGGCATGAAAACGTAACAGACAGACAGACAAACAGAGATACTTTCGCATTTATATTATTAAGTAGGGAAGTAGAGGTAACTTCTCAATGAATAAAATAAAGTAGTTGATTTGATGATTGTAATGAATAAAACAAGAAAATCAGACGTTTATTTCAAAAAGTTAACAAATAAAATATCATATTATTAAAGTAGGAACCTTCAATCATAATTAGAAACTATAATAATTAACATTTTAATCAAAATCTCGAACTAAAATTGAGCTACAAAATTGCCCACCCCGACTATAATTTTCATTACTAGAAATGCGTCTTAGCACAAAATTATTTCCATAAAAAATCAATTAACACAACCAAATCAAGTAAGAAATATAGACAATATTTATCAAAATAAAGAAAACGAACCTAGTTTTCAGAAACATTAATAATTATTATAACAAATAGTCTATCAATTACTATGTAGTTACATCACAATCATAAACTAGAATCAACTTCTTATTACTAGTAATGGCACTATGTATCAAATTTCTTTGAAAAAAAAGTATCTTCTAAAATATTTTAACAAAATTAAAAAATCTATCTCTGATAAAAAATACTAAATTTTAATTTGAAGAAAATGCAAAGTTATTTAAATTTCTAGGATCTTAGACTAATAATTTAGTATAGGCAATAGAAATAAGTAACAAAAATAATCTTACCAGAGCGCCGCCGCGGCCGCACCGACATGCGTGGACTCGTCATACGTTAGGCACAACTGGCGTAATCCCTCGCGTTTCTCGCTCCCCGCACATCATCCCTCTTTAGAAATGTTAAGTAGTAAAGGCATAACCGCCAGTGTGCCTATTTTTATGTATAAAATTTAAAGCGTAGGGTAAATAGAAAAGACACAACTACCAGTTGTGACTTTGCTTCTAGATTTCTTGCCAAGGTGTCGGTATAAAAAAAATGCACAATTGCCACATAAGCCCTTCATATTTGGCATGCGCCAATTATGCCTTTTCTATTAAATATTTTAAAAACATAAATGTGAAGTAGAAGACATATATCACGTTGCGACCTTTTTCTATACAAAATCTTAAAAAATGGTGCAGTTGTGCCCTTTAAGCTTAAGCTATCTTTGTTGGTTTTATTGCTAGAAAAACACAAAAAATTGAGCAGATAGGCCTTTTTTTCCTGATTCCGAATATGTGTATAACTCAATTTCGATAAAAATGTTAGTTGTGCCCTTTTTTGTTAACACGGCAGTATAGTGGTGATGACTGTGGTGGGTCCAAACGATTACTTTCGATTCAATAACTTTCGGCGAATACATTCGATCCCATTACTAATACTGTTTTAATCACTTATCATTATTTTTTATTTAACGAAGACATTTAAGGCATTTTAATATTTATATTGGGTAATAAATTCAATTCAAATTACGAATATAGGTTGATACAGTTGGTGGGTGGGTGGTTACATAGTTTTATCTGCTAGAACAAACATTTAGTGCAGCTCCACCATTTGGCATGTATTATTAATCACATTTTATTTCTTTTATAAATTTTAAACATGCCTACAAAGTTACAACTAAAGTCCACATGATACGGAATCAAAAATTTTAGATAAAAAAAAATACATACATACATACATACACTCACGCCTTTTTCCCATAGGGGTAGGCAGAAACTAAAGAACGCCACTTGCTACGATTCTTGCATACTTCTTTCGCTTCGACCACATTCATACATCTTGTCATACATACACGCCGGTTGCGAGTACTACGCACCTGACCTTTTTGAAGAACCTCACCAATAAGGTCGGTATAAGTTTTTCTAGGGCGTCCCCTCTCGGCGGTTCCACTGACATTCGCCATATAAATCCTTTTTGTTAGTCGCCTTTCATCCATTCTCTCGACATGCCCAAACCATCTCAGCATATTCTTCTCAATTCTCGTCACTACATCGTCTTTTAAGCCGCAACGTTCTCTTATCACACTATTTCTCAATCTGTCATTCCGAGTTACACCGCACATACTTCGCAGGGAACGCATTTCTACAGCATTTATTCTACTTTCATGTCTCTTCTGCCATACCCAACTTTCACTTCCATACATAAGTGTAGGTACCAACACACCGTTGTGGATAGCCATCCGTGCCTTTTTTGACACCGACTGGTTAGCCACAACCGCATGTATAGCACCATTCACTTTATAAAAAAAAATAGGATATATAAATGAGATTAAGCAGTTTACATATTTCTTTTACCCTTGTAGTACGGTACGGAAAATGCTCATGGATCACTCGACTCCCGGGGAGGCAGAGTATGTCAGACTCGAACCGACTAATAAAAAAACCCTATAGTCATAGCCATGGGATCCGTAAAATTCGCCACGACCATGACAGGCTGTGGTCCCACGACCATGGACCAGCAGTTGCTGGACTAGTGTCCTCTACCCATAAATATCATTTTCATCATGCGCCGCGATTTCGAAAAAAAAACAAAATGGCGGCGGGTCCGCTATGCCAGCTTCAATACAAAAAGGTTCAAACCACGTTCAAACCCGTTCAAATCCCTTTACGTTTATGATTTCAAAGAAACGATTAAATTGGTATCAAGTTAGTAAAACATTAACGTCGTCCACTCGTCGTGTCTTAACTGTGTCTACAAGTCTAATTTATTTTACAACAGTCTAATTAATTATTAGATTTATGTAATTCAATTATTAAAAACTATTGATTACCAGTATTTCGGGTTGCCACACTTGCTATAAAGCGCCCTTTTTGCTGAGCTTAGACCAGACTCGTCCGGGAATCGACAACGTGAAAGCTTATTTATACGAAAATGTCTCTAGAGAGTGAGATAGCATATATTTTTGGCATCCATTCTTTCTTTAATTTCTTGACTCTATTTACGATTCTGTCTGCGGTTCAATCAATCTACTCTGAATTTAACGACGAACGAAACTAATTCAACTTTTCTACTGTGATAAGTTTCCGAACTACCGAGTTCAAAGTCTCGACTTATTTTGATTTTCAGCTGAATTTAAATTGTATTACTTTCTTTTAAATATTTCACACTATAATGCTACAAAACTTTTCTAAAATCGTGCAGACACTTGGTAAGTTAAAAAAGAATTATCTCAGTAATCACTTCATTTCGACATAATTATACTGACGATACTTTTTATTTAATTATTATTTACAGCTCCAACTTGTGTGAGACAGGCAAGATGCATAGCCTCTCTCTCAGCATTATCAGACACTTATCAAATGCTCTATAAAACATGTCGAGACTTTGCTGAAGGCGAATTGAAGCCTAATGCTGCCAAATATGACCGCGAACACTTGTACCCTGCTGATGCTATTAAGAAAATGGGAGAACTGGGACTCATGGCTATAGCGACGCCTGAAGAGCTTGGTGGTGCTGGACTGGATTACCTAGCATATGCCATAGCTCTAGAAGAGGTGTCACGTGGATGTGCATCAGCTGGTGTCATCATGTCTGTGAACAACTCTCTTTATTTAGGACCAGTGCTACACTGGGGTACAGATAAACAAAAGCAGGAGTTTGTTACACCATTCACTACTGGTCTGTTAATTTTAATAGATGTTTTTATTTATTTCATAAGTACTATCTTAACATCCCTACTTCCCTACTAATCCCTACTATATATTATTAATATTATAAATGCGAAAGTAGCTCTGTCTGTCTGTTACGCTTTCACGTCTAAATCACTGAACTGATTTTCATGAAATTTGGTACAGAGATGGAGTTGACCTTGAGAAAGAACATAGGATAGTTTTTATCTCGGACTTTTGAAGAGTTCCCTTGGAAACGCGATAAAACCGAACTCGACGCGGGCGGAAAACTAGTTATTTATAAAGGAAAATATACCTAATAAATTTATTATTTCAGGGGAGAGTATTGGTTGTTTTGCTCTATCTGAACCAGGTAATGGATCTGATGCTGGGGCTGCATCAACTACAGCAAAAGATGGAAGTAATAGATGGATACTCAATGGCACAAAATGCTGGATAACAAATGGCTATGAAAGTAAAGCCTCTGTTGTATTTGCGACAACAGATAAAAGTTTAAAACACAAAGGAATCTCAGCTTTTGTTGTGCCAAAACCAATCAAAGGCTTGGAGTTAGGGAAGAAAGAAGATAAATTAGGTATAAGAGGCTCATCCACATGCTCACTCATGTTTGAAGACTGTGAAATCCCCAAGGAAAATATTCTTGGTCAGACTGGCCTGGGCTTTAAGATAGCCATGATGACTTTAGATGCTGGCAGAATAGGCATAGCTTCACAAGCTTTAGGTATTGCACAGGTAAAAGTTTTTTTATTGATTTAAATATGTACAATGTGTTTCAACTAAGAATAGGACTGATCTCCGACCATCTTGTGACAAAGCTGTCAATTCAAACCAGCTAGGTAGGTGAGCAAAATATATTTTTGAAATAATATTTTATGTTGGTATTTAAAATATTCCACCGACTGGTACTTAAAAGATAGATAGGTATTTTAATTACCTGTGTTTATAATAAAACTAAAGTTATCATCATCTTGAAATATTTCCCTTTGCCAGTATTTATTTTCGATTCCTTTGTGGTTAATTTCTTTCTGCCAATTGTCACTAGTAATTGAAGCAATTGCTTCCAGTGTAAGATTCTCAATTTGGGTTTCTAATAATTGAACATTCAAGTGCCAGATATAGTAAATTGGATTGAAATCACAATTGTAGGGTGATAGCCTCATTACAAACAGTTTAAAATATTGTCTTTAATATGGTTTTTGGTGGTTTGTGCCTTTTAAATAACTTGCAGAGTTCCGGATTTGGTATTACTGATGTTATTACTAAATTAATATAATATATAGTTTTAAAATTTCAAGAGAAGAAATTTAATTTTCTTTGCAAGCTGTATTTTTTGACAGATCACGGTCAATCAAGGTCATTGACATTCCTATTCTTATTTGAAATTCATAGTACTACAGTCAAACGGGGTGAATAGGGATGCAGGGGTGAATCGAGACAAAACTTTGAAAGGGATTTTTAGTTTTAATTATTATAGTTTGTTGGAAAGAGGGACTCTAATATTGTTCCTAAATTATAATAAACCATTAGAAGACCTTTTTGGCATCAAAATATAATAATTAAAGCTGAAAATCCCTTTCAAAGTTTTGTCTCGATTCACCCCTGCGTTCCTATTCACCCCATTTGACGGTACTGTATGAAAGTTCAAAAAAATAGTTACTTTTATGACTAGTTCTCATTAGTCCGTGGTCGAATTTTTCCTTTGCTTAATAACTTTAAAATCTTAGCATGGAAAACAGTTCATGTGTATTAAACACGTAATGTAACAATAAATTTAATAACAGGGCATCCAGAATTGAATTGGGTGTATTTTATTTGTAGGCATCATTAGATGTGGCTGCTGAGTATGCATCAAAACGGACTGCTTTTGGAAAACCAATTATGAAACTTCAAGCCATACAAAATAAACTAGCTGATATGGCACTTCAACTGGAATCAGCAAGACTGCTTACATGGAGAGCAGCTTGGTTGAAGGACAACAAGAAGCCTTACACCAAGGAGGCAGCTATGGCCAAGCTGGCTGCTTCTGAAGCAGCCACATTTTTAAGCCATCAGTGTATACAGGTGGGCAATACATTTTTACATAAAACATTTTTATGAGAGAATTATAACTAGTATACTTCCAATATTTAATTTACAACTTACATATGGTACAGCAGCTATAATTTGATGTGCCTATTACAGCGAAGTACTGCCACACAAATTCCAGCCCCTACAGCTAGGATTTGCCTCTAAAGGGGGGTGTGCAGCTGCCGTACATGCCCTATCAACTTTTTACAACTAGCTATCCTATTTTATGATTTATCATTTCATGTATGTACCTAACCCATGCAAGGTAATTACTTTAACTGAATTCAAATTATTAATTTAGAAAGGCCAGAATACCACACAATATCAGTATGCTCCACCCACACACATTCTGATTTTTCAGATTCTGAATTTCTCAGATCGATCTGTAAGAATAATACTGACGAGCGTTCAGAATTCAGATCGGAATTATTAAACAAAGGAAAAATTCGACTGCGGGCAGGATTCGAATTTATTCGGTCGAAACATGGAAAATGCCAAAAAAATACAAAAAGATATTCAGATCGGAATATTTAAGATTATGATTTCATAACGTGCATATTCCCTTACATTTTAATCGAGCGGCACACACATGCTGGAATCAGATTATCAATTAATTCAGTTGACACCCAAAAGCAATGTGATTAGTATTAATTCCTCTTCCTCTATAGACGTTTGCATGTGCCGGGAATCACGAGACTACTGATCAATCTGAAGTTTTAAGACATGTGTGAGGCAAGGTGCCGGAATTTAGATTATGAATGTTAAATTATGAATCCAGAAAGCCTATTTTAAAAAAACCGGCCAAGTGCGAGTCGGACTCGCGCACTGAGGGTTCCGTACATACCTGTAGGTATTGCTGTTTCTTTTGATTGCGTTGACATAGAAGTTTGATTTTGTTAAAGGTATTACAGACACGAGTATTTGATATAAATTTAAATAAGACCTCTACGCGTTCATGAGGAAAGGGGTGGTTACTGTAAAATTATTAAAAATCTTTTTATTTATGATGTAACTAAAAATTTACGGTTTTCGCAATTTTTCCATATCTGTGCTATAAGACGTTGCTTCGTACCAAATTTCAAGATTTTGAGTTCACGGGAAGTACCCTGTAGGTTTTGATCCCCTTGCGAACTTCGAATATTTGCGGCATAAACGGCTGTATCTTTTGATTGCGTTGGCTTAGAAGTTTGATTTTTTCACAGCTCCAAGGGACAGTAGACCTGAGTATTTGATATAAATTTTAGCTTGATACCTCCACGCGTTTTGAGAAAAAGGGTCTTGACAGACGGACGGACGGACGACAAAGTGATCCTATAAGGGTTCCGATTTCCTTTAGAGGTACGGAACCCTAAAAAGTCACAAAACACGTTTTATTGCCACGTTTGACGCAGCGGCTGAGCCTTCTGCACTTGTTGTGGTTTCGATCCTCGCATAGAACAAATATTTGTATGACCTAAAGGTAGTTGTTTCGGGTCTGGGTGTTTGTGGATGGTATCTTTGTGTGTGAACGTTTTGTTTGTAAATGCACCCACGATAGGTACCTACCTACAGTAGAGAATAATTTCAGTTAAAAAAAGATTTATTTATTAATAAAATCAACCAGTACACGTATAGGTACTCGCAATGATCTCGTTTTTTCCAAGTGAACATTTTCCAAAATCCTGTACTAATTTTTTTTTTTGTTAATTTAGAAAGAATCCCTTAAAATATTAATACAAATTCATGCTTCTTCTAGACTCACACATCAAAATTCGAGTTAACTTTTCTAAGTTGATCGTGACGTAACGGGACGTTCTGTCGAAAACCTAAAGAATAATAATGGATATTTATGGAATTTGTAAAATTATCACTATAAGTCAACTTCTCTAGCATAAAATTAAGAAACTTCCTTATTTTTGAACCAATTTTAATTTTGTTTTTGCTGATCGGCTCTTTTTATACTTTTTCATGAGACCTATTCTAACATAATATTAAATTGTGCGAATGACGTCGTTTCATATTTCAGCCAGGGCAAGAAATTTGTGTACCTATAGCTAGTGCCCATCAGTATCTACTTATTTTTTTATTTATTTAATTTTTATATAATTTACTGATTGCTTTATGTACCTTTTTAGATCCTCGGTGGTATGGGATATGTTTCGGATATGCCGGCAGAAAGACATTACCGCGATGCTAGAATTACAGAAATTTATGAAGGCACATCTGAAATACAGAGGCTTGTTATAGCCGGACAGCTGATCAAGGAGTATGGTCTTAATTAATTAACTTTGTCAGTATAGACTCAAGGTATTATGTACGGAATACATACGACAGATCAACAGTTCATTACAACGCCACCAAGCAAGTTTAATATATCAAAGGCTCTTCATGTCATCGGATTACGATACGATAATTCATTAGATCAACAAGTCTAAATGGTTAATGGTTATTAATGGTTTATAGATTAACAGATTAATCAGTTTCCATCGGAAAATCAAATCATTGGTTCACAAATAAAAAAAAACAATAATACAATATGATAATAATAAGCAGTGTTAGCCTAGCGGTATGACCATTGGACTGCCAAGTCGAAGGTCTCGAGTTCGAACCCAAGGCACGCGCACCTCTGACTTTTCGAATTCATGTGCGTATTAATAATTAATTATCACTGCCTTAAACGGTGAAGGAAAACATCGTGAGGAAACCTGCATACCTTAGAGATTTTTCTCGACGGTTTGTGAAGTCTGCCAACCCGCACTAGGCCAGAGTGGTGGACTACAGCCTAATCCCTCTCAATATGAGAGGAGACCCGTGCCCAGCAGTGGGACAGTATATGGGTTGATGACGATAATAAATTGATAGCTCTAAAACTGTTTAATTTAATATAAAATAGTAGTAAATAAGTAAACTGTTACTATTAGAATATCAGATTTTATTAAAAAAAAATTATAGATATTTAAGTTCGACTGTTTCTTCAGATCACTGATAGATTTTTAACTTTTGATCTAATGAACCAATTGTAGTATGACTTGTTGATTTAATAGATGTCATAAATTATATTTATTTCTGTAAATAGATCTAAAATATCATCTAGCTAGATAGGCCCCGGCATTCCCTAAGCACACAACCTCTCGTGGGGTATGAGGAACAGATATTTTCAATCAATGGGATGTTGGGATAATACACTGTGCTTTTATATAATAAAATTATTATTGTTGCTCTAATAGTGCTGATATGTGGTATGTAATGAATTTTTGATATGCCGTACTCATTATGTACCTACTGTAGTTGTAAGTGTAAGACTGTTATTTCGCCCATTGTTACTGAAACATACAATTTATATCTCATTTTTTAGCAGCTGTTAATTAATAATAATGTGCATATTTGAAAACCTTATGGATTTTGAAAGCTGTTTTTTATATTATAATATATTGTAAACTATACAACAATAAAATATATTTTAAGTATTATCTAAACCTTTATTGATTCCATTATAAGTACAAAATAATGGGTATTTAGTCATAATAAAGAAGATAGCATACTAATGTTACATAATTGAAAATTAAATGAATGTAAATAAGACACTGCTGACATCACCATCAATCATGATAACAGAAATACACAAATACTAGCTAATTAAGAAAAGCATTAAAATTATTTTAGTATTTGTGTTTATTGTCCAGGTCCAGATAGTGACTTATCCATGAATTTCCTCTTTGCAAAACAAAGCCACCATTTGCTGGGCTTGCCATCTTCAGTGGTAAATACCTGCGAAACAAAACTTTTAAAGTTTTTTAACCTATTATCATGTCATGTAAAAAAATACAAAATTAGGCCAACCTACTGTTTTTGAGTACCGGGTCGTTAATGCGACTATTATGACAAGTAGATCAAAATGGTTTATATTGGATTAGTGGTGCTATAAAGCAATAAGTTGCTATATTTTTTATGTTTTAAGCATGCTTTTTTAAAGAATACTATACAAAGTACTTATAATTACATCGCGTTTATGAATTTATTACGATAAAGAAAAAAGTTAAAGGAGCAGTAAAAATGAACAATGAACTTTCCTCATACTTTCCTGGCTTAGGACTGTCTATAATTTATTAACATTTTAACCGCCTAAGTCGCATTTATCCGACAAAAAATTTCGGGCTTATTCCGCCTGAGTCGATTTATCCGACACAAAACCCTGTGTATTATAATATACTTATTCAATTTCTAAACGTATTACGATGTTTTAGCTTAAAATACTTTTTTTTTCGAAAGTTTATCTATTCAATCTTTTATTTAGTGTTATAATTCAGATTTACCATATCAAGAAACAAAATAAAATACTATTTCATTTAAGGTAAATTTACTAATATTATCCCGGAGAAAGTGTATTGACTTCCAACGCCTATGTCGTATTTATCCGACAGTAGTGATGAGACATAATGTTAGAATTTATAAAATATGGGATATGCTTAAACAAAAATATTATAGTTATTTAGAAAAGGAAAAACTCGACCGTGGGCCAGATTCGAACCTGCGTCTTCTGGTTAGGTACACCAGACGCTATGACCACTAAGCCACCGCGATTCCTACCCATCATGTCGAATTTTTCCTTCACATACTGAATTTACGTCTTTATGGTGGCTTAGTGGTCATAGCGTCTGGTGTACCTAACCAGAAGATGCAGGTTCGAATCCTGCCCGCGGTCGAATTTTTCCTTTTCTAAATAACTTTAAAATCTTAGCATGAAAAATGCCAAAAATATACAAAAAGATAACAAAAATATTATATTAAATACCGAGTTATTAATAAAAAAACTACGTTTAGTAATTGTTATTTAATAACGTGTTGTTTTTGCTTTGTGTAAATCTATATTTTTGTAAGAAATTAGCGATATCGATATTTTTGTACGGACAACTATAAATCATTAAATGCAAATTCCCACCCCTAGACTGTGTCCTTTTCGCCAGTTAGCCAGCGCCTGCGTCGGATAAACACGACCGTTCATGACGTCATAACCAGAGTTGAGCCTTATAGAATTTTCCATTAGTGTTGCGCGTGTTTTTGTGATATAAGTTAGTAAGTTTTACGTTCGTGTTTTAAAAATTGAAATTTACCATGACGACTGCTGAAGAATTAATAAGATTTTTTCGATTGATTATATATTTATTATAAGTACCTATTATTGTAAAATGTTAAGTACTTGTAATTGTTAGACTGATTAGGTACTACTGAGAAATGAAAAGGCGAGGTTCATTCAGTATAGTTATAGTTCAGTATAAGAATACTTACTTAAATACCTACTAATAAATCGACCGATGTTTTATTTGCTTACAAAAAATGATGGATATTTTCATTAAGTAGTAGTAGGTATGTATGTACGTATACATATAGTTGTTAGTTAACCAAGCTCGTAAATACAAATATCAGTACCTATTATAGCCAAATATCGACATCGAAAAATTTACCTATAACATCCATATATGTTGTAGGTATTTATTGTTCGATTCTATGCGCCGGGCGCTGGGGGCACGCTAACTGATAAAAAGTCGGGCGGTTAAAAGGTTAAAATATGTTATTAAAAGTTCCATATTAGTAAAGCCTTATATTTTTAGGCATTTTTATACATTAAATACACACTAGTACAACACACCTACTTTCCGTTCCGAGTGCGATGCTATGCGCGATGGACAGAGCGAGAGAGAGTGCGATGCGCGATAGAGAAAAATAACATCAAGTGCGAGCTACAATACCATTTGCTATATGCTATTTATATTAAGCACTAATAATGATTATTATACAAGCTTTAAAGAACTAAAAATAAAGTTATGTGTACCTTCTCACAAACACGGGCTCCAGTCTCATGTCTTAACTGCTGTAAATACTGTCTCATCATATCTGAAAACATGAAACACCATACTTAAGTCTAACCCGGGATTAACTTTTCCTTCTACATTTCTATAATAATAGGGGCTGGTGTAGCTCTAGATAAGTAATAAATATATTGATCCATCAATCTGCAGATTTTTTTTAAATAATATTTTTGACTTGGCTTCAGAGGCCTTTGTGCCATATCTGCAAAGTTAAAATATGGCACAGATAATATTAATATTTGACAAAACAAAAGTTGATTATGCATTATGTTCTTGCCTGGTCAACTAGTTTTAGCATTTGTGTTATTGCTATTAGTGGTGTTTTCTTTAAATATCTTTATAAAAATGCAAGCTGTAAAATATTTTACAATTTACCGCTCTTACTTTAACAATTGTAACAAATTTTAACACTAAATTGGCGGACGAGTCTCAACATGGTGGAACTCGACATCAAGGGAATAAATCCAGGTGAATATGAACATTGTGGTGCTACTGGACTAATGGCCTTTGATTGCACTACTTTTATAAGATTCAAGAATTGATTATGATGATCAAACACAATATTCTGACTCATCTTAAATCTTGAAATGGTGCCTTCTTCCGCACAATGGAATCAAACTCGCTAAATGCATTCGGTTAATTCTTAAATTTCACTAGTAAAGCTTGACAACCAGTTTATCCATAGGATATTGGTATTGTCCAAATATTGAGTTGAGGCCATCAAACCTCAACTCAATTTTTTGGCTCACCATGTAAAAAAAATTATCATTCATCAGCATCTGGTTAGACTGGAAAACATCCACAATTTCATTGGAAAAAGGCATACCTTTTAGTGCTTAATGATTATCTAATACATTAGTAGTTCTAAACATACCAGACTCCATTGTATTGGTAGGCTTTGCATAAACAGAATTAAGAGGAAAGCCATATTCTCCAGGTATATCAAATTTAGATATAGCCAGCATATACATCTCTTGTTGTCCCTGGTTCTTGTTAGAACATTTCTGGAGCCGCTTCAAACACTCAGAAATGTACAGAGTCAGGTAAATGAGAACTCTATCAGCATCAGACTGAAAGTGAAACCTATTTAGTAACATTCTGTCAAGAATTTGAAAAATATTTTAAAAGTAATGACCTTCTCACCTTTATTTCATAAAACCTAAAAAAAACATTTGCTTTGAAATAATTGAGTGCTTCATCAATAATATCCAGTTCTATCTTCGGGCTGATGGGCGCCGGGCCTCGGAAAGTGGTACGTATAGGTAGGAGAGCCAAATTGCCAACTGACTGGGTGTAGTCAGTTAATGACGAATGATATGCCTTTTGAGGAAAAATTTTTCAACATTAGTAATCATAAATTATTACAACACAAAACTAAATTATAGTGTAAGTATTCTAATGTCCAAAACTTACAGGCATTTTGTTTCAAGTATTTTCGTTCAGAATATGTAAGCACAATTAGATTCGCCACCAGTTCCACAGCCTGCTTTCAGTTTTTATTTTACAAAGTACTCTGTTTATTCATTTATTGTTGCTAAAGTGAAATTGCACGCATCGATAAAGAAACGAATCCTCCGCTATAAAAATAAAACTAGATTATCCTTGTAAATTTATGAAAGGATGATGAATCAGCCACTTCGTATTTTGAACTTACTTACAAAGTTACAATAGTTTGCAAAGACAATTTTATTATCGCCGGCTATCAGACAGAGGAAAATGGAATGGAAATTAGCGATGGGCGATTGTTACTAAAAACAATCGAATCATTCGAATGCGCAATGTATTCGAATGCATTCGAATGACTACTAATTTCCTTCGATAGTCCGATTTTTATTCATTCAAACTTAAATTTGGTTTCGGTACGGAACGATTACCTAACTACGTATGTTTGTGTACTACCTACTGTGTCGTAAATCTAAATGATTTTTGTAAAAAATAGAATAACGAGAATTACTAATATTTATTTATTCTTTTAGTAAAAAATTGAAAGGGGTGTTTCATTTTTAAGCAGTCTTTGTAGTATTTTTATGATAAAGTGCAGTAGGTATGGTTGCAAAGCTTGCATCGAATTTGGTTACGGCCGTCTTCGTATACTTTTAAAAAAAAATCCACACTATCGAAATTTCGGCATTTTTACTAGAATCGAAGAATCAACAAATAAACAAAAGTCAGCAAAAACGCAACCTTCGTCAATATTTCAACAATAAGCATTGCGCGCGACCTTGACTTACGAATTACAATCGACCGGGATCTACTAAAACAATAATAATTTATTCGTTCGTAGCGCAACGCAAACAACGCTTAAAACAATTCATTCGATTGTTCGATTGTATAAAATAAATAATTAGTCATTTGGAAGAATAATAATATTACAATAAAGTTAGACAATTATTATTAATGTTTTATATTGGTAGCTTAACAACACGTAAATATACATTAGTAACTTTCTCTCTCCTATGTTGCTGTGCCCGACGGGGTCCACAGTGAACTATAAATGTAACCTACCATCTAAATAACTTTGTGGAATGCAATAAATATTGAGTATATTACGTCAATTGCATAAAACATGAAAGTTACCAAAAAATATTTTGCGCTTATTGTCTATAGTGCAAATAGTATGTACAGACGCCAGCAGGTCAAGATATCCAAAACTGTCAAATTTTCCCAATTGAATATGAACCTTATTGTATTGTATTAAAGTTAAAAATCTATCAAAGAAATTTGACAGATTGTGGTAGCTTGATGTGCTGGCCTCTGTACATTATTTTTAAATAGTGTAAATAGGTAATAATTCATTGTTGAGTCTCGGCTTAATTTAGTACGTACAAAATGGCTTCAAAGCGCAAGCGAAGCGATATTTGGGGTCATTTTAATGAAGTAGAAGTTAGAACCAAAAAAAGCTAAGTGTGGTTATTGTAGTGCAATTTTTCTTGAACTTCATAAGTGACGTAAATCTTTATGAACGTATGAACGAACTGTATGGCTATTCAAAGGGCTATTCATTTTTAATCAAAGGGCTATTGATTAAAAATGAATAGCCCTTTGAATAGCCATACAAGTTCAGAGTACGGCTTACTACTCCTGATTCAGGGAACGAAATGAACTGTGGAACGATTTAGTAGAACGAGTTCACTTCACGGAACGAGATTTTGATGAACGAGTTCCAATAAGTGAACGACAATGCCCAAGTCTAATAGACGACTATATACCTTGCATCTCATTCACACAAGAAAGAGAACAGCTTATGCATACGTCATTTAAAGTAAAGAGACAGAATTATATGATTTTCTGTTTCATGTCACGTGCTGGTTTTTTCAAGGTCGGCACAGTTGTTTGACAGTAACTGTGCTAAACAAACATTGACAGTTCGCCATAGTTTCTAAGCTTTGTGTTTTTATGTGTATTTGTGTGTGTATTTCCGTGCTCACAGTCTGGTTTAATTTTATGTAATTATATTGTTTTACTTGTACCAAGGGTGAATTAAAATACATACACTAGATGTGAATATTGAATTGGTAATGTATATTTATGATCTTACATGGTATAACTTCTTTAATTCACCAAGCGTCCAGCGGACTTATTATGAGGTATAACAATTATTTTTTTATTGTGTCTGCTAATGCTAATTAACACCGGGGTGATTGTAAGTTTTTATGCGAAGATTGTATTCATATTTTTATTTAATCATATTTGTTACAGCTTTCCCCGAGGCCATGATTTACAGATGCGATGGATTGAAGCTACGGGCCGAAAAAATTGGACACCAAAAATATCGTCAAGGGTCTGTTCCACTCATTTTGAGAAAAATGTCTTGTTCAAAAGTAATAAGCTGACCGTTCTGTTGGCTAATGCTGTTCCACTGCTCGTGTTTTTCTAGCCTGCAGGTGTGGGTGGGTTAGGCAGTACTGATTTAAGATAATACCACTATTTTTGGTGTACCATAAAATTAATTTAAAAGCTCCTAAAAAAGATACTTACGTAAATGCTACGTAGCATAAAGTTCGCCTGTATGTAGGTACTTTTTTTATGTGCAAGAAAGTCTTAACTTACGTAATATTTTATAAATTTTATGTTTCAGGTATGTAATATTTCCCAAACCTACCACAATTTCACAGATTCAAGAAGTATTAAGTATATTGTGTTATTATAGTATGCTAACAATGTTTTGAATTAAATGTCACATAATTTGAATGTTCTTTAATTTTTATCATAATTACATAATGCGTATGTAAAAATAACCACATCACACTTAATATTACTCAATAACCTTTTGATCCCAAACAAATGAATGTAACGGCTAAAACCACGAGGTCCTGCTAGTTAATCACAGATACCTTTACACAAAGGACTTCGAGGCCTGAATCTGGTATTGCTAAAAATTAGGGTAAAATCTTTGATACGGCAATACCATCCACCTTAAAAAAAAAAAACGCGGGCACGCCAACCATTTGTTGGTTTCTCTGTCTCTACGGGAAAGATACTTTCCTCTGTCTACGTTCTGAAGCCATGCCAAATATATTACAAAAAAAAAACTGTGTGTCAATGGTATGTCACGAACTCACGGTCACGATTGACTTTATTTTGACAGCTGTCTCTGTCGTGCTTTTAAATTTTTCATTTCACATTTTACACAACACGTGTGCTGGCTGAGCTGATTGTTGCGTGCGTATTCTTTGCTGAGACGTGTTCATATTTTTTTTCATAGGCCTAGCCCATTTGCCTACTTATTTAAATAAAAAAATAAATATGACTGAAGAAATACAAAGTAAAGTTCTAGCGATAGTCGCTAATATAAATAAAGATACATTTGAAGCATCAAAAAATGAAGAAGTTGAAGAAATAAAATCTACTTTTAAAACAAATTCTGATGTTAGAGGCATTCCTAAATCTGGACGGTTTTGGAAATCGAAAAAAGAGAGGTGAGTTTGATATGAATGTATACCTACTAAGTATGAACTGACGACAATATCCTACACGTCAGATTGTTGTAGTACAGTTGCATCTTTGTGGGTTCATTCATATCTTTAGAAATACTGATTAATAATAATCTTGGATTACACATGTTATTTAGTCGAAATTTCTAACTTCATAACATTTATTAAATCTTTTTACTAAATATCTGTTATTGTTTTTTTATTTAATGGGATCAGCTTTAGGGAGCTATATTTTAGTAACGGCTTGGGTCCGTAGGTCCTGGGTTTGATCCCCAGGTCGAGCAGTGTTATTGGGTTTTTCAATGAAATTCTCAGTTGCTGCTCGGAGTCTGGATTTGTGCCTGGTTAATGGCAATAGGCTCGCCCCCTATTACACGGGACCTAAACATACCGGCGAAATGTGGGTGTACATTGGTACACCTCTGCCTTACCCTTCGGGAATACAGGTGTGATGGTATGAAATGTTTTTTAACCAAATTGATGTTTTACTCTTTTATTGTTGTACTGAAAAATATATTTACTATTAAATTGATTTTAATTGTCAATTACTTTGACAAATACACTGTATGTATGTATGGAATGAGGACACAACAAATTCAGGTATACAAAACCCAACATTTTTTTAGAGATTATTAAATTTTTTCGAGTTCAAAGTATCCCCTCAATCAACCATTTGAATCGAGGAGCTACCATTAAATTCCCATATCTCTTGAAAGCTTTCATAACAAATTCCAGGACATTCTGCCTACAAAAAGGTCTAACTCATTAATAAATATAGATAGTATTCACATTCAAATATGAAAAAGAGTCCTCAATCCAATCTCTAGGACAGATACCAGATAAAGTAAATGATTGAACTGCACTTTGAATCCAGGTTTTCCACCATCAACAAAACTAAAGGACTTAGACAAAGCTTTAAAAAGAAAACAGCATTGCGCATAGAGTTGCAGAAAACGAAAGAACTCTCAAAACAATTAATGGCAGAAATTAAGCAAAAAGAAATTGACCGTAAAGAGAGAAGACGACAGAATATTCAACGTACAGAAGAAAACAAGCATAAGGCTGAAGTTGTACAGGTTATTACAAATACTGCCAAGCTGAAGAGAATGAGAAAAAAACAATTAAGATTTATTGAGAAACGTGATACCAGTAGGGTTGAAGCTAATAAATAAATTTTGATAACATGTATCCTGCTTTTTTTTATGCTAATATTACCTACTCATAATATCAACCATTTCAGCGCGTGTGCGCTACCAATATCAATCAAAACCTGAACCTCTAACATAAAATTGCTTTACTACCTTTAGAGTGAATGTCGTTCGCATATTCCAAGCCAAAAAGGTCTATTTCTAACCGACTTCAAAAGGTGGACGTCCTATATTCGACTGTATGTATTTTTTTTATGTATATTACCGATTTCTCCCCCATATTTGTGTTTGTCTGGGTTTCTTATGTATTATAAGTATGTATTTACAAAAAAAAGTATATATAAGTATTATATCCATTGTTCTAGTACCCATAGTACAAGCTCTGCTTAGTTTGGGACTAGAGATGGTGTTGTGTCAAATGTTCCAAAAATATTATTTATTAAATATCCTCCTCTAGACAATTGGTTGTATTACTACATTTTCGTAATATTCTATAAAAAAAAAAAAAAAAATTAAAGGCTAAATGAATTCTCAATTTTTTTTTTATTTGGAAGAGTATACTCCTGAGGTGGTCCAATTGGCACCAAGTCAGGATCTGATGATGGAATCCTAAGGAAATCGAGGGCAATCCTCAAAAGACTATTTGACAGGTTTTTAAAATCCATTTTATATTATGTAGTAGAGTTTAAGGAACCCAGTAAAAGTTGTTTTTTTTAATTCTGGTACATATTTGCTGAAAAATATCAAATTAAAAATTCAATATTTAAATAGCGCGCTAAAACGCTACTTTGACAATATGGCGCTGCAATGGGGTCGGTGACGTCACACGCCTGTATTCTGATCTGTGGTACATATCATCCACATACATTTGTTGCAAACAAAAATCGAAAGTGCGATTGGATTTAAATTTTATCAGTGAAATAAGTGACAAAATGAGTTACAAATGGTGTGCAGTTCCAAAATGTACAAATACGTCGATAAAAACTCCGGAAAAACTATTTGTAAGTGTTCCAAAGAATGTCGAAGTACGCCGAAAGTTGAAATTTTCTCGCAGGGATCCTAATGACATAGCGAATAGTACAAATATTTTCTTCTGTGAAGACCATTTCGATGTAAGTAAACATATTATATAAATTTTGTAATAATTAATTACATTCTGAATCTAAATATTTTCGTTATTGATTTGAGGTTATAATACCTCTAATGTTATAACAGAATGTCTTGCAAATCACTTCGAATATTTCTGCTGTTTTCCATAATATTAGTTAAAAAGTGTAGCTACAGAGTCTTATGATTTCAATAAGTATTACACTAAAAGATCCCGACTATAATATATATATCCTATATAAGTTCGATGTAGAAGTTCATCATTATTTCACTTTCTTATGATATAATTTAAGTTACCGCTTAAGTGTTAGTATAATTACTTTGCTGTTTTCACATTTTTTAGCTCCGAAGTATAAAAGTCGGAATTATTTTTGAAAAACAATCCGACCATGATTGCGTCGACTTGGGGCAGGTTTCTGCTGTCGGCTTTTACAAAATCGTTGTCCATGGTAAAAGTACTTGACAGAACTTGTAAAATATTGCGAATAAATCACACAAAAACAATGAATAATACAGAAAATCTTATTAAAACAGTTTAGAAAGCTGATAAATCACAAGTAGACGCAAGTACGCAAACGAGGTTTCCAAGCTTGTGACGTCATCACAAACTCGACCAATCAAGAGCGTTTTGTGTCACGTGACAAACGTTAAAAAAATGCATTTTTTATTTACGGATTTTTAAATAAATTAGATATTATTTTCAAGTTACGTTTATGAAAAACCATTTTTAAACTCTTAATTTATACTGATAACAGTAATTGACACTTTATTTTTCGCATTGTCAAATAGTCTAATGTAATAGGTATTAACAATGTTTTTCGTATATTTTCTAAAGCTATTGAGACATTTCCGTATGGTCGCCATCATCTCATGACGCTGAGCTGATGAAGGAAGGTACAACTCTTTAATGGTTAGGAGTTAGGTGATTTTCTAGAATAATGTATAGAGACTTGTAGATATCGATAATTGATTTCTCTGGAGACAACAGAGTGAGCTAGAAACTAGAAGTATTAATAATTTTAACCGAATTTAAGTAATAATGAAAGAATGACAATTTGACGCGAATTTTTCGATATGTTTGTGAGGTTGTAAGGGGTAATCTCAGGATCGACTTAACCGATTTTTAAAATTTTTTCACCATTAGAATCCTACATTATCCCTGATGGACATAGGCTACTTTTAGAATGTCGGTCTCGTATGATATTTAATGTTATTTTATTTACCTACCGATGGAAAGATATACTTCCTCGCTCTATACTTGAGGTTTTTGCTTTTGCTCCGCTCTATACTTTTGTTTTACAGGTAATGATTTTACAACACGGCATTTTAATTCAGAGCTCTGTTCTCTAAAATGGTCCGAAGCACAAAAAACGCGGTGAACGAAAAAATAGGTGGTTATGATTGTCGCATCATAATAGTGGCTCGCCGGCTACGCCCACATTATTACCATTCCAACTTTATTTATCTATTCCGTGCTTTTATCTAATATATAAAATTCTCGTGTCACAGTTTTCGTTGCCATACTCCTCCGAAACGGCTTGACCGATTTTGATGAAATTTTTTGTGCTTATCGGGGAGGTCTGAGAATAGGCCAACATCTATTTTTCATACCCCTAAATTTTTTTTTTATGGCAAAACAACGTTTGCGGGGGCAGCTAGTTAGATATATAAAATCTTTATCGTCTTGGTCTGACACAAAGTTCAAACTGAAAAATAATATTCAAGTATTGTTCCATCTAATATTTTTATTAAGTATTTATAGCAATATAACATACTTCAACAGATACATTTATAAAAATATTAAATGCAATTTTCCATGTTTTGGCATGTAATGAATCAGGTGTGGGCATTAAATATATACATAATATAGTCTCTAGATCAATGGTGAGATGAAACTGTGATGCAAATAATGGAACATCAATCTTAATATTAATTCCACATGCGTTACATAATTATGTACATCAATGAGAAAACTTCAGTGACTATTTATATAAATATCTATAAAATACATCAAAACTATTTGGTTACAATTTACATTGAGAACACAAAAGCAAAACATTTTCAAATTAAAGTCTATGTGACAGATGATTTCAGCTAAATTCATAAGTGACACTGTTCATAAAATTAAGCCTCATTAATTATATTAAATCACTTGTCAGAATACTGCTCCATATTAATTGTAGTTAGCTTGCACACCATAATCTTATCAATGATTAACCACTTACTACAAAATAAATCCAAAATAAAAAATGTTACATATAAATTTGTATAAAAATTAAATCACACATATCAAGTATACCTCTTACGATGTAATGTCTTCACATCTTTTATTAAATTTAATCAAATAATTTACAACAACAATACAGTTGTTATAATAATAACAACAATAGTTAGTAGCTTATACTCTAATGTTTAAGTCTAACATTTGTCTATAATACTCCATTCAACATATAGAAAAAATCTTCATTGAAAAACATCAGTCTAAGGCAGTGACAACAAAGTTTGATCATTGAAATTAATGATATATGTAGTAGGTCCAGAACAAGTCACATTTGATCTGTCTTCTATTAAACTAATAAAAATGATTACGTATTAGTGTAAAGTAAAAATGAGATTCATAAAAGGATTTTAAGTAATGTTAAAATATTAAATGTATCCGGCTATTGGGAGAGAGAAAATCTTATCCGAAGATATATTTTTCCATGAGATAATACAGAATAGCACATCTATTAGTTTGGAAACTGTCATATTTTTCACACATTAACCCCGCCGATTATACGGCTCATTATGATCTACATAAACAAAAAGAAACGCGCAACTGACTGGTTATTGCATGAATCATCTTTATCATTCTAGTTCATGATTTTTTAAAACATCAATAACCAATACTCTAACTGTAAAACGCCTATTTTATGCAGTTTTGTCGCCTTTAACCAATCACAGCTATTATTTCAAATCCAAGGGAGTACCGTTATTTTAACATGAACGTTAATCTGTAATCATTCTTTGTTTTTATATGAAACAAAAATCATGAAATGCTAGGATTGAGTATTATCGAAATACTAGTTACTGTTATAAGTTGAAAAATATTATTTCAAATTCATTCAAATCTCGCACTGATCCTGATCACTTCATAGTTTATCTAATAGACAGCAAGTTACCCTGTGCTGTAACTATCCCATTTAAAATTTATTAATAAAACAAAAGCGTATCAACTAACCTAGAAAAGTACAACTTACGTTTTTATAATTACAAAAACATGAACTCACATGTGGCCCTGAGGTGCATGTACAGTTAGTTACATAGCAAATCTAAAAATGTATAGTGCAACTTTCTATTGAGACATCTTTAAGGAATAATTCTAAATACCTAGGATCACCGTTACTATTGAGACAGACACAGAACGCAGATAACTATGTGTAGTGTATCTAACTGTACAAGAGAGTCGGGTACTTGTAGTGAATGCGGCGAGGGCGGTGCGAGCCCGCTCTATGACAACACGACGCTCGCGCCGCGGCGCAGTCAAACGTCGAAGTCGGCGCCAGATTTGCCATTCGCAGGTGCTATGAAGGGTTCACTCCACATTCTTCTGAGATCTCCCTGCAATAAAAAGTAAAGTATGGCGTTAATACTATAATTGAAATAATTTATTTAGTATAACTTTTATATGACAATAAAAGCTAGCTTGCTAGCTAGCTTTTATTATCATATAACTTAATATTTCTTGTATTTTTTATTTAATTTAAGCAAAAGTTACTGAGCTTTTAAAAAGTTAATTAAGATTATACGGAAAGAGTATTACGGAAACGTCATCCAGGTACACAAGCGTTGATCTGCGTTCGTGTTTCAGTCCACGTCGGTAATAGCTCGTATTTATTAAATTTTATTAATATAAATAAAATTATTACTTTAACATATGCCATGGTGAGCAGCGGAAGCAATGTGAAGGGCACGAGGTAAAGCAGCGCTGGCTGCGCCGCCTTGAACACCTCAGCCGATACCGTGGCTGTAAGCAGCCCCAGGAAGTAACCCAGCAGGGAACAGTGGAAGTACGTCAGCCGAGAACCCTGTCCAGGATCAAGTAGCTTTATTACATTCTAAATCATTAAACTTGGATTATTAAAAACATTGACAAACACGAATTTCATTCGAAGTTTTAATCTTTATTTAACAATATTTTTAATATGAATATTATATACTTTTGCTCAAATATTTTTTCAGGACGCAGATACGTATTATATGTTATACATCACTGAAAAGCTCTATTCATAGCGACGTAATTTGTACTTGTATCTCTTTAATGAATATATATTGACAAATTTCTATCGGTTTGAACATTATATTGCAGTGAATACATTCGTACCCATCACTACGTACGAGAGAATGTAACTCTATTTAATACGCACAAGAATTATCCTTTTTTTTGTTAAAACTGATAAATTTACGATATTATGGCTGTCAGAAGTCATAAATAATTAAGTAAGATTAGACACTATACATAAGTTAACTTTTATGTAATCTGGAACAAATAAGTTTTAAGGCAACTGTCATTATGTTAATAAACGAGTGGACAGAGTATAATAGATAAAAAAAAATAAGGTTCAAATTTCCATTTAATGGATTCTTCCAAATAACCGTTTCAATGATTGATGACTATGATAATGATTATATTTTACATCAATATAAGGTTTCACATACCATAGATCTGGGGCCAGGAACTTGTCCCATTTGACATACTAGTGTAGCCTTCTTGTACGCGTCATAGCGTAGTACGAAACACAGCAGTAAACCTGGCATTACTATGTCGCCGAGACCTGAAATAGCATCATGGTAATATTTACTAATCCTATTTACATCCATGCCTTGCGTATCAAGGTGATCTGGAAAAATAAATTTTATATTTTATAATATGTCTGCAGGGTGACTTATAATTCTTTGGCAATACTTCACAGACTTATTCATATCTAAACTAATACGTATTTTAATATGTAATCTAATCAATACAAACATAAAATTAAAAAAAGTTATGCGTTTTCAGTCAGATGGGAATGTAATGTTGCAGCGAAATCTAAAATTTCAAGAAATGAATTTATTTATTTATTTCATTTTGGAAAACCAGCTATAAAATGGAGTAAAAAATAAAAACAATATGTGCCATAAAGCCAATTACAATTTTTCACAATTAGTGACAGACTTTATAAAAAATACAGAATTACTGTCCCAGTTAAACAGGACAACTACAAGTTGATTTGAGTAATGGTTAATTAACAATAAACTTAAGGTTGAGCATCTTTCTTGTCGCATAGCTTTTAATAACAATTGGATCAAGGGTGAACTCCTTGCATAACTTGTTGAGATTTCTGCTTGCCCGCCACGATAAATGAGTTTTTGCCTATTATTTGAGGAATTTATTTTAAAGAGATCTTCGCGATTTAGAGAGATTTTAGAAATATTGATCTATTTCATTTGCATTTTTAATTGCAGTTTGATAAAGATGATGATTACACGCAGTGTAAATTGCCATTCAAATGTTGTGAATTATAAAAAATAAGAAAAATTATGCATTGCATGCAAAGTATTATTATTACTATACAAAAAGTTGCCCAATGGTGACTAACATAATAATATTTATCAGTTTTCACGACGATCAGAATATGCATGTATGACTCTTGCATGGCTTTCTTACTTGATTTAGATGCGGCGATTCTGGTCCAGGTCGACTATGCCATTTTTTTTATAGAATAAAATTATAATTTATTGTTTTCCTTATTACAAGTAGTAACTTATTACAAGTGTAAGCGTCAGCAATATGCTTTGGCACCCCTCAAAAGGATTACCAAGCGCTGGTTTTCAGCACAAAACAGAGAAAAAAAAGGTGAAATGTCGATTATAAAAAAATAATATTTATTTATATATACGAGAAACTAGCAACAGTATCCTCAAAATAATAAGGGAGGATATTACATCTCCGATTATAAAAAATATGGTGAGGACGGTTATAAATTAATATGTCACAATAAATCACCAATATTTGTCATTTTACTAACAATACTTTGTAACTCATTATTGTAAATACTAAAACATTGGATCTTAGTTATCTGAATAAAAAGTTTTATTATTATTATATGCTCCGAACAATTGGCTGCTGGTCTGCCTACATTTCGACTTCATGTTCGGAGTCTCCAGAGTAGGACTTTATGGTCCATCCGTCATCGTTCCTGGGGTACATATGTCCGGCAATGTTCCGCAGAGAGATGCCCAGCAAGGCTCTCTATATCGCTCTCTGTTACTTTGAGTTGCGTTACTTACTGCAGGACTAATACATAGCGTATTAGACCTGCCTGTACGTGTCCGTGTTTCGCGTACCTAAGTCATGACGGGAAGGACACATTGATTGAAGACCGTTGTCTTGAGTGTCTAACGGATCTTGGAGTTAAGCTTGATTATATTAGCAGTCATATTACTGTCGAACTTTACTCTGACACAATTCCAATTCATTAAATAAAGGGCCCCGATACGGTCAAGCGGTTTGATTCAAACACGTAGTTTCGTTTGACTCAAAGATTATGTTCGTTTACACAACGGTTTGATAGGTTTTGAAAAATTAAAAACATTTACGTGTTTGAAGTATATTTAAATGTAAATTTCAGACAAACTCGTTTGAAGTCCGGCTAACACCCATGAACATTTTTCCAGGAACTTCGGGCGTGACTGCCAAATCTTTTTTTTTTAGACTATGTATTTTTGAGCAAGCTACGTACTGTGATGGTATTCATATGTTAAGCGTGCTAAATTAGATATCATTTGTATGTTAAGTTAAAAATAAAAAACAACATTAAGTTAAGAAAACGAATCCCTTGCTGATTCATGTAGTACTGACCAAGCATGGAGAAGTGTCCCTGATGGTGCATGGAGGGGAACACCAGTTTGGCCGGCAGCGACAGCTTGGGAGCATCCCGCATGGCGCCGCCCAGCTGCAACCGACGGGCAACCACGTTCATCGGGTTCTCCGCTGGCCTGTATAACAAATACATTATATAAATGTCCAGCACTTAAGCCGAATATGACCTGACCATATTGTATTTTCCACCATATTATATTTTGTATTGTCGAATTTAATGGTATGTTCTGACTCCTACAGACAAAAAATAATAAAAATACTATAACTCTTAAACCTAGCTAGAGTGAGGCTAGGTACAGAGTGGGTTCCTTGCAACGCTATTCGTGGACGAGGTCAGCCGAGGAAACGTTGGCGAGATGATCTTGATCGCTTTTTGTTAACTTGGAATGAAGAAGTTCAGGACAGAGAGTCCTGAAATAAGCTAGGGCAGGTCTTTACCCTGCAGTGGGACATAAAACAGGCTACATATCAAACAAAAAAACTAACCGTTACCATTTTTTAATTTACTTGTAAGAAAGCTTATAGAATAATGACGTTAATAGGGTAGTAATATACTTAAAAACATCGATGATAACAAGTGTCCACAGTTTAAACATAATATACAATTTGTATAAAAAAACTCTATCCGATCGACCGATCGTAATAAAGGCGTATTCCTTTTCATATTGTATAATACACACTAAGAAAAATACATTAAAAAATGATATTAAATAAGCTACAAAAAAGTATTTTTTTTACTTCTAATAATAATAATCCTGTTTCTTTGGCCGCCTGAAGAAGGTATTCAATAGCCTTCTTTCGGGCGGAGACAAGGTGCGCGCCTTCAACGGTTGGGTCATGCCGGTATTGACGTACTCTTTTGGCATACTCAAATGGACTCAAACGGAACTTGATGGCCTGGATAGGCGGGTCCGTACACTGCTGACTGCATATCGAATGCACCACCCACGATCGTCGGTCATGAGATTGTATATCCCGCGGAAGTGTGGAGGCCGAGGCTTTTTAAATGCTAAAAACCTCCACAACAGCGAAATATGCAATCTCAGGGAATATTTTCTACACGCCGACGTGGGAATGCATCGAGATGTAGTAGCAGTGGACAAGGGACTCACCCCGCTCTCCTTGGCGAATGAGAACTAGCGCAAGCCTGTAGTGCTTGATACTAACGACCGCAGGAAGGTATGGCAGAGTAAGGAGCTCCACGGACGCTTTTTCGGGGCCCTACATGGGCCCGATGTAGATCAAGCAGCGTCCGTAGCCTGGCTGCGTTTCGGTGACCTCTTTGGGGAAACCGAAGGTTTTGTCTGTGCAATTATGGACGAAGTTATCATGACGAATAACTACCGGAGATTTATTGTGAAGGATGGCGCGGTTGACATCCGTCGGGCATGTCACCGCCCGGGTGAATCGATCCGCCACATTATCTCTGGTTGTTCTCGTCTAGCTAACGAGGAGTACTTTCATAGGCACAACCTTGTAGCCAGAATTATCCATCAGCAACTTGCTCTGAAATACACTCTTGTGGCATCGGAGGTACCGTACTGGGTAACTGGGTCGGGCACATACCTGTAGTATGTGCCCGACCCAGTTCTCGAAAATGGCAATATCACATTGAACTGGAATCGGTCCATCATCACTGACAGGACTATTGTAGCCAATAAGCCTGATATTGTGGTGGTGGATCGAATCGAGAGGCGTGCAATGATTGTTGACATTACCGTCCCGCATGACGGGAACCTCGTGAAAGCCGAGAAAGATAAGCAAATCAAGTATCTTGACTTGGCTCGCGAGGTTGTCGACATGTGGGATGTGGACACAGCGATCATTGTACCGATAGTCGTGTCAGCCAATGGCTTAATAGCCACGAGCCTCGACCAACACCTCAGGAGGCTCTCGTTAGGCGGCTGGGTCAAGGGCCTGATCCAGAAAGCAGTATTGCTGGACACGGCCCGTATTGTTAGGAGGTTCCTCTCTCTGGAGCCCTGACCCTTGCTTGGACCCTGTTCCCGATACCGGTGGGCCTCTAGTTTTATATTTTTAAATGTTTTCATTTTTTAATTTATTTTATAGAAATATTTTAAAATGTAAAATATAAGAAAATAGATTAATAAAGGTCATAATAATAATAATAAAATATTTTATTGATATAAAATTTGAGTTGGAGCCCTGATTCCTGAGCTAGGTACCTGTGTTACAGGAATCAGTAGTTCACCCGTTTGCAGAACATTAACAATGAATACAATAAAACATAATTAAAATAATTACAAATTAGTGCACGCTTGCTCTTAAGTGGTGTGGTGTGTGTGTGTGTGTGTGTGTGTGTGCGCGTGGCTGTACTTGGTGGTTCTGGTATTCTACTGTTTGCCTACATTACTATTATGTTGATAAGAGTGTTGTTCTTTTATACTAGTACTCTTTTAACTTCTATAAAACTTACAAAATCTTCTCAATCGATTTAAGAGATAAATCCACTCAAATTAGAGCTGCCCGACTGGCGAAGTACCTCAGTCTTGCAGAAAATCGAAGTGAAATGACACGGCTTTGAGCTGTGTTGTGTTCCTAACGGTGAGAATGGTTGGCAGTGCTCCGCCAGGAAATGTTGTGTTGGCAGTGGGCCGACCACATCACACAAGGGACTCCACCGACCAGCTAAATCTTTTAATATTTACTAATTTATTTGTAATTTTAACCTCAAACTACAGACAGTATTCTTTTTTAAATGATAGCCATCTAAATGTTTATGTTATATTTTATTCGTTATTAGGCAAATATTAATCAAGATGAACATGTCCAATACGAAGGTCTTCTTCCTCCTAGCCTTTTCCAAACTATATTGGGATCTATGTTAGACTTCCAGTCTAACCAGATGCGGCTGAATATCAGTATTTTACACGTGTTCGATGTATTAAGAATGGTCACCCATCCACAGTGACCGCAACGAGCGCAGCTTAATCTTGCAGACCGGTCGATCAGCGTCATTACTTAGCCACGAGCCACCTTCGTGTCCATGATTAATAATTCGGGTTAATCACTGCCAAGCGTTATATATATGAAACACTTGAGATAACCATCGAGTACATTTATCTTTGGGCAGAGAGCATAGGCATAAGGAGATCAACAGACGCATTCAAATAGATAGGCTGAATTCGGAAAACTCAGCGACGTGTTTGCATGCCTTAATAGGTAAGACATAGTGAACTACACATTTACCCAACATCTATCATCTGTCCAGAAATAAAGACTTGAATTTTAAATTTAAAACTTAGCGTGATAATTCCTTGATATCACCTAAAAAAGGATTTTGGAATTTCTCACGGGATTGAAAAATACGCGATTAATGTGGGTAGCATCGGGTACGGCTAGTTGGTATAATAAAATGTCACGTTATGACACAGGTGGATGAAGGCAAAACTAACGTTTGTAACATACTTAAATAGGTACCTATATCTGTGGAACTTTATCCTCCTCCTCCTGGGGTGGTAGAGTCCAATTAAATATTTGACTGCAGCGTTTCTCGATGTGAAATTCAAAGACGTTCCCAAGAATCAATTTTTGTATCCTTTATAATTTCGAACTTCTGGCTGATCCATCTGGACCACTTACCATAAAATACAATTGATTAAAATATAATGTGAGTTAATTATTAAGTAACTAAACAGAATTATTGCATGTGTTACCTGGTAGCTACTTTGACCATGACGTTGGTTGTGAATATGTACGACGAAAAGAAGACCCAGAACACGTCGTATAGTAGCAGCCCGGTCAGCAGCAGTGTAGATACCTTCAGCGAAGGCAGCCGGATCAGCGCGATGAATGTCACGCACAGACCCATGCCCATCGCTGAATATTGATATTTATACAAATTTTAATATCGTATTCTTTCGTATCGTTAATTATCGTTTCTGTTACGACTGTTAGATAGTTAAGGTATTACTAACAACTACACCAATAGCTCACCCACGCCACGGTGGGTTTAAATGAGAGAAACTGTGAAAGTGGTAAAAATCCCAGAACTTCTAGTGAATGTCGTGATTAAGACCTCTCGACTAGATGACATCCAAGAAGCACCGGCACAAGCAAGAAGTTCCGGACGGTAAATAATAACACGTTTAGTTTAGCGCGAGTCAAGCTGTATTACGAATAATTAGTGTGTTGTGAACCCTCACCGTCCATGAGCAGCCAATGTCCGGTGAGCACCCAGACGGCCACGATGGCGGCGGCGAGCAGCGCGGCGGCCAGCTCGGGCGCCGAGTAGCGGCCGCACACGGCGCCGCGCCCCGCCCCCACCCCCGCGCCGCCGGCCCCGCCCCCACCCGCCCCCGCCACGTACTGGCACAACGGTGTCAGCAGGAACGCCAGCGCCGCGCACGCTATTACTGAACACAATATACCCAGCTTTCAACTCATGTTCACGCTATAAATCGTTTCCGTCAAGCAAGTATTACACATACAAATACACTACTTGTTTACTTCCGTGACCATTCTACTAAAGTAAAGGGTACATCCTAGTAAAGGGTAATATATAAAAGGTATAATAGGTACAGGGATAGATACTACATAAAAACTTATTAACAAAAAAATTAAACCGCCGAAAAACTGAAAAGCAAAAAATAATTAAAAATAAATGACCTTAAATTTAAAGAATTAGCCAAATCAAATTAACAATAACACGTGAAATCACCAGCGATAAACATTAACATTCGTTTATTATTATTTTTTTTTTTTTCAGTTTTTCGGCGGTTTAATTTTTTTTTTAAGTTAAAAAAAGTTTTTGTTTTATAATTTTTTGTGCCTATAATCTACTAATTACTACATGCTTAATTTATGACTACTTTTAATTTAATTGTAATACACAACTCAGCATTAAAATCTGTGAGTGAAAAATAAATCACCCCTATTTTCCCACTCTTAGGGTAGGATTCTTTTTCCAAATTTATATGGGAGCAATTTCGAGGTATACCCTATCCAAAAAAGAAAAAAATATCTTTTAGTATTTTTTCAGTTTTCAGTATTTTTTTTGGCATTTTCCATGCTAAGATTTTAAAGTTAATAAGCAAAGGAAAAATTGGACCACGGACAGGATTCGACCCTGCGTCTTCTGGTTAGGTACATCAGATGCTATGACCACTAAGCCACCGCGATATCTACCCGCCATGTCGAAAAAGAATTATCAAAATCGGACTACTCTGTATAAAAATATGCGTGGATGACATACCTTACAATCAGTGAGTGAACAATCAACCATCCCCTGTTTTCCTACCTTCGGGGTACCCTTTTCTAATAAGAAAATAATTATTCAAAATCGGACTACACTGAAAAAAGATATGCGTAGTCAGGTCATACATACAAAAAAATAAATACACGATGATTTTGTAGTCGTTTTGGAACCGAAAATTTTAGACTCTACATATATCAGTAATAGAACCTATTAAAATATAATTTAAATTAAATAAAAATATATTATTTTATTGATTATTAAAAGTAATGTCATATTCGAACAAAAAATGAGAACTCATGATATTCCACTCAATGTTACACACACAACACTAAGCGGTAAAACATGCCTAGACACGTTATCCGCCCATTGGATGCGGCGCGGCGCCCGCTGCCTACAATCCACGCACACAGATGTAATGTATTATGTGCCTACCCCTAGTAACAGGCTGCGCGGCGCCGGCGCGGCGGGCGCTCCCGCACCGTCGCCCGCGCCGCACCCACCCCCGTTAACCGACGCGCACCCGCCAGTTCTGCTGCAACTCGCGCGCGGTAAAGGTTGCATTGTTTACGTTTTACGTAGCCACGCGAAAATGAGTCTTCAGTATGAATATTCGAACGCGGAGTAGTTACTTGACAATGGTTCAGCTGTACACTGTTACTAGTTACAATTTGGAAGGCCAAAGCTGAGGCCAAGCGGTTGTATTCCCGGCCAGAACATTTAAAGGCGCTGCGGCTACGAGGGATTGAAAGTCCTCAAGTACCTTCAACCCCTACCAACTTGGCTGCAACCCAGCGCCTTCTCAACCATGGACAATTCCGTGTGCCGGCTCACGCGCAAGGTCGAGGGCGCCTAAATGACTCGCAGGAGAACGAAGACGCTATTCTGGAGTAGGTACTTCGAGCGGGCTCCGCGGCGAAGCACGAGAATGGCGGCACAAGAATTTAATGTTAGTCAATGCTTTGTATGGAAAACATTAAATAATAATGGCTTAACATCCCTATAAGTTCCGTCGAGCTCACGTCATCAACAACAATGATGCACCGGCAAGAACTGCCCTATGTCAGCTGCCCGACTCGTTATGCAAGTGTTGTGCGTGCTTACCCAAACAATCAGTTCCGTGATCGATGGATAGGCCACGTCGCGCGGCGGTCCCGTGGCTTGCCCACCACGGCCACACACCACAGCCCAGACTTAACGCCCCTGGATTTTTCTTGTGGTCGGAAATAAAAAGACTCCTTTATACCCGTGAACATGAAAGTCTTAACGAGTTACGCAGTGCGATAGTGGACGCCTTTGATAAAGTGAAAAGTGATAGGCTAAAAGACAATAGCATAAAACGGGCACGTTTGTGTATTGAACGCGGCAGACTCCATTTCGTGTAGTTGCTTCGGTACAGGGAAGTGTAAATAATTTATAAATAAACTTTTAATAGGTAAGTACTTAGCTATGTACATAAGTTAATTATTTTGTAAATAGCTAAAATTCCAAAAATCCAAACGCCTGAAGTACCTACTCAGTTCATTGGCTCTCTGTTTCTAATTATTGATACCTACAGTAAAATAAAGATAAGTTCAATTCAAATAAAGTATTTCTGCCGGTCCTAAGCCCGTGTAAAGTATGAACGAGAAATTGGAGTAGGTACAATTTACGTAGTTGGCGTGAAAATGTTGATGCGCAGCGGCTGTGCGAGCGACTGCTGCGCCTGTCGCGGGTTCGATCCTCGCTCGGAACAAATTTGTATGATCTGTGGGTGAACGTTCTGCGCTTGCGTGTTTGTGTATGTGAAAATTTAGGTTTGTAAATGCACCCATGACACAGGAGAAAATCCTAGTGTTGGGCAACGTTTTTTTTCTTAAATAAGTACTACGATAAAACCTACCTACACACAGTCTTATTCTAATTTTTTTAGTAAGAATGTAGGTATTACGTTCGTGTCCCGTATCAGCTGATTCGCTGGGCGCCATACTTGTCCTATTTGAACTGTGATCCTAGGTACCTACCTAACATCAAATTACGTGGCTATCTGCATCGTAATGCAATTTATTTTAATAATAAAATGTCCTTGTCGAGCTACTAGCTATTAAATCACGCGTAGTAGGTACTCGGACGGATCATCCGATCGTCCGTCGCTCCCGTTGCTGTAGGTAGGTGACCAGCTGATGAGCTGACTCGTACCGCGCCGCGCCGCGCGCCCGCGCCGCCCGCCGCGCATCATTGATAAATGGCAAGCTTGAGACTGAGGCGGTTTAAGAATGAAATATTCGTGCACTACTACGAACAAACTCGAACAAGTGAAATATTTTTTTGAAATGCCAACTTTTTTATTATTAGCTGTACAGTCAACTTAATATTTTTTATTTGTACTACTAATTATCCTAAGTTACCACGTTGCGGTTCCAAAACGACTATAATTTCACGCTGTATACGAGTCGACTCGAGAACCTCCTCCGTGTTTCGGCGGTTGAAAAAGTAGTTTTATTTAATTATCACCCGCTATTACTACAACGCAATAACAGATCACGGTTATAACTAAATTAAATGCTCCTTGTCTCGTATGACCTGTTAAACAACCAATATCTTTTGTCGTAAGAAAATCTAGGTGCACATAATATATGACAGTTTATAATTTACATAATACACATGACTTGGGGTACCTATACGGTATACATACGACTGTTCTAATAATGGCGAAACCCAAATAAGATGTATTCGTCACTTACTTGCAGTGCATATCGCCACGAGCGTCTGCATAGAATCGAAGAAAAAGAACATGATAAGCAGCGCCACTGACGAGCCAAGCGGGAAGCACAGCGCCTGCATTGTGTTCAGTGTTTGAACATCTGCAACACCATCATAGAAATTAGACATTGAATTTTACTAAAATTTTACTCAACACTGTAATCGTGTTTTTTTTTAAAAGAGTGTCTGTGGAGTTTCTTGCCTGTTCTTCTCCTTAAGACCCACTTTTTGGAACCGTGCAACTAGTTTTGACTTTTTAAAAGTGCCGTAATGGTCTAATTGAAATAAAATGTTTGACTTTGAAACATCTGTTTTTTTTTAATCACTGTACAAATGGAAATAACAAGCTTAGTGAAAAATATAGTTAACTAGCTTCTGCCGGCGAATATTACTAATGCGAAAGTAACTCTCTCTGTTACGCTCTGTGTTTACGCTTTCATACCTAAACAGTACCTAGAACCGATTTTGATGAAATTTGATACAGAGATAGATTAGACCTTAGTGGGACATAGGCTACATTTGCACATTACATTTGTCTTAAAAAGCCCGATGCTGGTGAAACCGCGGGCAAGAAATAGTAATATATGTATAAAATCAAATGCCTTACTAGTTTTTCAGTTTATATTTAGTAAAGATAAAGATATTCTTTACTCACACAAGTACGTATATACAAAGTGAACTACAGGAGCTCCAGCACTGACGAATTCTCTTTGCGGAATGAAATAAAAACTAGTATTAACTTACTAGAATTAGAACTGGAGCTGGTGGAGGCTGGTTTACCCCCCAGGAGCGTTGCTTCCCTTTCCCTCTCTGCTCGTTCTCGTGCTTCTCGCTCCATATTCAGCGACCGAAAGCTACCGTACACGATCAGTAGCATCGAGATCAAACATGCCGATACCCTAGAAAAGTAAAAATATATTTTATCGTTATTGTAGGACCACAAATAGTAAAGCTACATGTAGCTGTTAATGTTCTGCAATGTCCAGTAACAAAGAAGTGTTGAACTACAACAGTTAACAGACATTGTCTATAAGACCGAGTAATCCTCTCGGACAGATGAACTTGTCTTCTTGGGCTTATAAAAATTTAATAATTTATTTCAGGCCCAGTACCCATTACAAAATATACAGCTTGTTTGCTATAGCAGTGCAGTCAAGTTGCCCGACAATTATCTCCAAGACAGTATTGGAATTGGCCCGCGCCCTGCGCACAAAGGACGCGTAGCGCTTATGCTTAAGACAGAATTTCACTATCTGTGGATAAATTAGGTGTAAGCCCAAGCTGATTAAGTATCGCGCAGTGTGTCATATTGATTTAAATGTGGCTAAAACAAGTAAACTGCTAAACACCTTTGCGTTTTCTGACAGTTTTATTCTTCACCATAGGCACAACTATTATTCTCAATAAATCTTAAAGCAAGGTAGGAGTGGCTCACACACAGCGACTAGAACATAGCTAAAACCGCCAGCTACAAGTGGGCCAGCGATGGTCTCACCTTTTTAATTTTGACACATTTGGCGGAGAGTTTTCGTAATCCCTCCTATAGTAGATACCTCAGCAATTCAGCATTAATAATTAATATAGTCGGGATTATGCAATATGGGATTCCTGAACACATTAAACGCGACCATCTTCGCTCAATCTTCTTCCCTCTACAAGATCATTGGTCAAAACGAGTTTGATGCATTTTGTCACTTTGCAAATAGTACTTACCACTCCGCTTTCACTAAGTACCTAAATGTTCATTAAACACTGTTTGAATGGGACAAAATGCGTCGGACCCACTAAGACATTTGTAAGGCATTCCACAAACAATATGCACTTATAGATAGAGTATATTGTCAATGTTATACACGTTTTCATTTGATCGGGGTCATCCAAGTAAATACGAATACATTACACGTACATATTATAACTATAACCTTTATGCACATTGCATTCTATTGATATTAGTTTAGTTGCAATTAATTTATATGCATTGTTCGTTTATATGACACTAGCTTTTACCCGCGACTTCGTACGCGTAGACTTAGTAACACAATTGTTGTCGGATTGATTTCATATAATATTAGGGAAATTCCCGCTTTTTTCCGATATTTGAAGTATATAATATGTCAGCGTTAGTCACAAACTATTAGTGTAGGTACCAATATTTCATTCAAATCCTGTAAGTAGTTCTCCGATATCAGTTTTTCGGGATTTCCGGGATATTCACACATTTCTCTGGGATTAAAAGTAGCATATATTTTATTCCAGGTCACATACTAATTGTGTATGAAATTTCATTCAAATCCCGTAAGTAGTTTTCGGGATTTCCGGTATATTCCGTCATTTTTTGGGATAAAAAGTAGCCTATACTTTATTTACGGTCCCATACTATTATATTACAACTTTAATGCAAAACAATAAGGTTCATATTCAATTGGGGAGATTTGTCAGTTTTGGATAGCTAGACCTGCTGGCATCTGTACTATAAAAATAAATATTGTCGCAATGGCGTAGTTGATCACTGTTTTTTCCGAAATACTGCACCTTGATGTCTGACAACCGGAGTCATGATTTTTTATAGCACTATATTTTGAATATTTTTTTTACAGTCCGCCACAATAAGATCAAATCGTTTTAAGGTGGACGCACACTTGTCCGAACCGAACGCGCCGAACGGACCGAAGTCAACGTGGCCTTCAACGTGGTCAAGTTGAAAAAACTGCAAAAAAACGAAAAATTAAGAAAAAGCCAACGAAAAATTCCAATGCAGGGGGGTCTAGAATCATGTACTGAAGTCATGGTAAGCCGTTGCGCGTCGATGTCCCTTCCACCCTGTATAATTATAAGTTTTAAAAATTTCAGTGAGAATTATTGCTAACCATCTTTAAATCGTTATAGATCTTAGATGGTCATTCGAAATGAAAAATGATAAGCAAAACCGAACAATGATTTTAAAATACCTATTCAATGATATACATTTTTCTTTTTCACACTAAGGCGTCTGGTTGTCGCCATTTTGACAACTGTCATGTCTTTAGTGACACTCGCAAGATTAAGACAAATCGATTGACGTAAGAATCATCAAAATCGACCCACGCGTTTGGTCTCTTGAGTGCCACAAGTAATAAACATACATACATACAAAGTAAGGATGGCGGGTAATGTGTTTATCGGTCTATGTATGTTTGTACATAGACTTCTAAACACATTACCCTCCTTTGCGTCGCGCAGTTGGGTAAAAATACATAATAGCTGATACCTGTGATGTAACGGGTGTGTGTATTGTTTGAAGGTATAGATTTCTGACATTAAAGGTGGACGCACACTTGTCCGAGCCGAACGCGCCGAATTTTAGAATTCTTTATATGCAATCCTATGAAACCTTGCACACTTGTTCGCGCCGAATCTTCCGAATCTGGAAGAACCCCAGAAATCCTAGACGAATTCGGATGACGTCATCAGATTCGACGCGGAAGATGCGGTGGATTCGTCCGATGCGTTCGCATTCTATCAGTGTGACCAAAATCAGTATTTTAATACTTTTTCAGTATATTTTATCGGTTTTTTCGAATATGCAACTATGCAATAAATAATCTATAATTTTCAAAACAAGGTATTCATAAAGCAAGGTGTTAAAGATGAAGGAAGTTGTGTCAATTTTCAACCTTCGAAAAAAAAAATATAACTAACATTTATAGCGATGATTGATGATGATTCATCATCAACCCATATACTGTCCCACTGCTGGGCACGGGTCTCCGCTCATATTGAGAGGGGTTAGGCTATAGTCCACCACGCTGGCCTAGTGCGGGTTGGCAGACTTCACAAACCGTCGAGAAAAATCTCTAAGTGAGTGATAATTAATTATTAATACGCACATGAATTGGAAAAGTCAGAGGTGCTTGCCTTGGGTTCGAACTCGAGACCTTCGACTTGGCAGTCCAATGGGCATACCACTAGGCTATCACTGCTTTGAGATTTTGATGATGATTAATATTAAAAGTCATCTTCTTTCTGTGTACCTATTGAGATTACTAAAACCGCCCTTCCTAAGGCCAATGTCAGGGTCGATGTGACTTTCACAAACAGAATTGACTACACCCCGCACCTGCCCAACGCGCAGAAGAAGACGCGTGAAAGAGCTATACATTAGTAACCGAAACAAGCAATCACACAATGACATGAAAACAATCAAAGATAAAGTAGATAAACCGTGAAGTGACCTATCGTCCCGCGGCGGCCAATTAAATGAAGCACTCTCCAAAGGCGCGGAGTATCTCTCCGATGAAATTTTATGTCTTGCACAAGACTCCCAATTGATAGCATACACTCAACATCAACATAATATTATATTGTTACCGAGTTGGTATAATATGAAATAAAATCTTATGAGATATTCAATAGAGTCCGTTCTTTAGTAAAATAATTGTCTTATACTGTTATTTAGAAAAGGAAAAATTCGACCGCGGGCAGGATTCGAACCTGCGTCTTCTCGTTAGGTACACCAGACGCTATGACCACTAAGCCACCGCGATACCTACCCGTCATGTCGAATTATTCCTTCACATACTGAATTTGCAACGTTCGACATTGAACTAACTGTAAAGTAAGTCGTGTCGGTTGAAAAGTAAAAAATTGCTTTTCAATAGGTGTTACTGACGTCACCATAAAGACGTTAATTCAGTATGTGAAGGAATAATTCGACATGACGGGTAGGTATCGCGGTGGCTTAGTGGTCATAGCGTCTGGTGTACCTAACCAGAAGACGCAGGTTCGAATCCTGCCCGCGGTCGAATTTTTCCTTTTCTAAATAACTTTAAAATCTTAGCATGGAAAATGCCAAAAATATACAAAAAGATAGTCTTATACTGTATTTAATTTCGCGCAGTGACTTCAGCTGTAAATTTGCAGTCTCAAAAACAAAGACTTAAGTGTAAAGAATAGGTGCACGTCCAAAGGAGCCACTGGTTTTACTTAAGTAATCATGGTTATTCACGCAAATAAAATACCCTTTACTTATAAAGACACTACTAGGCAAAAGTATTTTACTGCAAATGAAAAATACAAACCAAATGTTTAATACGACCCGCAGGGAGTAATAAATGCGATTTGTACTTCATGACTAAGCTACATGACTACGCTAATATTATATTTTGCCAACCGGAAGTTTAAGTAGCGCGGTTACGTTTTGGTCAGGTCGTCCAAAAATAACACTATACACTTAAAACAATACAGTGACCAATGCATTAGTAACACTTACCATTAACTGTAATTCCAAGTCAACTAATATTATTTACTAGGGATGTTATGGAATAAAATTTCAGATCTGGATATGGATATACACACATCAAAAAAAGTTTGCGATCACTAGCATAAGCTGATATAATTTTTTAAATTCATCTTTGTCAAGAAAAAATCTTTTTTGTGTTTTCTTTAAATAGAAATACCCTGTTTGAAATTAAAAAATAAAACTATTATTTATTTTTTATAAAAAAATGAGTAATTAGTCATAATGTAACAGAAATTTTTGACTGCCTCATTAGTCTAGTGGTCCTAAGCGCGACTGCTACGCTAGAGGTCCTGGGTTCGATCCCCAGGTCGAGCAAAGTGTTTTTCTGGGTGTTTCATATGTATTATAAGTATGTATTTACAATAAAAAGTATATAAGTATTATATCCATTGTCTAGTACCCATAGTACAAGCCCTGCTTAGTTTGGGACTAGATGGTGTTGTGTAAAATATCCCAAAAATAATATTTAAAATTGTTGTCGAATTGATTTTATAGGATAAGTTCTAAATGTTAGGGAAATTCCCGCTTTTTTCCGAGATTTTAAATATTTAATATGCCAGCGTTAGTCACAAACTATTAGTGTACCAACATTTCATTCGTAGCATATACAGGGTGGAAGGGACATCGACGCGCAACGGTTTACCATGACTTCAGTACATGATTCTAGACCCCCCTGCGTTGGAATTTTTCGTCGGCTTTTCCTTAAATTTTACAACTCGCTAGTGAACTTTAAGGAAACAGCTGACCAGAAGATCTTTTGAGCGTAATTTAGGGTTATTCCCAGTTGTCCCCACCGTCTTCGTCACCACTGGTGACAAATGGGAAAAAAATTCCCATTTGTCACCAGTGGTGACGAAGACGGTGGGGACAACTGGGAATAACCCTAAATTACGCTCAAAAGATCTTCTGGTCAGCTGTTTCCTTAAAGTTCACTAGCGAGTTGTAAAATTTAAGGAAAAGCCGACGAAAAATTCCAACGCAGCGTCCAGAACCATGTACTGAAGTCATGGTAAGCCGTTGCGCGTCGATGGCCCTTCCACCCTGTATGTTATTTCCGGTTCCATACTGTGGGTATGAAATTTCATTCAAATCCCATAACTAGGTCTCCTACATAGGTTTTCTGGGAAATTCTCACATAATTTTGGGGGAAAACGTATCCTACTTGTAATTCCCGGTTACATACTATGTGTGTATGAAATTTCATTCAAATCCCGTAAGTAGGTCTCCTACATAAGTTTTCTGGGAATTTCCACATAATTTTGGGGTAAAATGTATCCTATTTGTTATTACCAGTCACATACTATGTGTGTATGAAATTTCATTCAAATCCCATAAGTAGTTTTCCTATATCCGTATTTCGGGATTTCCGGGATATTCCGTCATTTTCTGGGATAAAAAGTAGCCTATACTTTATTCCCGGTCAAATACTATGTGTGTATGAAATTTCATTCAAATCCCGTAAGTAGTTCTCCTATTCCGTTTTTCGGGATTTCCGGGATATTCCGTCATTTTCTGGGATAAAAAGTAGCCTATACTTTATTCCCGGCCACATACTATTAGTATACCAAATTTCATGCAAATCGGTTCAGCCGTTTTTGCGTGATTGAGTAACAAATAAACAAACATCCAAACTTTCACATTTATAATATTAGTAAGATGTTTATTGTGCTTTTATTGACTTAGAGAAGGTCTATGATAGTGTGTGGAGGGAAGAATTGTGGTCGACACTATCTATGTATGGAGTGGACGGACACTTGGTGCAGGCTCTGAGATCCCTGTATAAGGATTCCAGTGCTTGTGTCAGGTTAAATGGGGCCTATACGGAAAGGGTTGACATTTCCAGAGGTGTCAGACAGGGATGTGTAGCGTCGCCTTGGCTGTTCAACCTATACATGGATAGTTATCTGACAGATTTGAAAGGAAATCATTGTGGACTAAGAATGAATGAGCTACCTGTTAAATGTCTTCTCTATGCTGATGATCAGGTTTTACTTGCACCGTCGGCAGAAGAGTTGCAAGACATGGTAACAGTAATGAATGGAGCATATAAGTTGAAGGGAATGAAAATAAATGTAAATAAGACGAAAGTTATGGTTTTTGAAAGAGGTAAAGATGTATGTGCGTGCGATATAAAGATTGAAGGTAAGAGTATAGAACAAGTGAATGAGTTTGTTTATTTGGGAAGTATGTTTACAAGGGATGGTAAGATTGATTCGGATGTGGAAAGAAGAGTGAATGCGAGAATTAAAGTAAATGGTGCTATACATGCGGTTGTGGCTAATCAGTCGGTGTCAAAAAATGCACGGATGGCTATCCACAACGGTGCGTTGGTACCTACACTTATGTATGGAAGTGAAAGTTGGGTATGGCACAAAAAACATGAAAGTAGAATAAATTCTGTAGAAATGCGTTCCTTGCGAAGTATGTGCGGTGTAACTCGGAATGAAAGATTGAGAAATAGTGTGATAAGAGAACGTTGCGGCTTAAAAGACGATTTAGTGACGAGGATTGAGAAGAATATGCTGAGATGGTTTGAGCATGTTGAGAGTATGGATGAAAGGCGACTAACAAAAGGGATTTATAAGGCGAATGTCAGTGGAACCGCCGAGAGGGGACGCCCTAGAAAAACTTACGCCGAACTTATTGGTGAGGTTCTTCAAAAAGGTCAGGTGTGTAGTACTTGCAACCGGCGTGTATGTATGACAAGATGTATGAATGTGGTCGAAGCAAAAGAAGTATGCAAGAATTGTAGCAAGTGGCGTTCTTTAGTTTCTGCCTACCCCCATGGGAAAAAGGCGTGAGTGTATGTATGTATGTATGTATATTCAATATAAAATAACTCTTCCCCTGGCTCGAACACATGCGAAATTGCGAAGATCCTCCTGGGTATGCTGAGAATCAAGTTATCCAGCATATCTTGGGGTAACTTGTTCCATTCTTGAATAGTGGCTTCCCTGAGCTCTGGCACTGTCTGGGGTTGTGGCTGACGGTTCCAATCAGCTCGCTTAAGAGCATCCCACGCGTCCTCTATTGGGTTTAAGTCAGGCGAGCCGGCAGGCCAGACTAACCTTGTGATGTCGTATTCTCGGAGAGCAGCATTGACTCGTTGAGCTCGATGGGCGGGCGCATTATCATCGACCAGTACAAATTGGTGCCCATGGTTTACTCTGAATGGTCTGACAATTCCATCAATAGCAACTGCTCTGTACATGTCTGCTGTCATGAAGCCTCGATACGGGAGCAAAGGCGTTCAAGCTCCAATCATAATACCACTCAAAACGGACACCGATTTCTCGCCTTGCTGAACTGTTTCAGTGGCAGTGCTTTGCCTTTCACCGTCTCCTAGTCTTCTCCAGATACGGACACGTCGGTTATCTGGATGAGTACTGATTCGCGATTCGTCAACGAAGAGACAGTTTTGCCAAACGTTTTCTTCTTCATTTTGCCGAAGCCTAGCCCACTGCAATCTCTGTCGATGATGTTGCCGGGAATTCAGAGGAGCTCGCCAAGACCTCCGTGCTCGTAATGCAGCCTGGTGCAAGCTATTCCGAATGGTCTGAGTGCTAACTTCAAGCCAGGAGGCGGCCCGAACTTCTGCTTTTATTTTAGTGGCGTTGATTGTTGAGTCACGGGCTGCCAGCAATCTAATATAGCGCTTTTGGGCAGCAGTCAAAACAGTTGGGCGACCACTGCGGGGTCGGCCAGCTAAATTACCCATCCCGTGGTACCTCTGCAACGTGGTTACGACACAGGATTGGGATATAGCAACTCTGCGTGCTATTTCTCTCGTGGTTGTTCCTTCTTCTCTCAAAGTTACAATTCTTGCTCGTAAAACTTCTAATAATCCTCTGGGCATTTTTCAATCACAACTTTCCGCGAAATCTATTTTAAATCCGTTAAAATTGACTAAATCAGATTTCTGAATGAGCGTAAGCGAGGACTGAAAGCCTTTTTATATGGAAAAACAATTGAACTGTTTTATTGTTTTATATTTTAAATCTAAAGAATCTAAAAGGAAGAAGAAATCATAATATAATCTACCGTAATAAAAAAGATTTCGATTTTTCAAAGTGATCGCAAACTTTTTTTGATGTGTGTATGTATTCCTACCTACTACCCTATTCCAATCGGTCGTGGAATATTTGTAAACAAACTATCACTCAACATAAAATCGACGATTTCATACTTATTTCACTTTCAGTGCATAAAATTCTAATGTCGGAATCTTCGAAAATACTGTCGCTTTCATATTACACTCGTTTTTTAGTTCAATTTAAACAAAAATATGTAAAAATTGTCGAATTTATAAAATTTGTAATAATTTATGTCATATTTTTTTAGTGAAGTGCTGACCTGTACGAAATTGAACAGATGCGAAACAGATTAATAAAATGAAACTAAAAAGAAAACAGACTCAAAAAATTAAAATAAAAAGGATTTATGCCATTATGCCAAATGCACTTTCGGTTAATTTTGAGAAATTAAGAATTACTTCTACTCATTTAACTTTTAGTTTTTACTGATTTCTTTCAAAAGCAAATTAAATTGTGGGATCAACAACTCGGTCCTAGAAATACATTTTCTAATTGACACGATAAAAATAGATAAATCGGTGGATTTTCATTATTAAAATAAAATTGATGCACTTTCCTTCTTATTGCATTGTAAAGTCATCCAATTTTATAATACTTCGGTGTGGTGGTCTATTTTGTGATGGTTCCAAAACCGTTCCATATTTTTTATATTCTTTAACAATATTATAAATTGTGGTATTAGAAACACCCATAAATTCGGCGGTTGTTTTTATGACCTCTGTTTTAAACCCTTTTAAAACAGAGGTCATAAAAACAATCGCCATGTTGCCATTGTATTTTCGACATAATTATACACGTTCATAGCGATAGTTTTATCATTTGCTGATAAAACTATCGCAAGAAAGACGTAAATTCAGTATGGGAAGGAAAAATTCGACATGACGGGTAGGAGTCGCGGTGGCTTAGTGGTCATAGCGTCTGGTGTACCTAACCAGAAGACGCAGGTTCGAATCCTGCCCGCGGTCCAATTTTTCCTTTTCTAAAATAACTTTAAAATCTTAGCATGGAAAATGCCAAAAATATACAAAAAGATAGTTACAAGGTAAGGTGGCATCGTTCGACATTTAACTAACTGTAAAGTAAGTTGTGTCGGTTGAAAAGCAAGAACTTGCATTTCAATGGGTGTTACTGACGTCACCATAAAGACGTAAATTCAGTATGGGAAGGAAAAATTCGACATGACGGGTAGGAGTCGCGGTGGCTTAGTGGTCATAGCGTCTGGTGTACCTAACCAGAAGACGCAGGTTCGAATCCTGCCCGCGGTCCAATTTTTCCTTTTCTAAAATAACTTTAAAATCTTAGCATGGAAAATGCCAAAAATATACAAAAAGATATTTGCTGATAATTTAGAACACTTAGGTCGTTTCTTGGGGAGTGAAGTAAAAAATGAGGGTCGCCGTCTTGGTTCACTCATTTTCAATACTGAAATTGCAAAAAAAAAAACAAAATGGAAAAACTATAGAAATAGGTATTAGGTATAAATACCCGAACACATGAGAGACAAGTGACAAATGACAGGTGATATGCGCTGTCGGCGGACGCTATTAATATTGTTTTATAATTTGGTTTTAAGGCTTTTCGGATTGTATTTATAATAAGTTTTATTACACGTAGGTCGATATCGATGCAAAGAACCTTCGTCGTCACCATAAAGACTTAAATTCATGATGTGAAGGCAAATTTCGACCTGGCGGTTAGGAGTCGCAGTGGCTTAGTGGTAATAGCGTCTGGTGTACCTATCTAACCAGAAGACGCAGGTTCGAATCCTGCCGGCGGTCGAATATTTCCTTCGCCAAATAACTTCAAAATGTCTTGTAGGTACAAACGCCAGCAGGTCAAGCTATCCAGAATTGTCAAATTTTCCCAATTGAATATGAACCTTATACTTTTCTATTAAAGTTGAAAATCCCTCAAAGAAATTTGACAGATTAGGATAGCTTGATGTGCTGGCCTCTGTACATGTTTATAATGTCTTCTCCTTATTTGACTTATAACTTGTATGTGTAGTGTATTACCTAAATAAATAGGTAAGTACCTCCTAATCAAATTTATTCCATCGAATGAAAAAATCCATTCACTCATTCGTTCATACTCGTTACAAATATGCATTATGGACCTCACTAAAGCTATTAAGGCCATTGACGTTCTTTCTGACATAACTCCTCACGACGTGTTGGAATAGGCTAAATATCCATCTGGATCTGGATCTGAATATTCGGTTTTTTAATAGTAATAACCGAAATTATCGGACATCTTCTTCTTCTTCTTCTTTGTCCTTGCCACTTCCCGTTACACGGAGTCGGCTTTCCTAATTCTGAGGCGCGAATGGTTGCGGTTGTTGGTATCGTCCTCTATGAGGGACATTGTCTTCATGTCTTTTTGGACAGTCGTTAGTTATGTTGCTGGCGGTCTTCCTCTTCCTCTATTTCCTGTTGCGACGGATAGACACTTTTTCCCAACTGTCTTCGGATCGGTGCATCACATGCCCGTACCATATAACTTTGTCAGCAAAGGGTGCCACTTTTAAAAGTTCTGCTGATCATTAGAAAATTTAACAAAATTTAAGAAAACTTAACGACATTAATAGTTTTCCATAACTGTCAGTTCTTTGACATAACTGTCAGTTGTTGTCGATTGACAGTTTAAATAAGAAACCGTACTACTACTGGGCGGGGTGCCTTTAATTTTATTTATTTTTTGTTGACGGGGTTTAGAAATGCTTTATGCACTACCCACCGCTCCGGAGAGAATTGTGGGGTGTGTCGGACTCCGTTCTGGAAAGAGCAATCTACCGACTAAAACCAACCTCGGCGTTTCGCGTCACCACTTTAGTAGACTACGGGAGCGCTGTAGCAATCGTCCGCAGACCCGGCAGACTGGGCGGGGTGCCTACATCAAGCGAATAAACTCACTAGGTACTACATAAAACTACTTTTTACGGATTTTATCGCGTTATATTGATATTATTAATCCCGACGTTTCGGACCCTTTACAGCGTCCATCACGGGTAGACTGATCAATATAACGCGCTAAAATCTAAAAAGTAGTTTTATTTAAATGTATAATATTCGCGTAAATGTCAGAAATCAATAGGTACTCACTAGGTACTACATATTAGTATAATGTTCTTTTCTATTACTATAAGGTCCAACCATGCTAAGCCGGGACGGGCCGCTAGTTTTCATATAAATCTACAGATGTCATAATGCGTTGCATACGTTGCGTACGTGAAATCAGTCTGTTTCTACCTTTACGCTCGTCTTACTTATGGAAGCACGCACAACTTCTAGACAGTGGACAAAATTATTAGGAACTTTTTAAAAACCGACTTGAACATGGCTTTGGACGACCGAGCGTGGCTTCACTCTCCCTATTCAGCTAGGTGGTCTCGGCGTCCGCAAAATTTCCAATTATTTTTTGGAGCTTTTTTTTTTAATTTTTAGTAAGTATTGAATTATTATTTGGTTAATGGTTATAATTATTATGTAATTGTCTCACTTATTTTCAGATACAATTGTAAAGATTTAATGAATAAAAATTAAATGAAATGATAAGTGGTGTGTGAATGAGATTCAGGTCTTTGGCTTCAGGCATTTCCATCACCTATTATTGGTAGCTTATTGGATGACACTACTTTTTAGTGTGCTACTTGCTTACGTCTAGGCGCTCCTTGTGTTACTCCCCTTCGGTGTCACTGCGATGAAGCTGTCGACAGCCTCGGGCACCATGGTTTATTTTGCTGCAGGAGTGCAGGGCGCATAGCACGGCATACCAATCTTAATGATATTATACATCGAGCTCTTGCCACCGCCGTGTGCCAGCCGCATTACAGCCAAATGGTTTGGTACGTGACGATAGAAAGAGACTAATCGGTATGTCACTATTGCCTTGGAAGTTGGGTACGCCTTTGGTATTGGATGCCGGTTCTTCTCCATAGGAAACGACCAATTTGGAACCGTGCACCTAGACTCGACATTTCATAAGTGCCTGTATACGGTTTATATGAAAATAAAACTATTTTGATTTTATTTTGATGCAACTTGCGTCGATGACGACTTGCTCCAATTCTCATCTTCCAAGCTCAAGCTGTGCCAGCGCTGGTTCTGGGGCCGCGGACCCTCAAGCGGCGCAAATGTAGTAACCTCAATGGGAGCTATAATTTTGAGCCGTTTGGGGTCGAAACGCTAGGGTCACGGGGCCCGAGTACGCGCCACCTTTTTAAAGAAATTTCTAAGAAACCTGTCGACGGACAGGGCTAGTTTATTCTTGGGCGAAGAATTAGCATTGCCATTCAACGTAGCAATGCTGAAAATCTACTGGGAATGTTACCAACTCAAAGCCATATGTGGAGGAAAACTTTGCTTTTTTTGTACATTATGTAAATAGATTTTTTAATAGCATTTTAGCAAATTATTTTTATTGAAATGTTTCGAGTAATTCCGGATAGGGGCGTAGCCTTAATGGCACACAATATGACAGGTTTTCGACCGTCCGAGCAGACATGCTAGCCGCGTCGCTTGAATTGTACACACAGGAACTAATACTATCCGAAACTATCCTAAAATATCGAAATAATTTCATTTACGTAACCGTAACTGAACCCAGTACCATACTATCCATTTATAGATCCGAAATTGCATATCCTAGACATCCCTAGTATTTATTGTAATCAAGTTCCCAAAAGGCAGTCCCTGTCCATTAATTAAAAAAAACTCATAATTACTTGGAGGAGTCCATGATTGAGTAGGCCCACTTGTACTCCTGGTATTCCATATTGGCTCCAACCTGCGCCATATTCACTCTTTACGAATTAAATCAACGGTAGATTTGGTGGCAGCGCTATGGTAGGATTACGTCGTGAGGCTCTATAACAATAGAAAACATAATAATTGAATAAAAAACATTATTTACATTGTTTAAACGAAAATTTTCAAATTTCAATCTAAAATTCGAAACTTAATAAACTGGTAATACCTTCCATCATAAAAATTACTATTATGACTTTTTTGAACTAATTAGGTACTTATATACTTTTTTTGCGAAATCGGTTGTTACTTTGCGAATGCAAGTGATCCACATTAATGATGTTTATGATTAGATTGGCGGTCGCCGGTCGTAGACATTTAAACCGAGAATGATATTCGAATACTAAAACAACAATCTGCAATTTATCTCATAACAAGGCAGTGGAACGTGATCTTTGTTGTATAATAATAATAACAAACTCAGCATTTGTGGGAGAATTACCGTATTCGCTAACACCTACTCAGTCCAGTTTTTGGTCCAGGTTTCCCCAGGCAATTCCCATCTTGCAGTACAAATAAAGCTTGGCAATGACATTTTATGATATGTATCATAAGTTCTTAAACTAATCTAAATATACCTAAGTAATTTTGAGTCGCCGCCGAACAATCAATGAATAAAGACCACTAAATTACCTTAAATTTATAGAAATAACCAAATCAAATTAACAATGAAACATATAATCTCATATCTTTTTGTATATTTTTGGCATTTTCCATGCTAAGATTTTAAAGTTATTTAGAAAAGGAATTTTTATTTTTAAATCTTAGCATGGAAAATGCCTAAGATATACAAAAAGATAGTTAGAAGGTAAGGTGGCATCGTTCGACATTGAACTAACTGTAAAGTAAGTTGTGTCGGTTGAAAAGCAAAAACTTGCATTTCAATAGGTGTTACTGACGTCACCATAAAGACGTAAATTCAGTATGTGAAGGAAAAATTCGACATGACGGGTAAGTATCGCGGTGGCTTAGTGGTCATAGCGACTGGTGTACCTAACCAGAAGACGCAGGTTCGAATCCTGCCCGCGGTCGAATTTTTCCTTTTCTAAATAATGTAATCTCATATATCTACATTAACATTTAAAAAAAAGTGCGCCTTCTCAAAATTATACTTAGGTATATTTACATTAGTTTTGAAACGGATATTATTTTTTGGCCCGGTTTCTTAGGCCCGGTATCCATCAATGTGGAGAGGAGACGAGACGAGAGGAGATGTGCTGCAAAGCTGGCTGGTTATTTCCACCAAAGCGGAGAGATGCGTAGCGGAGAGGAGATGTGAAGTGTGCGTAGTAGCGAAGATGTGAGCTGTGACGCTTTCGGGTATGCGAGGCGCGGGTTGAAGGCAGCGGGGTGCGCGAGCGCGTGCGCCGCCCGGCCGCCCAACTAGACACTTCTCCGCTCTGCAGCGCCTTTGCCCGCTCGCCGCATCAAATTTGATAGAAAAATGAGACCTCTCATCCAAGCAGTCTTTATACAATCTGACTGACCCTTCACCACCACTCAGTAACTTCTCCAAAACCTTTCTTAGGCAATGTCCCCATTATAAGCAACCTATAAGCCAAATTTCAAGTTTGTAGGCTTTAGAATTATAGAGATGTTAAGATATTGTATTATTATGATTATTCAGTGAATAAGTTGTTATTGAATGATTATGTGATATTTTGGTTATACAGGGTTACTAGTAATTAGAGGCATTCCTGCAAGGTGATAGATGGACCCAAAGGCAGTAAAAATATTAGCTCTCCGATATTGGAGACCATCTACCAACTGGCAAGCCATAGGTTGACAATTTGCAGAATTTTGTAGAATTTAGTCTTGATTCCGGGTACTGACCCTGGGTCTTCGTTAGAAGTGTTCAGCTACATCTCCTGTAACCATGTAGCATAGCCATAATGTAAAAAAAATATTTTGTTTCATATTGACAGCATCTGCAATTTTGTATTAACTGTGCCCAGTTTCCAACATACCATAGCCCTAAGCATCTCTTCCCATCTCAAAAATGATGATAAAGCAATCATCATTTTATTATTCATAACAGAAAAAAAATCTTAATAATAATCTCTCAATCTTAGAAAACACCATACTCACACATATCAAGTTGTTACTTCCTATTTTTTAGTTAATGTATAAATGCATTATAGTATGTATATTAATAACCAATACTTCTTTAATTGATTTAAAAAATCAGTTGGCATGGTTGGCTGTCCCTAGAATTTGTAGAGTACATGATTGAGAAGAATATTTAATGAAACACAATAACATAGCATCACAGTTGACACAGGTGTTCAATATAATTAAATGGGTCAAGTCAATGATAAAAATCATGTCAAGTGAAAACAGTTCCCACAGTTCAGCAAAATAATGTACTATTATACACATCATCATCATCAATACAATATATCTGTGGACAATTATTTGAAAAAGTAAATCCTATGTATTTAGGTCATAAATTTCTATATCTACTCATTCATGGAAACAAACAAAACTTCTGAAACAAACTTATTTTAGCAAACTATTAAATACATAACTTTTCCATGTTTTAATAATAGGTTACAAAATCAAGAATCAAATAGGTATGAGATCTAAACAAGTAGAGCACGAAAATAATGCACTCAACAAAGTGAAAGGGTACCAAAATGAAATGTTACATTGTGTCATTTATTGTATTTCTAATTGTAACTAAAAATCTAAGACACCAATTGGAGATGAGAACGTTCAGAGGCATTTATGGAGTTTTGTAAAATAGAAATAAATTATTTCGGAATCGGAAAGCTGATTATAAAATGCCTACTAACAGATACAAGGTTTACTCACCAGTTCTGGAGACACCTCCAAAAACAGAAATAGTCAGCCCCGTGATTCCATTTTAATGAATTAAATCCCTACAAATTATTAGAATATCCCCTAAACATTAGGCTAGGATATAAACCTGATTTTCATACAAATTATTTACGACAATACAACACCCTACGCTCGATCGACAGCAACGACCACAGATTAGGTAACGACATGGGACAAGACATTACGACTTCTAGTATGACCACAGTGGCACAGATTAGTTAGTGATTTTATCGATAATCATTTACGACAGGCTTGGACAGCCATAAATACTAACTAATACTAAGTGAAGTGCTAACCTAACATATTAGAGTAATAGATTTAATTTATGTTAAAGTCATGCCAAAAAACAGTCTGTCGCGGAGACAGCAGAAAAGAAACTAAAACTTAATACTTGAGTTGCGGGCGCGGCAGCACTACTACTTCTTTGGCAGAATTATATATGTAGACAGCTTCTTCAACCAACGCTGTGTGTTTTGGAAGATCCTACCAGGTTTTAAGTCGCCGTAGATCATTTTTTCCAAGAGCGTGGACCGTTTCCTATTCTAATAAAAATATATCATAGGGGATTAAAATTACACATGAAGAAAAATTTCGTTGCAAGCTGTACTTTTTTGACAGATCGCAATTCGCAGTCATTCAAAGTCTTTGATTTCACGTTCATGTAATATGTATTAATGTTGAATTGTTGATAATTGATTTATTTCATAATCGATTTCAAGTCAAAACCGTCAATCGATTAATCGAAAATAATCAATGGTAAATCGATTATCTGAAAAGATTAACTTCAAAATTAACATTCAAAATTGGCCGAAATTAATTATTAAGGTAAATACCATTAAAACTAGGTTAATGAAGTTTGTAATCAATGTTTTGTTATGAAAAAAATACGAAAACCTAACTTAACAAACTTAGACAAAAATAGCAACCAAAATATATATAAATATTAAATAGAAATATTTTTATTTAATGTTGGTGCAAAAAAGACAAAAATAGCAATTTTTGTCTAAGTTTGTTACTAGTTTTGGTATTTTTTAATCACTTTCAAGTTTCAATACGTAATGCTATACTCAAAAATCTACCTGTCCACCAACATTTTGAAATTAAATAAATTATAAACAATAGAAATTTGTATTATTCACAATTTTTAAGTCAGTAATTACAGTATTATTAGTTAAAAAACTATGACAAAAATAACAAAAGCTTTATATTTCTTCATAACATACCTACATAACAACAAAAATATGTTTATAGTTATTTGATACTAGCTGTGTCCCGCAAGAGGCACAGCTAGTATCATAATTATAGAGATTAGCGCGTTCAAACAAAAAAACAAACTCTTCAGGCTGCTCTGTGCTAGGCATCAGCCTCGTCGAGCATAGCATTGTCGAAGATCACTTCAGACAATGCTATGCTTTTTTTTACGCAACTACGCAACTTGCACAGCGCTTGAGATGGATCGCCATACTTTAAAAAATAGTCTCAAACAAATGAACACCCTTTAGCACGCCTCACTTCTTTTTATTTACTACTATATCATCTAAATTCTAACATTATGTAATGGACTATGAACAACTGCCACAAGTTAAAATTGTAACGTTCGTTAGAAATAGTAACTTTATCTTGCACTGACAATTACAGAGTCAGATGATACTTCACAGTTTGATAATTCTTCAAACTTTGCAATTAAAATAACCAATAATAGTGTCGTTTAAGTATCGTAAGTCTAAAAAGAGACTTGGCTACTATTAATATAGACCTTTATATACCTAGTATAATCTGCTTTATTTTGTAAATTTTGTAGATAAAAAATACATTCCTGATCTTAAATTAGTCAGAAATTTTATTTATTAACTGAGGAGGTGAAGAACAAATCCTCACTTTTCCACTTTTATTTTTCGATTTTTTTTTTCTAATTTTGGAGAAAACAGTGAAATGTAATTATCTAACTGACTACAACATTTGCATTTTGTTTTAGTTGTGTCAGTTAAAGTAGTGTTTCAGTCAATCTGATGTACCAAATGACTGATAAAAATGATAAGAATCTTAGCTAATATTTTGAAATTAAATTTGGAAATGTGAGGTTTGGATTAAACATTTTCGGTAAAGTGTGGTTTTGATAAAGACTTCTGGAAAAATCCGAATAAAAAAAGTTCTAAATCGAAAAACTTTGACAACTTGATAGTTTTGACAACTAAGATAAAACGTCAAATAACTGAAAAAATGTTGCCACACATATGACAAAAATAAAACTACCACAAACTATTTAGCAAAAAGACCATGCATTAGAAGTTTAACACCTATTATAAACTCAACGTTTTTATATGGTTTTGATGAAGTCTCAGTGATACCATTGAATTTTACTCCAATAAAGTGAGCTTTTGAAAATAATCAAGGGAGACTGAGTTTTTTAAAGTATATAATGTGGTTTTGTTCGAAACTCTCTATTTCAAATGAATTTTTTTTATAAAAAAAGAGGTGTTTTTGATAAGGTTTTACTTATTTGCTTAAATCAATTTAACATCGTTTTGCACATCGACTATAAAAAATAATTTTTGTTTTAAATGGAAAAGTGAGGTTTTGTTCTTCACCTCAACTTTAAAATCTTACTTATCATGCAAAATGCCAAATAAACAAAATGGTAGGAATTTTGTCGATTATTTAGTATAATCGATCACGTAATCGATTACAAAAGTCCACCATTGATTATTTTATTTATTTAATATGGTACACCAACAGCATAGGTACATATTTTACAATCATTATAAAAGGTCCGACACTTATGCCAATTATTTATTTATTTATTTAAAATAGTACAACCACATCATACATATTAATACACTATTTAGTATAAGTTACAATTACAGGTATACACAACATTTACTACTGAGTCTGAGCACACAATTATAACATACTTAACATTACAAATTTTGGATAAGGTTAGAACTACTAAATTATAAAACAAAACTAAATAATAAGATACAACATTTTTAAAGATACAAATCAACAATAATATCAATTTAATATTTTACTTTATTGTTTGAAGTTGATATGATAATCATATATTGATAATCGATTAACAACATCACTATTCTATCGGTACCTTTTTAATTTTTTAATAAGCTCTGCTTTTGACATATAAAAGTCCTTCCATTCCAGGTGACCGTTTATTTTTAGGCTAAGAAAAGCTTTCTCATTATTTATCAAAACTCTTAAAAGTTACAAAAATCCAAGCCAAGTCCTGATATTAACATGAAATTATCTCTTGTGCTATTTCGCCGTAATCGGTTACCAAATGGACATTTGTTTAGAGGCAAAGATAGGTTAGTGAAAAAAGTGGAACCACAACATTTACGCCAGATCCAACAAGATTTTGCCGTGGAAGAACAAAATATGTTTTATTTGCGTTTTCCGTATCTCACAGAAGTAAGTTATTTAATCGAGGTTTTCCACCCTTTCGTGTATTTTGTACATTTTTTAAAATAGGATTTAGTTCAGAGAGACCTTAGATAATTCATTAAATAAATGTATTAGTCGCTTAATACGTCAATTTAGTAAGAATAGTACCATGTATTCATTAGAAACCAACCCTCAGCAACAGAGTTGTTGAGGTTGGATTATGTAGTTATGTAGAGTCCAACAATACCTTGCCTGCCTTCACCAGGTGTTGGCAGCCTGAGGGACTAAATACAAAAAAAAAGTAGAGTCAAGAGTGAATATATAAACAATAATATGTAGCTGTCCCTCGGATCTCATCTCTGACTAGCTTTTGCTGATGATCTATAATAATTATGCTGTCTTTTATACTTGTATCACTAATAGATGCTGAGTAATGCAACAAACTGACTGCTGACTTATATCAATGTGAGACTAACTGAGTGGATTGCTGAAAAAGAACTGTTACTGTGTTACTGTTCTTATTCTACAGAGCAAGATATAAATATTTATTGTATTCATTAATACTTGTTTTTAGTTTTTTCTATGGGATGTAAGGGGTCTTAAAACTACACCATATAAGACCCAAGCCAACCTCACCTGCTCGCGGTACACCCTGCTGTACAACAGACGAGGCTCTGGCGATTCCTCCAGTGTTAGGCTTCGGCCATGGCTTGTCACCACCCACTTGGCTAAGTCTTGCCGCCAAGCGTCTCTGGGCGTGTTCCGGCATGAAGCCATGTGAAGCCATTAGGGAAGGCGGGTCTCTACAGTAGCGCTAAGTAGTATGCAGTTTTGGTGTCAGAGTGTCGCTGTACTCCGAAGCGGTACGGGCGTCCCCGTGTTCCCCAGCCTAGTCTCTCCTTCAGTGCAGCGACCCTGTGTTCACTACTTGATTTTGCTTAGTGCCTCATACAACTTCCGCCTTCTTTGTCTATTCACTCCCCACATCAAACAGAATGAAAGCGAGAAAGAAAAGAAATAGGTCTCCACAGCGGCTGCACTTCCTCCCACTCGAAGTGCACCTCACTACGTTGGGTACTTCCGACCACTGTCTGGTGAAGTCTGTACTGTCATGTTCACCTGCCGATCATAGCCCTAAGGGTACTAGGCGGGTATGGCGGTACAAGTCAGCAGATTGGGATGAGATGCGCCACTTCTTTGCATCTTATCTTTGGCGGCAAATAGGCTTCTCCTCCAGCGACTCGTCAAGCTGCGCAACATCAGTTTCAGAGGTTATATATCGGGCAATGGAGTTTTATATTCCATTCTCGAATATTACTCTGGAACCCAAAGCACGCCCATGGTTTGATGTGAACTGTGCAAGGGCCGAAGCCCGTAAACATTCGGCTTATCAAACCTGGGCGGATGCTCGAGCTCGCAAGGCCCCGGAGACGCGATTAAGGAAAGAAGCTTACAATAAAGCTGCAAAGTCCTACAAGAAGACGTTACGTGGGGCACGCTACGACCATATTAGCCGCATCAGATCGAAACTTGCCTCGTATCCATCCGGAAGTACGGCGTTTTGGTCCCTAGCTAAGTCGGTCGAGGCGAATTTCTGTCACTCGTCTTTGCCTCCCCTCATTAAACCTGATGGATCACTCGCCCACTCCGCTGCTGACAAAGCAAATCTATTTGGATCTTTGTTCGCGGAAAATTCTCGTCTAGGTGCAGCAAATCGCACACCACCTCAGTTACCTCCATGCGATACTCTAATGCTCCGTATTCGCCAAAAAGGTACTCAAAACTCTTTGCGGCCTAGACGTGAATAAGGCTAGTGGTCCTGACGGTATTCCGGCTATAGTTCTTAAGAGCAGCCCGTACCTAAAAAAGGTAGTCGTGCTGATCCTACTAACTATCGACCTATTGCAATCACCTCCATATTCAGTAAGATTATGGAGCGTGTATTGAACACCCGCCTTCTAGCATATCTTGAAGACAATTAGAGGTGGTCGTTGAATCAATAAACTGTTTTTTTTAACGACTTTTCATTCGTCAACGAGATAACTGTTATTCATCAATGAAAAAACAGGTTGAAAATTTAATCTGTTAATTTTCGTCAACGGCTTATTTCATTTAAATTTTAAAACGTTGACATAAATTAACGCTAAACGCTGCCGTTGAACATTAAATTAAAAACTGTTAAATTAATAACAAAACCTGTTATTAATTCAACAGTTTTTTTAAACTGTTGACCATTGATGAATAACAGTTAAATTACATTAACCAAAAAACCGTCAATGACACATGCCTAAAGACAATGACCTCCTGAGCGACCGACAAGATGGTTTTAGCCGGGGTCGGGGGGGGGGGGGGGGGGGGTGAAGCTCTTGCCGTGTCTCTAGATATTTCCAAGACTTTTGATAGGGTCTGGCATGCTAGCCTTAGCGGTTCTCTCCGCAACTCTGGTTCTAGTGCTCGAGCTAGTAGTGCGGATATACTATCCCTGAGAGAGGCTATGATGAACTTGTTTCTAACAAGCTTCAAAGCCTTGACCATCGCCGCAAAGTCGCCTGTTTATCTGTGTTCTATAGAATTCATTTCGGTGATTGTGCACAACCTCATTCCTCCCTCTCCATTCCATCATCGGACGACCAGACGCAGGGCGGGATTCCACCCCTTTGTAGTTGATATTCCACCTATACGCACGAATTGATAAAATAAAATATTTGCTTCATCATTTATCATGCGAACGGCCAAGGAGTGGAATTCTCTGCCTTTTGATTTAGGAACCTTCAAGGTGAGAGAGTGAATAGGCACTATTTGAGTTTGCGTGCTACATCCTCGGCAGCATCGTCACTTACCATCAGGTGAGGTCCGGTCAAACGTACTCAAATAATGTAAAAAAAAAAAACTCCCATTCAAATTAATTTTGTTTATTTTAATCTTTGGATTCTAAAATAATATTTCATGAAATACTGAATTATTTATATTGTGTGTGAAAGTAATTATACTAATATAGCTTTTGCCTGCAGCTGCACTAGTATCTCAAAGGACAAATCTTTTTCATATTAATTAATCTTGACAATCTTAATCACTTGTTCAATAAATCACATCACACTTACACACCTATACTCCATTTGAGCTACTTATCTAGAGGTCAACAATAAACATGGGAGCTTTCAGGGCTTTTCAACCTTTTATTACAATGTTATCTTATGAATTGGGAGTGAAATGAATATAGCTTTCCTATAAATCCTTGGGCCATGTTTCCTCGACATATTTAAATATATTTATAACTAGCTTTTACCCACGACTTCGTACGCCTAGACTTAGTAACACAATTTTGTTGTCAGTTTGTATTCATGGGATAAAAAGTACTCAATGTTAGGGAAATTCCCGCTTTTTTCCGAGAAAAGACGTATTTAATATGATATATAACAAACACAAACTATTAGTGTACCAACATTTCATTCAAATCCCGTAAGAAGGTCTCCTACATAAGTTTTCTGGGAATTTCCACATAATTTTAGGGTAAAAACACACCATCACGCCTGTATTCCCCGAAGGGTTAGGCAGAGGTGTACTAATGTACACCCACATTTCGCCGGTATGTTTTAGGTCCCATGTAATAGGGGGCGAGCCTATTGCCATTAACCGGGCACAAATCTCCTCGCACAAGACTCCGAGCTGCTTCTGAGAATTTCATAGAAAAACCCAATAACACTTTGCTCGACCTGGGGATCGAACCCAGGACCTCTAGCGTAGCAGTCGCGCTTAGGACCACTAGACTAATGAGGCAGTCAGTTTTTAGGGTAAAATGTATCCTATTTGCGGTCCCATACTGTGTGTGTGTATGAAATTTCATTCAGATCCCGTAAGTAGGTCTCCTACATAAGTTTTCTGGGAAATTCCCACATAGTTTTGCGGTAAAATGTATCCTATTTGTTATTCGCGGTCACATACTATGTGTGTATGAAATTTCATTCAAATCTCGCAAGTAGGTCTCCTACATATGTTTTCTGGGAAATTCCCACATAATTTTGGGGTAAAATGTATTCTATTTGTTATTCCCGGTCACATACTGTGTCTGTATGAAATTTCATTCAAATCCCGTAAGTAGTTCTCCTATATTCGTTTTTCCGGGATTTCCGGGATATTCCCACATTTTTCTGGGGTAAAATATATCCTATTTGTTATTCCCGGTCACATACTATGTGTATATATAATTTCATGCAAATCCCGTAAGATATTAGTTTTTCAGGATTTCCGGGATATTCCCACATTTTTCTGAGGTTAAATATATCCTATTTAATATGTTATTCCCGGTCACATACTATGTGTGTATGAAATGTCATTCAAATCCCGTAAGTTGTCGGGATTTCCGGGATATTCCCACATTTTTCTGGGATAAAAAGTAGCCTATACTTTATTCCCGGTCACATACTAGGGTACCAAATTTCATGCAAATCGGATCAGCCGTTTTTGCGTGATTGAGTAACAAATAAACAAACAAACAAACATCCAAACTTTCACATTTATAATATTAGTATGATTGTGTAGTTCTCCGATGACAAAAGAACGTTTAAACCTTTTTGTTTTGGTGATTGAAATGTAAGCAAGGAGCTGCTAGCACGGCTAGTATGTACCTGGCTCGGGATCACTCATTTTAATAGTTAAAATTAATAACAACACAACTAACAATCAATCAAAACAATGAACAAACAGAACAATAACTAATTAACACAATTTAAGGCAAAAGAAACACAAAATCGAACGAAAGTAAAGTAAACACAAACTTTCACAAATGGTGTCTGGTTACCCGACTGTCGCTTGATATGTTCTCTTAAAGAACTGGGAAAATAACTAACGATGGAATGAGAAACATACACGACCGAATTATGAGCAATATATTTTATGTATTATACGATTTAGATTTATTTAATCAAGCAGATCAAACAACTGTCACTAATAAGCTTGAAGACGACGGTTATAAAAACCACGACTTTTTTCGTGTTTATAATGCACCAAAATATAAATGGTCTGGAAATAAAAATATAATGGATGGAAATCATAAGTAAATCAGATTTATTAGGTACACATCTAAATGAACTCTCAGACGAGGCTAAGTCAATTAATATCATCTGTTTATATTACACAACATGAAACAAGGCGACTATGAACATTTAAATATTGCAAATTATTCATTAATGGCATGCTATACTAGACATGATAGAAACGGGGGGTCATGCATTCTAGTCAAAAACACTCATAAATTTGAAGTAATTCACTTAAAAAAATGGGCCATACCTCATCAATAGAATGTTGTGCAATAAAGCTTTCTTCTCATCCTATCATAATTATTTGTATATATTATATTATTTTTTATAGACCGCTATAATAATAAAGATAAATTATCTGTTTTTTTTATAATTTAGACAATATTAAAAACTAACTGTCTGAAACGTAACAGTAAGATCATAATGTGTGATTTTAATATAGGTGTGTAGATATTAGCAAAAATAGCAAAACCTCTTTAACTTTTCAAAATATACTGCGCAGATACAATCTAATTCTGGGTACTAGATGACCAACACATCTATGCAGTGCGACCTGCAATAACAATATTATTCACAACATCTGACAGAGTAGATGTGAGGTTAAAGAATTAGCAATATCTGACCATACAGTATAAATACTAAAATGTCGTGTCAAAAAAACTTGCACACTAACGCATTGGTTACATACATCATATTACACACTCTACACCACAATACCAACTTCATTAATTCTTTAAGACAAAATGAAGTATATATGTAACAAATTTTAATATATTGCTATACAACGAGTGTTTAAATCTAGGCTTTTCATTATAAATATCATTTCTAGTAGGAAGAGCGCTGCTGTCTGAAGCACAGATATTCAGTTATCTAGTTCAGACACAGAAGTTCATTGATCGTAGTTTTATTTCCAAGTGGCATAGCGGTATTTCCAAGTGTCTGTAAATGTATATCTAAGTATTTACTTGAAATAAATAAATAATTATTATTATACATAAACGAGACTATAGCGAAGACTATGAATCTAACTTTTCATGACGTACGTGCTCCGACCCCAATAATTCATTTAATGAGTTCCATGACACCTACAAACTGTTCTATGAGTTATAAAAATTTCGGTAGTTAAAAAAGTTACTATATCAACGGGTATAAAAATGTTCCAAATGGAAAAGAGACTTGTTATGGGAATATCAAAAGTCTCCTAACCTGGAAAACAAAAACAAACTTAAAACCTATATATACCTAATACTAATAGACTGAAACGTATAATCAAACGGGCCCAAAATTGTAATTTTATACGCAACTATGAAAACAAGAGCAGAGCTACATGGAACATAATATTAATTAATAAACATAAAATAAATCACCCAAAAGAAGGAATAGACCAGATAATTATCGACAACCAAGTTATTAACAGACCAGAACAAATAGCGGACTCGTTCAATGAATAAAATAAATCAATTTCAAAAGTTTGGATGTTTGTTTGTTACAATTGGTTATTCGCATGTTGGGTGCAACAGGAAAAACATATAGGTTACTTTTTAATAAAAAATATTCGGGATTTTCCTACTAATACCGGGTTTCTGGAATTCTGGAAATTACACAATATGGTTTGTGACTAACACTAACTACATACTGCAGGCTGGACTGGATTCGAACCTTGCATCGCGGTGGCTTAGTTCCACGTAATACGGCGTGAGTGTATGTCATCATAATCACCTATGTCTTATACACATACTGGTTGCAAATACCACTAACTTACGCACCTGACCTATTTGAAAGATCCAACGCTACGGGACTATAATATTCACGTTGTAAATTATTTTTGTCATGCTATGTATTCACATCACACTGTATCTGATGTTTTTACAGGCGGAAAGTTCTGGTCACACTAAAGCTCTTGGAAAGCCAGAAAGGAGGAAAGAGAAAATATTGGACAAAACTCGAAGACTTTTCAAACAAGATGTCACTCTATATGAACGACTGCAACATCTCCGTGTCAATGAATCCTGGGATTAAATTGAATATTCTAAAATGATTTTGTTAGATTTTTTAGTATAAATTAGTAATTCAGTTAGTAAATTAATAATTCAGACACAATAGAAAAGCCATTGTTTTGGGACTGGGTGGCCTTTTGTTGAAATATAACTACTTTTTACGGATTTCATCCCATTTTTATTGATGTTATTAATCCCAATGTTTCGCACCCTTTACAGTTTTACAGCGTCCATGGTTACCGATAAACTGATGTGGTGGGCGACATGGACGTCTTGATGTTATTTTTATAATTATAAATTTATAATTACTGACGGCTAGGTACCTACGACCTACCCTTTATTGCAATCCTATTTACGCAGAATAAGTTGGATTCACCATAGCTTTTGGTTTTGCATTTGTACTGTTGTACGCCTGGATTTTGATATAATAGAAACTATAACAGGATTCCAAACAACTGGTTTCCAGCCATCTTCTCTATTTAAATTTATATGCCTGTGAACTGAGGTAAACCTAACTGGTATTTCGAAAAATAAAAATAGTAGCATTTAATAGTAGACTTAAAAAGTTTAAAACAATAAAATTGTAGAACAAATCTGGGAATTTGTACACAAATATATTAAAGACTACAGCCTTTGACAAGATTAAAAAAATCTTATGTAAGGTAAGAAATACACAATTTTAGATACTTAGCTAACAATTATTAGTTTACTGAAAGTTAAGTACCTACCTAGTAGACTTTCTGATATTCCTCTCGTCTAGCAGCTATTGCAGTAATTATTTTTAATAATCGCTTTCAATATTGTTTTTTTTTTTTCAGTAACTATCATAACTGATTATTTAATAAATTCTATAGTCACTTACTTAGGAAAAAGCACTAACTGATGACTCATCAACAACCCATATACTGTCCCACTGCTGGGCACGGGTCTCCTCTCATATTGAGAGCGACTAGGCTGCATGATCTCAGACCTTACCCTGCTCCGTCAGGAATAATTAACAAAAAAATGTCTAGTCACAATACCATAATTTTTTAGATAGGTACTTTCTGAGATCTGGTTGACGGTCTGCGAGGACTGAGGGACCGCAATTTAAAAGCTGTAATTTCGAATATATTTGTTTACAAATTCCCAGATTTGTTTTACGACTATATATAGAGACTATATAGAGATACTACACTGCAACTGCCAGACCAAAGGGGACGGTGAGCCCGTTCTGCGTGAATCGGATCGAAAATTGTAACATTAGGATGCCCAGCACCTCAGTCTTATCCGTGCGTGATCATGGTTGCTGTATTTATTTGTCATAATTCCACTTAGGCACACCAAGCCGCCCCGCCGCGGGGTAAAGTTGAATGCCTTGAAAGTACGCAGTCGAATCTGCCCAACTAAACAGATTTTAGTGGGGCAGTTTCCACTAACTTACAATGATTTGGTGGATTCTACCCCACTAGGGTCAGCACTTTGGGGAGTTCGTGTAGACAGGTACCTAGTAGTAGTAGGGTGTCAATAACGAAAGAGTTTGAAGAGTAGAAAACGATAACTTGTTGACATCACACTTACCTAATTAAATATGGTCGCCGCTTCAAGATTGCTTTTTGTTATCAACCCCCGCAACAAGTATCAAATGAAAGGGCTTGAAGGGTAGAAAACGATAAGTTCGTAGTTTCGTACCTTCAGTCATCACACTAAATTCAATATGGCCGCCGCGCCGCCCGAAGATGGCAGATTACCTACATGATATTTTTAACCCCTAATTATAGGTATCAAATGAAACTTGAACCGCCTTATTCCAAAACGCGGACTAAAAATAGTTCTGGGATTAGTACCAGGTTTAAACTATGAACTAAATAAAACGTTATTACAAAATGAAGATTATCACTAGTCCTGGTATTATCTATGATAAGTACTAAAGTTAAACCGCCGAGAACCCTAGTTTAACTATGGCACTAATTTTGAGGTTAACGTTGATATTATTTCGTAAGTGCAATGGGCGACTGACAACCCGATTCCGCCGCCCAAGGCCCTCTTTTCGGGGGGACAGATGTCCGTGGTCTCACCGTTCACATTTCGGCCTCGGAGGGTAGGGAGAGCGGCGCATCGTAATACCAACACTCCTCTCCCCCTGCGGCCACCGTGTCCGCAGTCCTGCGGCTGCAACCCCGCCGAGACCGCGGAAGGCAGGGAGAGCGGCGCACCTTGATACCGGCACTCCTCTCCCGCCGCGGCCCCGTAAACCTCCAGCCGCAGTGTTACCCATACATCACCGCGGCCCACCCCAGTTGCGGTGCCTCCCATACGACACCGTAACCTACATTGTCGCTCCAATGCAGGCTTCGGTCAAGCCCGCAGGAGCAGCCCCTCGCTGGGGTTCTACATCGCTTCACCGTGGGCGTCCAACCCACGGTTACTAAGCCCCCCGCCGCGACAAGGCGAGAACCCCTTGGGAGGGATGCGTGGTCATACTTATATACATTACAATTGGTGAGTGAACAATCATCCCTTGTTTTCCTACCCTTAGGGTTGGAATTTTGTACCGTTTCTTATGTAACTGCGGAGATCCAGAGAAAACTATGTCACACCTATTGGTGTCCCTTGTGCCCGAACTCCTGCACGAAGGACTCTATGTGGCCACACCTAACGTTATTGAGGTGGCCATATATTACTCACAAATTGTATACCTACCTAACCATTGACACGATAAGATTATTTTTATTAAATCAGTCATGATACTTCCGGTATCGATATGATAAGTGTAATGCTTTCTCATACGTAGGTAGATACCGTTAAGGAGTGGAACTATTTTCCGGAGTCTTTTTCCTGTTAAGTACCTACAACCTGGGACTTAGGAGTCTTCATTCAAGTCACAAGTAAATAGGTTGCTTGATTACTTACCTCTAGGTAAGCGTGCTTGGGTACTAGTAATACAGAGGTCAGTGGTGCTTGGTGAGATAGTGGTCGACCCAAGGCTAAAATTTAGATTTTGTTGTCATAGATACTGTCACTACTGGCAGCAGTGATAGCCTAGTGGTATGACCATTAGACTGCCAAGTCAAAGGTCTCGAGTTCAAACCCAAGGCACGCACCTCTGACTTTTCGAATTCATGTGCGTATTAATAATTAATTAACACTCGCTAAACGGTGAAGGAAAACATCGCGAGGAAACCTGCATACCTTAGAGATTTTTCTCGACGGTTTGTGAAGTCTGCCAACCCGCACTAGGCCAGCGTGGTGGACTATAGCCTAATCCCTCTCAATAAGAGAGGAGACCCGTGCCCAGCAGTGGGACAGTATATGGGTTGATGACTAGATACTGTCATACTCCTGTCATAATATAGGTGATCTCACTTGAGAGGCTTGTCGAAACTTAAATTATGACAAAAAACTGATGTATCACTCATAATTGGTGAGTACATCGATCGACTCATGTCTTCAATATATCGCCATTCAATAATTTCAAAAGTTATAAATAATAAGTAAGTAATTTTATTTACGGCAACAATTAGTTAAAATATCACATCAATTTGTTTACAATCATAAATCACATAGACCAGCATTTAAGTATAGCAAAGTATAAACATCGACCAGGCTCCAAAGCTATAGCTAATATTGGAATCACGCAACTTTTACAAGAAAACTTGCACAGTTAGTTGAAAACAGTTTCTACCTTTTTTTGAAATCGGATTATGACAGCCATAATCCGATTTCAAAATGGCCAGCAATGAAAATTTAAATCGAGGTGTGTAAAGGGACGTTTTGGTCAAAATCTACACAGGTTACCCACATAGGTTACAAGTGAATAGATCATGACATGTATTTGCAACTTACTAGAAATTGCCCGCGGTTTTACTCGCGCGTCAGACCTCTCTTCGTAATCCTTTATTGCTCATCCCCGAAAGGTAGTAGCGTTATAATTTATAATGTGTAATAGTGACAACTTATAATGACCCGCCCTTTAACAGATATATCTTTGATAATTTCAGCTAAATCGATCCAGCAGTATTGACATTACAAACCCGACATTCACTTCCATGCATAAGTGTAGGTACCTACCAACATATAATATTGCAGATAGCCATCCGTGTCTTTTTTGACAACGACTGGTTAGCCGCACCGCAACCGTGTCTTCCACCAATGCCATTATTTCCCACATTCAAAATACCTTTATTGAGAAAAATTATACTTAAAGGCAATTAATTAAAGAATTAACAAAATATTAATAAACCCTGTTTTCTTAAAGGTAGAGGAAAGGTACCAATTATGGAATACGTGCCTAATATGGAATACCACAATATTTCTTCTTTCTTCTACCCGCATTCAACGGAATGCGGGTAGAAGGAAGAGGGAGAAGAAGAAGAAGAGGAAGAAGAAGAAGAAGGGAGGGGCAACTACATATCCGCTTGAATTATTTGGGACGCTTGGTTTTAGAAATATTGTGGTATTCCATATTAGGCACGTATTCCATAATTGGTACCTTTCCTCTACACAAGTATTTAAAGAACACAAACCATATATGGAACATATGGCAAAACAAACAATGTCTTGTAATAATGATCTAGTGATGACAAGCGAGGCTGCTGAGCATAGTCTTCTAGATTACCAGGTCAAACAGTGCATTAAATTATTACTAGCATTCATTATTAATAGCTTGAATTTTCACTTATTAATAGGCTCACCTTTCGTTATATGGGATCGATACCGGCGAATTGTGGGTAATGTACACTTTTACACCTCTGCATGAATACACCCTTTTATTTTCGGGCCAACTTTTGCTATGGAACCAAACTAGAAATCGCGAAAATAAATCTGATGCTCCATACATTTTTTCGAGTGGAGTGAAAAAAATGTTTTAATAGTTTTTATAATTATAATAGGGGTACGTAGTACGTAAATACCTATGGTTTACGGATATTCCAGCAGTTAGTGCATCTTTGTATACGCTAAAATGGCTAGATTGCCCACGAGCTATGGCTTTATATGTTTGTAAAGTCCCCTGCGACAGGCTTTATTCCCCCCTACTGCAGGAGCTGTCTTTAAAGAAAACTTAACAAATTTACGGTTCACAACAATACAATAACACATTTTTTACTGGAATAGGTACGTTTTCTTTCAGTAGGTACCTACCACTCGAGTAGAAATGGACTCGAGTCTCATCAATAGAAATAACTGCATTTTAGAGTTTAAATTTGTTTGTAAACGTTAAATAGATTACCTACATTTAATTTGAGAATAACCGGTTATTGTAATCGCTATTTTTTAACGGACAATATCGCCATTATTTTGTGAAACAACGCTTTTATGGTTTGACGATAGTTAACGCCATTTTTGATGTGTACACGTGCATTAGGTGGACGTGAAACAACCGGCCCTTAGTTACCTACATATTTGCATTTATCGTAAAATAAAGGCGCTAAGCTTAATAGGGCGTGTTCTCACTATGTCGTGACGACAGATAATCGCGTAGTGTAACCTGTCCTGGCTTTTATTTAAATGGAGGTGTTCACTTAAAGGACGGCACGATAACTGTTGTTTACGACTTTTTTTATGTTATTTCTAACAAATAAAACGGTACCTATGACATAATGGGAACGCGCCCTTACGTTTACATCGAAATAGCGATTAGCGTTTTAACTTTATTTGTCTAATGTATAGGTATTAAGCGTCTTTGTGCTTTGCACATAACACTTGCGTTGCTGTATACAAAAAGTTGATAAGCATAAAGGTACAGAGGCCAGCAGGTCAAGCTATCCAAAACTGTCAAATTTTACCAATTGAATATGAACCTTATTGCTTTGTAATAAAGTTGAAAATCTATGAAAGGAATTTGACAAATTGGGATAGTTTGATGTGCTGGCCGTTGCACCTATTACAATGATGACATTGAACTGACTCGTTTATACTGTGCATAGCAGATACCCAATAGGTATATAAAAACCTTCAAGTGCAAACTTGTTTTCAAATCCATGGTTATTATAATAACACCTATGTGATAAGTAGGTAGGCATATGTATACATTTGGAATGCAAAGGTTATGACACAAGAATATTGTGACAATATCAATAACTATATTACGTATTACGTAAACGTATTCATAAATTCTCTTGGGTAAGAATACCATACCAAAACATACCAAAAGTTACTTGATAAGAAAACTATGGCTTTCAATTCGTCGTTCCCGACTTTCGTTCACGGTACTCGTTAATGAGATCAAGATTTCTGGAAACGAAGCGCTCTTATCAAAATCTTGCTGTACCTGGTATTGATATTGCGTGCCGTCTGTGCAACGTTAGTGCAAAAAAAAGCATGAAACTTGAATGTTAGAACATGTACTGCAGGCTGACAAACTATTTGTTCAATAAATGATCTTACCTGGAAACGATTAAATTACAATAAAATTCTAATTATACAATATTTTGTTTCTGTTCTCGTATAATAATAATGTAGCTTGTAACTACTCGCATGCAATGCATTTTCCAACATCAAGTTTTAGAGTTTTTAGTAGGGCTTATTTTACGGCTTTTAGTTAAGCTTAGGTTCTAGTGTATATTGTATTAGTTACTGTCTACTAAAATAGACTATAATATAGAGCAACAAATTGTAGAAAATCAATAAATTTACGGGACAAGTTTATTCGAAGATTTCGGTATGGTAGTTCCCTTTAGGATGTTTAAAGCTGTTCAATATATCCGTAACAGTAAACATTTTTAAAAGTATATAGGTACCTGCTTAACTAATGTTCTATAATAATTATGTTTTCTTAAATTGTACTTTTACATATTTGTATAACAATAACAAATATTTCAATTTATTTTCTAATGAATTATAAATGCTCTTAATTAACGACACTCGGTTCCACTGGCTTAATAAATATATCTCATCATAATAAATTAATATTTAAAACATAAATGTAAGTATAGGAAACAATTTAAAGAAGCAGTAAAAATCATTCTTATTTTTATAGTAATAAATTATAAGTTCGGTATTCGAAACGTCAGATATGTTGCTTGTTAATAATAAAAAAATATGTTTTTTAGAGCTTTCCAAATTAACACATGCAGTTGCATAAACAAAAACAGTGTCCCCGGGGCAAAAAAATATTATTGTGGTCCCTGGTGTACAATTAGTTTAGCTAATCTTGAGTTTGACGGCGATTTATGTTTCACTAGCGGGCCATCCCAAAATCGCCCGGGTAGATCGAATATAAACAGATCGTTAGATCTATAGAAAATACAGCCCATGTTACTCTCTGATAATGTAGCTCACAATAATTTTCAATCAACTTAGTATTTTCTGAATTTATCGATTGCAAATATATACATAATCTTAACTCAAATCTTTTCTCTTTACAATATTAGTTTAGATAAATCAGTACTATTCCGATAAATACAAAGATTGTGAGTCATAAAATAAAGATTTCAAGCTCTGTTTGTCGATTTTACTGATGAGATAACAAGAATACAAATCAATTAAGTACTTTTGGCCCAAGCAAATAAATCGTCTTTGAGGTCTTTCTTATACAGCGATTTTCCTTGATGTACGAATTCGGCGTACTGAGCAACAATTGGATCCCTCATACACGAGGCTATCGCGATTACTTTTTCAGTTTCATCAAAGAAGAATATGACAAACTTTAGACCCTCCACATCACCTTCCACTAGCGTACTAGCAGGTTTCCCGCAGCCAGCGTAACGAATGGACTTACCGAAAAGCATAGTCCAGAAGAAAGGTACTGTCTTCAAATGTGTTTCTTTTTTTAATATATTTAAAGCAGCAACTCGACCATGGTATTGAGCTAAGCCGATATGCCCTATGCTCATTTGTTTACTACTATGAGCGAAAACAGGAGCATAAGCGATATCGCCACCAGCATAAACATTTTTTATATTGGTTTCAAGCTTATCATTAACGTTGACCGCACCATTTCCCTCCATTAAAATTCCACTATCTTTTAAAAAACCTGTGTTGAACGTAGTTCCCACGCCTAATATCAGCATGTCAGCAGGAAGTGTGGTGCCGTTGGTCAGTTCTACTGATTTTATCACCCCGTTTTCGCCATTACATTTCACAATGGTAGTACCAAATTGAAATTTTATACCCTTTCCTTCTAAAAACGTTTGCAAGCTACGGCCAATTTCAACGCCAAATACTTGGCCAAGTGGTGTACTATCTTTGCCAACAACCGTCATCGACTTGGCTTTATCATAACAGGACGACGCACTTTCTAATCCAATAAAGCTTAATCCTAATACGACAACATCCTTATCTTTGTTAGTACCCAAAGTGTTCAGAATATTAACAGAATCATCAAAGTTTCTGACCGTAAAGATGTTTTGTAGATTAATACCTGCAATGTCTGGTACACGTGGGGTAGAACCTGTAGCAATATACAATGAATTATAACGCAGTTTGTTTCCATTGCTTAAGTGAACTATTTTGTCTTCGGTGGCTACTTTTATAGCATCGACACCCTTTAATATTTCGATATTAAAGTCGTCGTAATATTGTTGAGACCTAGCTTGTAGTTTCTCAATATCAGTAACAGCACCTATCTTTGAGACCTTAATTCTGTCGTACGGAAGGTAATTTTCCTTCGCAATCACAGTGATGCGTCCCTTGAATCCCTCACTGCGCAGCGTTTCCGCGCAGGTGGCGCCTGACGGGCCGCCGCCGACGATGACCGCCACAGAGCCGTCGCACGGTGACATCACGCCAATTTCTTTGATACGTTTATTTGATTTCAAGTCGCTGAGTTTTGCTCGTACCTGAAATTAAAATTATAGTGTATTCCTGATATTTAAAAGTAGGCACCCCTCAGTGAAATACAGCTAAAACCTAGGTTGCTAAGTCAGTGCGAATCTGCCGTTTGGCAGTTATTTCCCACATGCTATATCTAACATAATATGGTATTATACTTACACAAAGACTTGCATTAACAAGTCTTTGTGTTTTTCAACATCACAGTATTAAAGGTGCTCTCGGTAGCTTAGTTAAAGCGTCCGTTGTACAGAAGCCAGCACATCAAGATACCACAATCTGTCAAATCTCTTTAAAAAAAAATCAACTTTAATACAAAATTTAATTGGGAAAATTTGACAGTTTTGGATAGCTTGACCTGCTGGCGTCTGTACCTAATCGAAGGACAAATCACAATCCTACCCGAGGTAGAGGTTTTCTTTCAAATATATCTTTGAAAATGTTGCAGGAGTAAATTAATGTTTTATACAAAAAATAAATAAATATTCTTGGACAATTTTACACAGCACCATCTAGTCCCAACCTAACCAGAGCTTGTACTATGGGACCTACTAGCTAGACAATGGATAATTATAATTCTTATATACTTATTTTTTTGTAAATTTACACATACTTAAATACAGAAACACCCGGAAAAACTAAAACACTATGTTTATCACATAAATATTTGTGTTCTGTGGGATTCGAACCCACGACCTCGTGATCAATAGTCTGGTTTATTTAACGACATAGTAATGTCTAATGTCTCATCGATATCTATAAGTTGTCGACGTAACTTAGGTCAGATAGAAATTGTGGAAGAGAAATTCTACATCACAAGCAAGGTAGTGCTAGGGTATCTAATAGTGCTGGTTGCACTATTTGTACTAACTTTTCATACAAGTGTGTTTTACTTCAATCCCGTTTCTTGCGGGATAACACGTGGGTACTGTGACGTAATCTACATAAAAAAACAGTTGTGGGCCCCGGAAGTACCTACTAGGTGTGGTTGACATTCTCCCTGTCAGCCAGACCAATCGGCCGTGCGGAAGGAGCTTTATTGAAATACTAATTTTGTTGTTTGATTTACCTACTACCCTATATGACCTATTGTGGGGGTAAGAATTAAGAAAACGAGAGAGTTTTCGTGCAGCAGTTTTTTGGCAATTTACTTAATACAATCGAAAATACTGAATTGAAATAGATATTTATTCTTTAAATATGTAAGTACTATTTTACACTACAAAATGTTATTTTGGAGCATTATTTATATTATTTCAGCGGTGCGTGATCCGTCCGTTAGATACACCGCGAAAGCAAGCGAGTGTTAATACGAAGGTTCAATCTTATCGTTTCGTTGATAAATATTTCTATGCAATGTATATCGTAAATACTGCATAAAGCTGATTTTAGATTAAGTATAGTAATTTTAGGTATGGGTGAGTACGTATACTCGATACCCATCCATTTCGAATAATTATCTAAATGTCTTTATCACATCAATGTTTCGCTTAACTCTTAAAAGATTGAACTAAAGTTGATATCTAATTATAGACATTGAAAGATTAGACTAGCTGTTTAACGGAATATTGAAACCGTGAGCACGAAAACGTATCTACTAAAAATGTGAATTAGGCTATACATATAAGTATAAAATATTCTGTATGAGTTGCCAAAATTATAAAAGATAATCTAACGTATTTAACCGAAAAGAAGCTTATTGCCTAAATTATTTATTATAATTTTTGAGTTGTTTTAGATTGCGTAATATTTGATATTATTCTGCAATAGGTACTGCACCGCACACGGTACTTATTAGAAATCGCAGTTTAGATTTTGCTACAATAGTACCTAATCATCGAAGAAATTGCAAATATATGCAAAATATAGATATAAATAGTTTCTAGGAGTAAATAAAATTGACAGTGCCGTTTGGTACTTACTAATAAAAAGAATTATTTTTGGACAGCAAGCCGACAACATCAGCTTGCTGAAGCTGATGATGTCGGCTTATTCCCAAATACCACCTCTTGAAACAGTTGATTGCGAAGGAGATCCTGTTTCTGTGGGATCGTGTTCGGACTTTGGTAAAAGTGGAAGCAAGAATAAGTATTCTATACATTTGTAATGTTCGCAACATTCCTAAATTGTTCTCTCATGTACCTAAGTATCCAATTACTTGTAATTATTATAATATCGAACATCATTGTACAAAACTATAATTTAAGAGTAACCATGGAGTTTCTTGCCGATTCTTCTCCATAGAAAACGACTGATTTGGAACCGTGCACCTAGACCCGACATTTCATTTGGTTTATTATGAAAATAAAACTATTTTGACTTTTGAGTAGTTTTTGAGAAAAGGCTACGATCAAGAAATTATCTTAGGCTCATTAGAGAAGTATAGATGACCAAGGGATAGAGAATAGAGAATAATCTAGTGGTGGACCGCTACAAAGGAAGTTGGCTACTGTCCGCAAAACAAAGTAAAATCGATATGAAAGACATTGATCAGATTGTAAAAGACTTCAAACGTGTAAACTTAAAATACTGAAAAATAATCTGTAACACTGAATTGTAAAAATGTATCTTTATGATCTACTAGCTTTTACCCGCGACTTCGTACGCCTAGACTTAGTAACACAATTATTGTCGGATTGTATTCATGGGATAAGAAGTACTCAATGTTAGGGAAATTCCCGCTTTGTTCCGAGAAAAGAAGTACTTATTCAATATGCCAGCGCCAATCACAAACTATTAGTGTACCAACATTTCATTTAAATCCCGTAAGTAAGTCTCCTACATAAGTTTTCTGGGAATTTCCGCATAATTTTGGGGTAAAATGTATCCTATTTGTTATTCCCGGTCACACATACTATGTCTGTATGAAATTTCATTCAAATCCCGTAAGTAGTTCTCCTATATTCGTTTTTCCGGAATTTCCGGGATATTCCCACATTTTTCTGGGGTTAAATATATTCTATTTGTTATTCCCGGTCACATACTATGTGTGTATGAAATTTAATTCGAATCCCGTAAGATATTAGATTTTCGGGATTTCCGGGATATTCCCACATTTTTCTGGGTTAAAAAGTAGCCTATACTTTATTCCCGGTCACATACTATTAGTATACCGAATTTCATGCAAATCGGTTCAGCCGTTTTTGCGTGATTGAGTAACAAATAAACAAACAAACATCCAAACATTCACATTTATAATATTAGTATGATAGTATGATTAACACAATATACAGTACAAGGTTACTGGTAATATGTCGGCAATCCGTTTACATCTACAGAAAGCACTTTAATCTACTTTAAAACGATTGTTGAAGCCAAATTGATTATTATTATTTAATTGTAATTAGATTAAACTAACAAAATTGTGATAATGGTGAAGGTGTGACGTAAAATGAATAAAAACTGTTGTGGGTCAGACGTAATAGGTGTGGTGTGGATGACACATGTAGTTCTGTAAGCGGCCGTGCGAACGGAGCTACGAGTATAATGAAATAGGTAGATATGTACTAATTTTGTTGTTTTATTTAACTATTACCTTATGTGACTATTGGACGGCATAGGTACCTAAGAGGATAAAATCACATTAAATCATCCTAGGTTAGACGTCTAGCTCAGACAAGCCTGAGCTTGTCTACGACTAGACGACTAAACTTGCACAAATGTTGTCCAAACAACAGTAATAGGTATTCCCTTTCATGCAAATCTGATAAGCATCTTTCATCTCAATAGGAATCCCAGGATTAATAAAATTAGAAAATCCCACAATTCTCCGGAATATATAATCGTCTATCTCTATTAGATAACTATAAGTTTAGATAAAGGTTTTAGTAAGGCCATTTTGTTTTCCAGGGTTGTAAGTCCACAAATTGTAAGTTTATTACAACACAGTATGGGTTCATGGCAATATTATAATATTTCCTATATACTCGTATTATGTAAGTGTACAATTAATTAGTTACAGTTTTACATAATTAGGAGTTAATGTAGCTATAGCTACAATACCTAGGTGTATCAAATGAATTACCTCATTAGTCTAGTGTTCGTCAATATTTTTTATTATACGTAAGTATTATAGTTTAAATACCTTACTTAAAAACTGAGTCACCATCCAGTAAGTCTAATGTAATGTAACGACTCAGTGACTAGGTATATTCGCTTGTACACTCATTCAAATATGAGTCGGTCTAGGTGAACCAAGGCCAGCTACTTTTTAGATCACGCTGATGTCGCATAGTACGTTACGGACCTACCTACTATTATAGGTATATATATGCTATAAAACAATTGTGTTGAGTTAATTTAGAGATTTATTTATTTATTTATTAAAGATGATTGTAAACGTAAAATTTATTGTCAAATTTCCATATAAATTTGAGTAAGTAATGGCAAACCGCTTTCAATACCCTAGTAGGTAGTGTTTAATTAAGTAAATGGTGAGGTGTAAACAGCGTGTTTTTAATCTATTTGGGCGGAGTCGAACACTCCTTGTCTATGAGTCTACCTATGAGAGTACCCGCACGTTTTTAAGAGAGGAAGGGCATAGTGAGACAGTAGTTTCACTCAAAATTGGAGCTGCCCGACTGGAGTACCTACCTCCCCGCAGTAAAGCATAGTTACAGTAAAGCAGCACTACGCTACTTTAGTGTGTGTTCCTAACGGTGAGCAAGGTAGTCAGGGCTCCGCGAGGAAGCATTGTGTTGGCAGTGGTGGTTTAATCGCCACCCTGGGAGGCTGAACCGCCAGTTTGCGCAAAATCCCTATGGCCGTAGTAGGGGACAGGGGACCCTTTCACCCTTGATGGTCTGTGTATAAAAACTTAGTGAGAATGGTATAGATATAAACTTTACAGAAGAAATTATCTAAATGATAGTGAAAACCGTATCAAAATCCGCTGCGTGGTTCAGAAGAAAGCCGAGAAACATGACGACAGACGCAAAAAACGACTATATTATATTATACTATTTTGTGATTAGTGATTTATGATTAAACGATCGTGCGACTTAACTAACGGAAATATTATCAGGACACAAAGGACACCAGTTTTCGCATGCTTCTTAGATTTGTCCAAAGCCTTCGATCTGGTTTGTTATGGGGTCCTGTGGGATAAACTTCATGACCTGAATGTACCTGCAGAACTGGTAGCCATATTTAAATTCTGGTATGACAACCAATTAAATGTTGTTAAATCGGCGGATCGCTTGTCTGAGACGTACAAATTGGAGGTGTGGCGTGAGGCAGGGTGGGATATCCTCACCCACGCTTTATAATGTTTATATGGACAGCCTGATTGACGAGCTCAGCAGCATGCATGTGGGCTGTCACATTGATGGTGTTGCTGTCAAAAATTTAAGTTATGCTGACGACATGGTGCTGCTGAGCCCGTCAATAGGGGCCCTTCGGAATCTATTGAAAGTTTGTGAGCGGTACTCTGAAAGTCATGGTCTCAAGTATAATGCAACCAAGAGTGAGTGTATGTTTTTCGGCATCAGTGATAAAACCCCATATGAACCGCCACCTCTTTTCCTTAGCGGTCACGCTCTTACGAGAGTGAAACGATTTAAATATCTAGGGCATATTATCACCGATGACCTAAAGGACAATGAGGATATTGAACGTGAACGCAGAGCGCTGGCTGTTCAGGGTAATATGTTGGCTCGCAGGTTTGCTCGTTGTTCGGCTGAGGGGAAGTTAGCACTATTCAAAGCATATTGTCAATCTTTCTACACGTGCAGCCTGTGGGTTAACTACACTCAAAAGGCATACAGCGCTCTGCGGGTGCAATATAATAACGTCTTCAGGATGCTACTGCGGTTGCCGCGATTCTGCAGTGCGTCCGCCATGTTTCCCGAAGCGCGTACGGATGACTTTTATGCAATAAGACGCAAGCGTGTGTCATCGTTATTAGGCAGAGTACGTGGCAGCAGCAATAATGTCCTGAGGATGAATCTAATAAATATCAGTGTCCGATGCACTCACTCTGGGTAAAAATTATAGTTGGGACAGTAAAATAAAATATAAAATAATAATATACTTTGATACTACTTACTAACATAGTTATAAGTGTGAATTGTTACTAACCATTATTGGATTATGTTATCTGAATAAATAAATAATTATTATTATTAAACATTTTCTGTGCTCGCACGATGACTTGCAAGCTTCAATTAGGACACTAAAGGAATGTGTGTGTTTAATCTCGTTGTGCGACGAAATCGCATCGTTATCTCGTACGATCGTTTAACAATCGAATAGACTTAGAACGACGACTTATGCTTGCTTGAGTTTTATTTTGACAAATAGTAGTTATTATGATCTTGATAAAAAACGATTAACTTAAACCTGATCTGTGCATGAAGGAATCACGAGAAATGAGAAGGTCGATGAGTAAGACAGAACCGGATCAAAAAAATCCATGATTGGACCAGAACCATGTATATCTACTGGGACTGCGAACATGCACCATCAATAAGGCCTTACAGGACTATGCCGATATGAAACACAGAGTGGTGCAATAGTAGGCTATTGCACCACTCCTAGTGAGTGCTCTAGCCCTAGGGGGCTAGAGCACTCACGACAATTTTTCAGCAGCAGCACCACACGAATCTCTAAATTCATTTTCAATAATAGAAGGGACAAAGCCGGAGCTGTCATCGGAGCCCTCACAGATAGGCATTATCCAACCAATAACATGCTCTATAAAATGAAGCTGGCTTTAAATAATGATTGTACAGCTTGTAATGCACGAGCCACCGAAGTAAGACAAGATAAATCTGATCTGTGGATTCTATTTTCTGAGAGCCCCTTGCCCTAAGCTCTTGATCCAGTCGTCTAACGAGAGGCAGCCAGCCGTCTATTATTATTATAATTATTAGAGAATATAAAGGTCTAGTAAGGTGCAGCATTTAATTCGACATTCCCGGAATGGGTAGGCCCTCGTAAAGGATTTATAAGGCTCCAAACAAGGTTGAACAACTTACCTTGACTTCTCCTTTTTCTGTAACCGTAACTTGATAGCATGGTAGAGAGTCAAATCCAGGAAAGTCTTCAATGTCTCCTGTTTTGATGTTAAAGCAGGCTCCATGCCAAGGGCAGCGTACTCTTCCTTCACCTAATGCACCAGATACAAGAGGCGCACCATAGTGCGTACAAGTGGTGCCGACAGCATTGAATTCCCCTTTCTGCTTTACAAGTAATACTTTTCCTTCTTCTCCAATATTAAAAACCTTCATCTCATTATCTTTTAGGTCATTTTCATTACAGATAATGGATTCGACATAGTTATTGCTTGACTCCATGCGTGATATTGTGCCACCTGTACAAAATAAAACTTTATGATAGCTCATGGGTTAAAAGTGAGTTTTGACTACAGGGTCAGCTTATGTGATGCTTCTAGCGAATTCAAACTATGTTAGAGGTGAAATGGGTATCCAGCAACTATCCAGTATCCGGCCGGATAGTGTCGTACTATCCGGTATTAAAATGGAATTAATGAACAGTGAACACATTGAAGAGAGATTTCGGGGTCTGTAGTTAAAATGGCGTCCCGCAGGGCTCAATTCTTGGTCCATTTTTTTTTCTGATTTATATAAATGACTTACCTTACCTAACAAAGGATAATCACGAGATAGTACGGTTTGCAGATCACACATCATTATTATTAAAACTCAAGCGTCAACATATGGTCACTGACGATGTAAACAGTGCTCTCGCAAAGGTGGTGCCTTATAATAATCTATGTACTTTTGTTCTAAATATGGGATGGGGCACCAACCCGGGACACTCCAAGACTGCACTATGAGAATACAGCCATGGAATATCCCGGGTGGATGCAGGACTATTGTAAAATATGGTAAATAAAAACCACTTGGTTTATGGATGTAAATGATTGGTGGACCGATAACTTCTATTGCCGGAAGAAAACGGCGTCTGCCTTACAACCTCGAATAAATATCCTTAGGGATGGCAGACGGTGACTCGCCACCTCACTAGCTGGGCCCCCCGAAAAGCTGCCAGTACAGGCAGAAGGCGGCAACAGCGGTGTGAGCGGCTAGGGGTGTAGAGAGGTGGGGCCCCGGTTTCACCGTCGCGAGTCTCCACGAGACACGGATTGGGTTTCCTCGCTATTACCAATGTTCCCGTTGAGTTACACCATTTTGTGTCATACCGTTACCCATTGGGAATAAAATTTATTGTGACATGATTAGGATGTTTTTTAAGGAATATAATAACCCGCGCATCAATAATACTGATTGAGCGACAAAATTACTGATTGAGTAGCAAAATACAGATATCGGTTAGGTTAGGTTAGAACTGTGACCACACAACGCCAGAACCAAATCTGAATAATACCGAATCTGAAGACCAAGAAAGTGTATAAGTAATAACAATTGATTTATTTGATGAGCAAATTTAGTGTGCAATTCAGTAATGTATTTCAACAACGATTTTACCCAAAAATGTGTTACTAAACGGGAACACAGCGTTCTGTTGAGTTACATTGTCACTCAAAGGGAAAAAAAAATGTGGCTTTGAGTTACAGTGTTATTAATCGGTATTTTTTTTCCCAATGGGTAACAGTATGACACAAAATGGTGTAACTCAACGGGAACAAACGCGCTATTACGCCATTAGACACTTCCACCCCCGAGCATATAGCTCAGGCGGCCTCCCTCTGGCCGGCCAATTAAGGCAAGACAGAGTTGAGAGTCCTGTGGGCGCTCTTGGGGCTCCACTCCAGCTACCCAGTATGGGCAAACTGGAGACGAGGCCCTGACCGACTCTCTGGGGCAATAAGGACCGCAGTGTCGCCACTCACCATCAGCTCGCCACAAGCTGCCCTGCGGTTTGTGCGCTTTTCTTTACACCTTATTTTTTATTGTCATAGGTTTGTAGAAAGTGTTTCTAATCTGCCCTCCAGTTTTACGTTAGTCTCATGATAAAGTAACGCTTGTCCCAGAGGGGACTATTATTACCAGAAAAGGTATTAATAAAATATTAATAAGATTGAGGTGGGGAAGAATAAATAAACTTGATAAATTACTTTAAATAATAATTTGGAAAAATATTCAGTTAAAACATTTATCAGAGGAACATTTGCAATCATCATCAACCCATATACTGTCCCACTGCTAGGCACGGGTCTCCTGTCATATTGAGAGGGATTAGGCTATAGTCCACCACGCTGGCCTAGTGCGGGTTGGCAGACTTCACAAACCGTCAAGAAAAATCTCTAAGGTAAGCAGGTTTCCTCACGATGTTTTCCTTCACCGTTTAAGTGAGTGGTAATTAATTATTAATACGCACATGAATTTGAAAAGTCAGAGGTGCGTGCCTTGGGTTCGAACTCGAGACCTTCGGCTTGGCAGTCCAATGGTCATACCACTAGGCTATCACTGCTTTTGCAAAGGCCACTTAATAAAAGGCTCAGAGCCACCAATAATAATGATGTATGCTAACCTTAAACAAACTTATTTAAAGTTGTTAAATTTTTCATTTTTAACAACTTTAAATAAGTTTGTTTATGGTTCCTATAAATAAACTATCATTATTACCAGAAAAGGCATTATTAAAATATTAATAAGATTGAGGTGGGGAAGAATAAATAAACTTGATAAATTACTTTATATAGTAATTTGGAAAAATATTCAGTTAAAACATTTACTGTAAAATGTTATATAAATAAATAAAAATAATATTTATTTCATCCACAAATAACACATACATGGGTTCAAACTATATGACACGGCTGTATTAATTTGTTGGAGACTGGTGCCTAAATTGACATTAAATATACATTCAATACTTTGATTATATACTTGTCTAGATGGAGCAATGCAAACAAACGACACGCGAAAACTGGGGCCAAATTGCGTGATATGTGTGAGTACCGCTTGTGTACTTATTGTAGTCAAACTGTCAAGGTGTGCGTGTTTAGGGATACCTGCTCCAAATTATTAACTTACCTTTTCTCCATTATTTAATGGGATGACAGTTAAACGAAATAGGCTGAATAAAGTAATTATTTTGTAGATTAGTGTTTTATTTATTTTAATAAAAACAAAAAATACAATGAAAAAATATATACAGCAATTTATAGATCAAAATCCATCTCTTTGTATTTGTTTTCGAAATAGTTTTTTTTTTTTTATATTTCATTTCGTGTCCTGGCAAGTTATCATTCACTGATCAAATAAATTATGTAGGTAATTATTAAAATAATAAAATTTTCTCATCAGAAGATGATGACTGATATTTGCATTTTATCTCCCATAGTTTCGCCAAAACTCCCTTGTAATAAATTGACAACACCGGCTAATCTGTCGAAACTACAAATTAACGAATTGAAAAATCATGTTTTCATAAAATAATAGAGGTTAAATAACAAAACTTACCGATGTAATGTGATCTTAGTGTAATTATACGGTTTTCCCACATAATTGCGACACAATTTGACAGCACATACCGACATAATTAATTATTTTTCGAGAACTCCACACCCTGAAGTGATCCAAATGACACTGACGTAAGTGAGAAGAGAGTCTACCAATTTTAGTAGACTTTATTTGGGCCGTTCTGTACGTGTCAATGTGGCATCTAGACAAGTATATAATCAAAGATTCAATATATACAATTAATATACATATTCATTCATAGACACTTTTGGATCAGAGAGTCGCCTTATGGTACCAGTAATATTCTAATGGTCCATCCAAATGGCAGGCCTTGAGAAATCTGCTGTGTCCCAATTAGGTCATGCTTAATAAAAACACTGATTAGTTTAAATGGTACTATTACTTACAATTTCCTGAATTTGTCGAACTTTGTCCACTATGAGGAGAATAAGATCTGGAATAAGAGCTCCCCATTCTGTTGCACAACAAAGAATCTACAAAGTAAAAATAATTAAATACCTTCAATTTTCTAACAATATTTTTTATACACTAATACAGATGTAACATATAATAACACTATTTCAATTATTATAAAATAAAATGACAGAAACGCTCGATTCGACCATGACACAAAACCATGATCAATAATGAAATCGTGAAAGGTTTCACATACCTCGGACAAAACGGCTAGCAACCTTGTTGACTAAAACCAACACGCAACTTACGCGGTTTCTTAACATTTTTAGTAATCAGTCAGTTTGACAAGTTAACGCAAATTGTGTTGCCAGTTTTCAAAGAATATAATCTAAAAAAAATAATATAACATAGCACATAGCATACACTCACGCCTTTTTCCCATGGGGGTAGGCAGAAACTAAAGAACGCCACTTGCTACGATTCTTGCATACTTCTTTTTTTTCGACCACTTTCATACATCTTGTCATACATAGAGATTCATTTTTATATAATAAATAAATATGAATACTGCGCACGTGGCTCTATTCTATTTATTTATTATATAAAAATGAATCTCTATTTCCCTTCGTCATCGCATCACGCGTGAACGGATGGAATAATTTTGCTAATTCTTTTTTGTTATGCTAATTATTGTCAAGGGACGGTTCTTATGAAAGTAAAAATGAAAACATTGTGCAGGAAATTATTAAAAAGATACTTTCAGGTAAAGTCCACGCAGACGAAGTCGCGGGCAGAAGCTAGTCGGAAATAATTTTGTTGGGGATCCACGTCGAGCAGCAGGCAGTTTGTAGGGGAGATAATGATAACTCTAATAAAGGGTGGCTAGTTGGCTACCAAGAGTGAGGCCCTTTTTTTATTTTTTATAGTACGGAAAATCCTCGGAGTATACCTACGCCAACTAGGGAAGCGGCAGAGTGTGTCGGACTCATACCAACTAAAAACCGTACTTGCCTTCACTTGCCGTATTGTCATGGCCATAGGATCCGTGAAATTCGCCAAACCATGACAGGCTGCGGCCAGCAGTTGCTGGACCCCCTCAATCAGCTAGGCTTTCCCTCGCATGTTACTTTAGGCACGTGTGTAGGATACTGGTCGGTCGGCAGACTCCCCAATTCAGCCGCCTGCAGGCCACAGCTCATGAAGGCCGGAGGCCTGTCTGCGCCCTCGAACTGCCCTGGACCTCAGGAGATCGGGAATGAAACGATACATGAGATGAGACTGTTAAGGTAATACTCCACCAAGTTGGATGCAGGTGATAATGAGGTATAATAGGTATACCTCAGATATAACCAAATCTAAGACTACAACTATCCGTCTCATACTGGTTGAGCGTGAAATATTTATGTTTGAGTACCTATTAGGGCCAGAACCGCGTAACAATTGAGAAAAATGCACATGAATAATTTAGCGTTTTATCCTCATAGATCGTAAGCAATCTGGTGACACGGTAGGGTATGTCGGACTCGACAAAAACTAGAAAGTTTCAAAAAAGCTATGAATCAAGTTCTCTGTGTTTATTTTTGGGGGCATAATTTAATTATAAGAAACGCCCAGACAAACACAAACACTTATAAATGTTAATCACATTAATATTTGTATTCTGTGGGAATCGAACCCACGACCTCGTGATCAGCAGTCCGACACGCAAACTACTAGACCACAGACGTCGTCAAAAATATAACTTTAAGTAGAATATTTGGACTAGTACATATTCATAATTCCGTTGAGAACGGGGATCCAGCTAAGGTTTGGAAATTCCTTAAATCTATGGGAGTTTGAAAATCGCATAAGAACTCTATTCCTAGGGACGTCAACATTGATTTGCTCAATCAACATTTCTCTTCTTCATCCCAATGCAATGGGACAAGAAAAGCTAATACAATTAACTATCTTTCATCTCTTCCAACTCCCGATTACTCACAATTTTTCTTTAATCATTTCGCTGCTTGTGATGTCAAGAGTAGCATATTATCAATCACATCCAACGCAGTTGGAAGTGATTTGCTCAGCCGTAAGATGGTACTTCCTATCCTTGACGAAATCCTCCCAGTCTTTCCAACTACGTGGAAAGATGCCCAAATCACTCCCCTGCCTAAAAAGTCCAATCCTAAAGCTTTCTCTGAATATCGTCCTATTTCCATTCTGCCTTTCCTGTCTAAAGTCCTAGAACGCCTAACCCATAACCAGCTCAGCATTTTCCTTCGTAAAAACGACCTACTGAATCCTCTCCAATCCGGGTTTTGTCCTGGACACAGTACTGTCACTGCCCTTATAACATTAGAATGGGTATGGAAAATGGGAATCTGACGGTGCTGGCCTTACTCGATTTCAGCAACGCTTTTAATACCGTCGATTTTGATATTCTAATTGGTATTCTTAGCTCTCTTACATATCTCCAACAGCAAATGATTGGATTCGAAGTTACCTGTGTGGCCGCCGCCAACGTATTTGTATCGAGGGGTCTTTTTCCTCTTGGTGCGATACTTCAGCTGGCGTACCACAGGGGGGCGTGCTTTCTTTTTGCAATTTTTATTAATTCTATCTCCAATAAACTTCTTTCATCCTACCACCTTTATGCAGATGATTTGCAAATATATTCTCAGGCACCTTTAGAAGAATTATTGGAAGCGGTTAAAATGATAAATACTGACTTGGCTTGTTTATCTGAATGGAGTGCGGCTTAAAGGATTAAAGGTTAATCCCATAGAGACGCAAGTCATTGTTATCGGCAGCCCCGGGTTAACATCCAGGGTTGATTTCTCTAAGATTCCCCAGATTGTCTTTGATGGAACGTCAATTCCCTACAGCAATTCTGTTAAGAATTTGGGGATTTTTATTGACATAAATCTTGGATGGGGCCCGCAGCTCCAGGAAGTTAGTCGAAAACTATTTGCTGCCAGTGGATCCTTGAGAAGATTACGTAATTTTCTGCCTACTGCCACCTAAATTGAGCTTGCCAGATCCCTTCTTCTTCCTATCCTTGATTATGCCGATGCATGTTATCCAGATCTCACTGAAGCACAATTAGATAGGCTTGAGCTACTTCAAAATTTTTGCATCAGATTTATATTTGGCTTACGCAAATATCATCACATATCCGAATTTCGTACTAAGCTCAAGTGGCTTCCAATTCGCCTTCGTCGGAATGCTCATATTTTATCTTTACTTTATAGTATTTTGTTTAATTCCGCTACCCCCTCTTACCTTAAAGAACGTTTCAAGTTCCTGCATGACACACATACAAGGTATTTGAGATCATCGGAGAATTTGAGGCTTGAAATGCCAATGCATTCCACAAAATTCTATGATAAATCCTTTACCGTTCAGGCTGTGCGTTTGTGGAATGCATTGCCTGTATCAATACGACGTGCCCAGTCACTAGTAAGTTTTAAAAAATTGGTATACGAATATTTCTTGACACATTAATTTTTATTAATTTTTTCAAGTATGTCTTAACGTTAAGTCTTTATCTTTTCATTATATCCGTTCCTTTATGTGTATGGGTGGATATTGCTGCTTATGCTGTTCGTTTAGGCTACGTACGCTGCTACTTTTTATAACTTAGGTATGTTAACGCCATATAATATTGCATTAAATATACATATATTTATAATATATATTTATGTTTTGTATATTTATATATTATATTTATTTCCTTACATATCTAAGTACTGTATTTATGCATTTCATTAACTACACCCCCCCCCCCGTTTTTCTCTTTTTTCTGTTCATCCAAAGGTTGTCCGGTAGATATCGCTATTAGCGATAAGACCGCCACTGTACCCTTAATTTAATGAATTCCAATTGTTGTTCCGTATCATGGTGTGCAATAAAGATTATTCTATTCTAGTTTTTGAAATTCTTATTGATTACTTTTAAGTATAAAAATTTATATTACAACACCATAATCGTAATACCCGTCTCAAGATGATTAGGTATAAAGGAAGTAGCCATTTATGTCTCGACTTCTAGTCTTTAAGAGCATCTGCATAATTGCAGCATTTGCACATTGTAATACGTCATTGACAACGGATTGGAATACGAAGACAGATTACACGATACCATAGATAGGTAATCGAGATACCCGGATGCATCAGAAGCGAAGTCTACGAGAGACTGAAGAGTGACATTTGGCTTACAATGTAAGCCAATTGATGCGACCTGTTTCTAAAGCTTATTCATTTTTGCGATTTCAGAGGTGGTCCCATAGTAATGTTGATATTGATAATTATGTTATTTTATCACCAATCGAATACTATTGTCTTAATCGTGTCATCATCGATACATATAAGCAGTAGGGATAAACAAATCCGTAAATATTTAAACACTATTTGGACAACCTGGTAGACAGAGACAAACTCCTTTTCAATGCCTCTCTCTATTGTTTTTTTTTTGCATAGTACGCAATCCCTCTCCATCTGAGAGGAGACCCATGCCCAGCTATGGGACAGTATATGGGTTGATGATGACGCAATTCAGTAATCGTAAAACATTTAAGGCATACAGTCCTACCAACTTATCTGTGAACTGAAAGTGGACGGCACCGTCGATTCAGTGTTGTTAATTAATATAAGGTGCCCAAAATTGAGTTAGTTTTCAAGAAGGAAATTTCACATTATACATAATCGTTTAATAAGAATTACTTACAGTTTTTACAAATTAAAAACAATGATAACTATATAAAAATAATAAAACAAATAAAAATAATTTGATCATTTACAGTTATGTAAGTACGCTAACAGTTTAGTCTCACAGCAATAAGCAATGGCTTTATCTAAAAAGCAATCCAATGAAGTGGAAATTCAGCAGATAAAATGTTCCACGGGGGATACAACTTTTATTTAATGCGAAGTTAAGTAGGTACCTACCCTGCAAGAGGTACCTGGATGTCTAGCATTTAGTTATGACCGTACCTAACCCCTAACACCAGATTTGACTAATTATAATTAGCAGTGGTAACTAGTGGTAGTGTAGTGTAATAAAAAAAAACAAATTGCTTTACAATGATTTATTAAAAACCAGGTTTACAGTAATTGTGATCTTTAGATGAACCTGCATACACAACTTCATCCTGGTTCTGAGGCCATACGCATTTGTGTCTATTGTCTTATAATTTTTTTTCAATTTCATATAAAGGTTCAGGCTTGTTTCTCTTAATTATTTCTAAAAGCTGAGGTTTAGTCAAATTCTCTCCGTAGTCAATTTTATTTTGGATCGACCATAATAGACTATTTGACAGGTTTTTAAAATCCATTTTATATTATGTAGTAGAGTTTAAGGAACCCAGTAAAAGTTGTTTTTTTTAATTCTGGTACATATTTGCTGAAAAATATCAAATTAAAAATTCAATATTTAAATAGCGTGCCAAAACGCGACTTTGACAATATGGCGCTGCAATGGGGTCGGTGACGTCACACGCCTGTATTCTGATCTGTGGTACATATCATCCACATACATTTGTTGCAAACAAAAATCGAAAGTGCGACAGGATTTACATTTTATCAGTGAAATAAGTGACAGTTACAAATGGTGTGCAGTTCCAAAATGTACAAATACGTCGATAAAAACTCCGGAAAAACTATTTGTAAGTGTTCCAAAGAATGTCGAAGTGCGCCGAAAGTGGTTGAAACGTTCTCGCAGGGATCCTAATGACATAGCGGATAGTACAAATATTTTCTTCTATGAAGACCATTTCGATGTAAGTAAACATATTATATAAATTTTGTAATAATTAATTACATTCTGAATCTAAATATTTTCGTTATTGATTTGAGGTTATAGTACCTCTAATGTTTATAACAGAATGTCTTGCAAATCACTTCGAATATTTCCGCTGTTTTCCATAATATTAGTTAAAAAGTGTAGCTACAGAGTCTTATGATTTCAATAAGCATTACACTAAAAGATCCCGACTATAATATATATATCCTATATAAATTCGATGTAGAAGTTCATCATTATTTCACTTTCTTATGATATAATTTAAGTTACCGCTAAAGTGTTAGTATACTTTGCTGTTTTCACATTTTTTAGCTCCGAAGCAGAAAAGCCGGAATTATTTTTGAAAAACAATCCGACCATGATTGCGTCGACTTGGGGCAGGTTTCTGCTGTCGGCTTTTACAAAATCGTTATCCATGTTAAAAGTACTTGACAGAATTTGTAAAATATTGCGAATAAATCACACAAAAACAATGAATAATACAGAAAATCTTATTAAAACAGTTTAGAAAGCTGATAAATCACAAGTAGGCAAAAAATAATCGCAAGTACGCAAACGAGGTTTCCAAGCTTGTGACGTCATCTCAAACTTGACCAATCAGGAGCGTTTTGTGTCACGTGACAAACGTTAAAAAAATGCATTTTTTATTTACGGATTTTTAAATAAATTAGATATTATTTTCAAGTTACGTTTATAAAAAACCATTTATAAACTCTTAATTTATACTGATAACAGTAATTAACACTTTATTTTTCGCATTGTCAAATAGTCTATTGCATATCTTTTTTTAAGGAATTCGTATTTGGAACTTTATTCACACTAATACGGTGATAAGGAGCATTATCCATCACTATTATGGATGGCTCTCGTAAATTAGGCACAAGTTTTTCAATAACCCACTTCTTAAAGTTGGTACTATCCATCAAGTATCAAGTAGCGCATTTGTAACAAATCCAGTACCTCCTCCCGCATGAACAATAATATATCTTTGCCCTTTCGATACAGGCTCCAATACTCCGTCTTCACCCTCTCCTTGCCAACACTTACCCGATGTATGCGATGAGTGAATATAGGTCTCATCTAAATAAATTATGCGCCGGGGCTGGGGAGATTTATTATTTTTATCGACTGCATGCAAGTACTTAGCTCTCCAAGCTGATATTTCATTACGCTCCATAAGAACCTTCCGATTGGTTTGAGATTTTTTAAAACGAAATCCCACCTTGTGAAGCAGCTTTCGCAGACTCTCTCACTGTCCTGTGTAATTTATTTCTGTCTTTAAGACCTCTGGAAGCTTTTTAACAGTAGGGACCTCTTTTTTAGCAGAATAAAATTCATGTGCTTTCCTCCGTATAACTCCTTATCAAAATCATCATCAACATGCACAAATCCACTTTTACGTTTTCTCTCCTTGCCTGGTGTCCGAATTTTTGTACCAGTTTCTTCTGCTGCGTGTCCTTCCTTAACTATTTTTGAAATGAGTCCTTGACTCACACCTGAAATGTAAGTTAATAAAATAAATGTTAGTAGAAATTTGAAATCTGGCAGATTAGTTTGCTCACTCGCTTAGCAGATTACCTATTAGATGTACGTTACCGTTACGCTAACCTGCAGCAAGAATAGAAACGAATATTTGGTGGACTTAAATAATTAGTTAAGTATCAGGTAATTTATAACAAGAAAGTTGACAACACTAACCTGTCGCTGCCGAAATTTGTTTGTATATTTGATTAAATGGAATAATCGGAGACCCCGCCCGAGCTTCTTCAAAAAAGGTTTTAACCTTTAGAATAATGTTTCGAGCATCATTTTTAATAGCTTTCGGCATATTTAACTTTATAAATTCAGCAATATCACGACAAAACAACCAGAGAACCCGAATGCTACTACATTCGGGTTCTCTGGTTGTTTTGTCGTGATATTGCTGAATTTGCACTGACAATCGAATAACATTTTCAACATGACGGCCGTAGTTCCAATTTTCGCCATTTCACAGATAAGTTGGTAGGAGTGTAGATAAGTCCATAAAATCTTTGTAATAGATTTGGACCACAGTCTAATATGTACAAGACCACACGTACATACACAAAAGGTATGAATATTAATAATTTTATAATCTGTAACAGAACATGTGAATGTGAACTGACTGACAGAATCCAGCTGTGTAAAAAAAAATTGAATCTGATTGAATCGAACGTTATGGTCGCATCACGGAACGGACGTGGCTGGCTAGTAATGCGAATATAATATGTTATTCTAATTTAAGTTGTGGTATTACGGAAAAATGTCTGATACAATCATAGCCAAGGGCCAGCCAATACCTGGAGATCCCGAAAAAAAGGGTTGGCTATTCAAGTGGACTAATTATTTGAAGGGTTATCAGCGAAGATGGTTCGTGTTATCGAATGGACTGTTGTCTTATTACAGGTAATTATTTATATTTATTAAATCGTATCTTCGCTTGCACTCACACTCGAAAGTCCAGGTTTTCCAAGAGTTGTTCATTTTATTATCGTTGTTTGTTTATCGGAAATAATTGATTGAGCTTACATTGACAGTAGACATTAGTGATTGTCTGTAATTTTAATTCTGGTCTCCGTCTGGTAGTTCAGATTCTAGTGTTGTGCATAAGCTCAAAGTAACTTCGAACATACAAATTGGCCTCTACTTAACACATTTGATTTAATTTCTGGCAGTTTTAAAGAAGACTCGAATTAAGTAGTTTTAAAAGAATTTTACTGCTATTTTTGTATTATCATTGAGAAGACTATTTTAAGCTCTGTTGTTGATGGAACATTATAAATTGAAATGGTTAAGGGGAGGGGGAGTCACACCTACCCCCCTGCCGGAGATGCATAGTTTTACTGATCATAATCTTCTTCATAGAAGGGTTGGGGTCAGGAAGGTGGAGGGGAGCTAACCTAACCATTATCTAATTAGTCACTTTCATCTGGATGGAGGTGGGACTCAAAGAAATTAAAAAAAACACAATTACGCTAACATAAAATATTTTATTTCAACATTTGGAAGGAAGGGGAAGAGTATATGGAGGGTGTGGGGGTGGCTACTTTCTCGCCACCATTATAACCCAACCTAACAACTCAAGTCGGGGTGCTCTTTGTCACCCATTTCAAGCGTAAGCAACTCAAGCTAATGCTGTTTATTATGAGAAAGTAATAAACAGACACATAGACCTGCTTTCACATTTATTTACATGGTGTGTTATCCAAAACAAAAATATCTAAAACAAATAATATATTTATTTATATCCCATGATGGTGACGTCTGGTCCTCTGGCAGGCTTGTGTTGAGACAGGTGCTATGTGTGGAGAGGTTTGATATAAAATGGGATGGAGTAAATTCTCTAATAAAAAAAACCAGTCCTTATTTTACTTACGCAATTGAAAATATGCCAAATATTTTACAATTAAATTAAAGCTGTTATAAATGACAAACGTGGTAAAGATCTCAATATGGAATAACAATGTAAATAGAGAATTTTGAATGATATTGATATGTTAATATTTAATTTCATTAATTAAAATATTGATCAAACTAAAAATCTTCTCCAATGTGTGTTTAGTAACAAATATTGAATATTTCAGAAATCAAGCAGAGATGGCACACACTTGTCGGGGAACTATATCTTTATTGGGAGCCCTTATTCATACAGCAGACTCCTGCACATTTGTTATCAGCAATGGTGGCACTCAGACTTTTCATATAAAAGCTCATGACGAAGTAGAGCGACAAAGTTGGGTCACTGCTTTAGAGCTGGCCAAAGCAAAGGCAATGTAAGTATTTATTTCTTATACTTAGACCAATGTCAGAACAGAAAAATAAAAGATATTATAGGTATATCTAAACTATAAATATACAATACATATTATATACACATATTATAAATATAGTATTTAAATATGATGAAGTAATGCTGTATAATATCAGATTAAGTAACGGACAAACATGTGAATTACAATGTTAGATAATGCTCCTTTACCATTTTTTTTTTAAAGTAGGCAATGTTTGTGCTCGTCTAACTGACACAGGCAAGGCATTCCAGAGCCGTGTAGCTGTAAAAGATTTGTCCAGGAAAATAGGGGAATCCGCATTGCATCTCAAGTCTCAGATCCTTCGATGATCACAGATATCTAGTATGTGTGTCATGAAGGAACTGAATACGTTCTTTGAGATGGGACGGTGTTGAAGGATTCAACAGAACATTGTAGAGAAGGGACAATATGTGTGAATTCCGGCGAAGGCGTATTCGGAGCCACTTGTTTTTTACGAAAATCGGAAATATGATCATACTTGCGCAAGCCAAATATAAACCTTATGCAGAAGTTCTGGAGTCGCTCAAGTTTATTCAACTGAACTTCAGTGAGATCGATGTAACTGACATCGGCGTAATCAATGATGGAAAGTAAAAGGGACTGCTAACGTCACTTTGGTGGCGGTTGGCAATTGGTTGAAATTGCGTAATCTCCTCAGCGACCCCCCCGATGCAAACAGCTTACGACTGACCTCTTCAAGCTGCAGACCCCATGAAAAATGTTGGTCTATGAAAATTCCCAAGTTTTTAACTTTCTTACCAAATGGTATAATTGTTTAAAAGTAACTTGTGGGATTACAGACCAATTAATCCTAGCAGATAGTCTAGGGCTACCAATAACAATGACCTGGGTTTTCGCGGGGTTAATCTTAAGCCCATACGCTTTGCTCCAATCGCTTATAGCAACTAATTCTTTATTTATTATGTCAATCGCCTGTTGCAACTCTGTTAGGGAGCCCTGCTTGTAAATTTGCAAATCATCTGCATAGAGGTGGTAGGAAGAATGAAGTTTATGTGAAATTGAATTTATAAAAATTGTAAATAGTACAGGAGATAAAACGCCACCATGCGGTACACCAAGAAGAGTAAGTATCCTCTATGCATATACGTTGACGGCGACCAGACAGGTAACTACGAAACCAGTCAATCGCCGTTGGAGATATGTTAAGCGAGCGAAGTATAGCCAGCAGGATGTCGAAATCAACGGTATTAAATGCATTGCTGAAGTCCAAGCTTTCCACTTTCCATGCCTGACCTAATGTCATCCGTGATGTTGATTAGAGGTGTGGTATTGCTGTGACCGGGACCAAAACCAGATTATAAAAAATTGCGGAGACTATTACTACATATAATACGTATTGTAGCGACATCTACCGCGCTACATGGAACTACGAAATCCTGAATCGCGCAAGCAACACTACGCTTCGCTAAGCTTCACTGCACCATCTTGACTCACTGAGGACTACGCAGCAACAAGCAGCACCCCGACACACTGGTGAAAATCACCGCTACCCAGTCCCGACTCACAGCGGACTACGCGGCATCCGTTCCGACTCACTGGAACACGCACTCCTGGCTCTGGCAAGCTCTTAAGACGCACTGACCGCTGACTCATCTGGATCATCGACCTCTGGGGGGGGGAGTGATGTAGCGACATCTACCGCGCTACATGGAACTACTAAATCCTGAATTGCATAAGCAACATTTGCAACACAAGCTGCATATACATATACAACCGCCCGACGTGAACCGTCGGGCCGTGGCCCGCCAGGCAAAACAACCGCCTGGTTGGAGGATCCTCCCTTTTCGTTGGAGGGGCAATCCTCTCCACAGTATTATATACTACTTTATATAAAAAAAGCCCAGACTTAACCAACTTAACTTAAAAGGTCAGCAACCCGACACGCGACCACAGACGTCATCGTATTTAAACGAGCGAATATAAATAATAATCATATGCAGTGCAATGCGCGCTCGACTACGGACGTGTTTTGTGCTGCTCGGCACGAATATTTAATTCGCGTTTTGCGCAGCGGTCGCCGCTGCCGTCTATTGCGTCGCTATGAGTTCACAGCAACTCATAACCAACGAGCTGTTGGCGTTCGTTTAGCATGCTATTGATTATATGGATGAAGTCAGCATCATGCAGATCTGCAAGTCCTACAAAGAGAAGGAGGTAAGCAGTGCCAAGTTGCTGCTATACCAAACTCTCGGAAGAGTCGACCAGATGCCGTCCCGCCGGAGGGATGGAACAGAAAAGAGCGTCCAGGACATCATCACCCTGTTTAAGGATGTCGACCCAGATGATGTGTCCGCTTTCGTGGCGAAGGAGCTGCATAAGCTACCCCCCGTCACGTTCGACCACGTTGACGTCACCAGGTTTTCAGCAACCTGGATATAACGTCCCTGAAAGCCAGCTTGGCCACAAGCTTTTTTTTTCTTTGGCACAGTCCAAGTTGGAGATGTCTAACACACCATAGGGGAACTTCGTGCCGAATTAGTGGTATTACGCAACACTGTTTCGACAAGTAGGTCGCCGGACGTCTCTAATGTGAACACACGTCGCGGGGCACAAAATGCCACCATCGGCAGTTTTGAGTCAGCGAGTTCAGCTCATGCGTCACCAACCGCCGATAAGCAACATGCGCCGCCGCCGCCCCTGCCTCGATAGAGGTAGAGTCACATGTAGGTACATCGACCCCCAAACGTGCCTACGCAGCAATTGTCGCTACTAGCAAAACCCGCTGCATTGCAGGTTACGACATCAAATCAAATAGGGGGGGGGGAGGGGTAAGCAGAGCCGCTCCGTATCAAAGGGGAAGGTTTTGCAAGACGGCAATCCAGGGGACCAGGGAAACAAGGATGGCTTCATCAAGGTGGAGAAGAAGAAGAGGAAGCGGAAGCCTAACCGTGACGCCGCTCTACGTGTCCAGGCTGCATTACTCTACAAAAAGCGAGGAGATTGTAGAGTATATTGTAATTAAGAGCAATCTCACTCTGAGGGTCCAACGGTTAGACTCTAGTCACAATGTGAATTTCAGTTCTTTTGTGGTTAGAGTACCGATCGAACATCTGTCGACATTCATGAAGGAAGAGTTTTGGCCGAAAGGTGTACTGTTCCGGCGATTCCGAGGCCGGATACCTAACACCGAGCGATGCACGACGAATTTACGTGTGAAATAGTAATAAGTACCTAGTTTTGTTATTGTTGTATATATTTTATAGTATTTTGTTCTATGTTATATTGTATTAATATATTTTAAATGGGCCTAGTTACCTGAAATAAATGAATAAATAAAATGAATTAATTAATTAAATAAAATTAAAGGTGCCAAAAATACTGAATATGACTCACTGAAATACCTAGAGGGCGAATACAAATACACTGGCCTGTAAAACTAATAAGTATCACACTTTTGCAATAACTTTTTATGCACACAAGATAAACTTTCGAAATAGAAAGGACTTGAAAAAGAGTTTAATTTTGTATTATATAATAACTTCATAGTTGTTAATCTTCCATCCGTATTACCGGCCGATAATAACGCACCTACGGGGGAGAGCCCTTACAATTTTACTAATCTTTTTTTTTCTTGAGTGATGAGTCTTGTTACAAAAGCTAAATTAGACAACAGCACATAAACTTTATTTATCGTGCCTCTTTCACCTAGAGAATGTGCTAGGATCATGACTTTTCTGGCACTAGGTAACATTACGAACGGTCCAAAAGGTAAAGCGAAGGTACGAAGAGACTGAAAACCATCTGAGGAGAGAGACCTTGTAATGGCAGACCCAGGTGCACTAGTGCCCGAGAAGACCGTTATATTGTTTCCTGTATTGAGAAATCGCCACCTAAATACAGTTTGAGTCTAGTAATAGCTTCTTCAGACCCGAAGGGACTACATTAGTGACAGTACAGTGAGAAGAAGACTAGGTTTGCTTCAAACCTGAAACCCCGAAAACCAGCGAGTGCCCCAACCTCGAGACAGAGCATCGAGTAGTGAGACTGCGATACGCCCGTGAACACATACAGTGGGATGAACAAGAATGGTCAAGAATTTTGTTCACAGTCTCGATTCTCACTATACAGCATCATTATTAGTATATGCGAAACCTGAAACACGTGTCTAGTATTTTTATGTAAAGAATCTATGTACAAAACTTAAAAACTATATCATAAAAAAATCACAAAGTTAGAAGCTTGTTAAGTTACCTGTTTGTCCGTACAAAAACATGCTCATCACGCGCGGGCGCCGCCACGCGCCCGCGTCGTCGCGGCGCTCATTGATAATAATGTGGCAGTAGGTACCTAACCGTACGGCGATTTCCGATTGCATTGTATTTAACTGATCACACTTTCCGCATTTTCCATCACACTTGCAGTCTTTGGACTGTCGTAATGGTCAAGTGTAGGTAGACATTAATAAGTACTTTATTTGTAAATGCAGCCGTGATTAAATGTAGTTAATGCGATATGTTGCACCTTATACCAAACACTGTAAGTTCAAAATGGATGAAAAATGTTAAACATCGCATTACTTAACAACAACAGGCTGTAGGTACAAATAAAAACGTGTGTTCATGTGTGTGACGATACTTTAATGTCAGATTGCTCCTCGTGCCGCACTGCCAGGAATACGTTATCACTTATCACCACAAACCGCTAGTATCCGTACCATTTCTTACACGAACACTATGCTTTTTACGTACGATAGGTACACGTCAACCGAAACAACTGCCGCGCGCTCACGTTATCACCACAAACCGCTAGTGTACGTACCATTTCTTACACGAACACTACCTATGCTTTTTACATACGATAGGTACAGATCAACCGAAATGCCGTGCGCTCGCGGGCGCGCTCGCGTTATGTACCTACTTGTCTGAACGGGAGCGACATACATGCACACTTCCCTACAGCTGCCGGGCGACTGACTGAAGTGGTTGGTTCACCCCCGGGCCCCGCCCGCCCCACTGCGCCCGCGCTGACCGCTCAGTGTCAGTGACCTGTGTTGCGCGCATATGATTGCGGATAGGTACTTAGTGTCGCTCGGTGTCCTACTCGTAACATTTTTTAAATGTTTTTGGGACAAAAAATAACATGATGTAAAAATTATTGGAATCGATTCAGTTACTTATTCTGAACAAACTATATTCAGGTTTCGCATATACTAAGAATGACCTTGTATACTTCTGATGAAAGGTCTACAGTGTCTACAGGCGACCTGGTGAGTGATACCTTCAAGCCTGCTTCTCAGAAAGAGTCCAGTACAGTGGAGGCAGTATACATGTATGGCCTGGCATATTTTCAGTAAGTCCCACAGAGCTAGTGGCCATAGAAAATGGCACTCTGACTGGGGAAAGATATGCCCAAGAGATACTCAATGAGTATGCAGGGCCAAGCTAATTTTTTGCTTGATTTAGTATTAAAGTATTCTGTTACAATGTAATTATAATAATTATTTATAATTGTATACTTAGCAGTTTTTTTTTGTTCATAGACGAGCTCAAGAATCGGATGATGATGAAGACCAGATATCAACAGGGGTCGTTATTGTGGGGAGTGGTGAGGGGGAGGGAGAGGATGCGGGAGGGATAGCGAGAGAATTGGCAGCTAGATTCCATGATTTACGAACCTGTTCCGAACTGGTAGCAAGACATGGTGCAGCTCTACAAAGGTCCCTTGTGGATCTAGAGATTCCACCAACAGATACCACAAAACAAGTTTCAGAGCGGGCAACACTCTTTAGGATATCATGCAATGCTATGATGAATGTAAGTAGTTTTTTTAACAAATTTTATGTGATACCTATTTGGTACCCTAAGAACCTGAAACTCCAGGTACTGTATTTCTATAAAGCAGTAGCTTTTACCCCCGACTTCGTACGCGTAGACTTAGAAACAATTGTTGTTGTATTGATTTCATAGGATAAGAAGTATTCAATGTTAGGGAAATTCCCGCTGTTTTCCAAGATTGGAAGTATTCAATATACCAGCGCTAGTCACAAAATTCAAAAATTTCTTCCTGTAAGTCAGGGCTGTCCAAACTACATACCCCCGCGGGCTATTTAAATTTACTACAAAAGCTGGAGGGCTGCAGAAAAAAATATTTTCAGTTTTTTAAAGTAAAAAAAGATACGGGGTAATAATTTCTTTATACGTTTGTTGGTTCTTCGTTAATTCATCTTTAACAATTATATCGATATCAACGTCAACAGTAGTTGTTGCCAGACGCATTGCATGAAGAAGTGACTTATCTGACAGTGAAGATATACAGGGTAGCAGGGACATCGACGCGCAAACTTCGTGAAAAGGTTACACATAACGCCATAAATAAAATTACATGACTTCTGTAATTTTATTTATGGCGTTATGTGTAACCTTTCTAACCTAATCTCGGTAATGCTCGGTTACAGAAATTGTCATTTAAGAGCCTGCAATGTATTTCAAACAACGCGATCACCACCAAAGCTCCGCTGTGAACGTTAGCGCGCGCGCGTGTGTACCTAACTACTTACTCACACACACAAAGCAGTGCCGCCGGCCGCGGCTGCTAGGTTTTCGTGATCGTCCCTACGACATATCGCTGAAACATTAATACCTAAAATCAATTTCAATTTGTCTTGATAACCGATAATAGGCAGGTTTAAGTACCTGCCTATTATCGGTTAAGTAACAATGATAAAGAAAAAAAACTAACAATAAGCTTATTCCTGTAAAAATTGCGAGTCCGCTGACTTTAAGCTCGCTCATTCCTAATGAGATAGGGTTCGAAGTGGCCCCCGCCCGCCAACTCGCTCGCAAATCTGAGCGCGGCGCAGTTTCAGCGTGCACAGGGGGCATAAAGTTGGGGTCCTGAACACACTCCTCACGCAGCGTCGTAAATTAATACGTTTACAATACGAACTCTCATGTCCGCTGCGGTATTGCACTGTCACAAAAAGCCCCTCTTTGACGTAAACCAAAAGAAAAAAATCTAGTGAGGTCAAATCGGGGGAGCAAGCTGACCATGGTTGTGGACCGAATCTCTATATCCACTGGACCGGTAGGATCACGTGCGGGGGAGCGCCGTCGTGTTGAAACGATATCTGCCGGAACTGGGCCACAGGCATATCCTCGATTATTTCCTCGAGAGTTCGTAGGAACTCGTGATACCGTGGCCCGTGCATTACCGTAATCACGGGCACTGAAGTTTTGTTCGCCAGGCATTTTTAAGTACCTAACTCAAATCACAAACACATACACATGTAGAAAAACACTTGATTTTGATGAACTAACAAACTGCACATCTATTCGCAGTCACCGAAAACTAGGAACTGCCAAAAAAAGTCATTAAAATCGGCAAATGCAAAAGAAATTTATTTTTGCCGGCGCTTCTTTGAATTGTACTGACGTTTCCTAGAATTTATCGTTGGCGGTTGATTAATTTTCGACCCTATTCGTTTAGTGATAAAGGTGAAAACTGGTCAACCGCCAAGACTTTGATTGCATCGCGTGTGCAGGTACTAGGCCGGCGTTGACCTCGCAAGTGAACTTTAAGGGAAATACCTGACCAGAAGATTTTTCGAGTTTTATTTAAATTACAATGCTGTTTTTATTGAAAAAAATAATTAATGACCTTTTACTTAAAAATCTTATTGGGTTAGGTAGAAATAATGATTTTACACAGTTTAAAGTACAAAAAACTGCAAAAAAAACGTAAAATTTAAGAAAAAGCCGACGAAAAATTCCAACGCACGCGGGTCCAGAATCATGTACTGAAGTCATGGTAAGCCGTTGCGCGTCGATGTGACTTCCAACCGATATATTTAGCAGTAGACAAATTAGGTGAGCTCTGTGTTTGTCTGCGTTGATACACTTGACGTTATAAGTGTTCAGATATTTTTGATTGGTTATATGTATAAAAATTATTGACAAGCATTTGCTCAGATAATAATGAAGTAATGAATGTTCAGATATTAATGGTCACATACAGTGTATAGAACTTATTGATATTTAAAAATGTTCAGAAGTATTTGGTCACCTTGCCTGCTACGATATATCTGATGGCGAGAGTTTCGATCGACCATCGGGGATTGTTAAAGAAATAAAAAATAAACATGTGAATTGGCTTGACGTAGTAGCTTTTAGCATGTGAAGTAGCTTTTAGTACTTGACAAGTTCGCTATCACTTCGTAGCTGCTGTTACTTTGATCTTCACTTTTCCTTTTCCAAAACTGAACTGCCTTCCTGACCCTCACAACCAGTACGATATTAGACGGGTCACGAAGATTGTAGAATCGAACAATCCCGTTAACTCTATATAATTCGAGGATGGTGACGGCTATTAATATTACGCGAGTGTCGCGAATGAGCACGCTCTTTCGGGACATTTCTACGTATTTCTGTGACTGTTCTAGAATCTTTGTGAGCCATCTCCGTCGTTCTATTAGTTACCCGTGGTAGCACTGCGCCCTCCTAAGACTTGGTCGTTCTGAGTATCTGAGCATCATTAGATTCGTCATATCGATCCTCAATGAACGATCCTAACAGCACCTCTTAGTCCTATTTATGGTAGGTGACATTTTTGATCTTATCGTTAGCGACCGTCCCATTTTTCCTTAAACTTGTGTGACTTTCCTTAGCTGCGCACCGGGTTATGTAACCAGTTAACCACACTAGTGAACCTTTATTGATGCCTTTATCTTGAGGTCGTAGCGGGTTTTCATTCTCTGGGACATTGGTTTGCCCATGTTTGTTTCAACTTTGTATGAAATAGCGTAGTTACTATCCCGTAGAAATGCGGGAGTTTCTCCTCACTTAACTCCTATTAATTCCGAACGGGATTCCGTTTGCGGTGAAACAGGGCTTTCCTGAAAACACAGGCAACTTAATCGTCTTCGTCAATAATTTGGAAGTTATCTAGGCTTTGTAATTTAGTAGATCTGCGTAACGACTAAATAGGTACTTAATATCACGGAGAAAATGTGGAGAAATATTATTTCCAAGATTTCGTTAATTTTCGTAAATTTTTCGCAAAGTATCAAATATCGTGACGCTTCCGTCACGATATTTGCACCTTTGACACGAATAGTGTTATACAGATCATTGCGCGAAACAAGGGCTTCAAAGTGTTCGCAAGAGAAATGTCCATTGGGCAAAACCGTATTATGAAGCTGAAGACCGAGGACGGCAGCGTAGCGTCGACTAAGCCTGAGGTTTTGAAGGAAGTCGAGAATTTCTACCGACAATTATATACCTCGGCAACTACACCTACCATGGGCTCTTTACAAGACCCTAGAGCCAAATTAACCCGACGCTATACCGAAGATATCCCGGACATCAGCCTGTACGAGATTAGCATGGCCTTGAAATAGCTGAAAAACAGCAAGGTAATGACGGAATTACTACTGAGCTTCTGAAAGCGGGTGGAACACCGGTGCTTTAAAGTCCTTCGGAAGCTCTTTAACTCCGTTTTACTCGAAGCGTGGTTGTGCTTTTCTTCAAAAAGGGTGACAACACCCTATTGAAGAATTAAAAGCCGTCTCGCTTCTGAGCCATGTTTATATGCTATTTTCAAGGGTCATTTCACGAATCATCTCGAGCGCAGGTTTGATGACATCCAGGTTCCAGCGTCCCGAACAAGCCGGTTTCCGAAAAGGTTTTAGTACCATAGACTACATCCATACGCTTCAACAGGTTATACAGAAGACCGAGGAGTATAATCTGCCGCTTTGCTTAGCGTTGGTGGACTATGAAAAAGCCTTCGATTCGATCGAAACAAGGGCGGTGGCAGCACCGCCCTTGTTTCGATCGCATCGAAGGCTTTGAAAGATTGCAGAATCTTTGTAGCGGTGCCATATTGACTATCGGTACAATGAAGTTTGTTTTGAAGTGCTTATACAAAAACACCACCATGTCGGTCCGAGTACAGGAACAGTGTACGGGGGCAATTCCATTGCAGAGGTGTCAGACAAGGGGATGTTATTTCCCCAAAACTGTTCACCACTGCAATGGAAGATGCCTTCAAGCTACTGAAGTGGAAAGGATTTGGCATTAACGTCAATGGCGAGTATATCACTCATCTTCGATTTGCCGACGACATCGAACTCATGGCAGAATCGCTGCAGGATCTCAGCACAATGCTCAATGATCTCAACAGAGTTTCCCAACAGGTGGGTCTTAAAATGAACATGGGTAAGGCAAAAGTCATGTCGAACACCCATGTCGTGTCCATCCCTATATCCGTTGGGGGCTCTGTTCTCGAAGTTGTTGACGAGTATGTCTATCTGGGACAAACCATCCAGTTAGGTTGGTTCAACTTCGAGAAAGAAATCACTCAACGAATTCGACTCGGCTAGGCAGCGTTCGGGAAAATTCGCAACGTTTTTTCGTCGAATACCGCAGTGCCTTAAGACAAAAGTCTTTAACCAGTGTGTGTTACCAGTGATAACATACGGCACAGAGACGTGGTCGTTCACTATGAGTCTCGTAAAGAAGCTCAAGGTCACTCAGCGAGCTATGGAGAGACCTATGCTTGGTATTTCTCTACGTGATCAAATCAGAAATGAGGAAATCCGGAACGAAAGTTGCCGACATAGCTGAAAGACTTAGCAAGCTTAAGTGGCAATGGGCAGGGCACTGGCTCGTAGAACTGATGGCCGCTGGGGCAAAAAAGTTCTCGAGTGTACGCACCGGAAACCGCAGCGTGGGACGGGATGGAAGGTCGCTGGAAGTCGTTGGATGCAGACTGCTTGTAGTCAGTGGGGGAGGCCTTTGTTCAGCAGTGGACTTCCTGTGGCTGATATGATGATTGTGGTAAAATTTATCAGAGTTAAATGAAATTCAGGTATACAGTAAGTATAGTATGTATAGTAGGTACTTTTAATGGGTACTGATAATGCGAATTTCTATAAAAAAAATCAGTTTGGGTCTGAAATTTATAACACAAATAATTTATTGACTAGGTAATACTGAAAAATACGGAATGTCTTGTTAATCCCGTTAAACCAAACTGATATACACTCTAAATAGTCGTGGGTATAAGCTAGACGCGTGCAATCCAAGATCAAATTCATATGTATAGAATTTGCCAGGCATGTTCCGAGTTCATGAGTGCGGCGGCGGCATCAAGTGCACGCATGAGTCGCGCGCTGCAGCATGAACGTGAACAGAAGATGCGGCTGCAGGAGGTGGTCGAGCAGCTCGCCAGGCAACATGACAGTCTTGAGAAAACCGTCACCGCACGCAATACTTCCCAACCTGGTAAGTAATTTTTCTTATAATCATTGAGACTTTATACTTGAAAGTCATATTACTTGCTTCTGCGCGCCTGCCCCACATAATTATATGTAACACAACCCCTCTCACTTCTCTCTCATAAAAATCCTTTTTCATACTCTCTTACTCATAATAATACTTTTTCTTCGATACATTTTGACGATGTCTGTGGTCCAGTGGTTTGCGCCTTGGACTCCTGAGTCCTGACCATGAGATGGTGGGTTCGATTCCCACCGGACACAACGATTTATGTGATACATAATTTAAGTGTTTGTTTTGTTTTTCTGGGTGTTTCCTATGTACCTGTACTGTACTGTGTATGTAAAACTTACTAAAAGAGTAAACGTAGTAAACTAAATAGATACTTAATTTGAGTAGGTGGCCAAGAATCTTCCAAAGAAGTTTTATGATCTTCGTTGATTGTCTGTTTGGCGCCGCCGGCTAAAAAGAGTTATTTTATTTTTTTGCTTTTCACTTTTTGTTTTTGTCGGTTTTTGTTAAAAAGTTATTATCCATCTATCCGTGCGACATCCGTTCGGACCGCTATACTCCTTCGACTAAAATTATTGATTAGACTTCGAACTAATAAATTGAATAATTTTTTATTCAATTTATTAGTTCGAAGTCTAATCAATAATTTTAGCTTTACCGATTCGATTTCTAAGCAATCGACTTTATTTACGAAGAAGTTTTAATCGATTTAACACTACTTCATTTTTGCTTAACATTTTATATTGTATAAACATACCCAGATGATTAAATGAATAACGTTTATAGTTTTTTCCTGATAGCCGGGCAAGACGGCATAATTAGAAAACCTCATTGAAAATTTTATATACGTTTTTCAACGAATCTGTCAACATGTCAAGTGTCAATTTCAAGTGGAAAGCTTCATTGTCATTCGTTCTGTCGATCAGTTTCATTCATTGTATGTACAGAGGCTAGCACACTGATATATTTTTTACTTTAAAGCAACATATTAAGGTTCATTTTCAATTAGGGAAAATTGATAGTTTTGGAAAGCTTGACCTGCTAGCGTCTGTACCTACAGCAATGAAATCACTGACCTCTTTATTACAAGTGTAATAAAGAGATCAGTGAATGAAATGCAATCGTTGTTATGATCATGATTCATAGCAGAATAATGAAAATTATTAAGCTTACGCCAGGTATTCTCTTCCCACGTTGCTTTGTGTTGCCGCTGCCGTCACGAATGTGACGATCAGTGTTGCCGTTGATTCTACCACTGCTAGTAATCTCAAAACTATAGGTGGATCGTTCGACATAACCCGCTAAATGAAGTTTTTTTTTGTTTTTGCAAATTGTAGGTCTATACACATTATGGGTACATGAAAATAGTAATTGCTATATTAACATACAATATTCACAACTATGAATCACCCCTGCTTGAAAATCGGTATCGGTTCATAGCAATAGTATGCGCGACGATAACTACTAATTCACATCTGTATACTAAAGCCTTTGCCTTCTATCTCACTTAATATGTTAATATAGATTATATTTTTTCACGCCTTAATTAATTTTGAAGTAAAACAATGAAATACAAAATTGCTGGTTATTTGGCATTAAAAAAAAATACACGTTCATTTAACTTTAACCGTTCTCTGAAGAGAACACTAAACTTCATTCATAGGGGTTTTCTTTTCAAACTGCCCGCCACGTTTACTTTGCAATAATATTGCAAACGAGAAACGAAAATATTTCACTTACAAACGAATAATTTAGTTTTTAAACGTAAAATGGAACGTGTCGGTTTCGTGACGGTGAGTCGTTGACGGTGACATTCGATGACGACGGTCTGACCGATGAAAAATCGAAAAGAAATTGCGTTTTGGGTTGAAATTTTTGTATTTACAATATTCATTCGAAATCAATATTATTTGTAAGAAGTGGGTGTGATAGAAAGACAAAAATGTATTCTAAAAACTAAGCATTACCTTGTTTCGGTAGGTACGTAAAAGTGGTTATATGCGAAACGATTATTATGTTTCTAAGTCGTTATATTGTACGATTTTTTTGGTGATTCCAAGGTTGTTGTTTTTCAGTTCAACATTACAGTTTGTAATTGGTTGTTCTCAATTCGTTTAGTTGAATATCGTCTCACAAATAAGTGTTGTCATTTGGCAGTGCAGTTTTGCGTTCTGTTATTCTTCTTTATTAACAAAATCACGTCTAAGTACGTACGCTTGTATTTGTGATCTTGAACTCGTGTAGATAGCTTTACGTTATTTATTAAATTTTAAAGCAATGATAAATTGAATTCTCCATAGCGATTCAACATTATGGGTGGTAAGTTGAATTAAATATTAAGAAAAACCATCACTGAATGCTTTACATACATAAAGGCTAGTCTTCAAGTTTGTTCCATGAGCCTTTTCTGCATAAAGACAAAATTATCATCATACCACAATATACATGGTTGTACTTATCTACCTGATTCTGCTAATTTGTTGTTGAATAGTTATCTAGACAAGGTACCAAAAGTCAAATACTTATAAACTTGATTGTATTCTTGGATTTAACAAGATAGATTTTTTCAAAATTTGCTAATTTAAATAATGTTTAGTATCTGTATAGGCACATATTTGATAACTGCTGCCTCTAACTAGCTTTGGTGTTTGTAAATTTTCCTGTGTGGTGGAAACAGTACATGTGCAATATAGTATAAAAAAAATGAAAGATATTGGCAATGTACAAAAAACTGCTTACTGGATAATAGCATTTTTTTCTCATTGTAGGTAAAAATTGTATGGTTCATACAAGAAAGAAATGACTAATGTATTTCAATGGTGCTATAATTATTTATTCAATACATTTTATTCAACAAGGAATGAACAAAGTGATGTACCTATTTATCCAATTCTTTAATGTTGAGTATTATGTATTCAAACAACATTGTCAGTATTCAGTATTTACAACTTTTCCCTGTATTATTGTTTGAAATATGGTTTTGTTTGTGTGCAGTAAGTTATTTGCTTGATTAAAGGTGGACGCACACTTATCCACGCCGAAAGAATCAACCGCGTCAAAGACAGTGTGACCTGATAATTTTTTTGCAAAATTCCGAGGCACCTCCAAAAAATACAGAGATATACCAAATATACCAATAAAAATACTGATTTTATTAGGTAACATTTTAAATTTAAATATGATCATCAATCATCGCTATGAATGTTAGAGTTAAATTTTAATATTCTTTTCGAAGGATGAAAATTGATACAACCTCCTTCTTCTTTAACACATTGCTTTATGAATACCCTGTTTTGAAAATTATAGATTATTTATTGCATAGTTGTATAATCGAAAAAAACTATAAAATATACTGAAAAAGTATTAAAATACTGAATCTGGCCACACTGATAGAATGCGAGCGCATCGGTCGAATCGACCGCATCTTCTGCGTCGAATCTCATGACGTCATCCGAATTCGTCTAAGATTTCTGGGGTTCTTCGAGATTCGGACAGATTCGTCAAGTGTGCGAGGTTTCATAGGATTTCATAGAATTCTAAAATTCGTTTCGTTCGGCGCGTTTGGCTCGGACAAGTGTGCGTCCATCTTTAAGCTAAATAACTCCAGTATTTAATCATAGAATTAACAATTAATTACAATACATGTCATTCAAAATTAATGTTGTACTTATTTTTTTCTTGAAGTAACTTAGTTTCACAAATAGTTTGTGTTTCAACCACCAAATCACCACAATCAAACAATAGGGTGGAGAAGCCTTTAGATTAGAATAATATTATTATTAAAATGATTATTTAGAAATGCCATAGATATACCTATACCTAATTACACTGCAATAGATTGAGGATGTAGGTTAGAAAATCCCTTTTTTCATGAGGTTTAGTAGCATGCAAACAAAGACTAAATATTTTGACAGTTGTTTTTAATGTATGTGATCAATACTTTAGATAAGGCTTAAGTTTAATTTAAAATTATAAAACACTACCTATACTGCCCAAAATAGTAAATTAAAACCTTAAATTATAACCAAACATTATACATTACATTTTGCCATCCTATTAAAGCAAATGACTCCAAACTTATCATTTTAAAAGTTGGGTTGGCAGTATAAGGGTCAAAGTCCCCCCAATGCCAACACAACATTTCCTTGTGGATATGATGTGTTTTTCTTACAACCTATTATGTCAATAAGTATTGTAGGTATGTCAGGTGTCCATTTCTCCTGCCAGCTGAATATTTGTTTTACAATGTAAATAAAAACAATCTATATCTATCTACAGAAACCTACAGTGCACATGGCCCAACACTCACTTTTTGTTAGTAGTGCATGAGATCTCATAGTTTATTTAGGTGGTCATTATATTGGCTTCCTTTCCCTAGCTTAATAAATTATCGAAATAACAAACAAAAATAAAATGACCATGATGAAAAAAATAAAAAATAATATAGGTACCTACCTGATGCAAGTTCAAATTAATGTTATTATTTCAACTAAAATTTTACTTATTTATGAAATGTAGTCTACTTACCAAGCCCCAAAAAGTTAATCATTAGTGTGCACTATGGTATTACGTGTTTTGATATTGTTTTATTCAATCTTAAGGAAATTTCCTTAAATCTCTTGTTAGCACATGACTAATAAGTTTGTGACTTTGTTGTTTCAAAAAGTTAAATTAATGATTAGTATTTCACTCATATAATCACTAAAAATAGTGGAATATTTATTAATAGCATGTGTAATATTAAAACACATTTTGTGTACAGGTGGGAACGGCGCAGGTCAGGGCAACGACACTGAGGATGAGGATCATGAGTTCTTTGATGCTGTGGAAGAGGGTGTCACCTCGAGTATGGATGAAAAGACTTCATTTGTAATAAAAGTACCAGTAAGTCTCCAATATTGCATGCTATCATTTTATTAAGATTTCAGAGTACCATCGACACCGACATACCATCATTTGTTTGGCTACCATAAAATAATATATTTGTATAACCCTAATGTACTAATTAACAGGCACAATAGAAAAAATATTTGGTTGAGATTGCCGGTGGGTCCCTGTTAACATTATTGTGTATTAGTAGGAGTCTTGATCTTATTTATTTATGTTTTATTGTACACTTAACATGTAACAGAACGCAAGTTAAAATTATTGAGACTAGTATGATAATATGACCTTCACAGTACATTATTTAACCCATGTGTTTTGTGTGCTGATGATGACTACTATTTTTAATTGCAAAGATGTTTTAAATGAGACCGAATATATAACAAAGATCTAAAAACGTAACTGCCAGGCTAACCTGACAGTTACGTTTTTAGATCTTTGTTTTTAGATTACATACATTATTTATTGTATATTACATGTTACATTTACTGACTTTAGAGTCTGTAAATGTAAAATTTAACCTTACAAAATCAAAGCTAAACTCTAATAAGCTAATGTAGGCAAGAAATTATAATAATAAACCGTTACTATTTAATATAATAATAATAATAATATTTTGGGACATTTTTACACAGCACTATCTAGTCCCAAACTAAGCAGAGCTTGTACTATGGTTACCAGACAATGGATATAATACTTATATACTTATTATTGTTATTTGTAAATACATACTTATAATACATAAGAAACACCCAGACAAACACAAATACTCATGTTTTACCCACACAAATATTAATGTAGTTATGAATTGAACACAAAAAATGTAAGAGGTAAAACAAATACATTTTTTTAGTGTTAAAATAAATCAACACTCAAATTGAAATAAAAATAAACTTACAATGTTCGTATGTAATGTTTCAAAAATTGCAAACCACTTGCAGTGGTTATGGTGTTTAAAACATTCAACATCACGGCTAACTTAAAAACAGCGCTGTCTCATTGAAGTAGTATGTGTCTTCGTCGAATTCTCATGGACTATCGAGACACCACCCAGAGTGGGTGACCTACCGTCTAAAAACCACACGATGTTCCTCCTCGCACCTATTGCGTCGGGATGAAGATGGATATGATAGAAGAACATTCGTCCGCGGCCCCAGACTGGTGATGGCCCGCCACGGCAGGTTCCATCCTTAGTTTTGTAGGGGGGAAGTGAGGCGTTGAACTCCATCTCACCGCTTTAAAGGGCGCGCGTGGAACACTACGCGCCGGACCCTCGGGTCCTAGATGGGGGAAGCAACGTACGTCCTCGTGTCCGCCACCCCCAGGCGCAGGCCTTAGCCTAACCTCCTACCAAATTGTCATTTAACCAGTAAGTTAAGCGTCCTCTAGCTGTACTCTTCTGTGCTGAACGTTGTGTTCAGCCGCTCGGCTAATACGTAAGGCGTTTAGACGTGTGGATGAATGGCGTTGTTCAATAAAAGTGCTAGCCGTTTAGTTGCACGGCTAGTGCAACTAGTTGGGTGCGACACATAGACATATTAAAAAGTAAATAGTGAATTTAAAAACATATTACGTGTAGGTGTTATAATGCCCATTGTATTGATCTAATAAAAACTTAAATCTAGCTCAAAAATCGTAAAGAAACGTGTTATTCAGATGATACATTGTTGATTTCAGTGTTAACAATCACTCGTTCACTATAATCTTTGTGAGTGTTGGTACAGAGTGAATCATGCTGATGTTAATTGTCATATGTGTGAATTTACAGGTAAATAGAAAAAACAAAGTAAAAAGTGGTGAAAGTTCAGATGAGTCTGAGGGTGAAACAGTCACTGAGACTCAACAGGTCAGTTGTAATTTATTTTTTTGTATATAAATGTAGGTACATTTGCTGATTTTCTTTTTGGGAAATAATGTGTCTCATGTCTTTTCTTGTTCCGGACTCATCCTCCGAGCTTTTTCCGTTGTGGTCGGCTTCCAGTCTAACCAGATGCGGCTGAATATAAGTATTTTACACGAAGCAAAACTCTGCGACCCAATTTCGGGGCAATACCGATATCTTTATTTTTGTCCGATGCCGAACTCATACTGACTAAAACTGCACTTGCCTTTTTTGCTTGATCCGTTAAATTTGATACGCCCATGATCGGCAATACCGATATCACTTATTTGTATTAAAGGTAATTTTCGTGGAAGACAAGGACCGAGCTGAAAGTGTAATGGGAGGAGCAGAGCCAGAAACAACCGCTGAGGGCGGCGCCGTGGTGCCTAAAGCACAAGACATAATAGTATGGGTGAGTGAACATGTTATTATAGTACTATCATCAAAGTATTATTTAATGCAATATGTCGATTAAAAAGTTATTATTTTCTTTTTACAATTAAGCTATTGGAAATTAGAACATCTAACTTGTTTGTTTGGTATTTTTTTGATTTACCTAATTTAGGAGATAGGGCATTTTAGAACTATCATAATTCTATTAACGACAACTGCTATAACATCTATGAATCGATGGACGACATCACAACATAATATTTTTGACGACATTGATTGGTTATATCTTTGAATTAGCTGCCCCCCGCCATGTCACCCCCTTTTTCCTTTTTGCTCGGCACCTATTGGACGTAGCGTGATGACAATATAGCCTATAACCTTCCTCGATAAATGGACTATCTAACACAAAATCAATTTTTCAATTCGTACCAGTAGTTCCTGAGACAGCGCGTTTAACCAAACAAACTAACGCTTCAGCTTTTTATTATTAGTATAAATATTAGTTGTCTCTGAGGGTCTACTCCCTATCTCCGTCAACGAAGTTACCAGCCGTTCGAAAGTTCTCAAACTTCGGAGTCAGATAAAACACATGTCAAATTCAATTTTTCTAACGAGTAAAAACACATCTAGAGTAGGCACAACTGTCAAATTGTGTTGTCATTCATTCTTAGTTCGGGCCCCGAACGAATCATCCGTCCGTGGGTGATACGGAGTAACGCCCGTAACTAAGGTCGAAACTACGGACTTCGTCCTTAGGGAGTAGATCTCCAGTTCCCGACTGATAGAAGCACTTTTTGTTTAGGTGCTTTGTATGTTTTTCATCCATTTTAGTGGCTTCTAATTTCTCGAAAAGTCGTAGGCAGGAAAGTGTCCCTTTTATACGAACCGTTTGATTTTTCGTGATTCCAGCCACACGTGACGAGCACGCAGGCGGTGCTGGTAGACGGCCACCCGCGGCGAACGCGAGTCCCGGACAAGCCCAACTATCCGCTCAGTCTTTGGTCCATTATGAAGAATTGTATAGGTGCATATTAGTTATTTTCCTGTACAATTTATCTACATACCAACATACCACCATACCATACATACCATCATACGCCTGTATTTCCCCAGAGTTGGGCAGATATGTACGGTCACTAACGAAAGTCGCTGAACACACTGAACATAGAAAGTGGTTAGAAGCTCATAGTTCGCGAAATCTTGCGAGCGCGCTGTTTAGTCGCTCGCGAAGTTCAGCGGACTGAGTATTCCGGAAAGCTGCGCATAAAATCACTTAAAAATGTCATATTGTGCAATAATTAGGTGCAAAGCAAGAAGTCAAGTGTCAAGTTTTAAGAGAGGTATAATAATAAATAATAGTGGGAGTAATTCCACTCAAATTGGAGCTGCCCGACTGGGGAAGTACCTCCGCCTTGCAGAAAATCGAAGTAAAATAACACTGCTTTGAGCTGTTGTGTTTCTTACGGTGAGCAAGGTTGCCAGTGCTCCATGAGGAAACGTTGTGTTGGCAGTGGGGGGATTTTGACCCTTATACTGCCGACCCAACTATTCCTCTTTCAATACAGGGTCGGCAACGCGCAAGTGGTACTCCTGGTGTTGCAAGCGTCTATAGGCTACGGTTACGCTTACTGTGGCTTACAGTGGGCCGTATGCTTGTTTGCCACCTTAGTAGAATAAAAATAATAGTGTAGCCAAAGGAGGAATTTCTTTTCATCGGTAGGTCTAAACCTTTCTAAATAATTATATTTCGTCTAAAACCGTTAAAATATGACTGTAACGATAACTTATACAATTAATTTCAAAAATATACATTGCTGACAATGTTCGCTCGATTCAAACAACAAAGTCGCGAAATTCACTGCCCGCTTTATCTAGTGCTGTGCATACCGAATGACTTCGATTGTATTTAATCGATAAAATATTTTTTGGAAATGTTTTATCGATGCAGTACTATATTTTTTTACAAACCATAAAAATTACATTTATCTGATTAGGTATCTTAAACTTGCCGCTCTAAGAAATTAAAAAAAGATTATATTTATTTAAGTTTTTTACTTCTTAAACATATGTTTTAATTAGACCCAGATGTACGAAAACAATGGATTGATGCTAAATCTTTTATTATACTTATTAATTAATCTACGTAGAAGCTAACCATCCAGGAAATGATCTGTTTGCCTAATTTCATATAAATCTGTTCATCCGTTTGTGCATCATTCATATTTGTAATATTGATAGACTTTATGATTAGATAAAGAGTATAGTTTAAAACGTTTCTTTTTCATTTTAGAACTACGATAATATAGTACCAAGAAGTTTAAATTATAAAATTCCAAATATCGATAATATTTTATCGTTAGTCAATCACTAGCGTAAATGTTAACAACACAGTAAATATGTTAGGTGGGTATTATCGCAGAATTATTTTTAGATTTTATAACGACGATCGAACTAGAATTATAATAATTATTTACTTTGTACGTTATATTCGCATGTAAGTGACTATGTCTTTTATGGGAATAAAGATTCTTTAACCAGGAATGTAAAATAAATTGCTTTTGTACATAGGCACTGCAATGTGTTTCTGTGTGAGTGACACGTAGACGAATTATTATAGGCTCCATTTGATGTTACGAGTGTGCGCGTAAGCTTGTGCGTATTAACTGCATATGTAGTGGAGAGAAAAGTGGGGACGCGACCGGCGACACTGGTTCCCATACTAACAGCAGATGATCGCCTTTCTAACCTTTTTCTATGTTCTGTGGCTGAACACAACCAAATTTTGGAAACATCACTACACCAAAACTTTTAATCAAATTCTAGTTAAGGTAAAGCTTGCACTTATCTAATATACAAAGAAGTGCTACCTTCTCAGGTCAGTTATAAAAATTATATCAAATATATACGCAGATAATAAAAAAAGTTAAAGCATTTTAAAAATTGAATTGTGTTCAGCGACTTTCGTTGGAGACCACCAACGTACTCCCACGGCGAACTGTACATGTACTTTGGTTGGTTAGGTCCCATGAAATAGGGGCGAATAACTCGTACTTTACATATTTATTGTATGATAGTGATATTTTGACAATGTAAAAAAATCACATCTAAAATGAACGACTCGACCTTCGCATTTCATTTCTTGTAGTATTCTAAAATGATACTGTGGTTTTGCTTTAATAAATAAATCAATCAATATAATCATGCACATGCACATGCTTTAACAGGTAAAGAGTTGTCGAAGATCCCTATCCCGGTGAACTTTAGCGAGCCCCTGTCGATGCTGCAGCGGCTGACGGAGGACTACGAGTACTCGGGCGTGTTGGACGAGGCAGCCAAGTTCTGCGACCCCGCGCAGCAGCTCGCCTACGTCGCCGCATTCACTGTCTCCTCCTATGCAACGACTGCTTGCAGGTAACAACGCTACTTTTGTTTATGAATATTATAATAGATTTAACTAAATTTACACTTAATGGGGTATTTACATGGGTAAATTTTCGCCTTGTAATCGCTCACCAACCAGCCTCACAAATGCACACAGTTGACGTCGTTAATGTTGATCTCGATTCATAATCAGACATAAATAAATTATGAAATCTACATTTATTTGTCTATATCACTAATGAGCATAACATAAGCCAAACGACGAATTCTATCGTGATGTCAGCATCACTCGAGAGTTTATAAATTTTGATTTTTATTGCAATTTATCAATGACTAGACATGCGGTTATGCGGGCTATGCGGTTTCAACCGCATCCAAAAGGGCTTTTTGAGCTAGCTCTAAAGGTAGCCTATATTGCCTTGGAGCCTTGAACCTTGGAGAAGGACATATTCTTCTGCAAGATGTAATCTATATCTGTGCCAAAATTTATCAAAATCGTCATTTAATTTATACATACACTTTCATTTCGTACAATCAATCAAATCAGCCTATCGCAGTCCACTGCTGGACATAGGCCTCTCCCAAATCGCGCCACAACACCCAGTTCTCCGCCTTCCGGATCCAGTCTGACCCAGCCGCCCTCTTGAGATCGTCGGTCCGTCTGGCTGGGGGGCGTCCCACACTACGTTTGCCGATTCGCGGTCTCCACTCAAGGAGAACGTCTGCTCCAACGTCCATCGGTCCGTCGACAGACATGGCCGGCCCACTGCCACTTCAGTTTGCTTAATCGGGAAGCTATGTCAGTGACTCCAGTTCTTTTCCGGATAATTTCATTGCGGATTTTATTCTTTAAAGAAACCCCGAGCACAGCTCGCTCCATCGCTCGCTGAGCAACTTTAAATTTGTGGACCAGCCCAACTGTCAGTGTCCACGTTTCGGCACCGTATCTCATGACAAGCAGGACGCACTGGTTGAAAACTTTTTTCTTCAAGCACTGCGGTATAGGCGACGCGAAGACTGCGAAGTTTGCCAAATGCTGCCCAACCCAAACGAATCCTCCTATCAGCTTCTTTCTCGAAGTTGTGTCTACCGAGCTGAATGCTCTGCCCTAGGTAGACGTACTCCTGCACAACTTCAAGCACCGACCCTTCGACGTAGATCGGCCTCGGCACATGTGAATTGAACATAACCTTACTTTGTCCAAGTTCATGCCGAGACTACACATCGAGAGGCTTCGTTTAGGCTATGAAGCATTTCGCCCAACTATTCCAGTGACTCAGCTATTATGACGATGTCTTCAGCAAATCGAAGGTGTGAGATGTATTCGCCGTTAATGTTGATGCCCTGTCCAGTCCAGTCTAACATCTTGAAGATATCCTCCAGCGCTTTGGTGAAGAGCTTAGGGGGATATAACGTCCCCCTGCCTCACACCTCTGCGCAGCTGTATGGGATTGGTCCACCGGTCCTGGATCTGGACGGTCATGGTTGCGGCTTTGTACAAGCATCTCAGCACGTCGACATACCGCCAGTCAATACGACACCATTGCAGAGCGTCCAGAACTGCCCAGGTTTCAATGGATTCGAAGGCTTTTTCTTGGTCCACAAAAGCCATACATAGCGGCTGGTTATACTCTTCCGACTTCTGTATAATCTGCCGGACAGTATGGACGTGGTAGACCACATCCATACTGTCATCCATACTCGACGAGTTCCAGTCTACAGTACCGTAGACGGTACTGTAGCCTGGAACTCGTCGAGTCTTCTAGCGAGACGATTTGAGACAACCCTCGAAAAAACTTGTAAATGTGACTCAGGAGTGAGATAGGTCTGTAGTTCTTCAGCAAGGTTTTGTCACCTTTTTTGAAGAACAGGACCACCTCACTCCCACTCCACGCTGCCGGTGTTATGCCGTGTTGGATGACAGAATTAAAGAGCCTCTTTAATTCTGTCATCCAACACGGCATAACACTAGCTCTTTCAGGACTAAATCCCCACCTGCTTTTAGGAGCTCTGTGGTTATTCCATCATCTCCCGGCGCCTTGTTGTTCTTAAGTTGCTCGGGAGCCGCCCCAATCTCGCCCTGGTCAACTTCCGGGATGTCCTCGGTATAATGGCGCGTAAGTGGGGCTCTGTGGTAATCGCCTCCGGGTCCCGTTTGTTTCACAATCCGCGTAGAGTAAAGGTGTCCGTACAAGCTTTCGACTTCCTCGAGTATCTCTGGCTTTGAGGTAGCGAATCTGCCATCCCTAACTGCTGAGCGAACACTTTCGATTCGTTGGAGCAACGAAGGTCGCGTCGCATCAGCTTCCGAATTTGTGGATTTAAGGTCCTACTGTCTGACGAAGACAACTGTGTGGTTCATTTCGTACAATGTTTATTTATTGAAATCATTTCATGGAAGACGGTTTCTCACGAGAACAGGCAGAAAGCACGACTTTGTTAACTCTTTGATGGTAGCGAAGTTCTTCGCATCAAATCGATTATTGCTTTGTTGAGCTAAGAAATGTCATAACAGTGATGTAAGTATCGCGAAAATGTATATTACAGAAATGTGGAATTCTATCTTTCAAGCAAAACTAAGTTTGTTCGAGGGATGATGACGTCTCGCGCTGTAGCAACATGGAGGCTAACGTTTTTTTTTAAATGTATTTTTAGGGTTCTTATCGGTTTCATAAAATATAAATAAAAATTCGACTTGCTTATTAAAACTTAATTTATTTTGAGCTACCTTTCAAAACAGAATGGAAATTCCTTTTGTCGTAAATCAGTGGTAAGTTAGAAAACCCGAAAACCGGTCTATTGCCCAGAAATTGGGGTTGATGGCAGTCGCTTGGTTTTAAATACTGATATTCAGCCGCATCTGGTTAGACTGGAGGCCGACCTCAACATAGTTAGGATAGGCTCCGAGGATGGAATATTGATTACATAAGCTCCCGAAGAATATTGATTACATAAGCTCTCTACGATAGGGGAGGCCTTTGCCCTGCAGTGGGAAACAAAACAGGCTACATAAAAAAAAGCTCCCGAAGGCATTTTGTTCAAAATACTTAACTATAAAGAAATTTAAGAGAAATTGTGAATATAATTTCTGATATTCTTACCACGTTTCGATCGATTTTCTTCTCATTTATTTAATTATCTCCGATGGCACACGGATGTTAATACTCAACCTTTTGACCGCCACGGACGTGTATAAACGTTAAATGAAAACTTGCTCACGACGCCAACGACGGCATGGCACGTCAAAAATACCACTTTTTTTAGTTTAAAATAAATACCTATACAAAAATTTGTTGTTTTTTTCAACTTATTATCAGATACTAGAATTTGTCGCTTGGCGTAGAGCACACGGATTTTCGTTATTGATGTGGCGGTCAAAAGATTAATAGTATTTAGTATTATATCTGTTCTAAAAAATTCAAAGTTAATACTTTCAATTTATTAGAACAGATTTAACTGTCTCGTTGGCTACTCGCATCTTAGTTGGGGGCACTCGTTCCGCCTGACCGAAACGCCAGCTTTGCCGTTTTCATTTTAGTTACTTGCAGTTCAGTCTATATATATACATGCATTTACAGGGTCCTAAATCACACCACAAGATCTCTGTTATTTATGAATTTCCATTGTAAATTAGAACTTCGCTATTCTACACCAGAGTTATTCATAATTATGTTGATTAAGCCTACAGTTTCTATAAAATTTTCGGGTTATAATGTTTCTCCATTATCGCTAGTATCTACACAAATTAGGTACAGAACAAATTCAAAGTTAAAGAATATGGTATTGCCATTCTTGTTTAGGAACCGATTATTATGATATGTAAATATTATCCTACTCATCTGTTATTGTTTATGTTATTTCAGAACGAACAAGCCATTCAATCCGTTGCTCGGAGAGACGTTCGAATGCGATCGTATGGCGGATCTCGGCTGGCGGTCGATATCCGAGCAGGCAAGTGGATGATCTTGTGAATTGTTAATAGACTTAGACCATGAATATTAGGGTAGAGCGTCGGAGGAGAAAAAACTAAAGTCATCGAATTGAGTTTGTATACCTGCAGAAAATTGCATTTAGCTAAATGTAATTTAGTTATATTTTTTTTGACATATCTCAGTCCTTACCGCTGACTTAACGATTATGAAAATTCATCAAAACGAGCTATAATAATAAAAAATAAACATAGCTTTTATTGTTTTTGTAATTCATTATAAAATGTCGTATCTTTATATACAGGATGTAACAAAAACCCTGTCCGATCCGAAAGAGGCGTATTCCTTTTCTTATATACTTACTAATAAACATAAATAAAAATACGATATTAAAGAAACCAGAAAGTATCGATTTTTCTTCTTCTAATAAACTTACACAATTCTCCACTAAATATGGGAAAATTTCATAAGTTGACAATACTCCACCCAGCGGCGAAATCTTTTAATATTTACCAATTTATTTTTCATTTTTACCTCAAAGGATGCCGCCAAGCGGTGCCGCTCCATGCGCGCTTTGTCGTCGCCGACAGACTGTACCTAACTACCTACAGAGCGGCACGTGTAAGCCAATTGTTGTCCTTGACATGTCAGTCTCGCGTAGAGTTCGCTTCCGATCGGACGTCCGTGAATCTCTTAACACCTCGATTACCTATCGTATCGTGAGTAATGTCGTATTCCAATCTGTTGTCAATGTCGTGTTCCAATGTGCTTATGCTGCAATTATGCAGATGTTCGAAAAGACTACGAGTGAGTGAGAGTATGGGTTGCGTTTTGCTAGGCAAGGTATGCCAGTGCCGTCGGAGCGTGTATCCAACGTCTCCATGAACTTGAAGTTCACGTGTACACGTGTACGAACACGTGTCAAGCAGTGTCCATGAATGAGTACAAGACTCATTACCCTAATGCCGAAAGACCACGAAAACACGACGTGGAATATCAGTAAGTACCTATTGGAAGTTCACTTAAGGAACACGATCGCAGAATTTTGTAGATATCAAGTTCATGTTTTACAAAATAATTTTAACAAAGCAATACATTTAGTTCATTGTTTCTTGAAAAACAACGTCAATAATTATTTAGGTACCTATTAGGTAAGCAACACATTCCTGATACCCACGCGTAAGCGGAAGTATTGGGTATCACGATGCTTGTACGATACCAGCTGATACCTACGCGTAGGCCCGGTAGGAGGTAATCATCCCTATGACTAATACGTAACAGCTGATACTTATGAAAAACACAAAAGAACGTCAATTATTAGGTAAACATAACTATGCCTAATCGATATCAGCTAATATCTACGTGTAGGCCCAGTAGGTAAGATTCATTCGCATTAAATTTGTTTGGCGGCACGCGACAGAGCGGGCTGGCGGCACATGACAAAGGATCAAAAAGCGGCAAATTGCTCGGGCGGTTTCTTTGACACTAGTGTAGATCGAATTGAATAAACTTTATTTCGTGGATTGAGTGTTGACATGTAAAAGGTTTAGATTTTTTTTAAATTATATTTAAATTAATCGGGGAAAAAAAAATATCTCGTATCTAATTATCGTTTACGTGTTTGTGTACGTAATACGACACCTTATACGACCCTTAAGGATCGGACAGGGTTTTTGATACATCCTGTATGTATAAAAGAAAATACTCAATTTACAAAAATATTCGCGATTTTTGATAATTTTGTTAAGTTACGTTTATTAGTAAATTTACTTTTTATACTACTACAAAGAAACTAGGAGACATATTCTCACATATCACCTGTTTTTTTTGAGGTTATATATTTACAAGGAAAATACAATTTGGAAACAGTACGAGCAGGAACCACGTTAGGAAAAAAGTTTGGAAATTGTAAACTTAATTACCTAAACTAGATCCAAAAATAATGGAAAACATACAAATGAATAAAAATAAATAAAAAAAAGATACATTATATTATAAGAACGTTGGTAAAAATGAGAAGATTCTACTGATTTTATCTTTACTGTCATAGAAGAATACAACAAATGAAAAACAAAATTAAAACATTGTATGCAGCGGAAAATTTAAAATAGGACATCAAAAAAATCTGTGAGAATTGCGAGATCTGTATAAAAAACAAGTCAAGAAGAAAAAAATTATATTTGATCTTTCATTTAGGTCCCGCTACTCGCCCTTTTGAAATAGTATTTGTATAAATCATTGGTGATATGTTGTATGATCACGTTCTGCAAAAAAATATTTACACCTACCGGTAGACCACTTCACTACATAATATTTATTTTACTTTGATAGCTGCTTGAGAATTCCAGGATTCGTAGAAGTATACTAAAATGTTGGGTAAATAATAATAAATAGTTTATTTATCACCACTAAGAGAACAATAGCATAGAGATAAAGGAATTATACAATGTGTTTGGAGAACGGCTACCGATACTTTAAGGATATATTATATGCTCATTTTTATCGACAAATGCACTTTCATATATACTCCTAACCCAACACCCCGCAAAGGGCAGCCATCTTATTTTAAAATAAGATGGCTGCCGTCAGATATTAGCATTTTATTGAACATACCCTTATGTTCAATAAAATGCTAATATCTTTCAATCTAAGAGACCTACAGAGGTGCAAGTAACCTTATTATAAAGTTAAGTGTTGAAGCTATGGAATAATTTGCACCTCTGTAGGTCTCTTAGATTGGAAGATATTAGCATTTTATTGAACATACCCTAATTCAAAATAAGATGGCTACCATTCGCGAGGATTACGTTAGGATATCTAAAAGTGCATTTGTCGATAAAATTGAGCATATAATATGCCCTTAAAGTATCGGTAACCGTTTCCCAAACACACTGTATATAGCACACGCGATGCTTACCAATAGCTTAACTGCATTCGAGGAAACAATACATAAATCAATTCTAAACAATAAATCTTTCATAGTTCGGTAGAAATATATTTCTGTAGAACTAAAAAATAATATATACCTATCGGTATGTAAATTTAATTAAGCTGAAAAGTTTGTTTGCTTTTTTGTTTGAACGCGCCAGTCTTTAGAGCAGATATCCCAATTCCTGATTCCTCAAGAATTGGGCTATTGGAAATCAAATGAAATAACCCTTAGGAGTCGAGAAGACATAACGACGGTGAAACCGCTGGTCACCTTTTATAAAAATATATTGTAATGAAATACGTAACTTAATCTATTGTTTTTTGTCTCCTTGAATAGGTTTAAGAAGCAGTAAATAACAACTAATTTAATAGTTAGGTATAATATAATCCTTTTTAATTTTTTGTTGTTTTTGCCATGCGATCGTGAAAGTGCTTTTTCACGAGCAGTGACAAAAAAGTAATCATTATAATTTTGAATGTATCTCGTGTGTTATAAGCTCAGTATTTAATTTTTTTTATTGTTCCAAAACCTTAATTTCTCTTGATATACATAAGATATGCTTGTCCTAAAATCTTCCTGCCTCTTCCTGCCTCTCCCTGCCTTTCTGTCTCATTTCCTTCCAGCACTAGCCTTTAGCACTATATGTTTCATTGTAGTAAAGAATTTTGGGCACTTAAATTCAAAATTGTTTGTGGTCAGGTGTCCCATCATCCACCGATGGTAGCGCAGTTCTGCGAGGGGCAGGCGGGCTGGCAGTGCTGGCAGGAGTTCACCATGACCACCAAGTTTAGGGGGAAATATCTACAAATCATACCGCTGGGGGGCGCTTCCGCAATGTTCCCAAGCTCCGGAAACAAATACACGTGGAGAAAGGTAGGGGAGCTGTGCATGATTGTGATTATTGTTAGCGTGACGCGAGGCAGGGGGAGGGCGGCTCTTTATGGTTGACTAGGCTCAACTGCATAACGCAGTAATAACTTTGATGTTCAACGCGATCTAGTTCCACTAATACATGATAATTTAACATGGATTTGCGTTTTCGTATTATAATTTCAAAGTTTTGAATAAAGATTATTATTGCGTTAGTTAGCCATTAATTCCTTCGAAACGTAGAGTAGCGGTAACGGATTGTGGAGGTTGGGGGCAATCGCGTTGATGATTGGCGGGGCGCGGCCGGCGGGGATGGGGCCGCCCTGTGCCACCCCACCAGTTAACCAGTTAGCCGGAACCACAGATGACCCTGACTCGCATGTCTACTTCCAAAACCATAAACAACTTGTAAAAGGTAGCATTTCAATACAATTTGTCGTTATTTAACAAATATTTTTTACGTTTCGTCCGAGTTATGCGTATTTGAGTTGCGAGGCCGTAGGCGGTGGCCCACGTCGCCCACCCCTAACGCCGCTTCTGGCAACGAGTGTCTTCGGAGGGTTTCTGTAGGAAACGACCATAAAATGACTCGTAATTACTGTCTAGTAATGAGCTTATCCTCTAGGTGATGTTACACCTTATGTACTGAACTATATTCCATCTGTTCTAAATACGACTCGCACCAGTAAATAATGAATTTAACAACGATTTTCGATGAATGAATCATGATAAAACTGGTGATCCCGTGCCATATCTCCCGGGCAGTAGTAATAACATGAGATTAACTGTTTTTTGGTAAAACCACTAACAAACCATGCAAACGTGCACCAGTGCCCGCACGCTTTTAATGATTGTGTCTAGCTGGAAACTAAGAAATCGCGAGAAAACTACCTATTGAGCAAATACCATTAAACCATGACAGTGCTACCCAAGTAGTGTTTCGTACAACCCAATCTCAACGCGGTGTTATTTTGCTTGACCCCCTCCCGCCTCCCTTAATTTTTTAAATGCATATTTTTGTGTAAATACTTTTTCCTATGATAGATGCGTTGCATTTATTTAAACAAAAATCATTTTTTTGATTATGTGATTGATTGCATGAGGACCCCCACCCCGCAATCTAATCTAAAGGCCTCACGTAATTAATGGACGCACCCTAAGGTGCATAAGGTACACCTTTTGTATGCAAGTACAGTCAGCGTCAAATAGTTAGTGACACTCAGGGTATTCAAATAAATAGACGCAACCAAAAAGTCAATAATATCGGTACAAACAAAGTTTCCATATTGTTGTCAACATTATAGTCGCTCAAAAGGTCGAGACGTTTAAAATGTCACATAGATAGGTTCAGTCAAACCGCCATAAATATGGTTACAGTCATCCCGTCAATGGTATCCAAGCATTCTAATTAGAAAAATGAACTTTACTACTATATATTTTAAATATTCTTTCTCACATCAATTAATGTGAAAACATTTATACACAAAAATGAAAGGAATAGAAACTACTGCTGTCCTTTTCATTTTAAGCATGACGTCATAGACATGTCTTTTGTTTTGTAAAGAATAGGCATGTTGACAATAATTGAAAAATGGACCTATAATGTCCAGAAATATATACTATTTACAATGAATAAGATATTTCTGCAGAAATTTAAAGTTTAGTAGGAAAAAAATGCAATTTTAAAATTATAATTTAAATTTCCCCCTAAAACGCTTGTTAGTGTCATGGCGTCACTTGTGACGTCACGTTCGAGTAATCAAAACGTAAACGCGCTGCGCTCGTGCAAGAATTTAGTTATTTTGTGTTATTAAATATGAATTCGAAAGTGTATAGGTGGTATGGGGTCCCCCAGTGTGAGAATACATCCATAAAAACTCCTAATAAGCTATTTGTGTTCGTTCCTCAAAATAAAACAATACGAAACAAGTGGCTTAAACTTGCAAGGCGAGATTCAAAAGGAATATTGCCCAGTACTCACCTTTATTTTTGTGAAGATCACTTTGACGTAAGTTTTTACATACTTTTGTAGATTGTACGAGGTCTAAATGTAAAAATATAAACAATCTATTTCGAGGTTAGGTTTCATCTCTCATTGCTTTGATATGTATTACGTATTTTATTCATATTTCAGTTACCTAATGATATGAATAATTATATGGAATCGCCATAGGATGGCCTGGAGGACCTAAAAGAAAAATCAATTTATAAATAAAGGGTAAAAGCATTATAAAAATAGATTTCAATAACATAACCTTAAAAATAACTTGATAAGAAATACATCGTCAAAAGTATATTTTAGGGAATTATTTTATAACTCAAATTATAAAGTTTTTAATTATTATTAATATACTTACATAGAAGTTTTAACATTTCTAAATTCTGCTGAACAAAAGTCTTTATTTGATGACAAAAACTCTCCCAGCATTATTATGTCGATTCTAGGCAAATTAGCGCTATTTGCCTTAGTAAATCCTTGATCCATGATTCGTGTTATTTTATATTCGAATTAATAATATTCACACTCAAATAGTACTCGGTATTTAAACAAAAATAATAAAAACACATGATGTTCGTGCGTGTTGCGTATGTGTTTACATCAAGCGTGACGTCATGCGCTCTGATTGGTGTTCAAGATATCATGGCGGATTGCCTTATTTTGTAGTTTTATTTTATAAAAATAAATATTAATCACACTTATAATAAAAAAACTGCGTATTTTATATTCCAAGCTTCAAGTTTTATTCAATAAATATAGTATTTTAGTAGTTTTTAATTACTGTCATCATGCCTATTTCGTGCATAGCCGTTTACGATACTTAGCATTATACAGCTGACTGAAAATAGATGTACCTAAACCTCATTGATAATGAGTATGACTATATATCTCATAGAGAAAGAGTGCATAATTTAAATATATGATCGAAATATATGATCATTTTATTTTATTTTAATTAACAATGAACGTCGACAAAACTAGACTCGATAGTGCTTGCAAAAAAGAGGTGCAAAGTTTTCAACCTTATTGACTATTACTCAAAAACTGCTATTTTAAACATAAACAAGGTAATAGAGTGGATGAATAACTAAAAATAAGCAATTAAATAATGTCAATAAGGTCGATAATCGCTTGCATCTTTTCAATTTTCTCTAGTTTTCGACTGCTTACCATCAGGCGTGCTGTGTGCTTGTTTATACATATATGTGCGAATATGAAGAAATGAGGATCTAGAGAGATGAGAATAATTCGATAGGTAACTACACGTAACATCTAAAACGATAGGTACATAAGGATATTCCCAGTTCATTTGAAATATCTGTTACGGAGACACCTTCCTCCCTCAAATATAATATAATTCGATGTTTTGTGGTGTCACTAATGCGTAGCCATATTTCTAGCTTGCTTTAGTTTTGCACTTGACATAGATATTACTGATAGATAAATAGAATGACATGCAAATAACACTGCATTGCCTAAAGAGGTTTTCATCTTTGGGAAACCGTTTATTTCTATAACATGCTGGTTTATTTTTCTAATGTGTTCCATATTTTTGAACACTTAGAATGCTTGGATACCATTGGCGGGATAACTGTTACCATATTTCTGTACCTTCAGTGAAAAGTGATATAAACCGAAAATCATGGTTTTGAGAAAAAACGCTTTAAAGTTTTAAAAAATTCTGACTCTTTTTCTACTTTACTAAAATAAGAACTGATTACTGTTATTGATAAACAACATCTTAAAAAAACAAATAGTGAAAAAAGAAATGGATGATTTTGTGTAGTTTTTTTTTTAATTTAATAAAATATCCAGATGTATCACTTAACACAAGACATCATTATCAATAATTTGCGTGTCATTTAATTTAAAATTACTTGAACTCTTTTACACATCGTTTTTGGTTTGGTGTTGAATGATTCTATACTTCGTATTTTGGTAGGTTTGTACTTGAAGGAGATATTAAAACAGAGTACAGAGTAGAGTATTAAAAATTGTAATCGATATTGTAATTAAGAAAATGTAAGACAAATTGAATTGAAATCATTATACACCCGTATAATACTTATGATGTAATGTGCATAATGATACAAACTGTTGTTCATTTTGATACGTTTTGAAAATATTAAAGTATTTATTGATATAAGTGCAATACAGATATCATAATCATCATCATCATATCAGCCTATTGCCGTCCACTGCTGGACAAACGTGGTCTCCACTCTAACACTCGTCTGCCCCAACGATCGTCTGTGCGTTTGCAGACATGGCCGGCCCACTTCCACTTCAGCGTGCTTGTTCTTTGGCGAATGACTTTGTTGCGGATTCTATCCACCAAAGAAACTCCAGGCATTGCTCTCTCCATTGCACGCTAAGCAACCTTGAATTTTTGGACCAGTCCCATGATGAGTGTCCACGTTTGGGCTCCATAAGTCATCACGGGTAGGACGCACTGGTTATAGACCCTGGTCTTTAGGGATTGTGGGATCGACTAATCAAAGATATCACGCAGCTTCCCGAATGCCGCCCAGCCCAGGTGTATTCTTCTGGCCGCCACCTTCTCGAAGTTATGCCGCCCCAGTTGAATAGTTTGGCCAAGATATATGTATTCTTGCACTACTTTGAGGGTAGAGCCATTTACGTATACAGGTATCAGGATGACATAATCATTGCCAAAAGCCAAACCAAAGTCATGTACTTTGGTTTTATCCAGGTTCATCCCGAGACCCACCTGCTTTGAAGAATCGCCAAGGCTGTTCAGCATCACTTCCAGCTTCTGCAGAGATTCTGCCATGATGACAATGTCATCCGCAAATCAGAGGTGCGAGATGTACTGACCGTTAATATTTATGCCTCGTCCTTTCCAGTTAAGCGTCTTGAAAACGTCCTGAAACGTGTTCGTAAACAGTTTCGGAGAGATGACGTCTCTCTGTCTTACCCCTCGACGCAGTTGGATTGGTTTTGTACTTTGGTCTTGTACTTAGACGGTCATCGTTGCGGCATTATACAGATATTTCAGCACCTCAACGTATCGGCAGTCGACAAGGCATCTCTACATAGACTCCAGTACAGCCCAGGTCTCGACGGTATCGAAAGCTTTCTCGTAGTCCACATACGCTAGGTAGAGAGGCTGATTATATTCCTCGGTCTTTTGGATGATTTACCTCAAGGTGTGTATGTGGTCCACGGTGCTGTAGCCTTTCCGAAAACCGGCTTGCTCCGGTGGCCGGAAGTCATCGAACTTTTGGGCAAGACGATTTGAGACAACCCTCGACAACAACTAGTAAACATGTCCCAGGAGTGATATGGGCGCAGCCAGCTTCGACCTGTGGCAGTGTTAGTCTAAGAGCCGACCTTGTTAAGCGCGCTCGTTCTATTTTGACCTTTATATCCAGAGTGCTTCTTACCAGTCGGTGATTACTTCCGGTATTGACCCTATTGATCACAGAGACATCTCTGAATACCTGGCGCTTGTTAGACATAACGAAGTCGATCTCGTTCTTTGTCATGTTATCGGGGCTTCGCCAGGTCCACTTGCTTTGAGGCTTCTTCTGGAAGAAAGAGTTCATCAGAAAAAGCAGGGGCTTTTTCTGATGAACTCTAAAGTAAACTTTCTCGAGGTACAGGGGTACCTCGAGAAAGTTTACCAGCATTTGCCCCTTGTGATTTCTGTGTCCATAGCCGAATGGACCCACTTTCGACTCGCCGCTCTCTTGTACTCCCACTTTAGCGTTTAAGTCACCCATAACAACAGTATAGAATATCGCGGTGGCTTAGTGGTCATAGCGTCTGGCGTACCTAACCAGAAGACGCAGGTTCGAATCCTGCCCGCGGTTAAATTTTTCCTTTTCTAAATAACTTTGGCTTGTGTATAAGACGAAGGCCACTAAGTATGTATATATATAACTATTAGCGTTGTATGCATAAGCTGTGGGAAAACCTTATTAAATAAATAAATAAACTTTAACAGTATAGAATGTTTTGGTACGAGACATAGCTTTCACTATGTCTTCGTACATGGCCTCGACTTCGTCGTCAGGGTGTGCGGACGTTGGTGCATCTTTTTACGAAATGTAGCCACTCTTAAGGTCAAAGTTGACACAAAATTGGTATCGTCGCAATTTATAGTCTACGCAATTCATATCAGCGAACTGTGGGTGTACATTGGTACACCTCTGCCTAACCCTTTGGGGACAGTCGCCATGATGATATGTATGTATGTGTTATAGTTTAGGATTCGGATAGAAATCTATTTCAGATATGTACTAAAATTACCTCATGCACATAATAATGTTTAATTTATTATGATAAGTTACATAACTCCTAAAATATATAATAAATTAGGTGTAAATAAATAATAATACGAGGTATTTTAGTGACACAATAATATCACCACGAATTAAACGTTATTTGTGTAAAATGATATAAGTCCTTACACATTATTTTGCTACCGAAAATACGACGTACTAGCTAAAATGCAATCGCAAGACTAACTTCCTCAACAATCACTTGTTCTAATTTCCAATATATGAATCTCACTCGACGCGGGTAAGTGGGATGCGAGAGGCGAGCCCGATTCACAGGCTGCTACCCCCGCCCGCTGCACTAAGAACTTGTATCACAATACACTTATTCTATCGTATAAACAAGTTCTATTAAAATTAATATTTTTTGTTTTAAATACATTTATATTATTATACACGTATTCCAAAATTATGTAAATATTGATACAATTAAATCGGAGTCAGATATCACAATGAATTTGATTAGAAAATAAAATGTAAATTGATATATTAAGAGTTGTATCATTATACACATTTTTGATCCTACAAATATCTACATTTATTGTGATTTAAATATAATTATACCGGTTTTCACAAAAATGAATAGAGCCAACAATACAATGTTTAATAATAAAGGTGTAATTATATCAGTTTGTACTAATTCACATCTAAATAATTCGGTCGCGTAATAGGAGTTATTTATATTCGTATTAATATACATTAAGAAAATTGAAATATTTGTTCAGTTCACTTTGATATTAATACAGTTGTATTTAATTACACATTAATAAATGTAAAAAAAACCTAGTTATAGCACTGTACACCAAAATTAACTTGCTCAATTTGAACCTTAGAGGGGTGTGAATAAGATCAAAAAATAGATTTTTTTTGTCTGTGGTACTTAGTGCAAAAATATTAAAAGTGCTATAAGTCAAGATGTATCACTTTTCACTGAAGGTACAGATTTATGACGGTTTGACTGAACCTATCTATATGACGTTTTAAACGTCTCGACCTTTTGAGCGACTATAATGTTGACAACAATATGGAAACTTTGTTTGTACCGATATTATTGACTTTTTGGTTGCGTCTATTTATTTGAATACCCTGAGTGTCACTAACTATTTGACGCTGACTGTACATGTGACATAAGCGAGGCTACGAGAGGTACAGGTGCAATGTGTTATATGCTCAATTTTATCGACAAATGCACTTTTATATATACTCCTAACCCAAAACCTCGCGAATGGCAGCCATCTTATTTTAAAATAGGGTATGTTCAATAAAATGCTAATATCTTTCAATCTAAGTGACCTACAGAGGTGCAAATGGCCTTATTGTAAAGATAAGCGTTGAGGCTATTATCTTTACAATAAGGCCATTTGCACCTGGGTAGGTCTCTCGTTATCGCGAGTATATTTAAAAGTGCATTGATCGATAAAATTAAGCATATAGTATGCCCTTAAAGTATCGGTAACCGTTTCCCAAACACACTGTATATAATTTTGTACGCAAGTAAACTTTCCAGGTGACGACTACAGTGCACAACATTATTGTTGGAAAGCTGTGGGTAGACAACCACGGCGATATGGACATCGTAGGAGAAGCGGGGCCAGCCACCGGTTACGTGGCACATCTCAAGTACTTGCCCTACGGCTACTTCAGCAAGGACACCCAGAGAAAGGTCACCGGCGTCATCAAGGACCCACAGGGAGTGGTCAGTTTGTGTTCAACCAAGGAGTAGTATCAAAGCAGTGATAGTTCGCTGATTAATTAGTCTGAATTATCCGATGCGGTGATCAGGTCGTAAAATAGATTAGCAGTTTTTCACATCTAGATGGTTGGCAGTCCACTACTGTGCGTTTCTCTAGAAACTTTCTGCCTCGCACAACTAAACTGTAGAATGAACTGTCGCCTGCAGTATTTCCGGACCTGACCTTCAAAACCTTCAAGTAAAGAGCGTACTCCCATTTAAAGGCCGGCAACGCGCTTGTGACTCCTCTGGTGTCGCGGGTGTCCATGGGCGGCGGAAATCGCTTACCATCAGGCGATCCGTCTGCTCGTTTACGCATATCCCAAAAAAACTAATAATATAAATTTGAAAGATTGAATGTTTGTTACTCAATAAAGTGAAAATGGCAGAATAGATTCCCATGAAATTTGGTTCACAAATGGTATGTCACCGAGAATATTTTTATCCCGGGAGAATACAGGATTCTCTCGGAAATCTTACTTAAATATTTACGGGATTTTAATGTAATTTGATACACATTGATAAGGGGAAGCTATCGAAATGAGGTTCGAAAGGAATAAAAAAAATTATGTTTTATCAAAATTCTATTACTTTACAGGTTTCTACTGCTTATTTTATGTTGTTTTTTATGAAATATTCTTTTTGAATAGAATATTAGTATTACAGCCTTTTCTCTATTTATGCAAGTGTTCCATTTTCTAGGACAGCCTGTATAATAATATATTATTTGTTAATCGTGCAAGTTGATCGAATACAATAGTGTTTGTATTTTGCAGCCGCGCTACGTGCTGCAGGGGCACTGGGACAGCCGCGTGGAGGTGGCGCCCGTGACCAGCGCCTCGCCCGACAACACCGTCTGCAAGACCGGCAAGTTCACCGTCGCCTGGGAGCGAGTGCCCGCGCCGCCCGACTCCGACAAGTGGTACAACTTCACGCTGCTCGCCGCACAGCTCAACGAGCCCGAGGAGGGCGTGGCGCCCACCGACTCGCGCCGCCGCCCCGACCAGCGCCTCATGGAGGAGGGCCTGTGGGACGAGGCCAACGCCGAGAAGCTGCGCCTCGAGGAGAAGCAGCGCGCGGCGCGGCGCTCGCTGGAGGCGGCGGCCGAGGCGGCGGCGGCCGGCGCGGGCCCGGCCCCGGCCGCGCCTCGCCCGCTGTGGTTCTCGCGCCAGGCGCTGTCGGCCCACGCCGCGCAGCCGCAGCCGCACCTGCGCCACCTCTACACGCACCGCTACTGGGACTGCAAGCGCCGCCAGGACTGGGCGGACTGTCCCGACATCTACTAGCCGCCCCGTGCCGTGCCGTGCTAGTGGGAGATGAGTAACCGGATCGAGTCTCAGTCGTCAGTGTTGCTATAGGCTAAAGTTATTTTCGTTTACGTCGTTACATTACGCGTTGGAAGTTTTACTCATTCCATAATAACTGGTTGTTTTTATTATTTATTGTTAATTTTCAAAATTAGTTTATCGTGCGATTAACGTGTACATAGTTCTTTACTTATGACGCTGTCTCGATTTCCACAGAACTCGTGGCCTAATAATTTTAGGTGAGAGCGCTTAGATATTTGTGAGCACCGCTTGTTAAAATTAACAACGAAAGAATTTCAATTTAATAGAAACTAACGGGCTTGTCATGGTATGTGAACTAACACGCCTCATCATTCAAGAAACAGGAGTAAAATTAATTAAATATACTTAGTATCGAGGATAATCATATGGTTCGCAGTTATAAACTGGCTCATGTTATGAAGATTTCTCAGGTCCCATTATTGGGGAATGGTAATTTAAAAAAAATGTTAATTTAGTTGTATATTTGTCTTCTGTAAAACCCAAGATAAATTAATTAGTAGACAAATATAAATTAATATGTTTTAAATCAGGTGCTTCTAATGAACAGATTTCCATTTTAATCAATAATAATTGTCATTGCTACTAATATAGAGTGACAAATGTCTAGCGGGCATTAAACGAAGCTCTTTACGTCCTTGTAGAAAATGTCGCGTCGTAATACTATCTTTTAATGCCTTAATGTAGGAGCAATAGAGCATTATCTATGTAAGTGTTAAAAATTAATACAAGTTGATACCAGGATGTCGTCATGTAATTGCTTGATCAAATCTCACCTATCGCGCTGGATAGAGGTGGTGTGTGAGCTGTGTCCGAGAAGCGAATGCGTATTGCATCTTGATATCAACTTGTAGTGCTCTAGAATATTTTGTAAGGTCTATTACAAAAATGTACATTTTCAAGTGGATGTAAGATAATTTGTTAATATTTTTATTATAATAGAAAGATATTTGAATATGAAGCCATAACCATCTGTATCATGTTGATTATGAAAATAAAATATTATGTCACAGAGTTTCCTATTATTAGTTTCCAAGCCTATCGCGTTTTTTAAAAAGATATCTAATAGGTATATGACGGTTGAACATTAAGTACCGTACGGGCGCGTTTATACGACCGCGCAGTCGCCGCGCGGTCGTATAAACGCGCCCGTACGGCGACCGCAAACTACTACTACTGACTAAGCCATAATGTTCAATTCGTCGCAACGCCCCAACCGCGCGGTCTCGTATAAACGCGCCCTAAGGCTCAAATCACACCAAGATGGTAGCGGCGCGGCGAGCACATTCAGTGTGAAATATTCTACATTATTAAAAGACCAGTATCGCTTGACGCCGCGGGAGGATTCGCGTTGACGGAGTCAGTTCTCGCGGCGGCAGCGCGACCTTTTCAAGTTTCTCAAGCGATACAAGTTAGCGAAAAAGATCGTCATCATCAACCCATATACTGTCCCACTGCTGGGCACGGGTCTCCTCTCATATTGAGAGGGATTAGGCTATAGTCCACCACGCTAGCCTAGTGCGGGTTGGCAGACTTCACAAACCGTCGAGAAAAATCTCTAAGGTATGCAGGTTTCCTCACGATGTTTTCCTTCACCGTTTTAAGCAAGTGATAATTAATTATTAATACGCACATGAATTCGAAAAGTCAGAGGTACGTGCCTAGGGTTCGAACTCGAGACCTTCGACTTGGCAATCCAAGGTCATACCACTAGGCTATCACTGCTTTATGGAGAAATCCACCCCACCTTGCAGCACAATATGCCTGGGGGAGCTATTGTGACACAACCGTCTCGCATGACGTCGCCTCTTTTCGTTACAGGGCTGCTCATAGCCCGTATCCATGATGTGCACGCAGCTGGGGAGCTGAAAAAGATACAGTTTTAAATTTATTACACTGAAACTGCTCTCCGCTTCGCTGCCATCTCGGTGTGATTTGAGCCTAAAGGCAAAACATGTGTAAGTCAGACTTAGGGCGCCTGTAGACCAAGTTGCAATCTGACAATCGAATCGACGAACGAATAGAAACAAAATGTATGGGAATGACTTCTATGATCGCCCGATTTGTCGAAAGCTTATCATTTCCATACTTCTTGTTTCTATGCGTTCGTCGATTCGATTCGCGATCGAGCCCGCTGATTCGATACCACAACAAAAGTTTTAAACTAGACCCATTCAAACTTAATTTTTAAGATCGGATACAATTTGTAAGACGGGAGGGCTATGAATAGGTCCATCAGCCATATCGTAAAGTCAATAAGTATAATCGGTTAAAGAAGTTTAAGGTATCAAAACTACCCAGGTGAAGTTACTTGCCCAGCCCTGCTCAGTTGACTATGAAAGCAACCTAACAAGAAAGTCATATTTTAATATTGCAGACAAAAACACGTTGTTTGAAGACAAACTATTTTATATTTTCAACATTTTATTAAGAAAACGGAAACGGTGAAAAAGTACATAACTGTAAATTGCAGTTGGTTACATTGTTGTATTTTTACAGTTTTAATCAATACTAAGTTTTTACTCTTTAAAACATTTACAACAGGTACGTTTTACTCAACGTTACGAATAAAATAAATACAAATTGACACCCAATTATTCTATAAAAAAAAAAAACAATATTTTTATTCAGTTTGCGATCTAGAAGTGGAAATTAAAAGAGCTTGCTTTAACCGTGTACTTTCGTCATTTGATGGCATAACAGTAAAACAAAAACATCGTTAAAATATTGACATTATTATTGTGTATTTAACATCATGAATGGAAACTGGTTTATACTTAGCGGAAAAAAGCAAGTTACTTTTAGAAACAGGTATGCAATATCCGGGTCGTTTCAGCTGAGACATCAGAATCCATAAAAATCCAAAATCCTAGATCAAATGTAACCTCTAACACATTTGTTAAAAATAAAAAAAAAACTTGAAAACAATCGACAAAAAGCGCCCCGTGAGCGCGGTCTGTCTTATTTGCGTTGCATTGCATGTTTTGTAAGTAATCTGTAGCTACCTGGTCGGATTGCATCTGTCCGGACGTATTTCGTCTTAGTCAATTTCTAAAAGCCTAGAAATTAATTGAAGGTCTTCATCGTCCTCTTGTTATGGTTGTGTCGTAATTTACTTGCGAAATACATTGTTCTAAATATTGTATATATTATAAAGATAATTGAGATGCGCTGTTGAATGAAATGGTAGTCGTAATTATTAGTGACAAATTATAAAATCTATGTGCAATAGAACCGACACCAAAACAAATACATTTTTATTAGACATCAAACTACAATATTGGTACAGAATCAATCATAGCGCCACAGGGTTATAAACCTGAGTTTTGTGACATCATGTTTTTATTCAAGTAATCGATAGTTTTTATTATCATTTCAAGTACATACCCGAGTTCAACTCCGACTACGATACGAATGGCTGTTACTCCCCTTTACTAATTTTTATCGTGTGTAGATAAACCATATTTTCTCATTTCGGTCACAAATAGTTGAAAAACAATCACAGAGTACGCAAATTCCAATGGTTAATTTGTGTCGGTGCTCAATGGGCGCTTAATTTAAACGCCCAATGAAACGGGTTGCGCGTGCGTCGATTAAGTGACAGATATACGAGCGATGGCGCCGGCGCACGCCAGACGTGCATGACTCGCGTTAGGTGCAGTTCATACATACCATCACGCCTGTATTCCCCGAAGGGTTCGGCAGAGGTGTACTAATATACACCCACATTTCGCCGGTATGTTTAGGTCCCATGTAATAGGGGGTGAGCCAGACGTCAAGAGCGGATTGGGGGTAGATTATTATCTACCCCCAATCCGCTGTTTAGATCTCGTGATGATCTCTCCCACAAATCCAAACTAAAATTTCTACACCTGAGAATCGAAGTAGCAGTCAGTCGTGTTTGATCAATGAGTCAGTAAAACTTTTAAAGTACGCTAAATAATACAAAAATGTAGTGCTGAATTTTCAGGAAAATAAGTTTATTTTTGTTTGCCAAGTTTCAGAGAGCAGTGTCAAAGATTACCACGCGCGCGCAGTTCACAAGTAGGTAGGTACATAACACAATAATAAAAATATTAAAGTAAATAAAAATATAAAGCCCGGTCCTGAACTTTACTGCAACGACGACTGTCTACGAGTGGCCAAGTGGCCAACGCGACCAACGATTTGACAATTTGAAAAACTTGAAATTAATATGTTGTTGAAAAAAATACTAATACTCTCTTATTACCTTATTAGGCTAGTAATTGTAAGCGCGACTGCTACGTTAAAGGTTTTAGGTTCGATTCCCAAGTCGATTTATGAACCCTCAAACTATTATTTAATCTATGCTCTAATTGTTTGGCTGCTGGGGCTTTAACCTATGTATTTAATCCTCTTAGAAAATCTCTTTTAAATAATTATTTTTTATGCCTTTGTCATATTATTAAAACCTGAGAAGTGCTATAAAGTGAGGAACAGAGTAAAAACTTAGAATATTTATTAAACAGATGCAAAGCAGATAAATATATTTTTTCATATTGGTACATATAATTATACAGAAAGTTTGTCGACATTTTCTGAATAAATAATTTAAATATGGTTCTCTTTTCTAGAAAATAAATGATATAAATGTTTGGTCATAAAAATGTAGTAGTAGTAGTACTGTTATGTAGGAATACAATGATTATTTATCCAGAAGATGCGACAACCGTACAGATAAAACTTAAGTTTCGGCATTAATTTATTTATACATTTACACTTCGCCAAATAGCTTTCCTAAGCATTATCACTCCATTACCTAAACAAATAATTACATTTATTTCAGCTCAAGATAGTTTTAGCTCATCCATACTTTTATTATAATATTCTCTCTTATGTATATTTTTAGATCTCCAGATACTTTGCATAAAAAAATATTCAAGTAGCTTTTTAAATACAATAAAATCAGTATATTATGGTTATGGTTTCTGCATAGTAATTACTATAAGTATAAATATTATTATTACTTGGACAGGCGTTAAGCTTTTCGCGACAAGTACGCCCGCGGCAAACCTTTAAGGGCCGATTCACGCTTCAACACACCATAGCGGCAGAGATTCTATTTACATGATGGTATTAATATTAAAATCTTTTGCCGACAGGACGTGTACATAGCCGCTACGTAAGGCTGAATAAAACGCAACTGGAAGAAATACAACGCATACAATAATCAGTCAGAATCGGTAAAGCGTTACATTAAGCGACGCTATTTTCAACTGCCACAGTGGACGGGCTCACTGGCGTCGCGGGCTCGCGGCCGCACTGTCGCCAGCCTGTTACGTGTATGCACAACATCGAAATTAGAGATCTTTATCTACAACGTCTAGGATGCACTAAACGATAAAATCCGATAATTTTCTGCATATCTATATACATATTTTACAATGGAGAGAAATAATATATATTTTCTATACTTTTGATATGAGCTTCCTCTCAGTACATTGATATCAATCTCAACAGTATTAAAAAACACCTCTGAAAATAAAATGAAATTAATTTACACTTTATTTACAACATTTTCTTTAGAAACAAATTGTGAATTTACACCATCTTATTCAATTAGGTACCAGTTTAAAAAAAAAAATACTAAAATGAGATTGCTTATTAGTGATAGTTAATCTGGGAAAGACCAGCTTCATTCTAAAAGCATATTTTTTTGAATAGGCCTATGGTCACTTAAAGAGTGTGAAGGACATGTAAACGAAAGTTGGCACCAAGGATTCAAACACAGGGTTCCACAGCGAAATCGAAAATTTATGGCATTTGCAGGTTTTTTAACCGTTATTGCATAAAATATTTAGGCTCTATATATTAAGATAACCACTATCTTAATTTATAGAGCCTAAATATTTTATCATGCAATGAAAACTAAAACCCGCGAGATTTGATATTTCCCATCGACATGCTAAGAAGAAGATGAAGCTTTTTCTCAAAACTTCAAACAAGCAGGACATAAACTGCTTGCGCCTCCAGTGAATCGACACTGGAGGCGGAAAGGGAGATTAAAGCATCTACCTCTCGCCAGATTGGCAGTAGACGCACTGGTCGCCGAAGGCTCCAGACAGACCTCCGTCCTCCATGAGTTGTAACAAGCGGGCGGCTGAATAGGACTAGGCGCGCCGTCAAGTATGATGCGAGGTTGTTCAGGTTGTCTAGGCTGTTGTGGAGGTCCAGCAATTGCTTACCGCCTTGTAAGGTAAGGGATTGCTGGACAGCCTGTCTTGGTAGTGGCGATTATCAGGAATCCCATGTCCATAACTATCGTGTGTACTCCTCAATCGTGTGTTCGTGTATGCCGCAGGGTTTTTTTAACGCTTTTTTTTTAGTTTACCTCATCATGTCCTTTACACTCTTCTATATAATTTGTACATAACAGTCGATAGTGTAGTTCAAGTTAGTTAAAATAATAATACTTCTGGATCCTTCAGTAGCAAGTGAGTTGTGGAAGACGTGTGACCACTTTTGATTTTATTGCTACATTCTGGCGCAATAATAGTTTATCTTCATTCGTTATTGCGAGAAAGAATCATTCAGTGCAAAATATTATACTGTATCATTTAGTCCATGTAATGTTAGACTATACTAAGAAGATTAAAAAAACATTGCATGGACTTAATATTACCTCAAATTTTGACTCGACAAAAGTATTTTGGTTAAATAGCAATTCATTACATTTATAATTCAAAAATAATAATAAATCGTTTTGTAGGACATTTTATAGTGAACATTTGTTAGCATTTATTAATTATATAATGCAAGTAGTCACAGTTTTCGACGACCAATAAGTTGACAGTATTTTTTGACCAAATGTGTATTTAATCATTAATTAAATTGTGTGAATGTATGCCAAGGATCCCCACAAAAAGGATAAAGTAAAAATTCAATACAAGACTAATTTTATATCTCAGTAAAATTAGAAATGCTTATTGCATATTTACCATGTGAAAAATGTCAATGACATTAATTAACAAAAGATCGAAGTTAAATCCGCAGTGGTAATACTAGATTTAATTTATTCAAGTTAGCATTTCAATCAAAAACAGTTATGTTGGATTTAAGATCCAAGGCAATACATAATGTTTAGACATCGTTTTAGAACAAATATACACATTTACACAAAATATTCTATACGTAGATGTGAATTTTCATAGTGTGTTTTACATCATTATTATCATTCTCACTTTATTAGAGTGATTCACAATAAACCATGATTTCCACCGATGCCATCACTGATCACACGATTCTTACAGAAATATAATTATTGATTTATATTCAGTAATTGCGCTTTAAATCAAATCTCCTAGAATTTTGTTTTCAGAACACTGAGGTTAAATCCGTGTGATGGTATGTCGTTAATTATAATCATCAGAATGCTACGATATATTTTTAATGACAACTTATTGATGACTGTATAAATGCTTGGTCAATATTATCATGTTACCATAAGGAGTTTTAATGTCTGCATAGTGCATATCAACAGACAAAACGCTACGCGACGGGCATGCCCAAATTACACCAATATTCTAATTTAAATTATTTATATGTTAATTTCACATATTTACTCCACACACACTACATTACACTTGATCATGATCTTACTAGTGAATATATATATTTTTATGTACATGTATGTACATTACGACTAAGAAAAATAACACACATCACACTGTTAGTGATGAGTTGACACTCCATAAAATTCCTTATATTATAATAATTATGATCTGTAAATTAACTTGAGAAACGTAGGATAGATAAAATCACATTTAATTAAGATCATGTCCAAGTGTGGTCGCGCCGCTCCATAGTAGTATGGCCAGTTACTCCTTATAAGATCTTCATTTTATTTACAGTAGTATCTAATGGTAAACTTAAAAATATATAACAAAATAGACTTGAGTGGCTAGTTAGAAAAATCTACCAAATATTTGTGATTACAGCATAACAAAAGCGTAATAAAAATCAACAGAAACAAAATATTACATGCCTCTTCTACTGGAACCAAAACTTGAGGTGGTCGTCTGGCGCGCTGCTCTATGTAAGTAGTGCGGCGCAGTAACCTAGCCAGATCACAGATGGATCAAATATATATAATAACATCCGCCACTTATTATCATGTAATTACTGTGCTTTCGCAAAATTGGTGACTTGTAGTCAGCAAATGTTTGTACTTGACAATTAGTCAAGTTGAGGATAGTCTTATTTTTAATGATACAAACAAATAATTTACAAAAGGTTACGGCAGGATGCATGTTAAATTACAGCAAATGCATATAATATAATCACACTTAGTTTAGTGACATAATTATGTCTATCAAAATTAAATTATAGTGACTCATACGAACAAAACAACTTTTTTCCTCTAGAACTACGTTACGTTCACTCGAAACTAAACCGTCCACGCGCCAGACCACAAACGAAAATTACAACTCTAAATTAATTTTAACAAATAAAGATTTTCAAGTGCAAATTGAACAGTTAAATGCTTATTTCCACATTTCATACTTTCGAAGCGAAATTAAATAATAATATTGGTAGAGATAACACTGGTTAGATAGTGTAATCACTCGATATATTTGATAATGTGAACAAGATACCGAGCAAGGTCCAATAGGAGCGTTATTGTACGACTATATCACACGCCAACCGCTGCACGAGAGCGATACCCGCAACATCAACACTGACATCTGACGTCACCAACGCATCACTAAACAGTTTCGTAATGCCACCTGTAACTGCATACTCGGGAATCGAATATGCATTTAACGCACTCTCATCGTCACCTTCCTCGCATATAATTATCGATATTCTGTCTCGAGGCAACCACGGAAGATCCATTCATTTTATTTTTGTTTATTTTTTTCCTAAAGCAATAATAAAAATATCATAGCTCATAACACCCATGAGATCGTCCACGTCGCGAGTCCGACCGCGGCCCACCAAAACGGGGGGGGCGCCCCCGCCAGGCGCGCGCTCGACGCCGCGGCATCTCCGTCGAGACGGGGCGCAGCGCGGCCGAGACGGGGCGCAGCGCGGCCGAGACGGGGCGCAGCGCGGCCGAGACGGGGCGCAGCGCGGCCGAGACGTGGCGCAGTGTAGCCGAGACGGGACGCAGCGCGGCCGAGACGGGGCGCAGCGCGACCGAAACGAGACGTAGCGCGGCCGGCGGGCGCAGCACGGCCGGCGGGCTTCGCTACTCGCTGAAGTAGCGCACCTTACCACCGCCCCCGCCGCCTCCGCCGCACCGCAGCACGTCCTCCCACGCTGCAACAAACAACACTCGTCACCGTCGGGCCAGCCCGCGCTCTGGCGCTCCGGCGCTCCGGCGCCGCTGTCCCGCACATGTACACACACTCACCGGCGCCCACGTAGTCTACGATCTGCAGCAGCTGCGCCGTGTCGGGCGGCGCGGCCGGCGCCACGTAGCGCAGCGCCGCGCACCCCGCACGCACCGCCACGCCCGCGCCCGCCGCCTCCCCGCCGCCCGCGCCCGCCGCCTCCCCGCCGCCCGCGCCTGCCGCCTCCCCGCCGCCCGCCGCCTGCGCCGCCTCGGCCGCGTCCCGCACCAGGTCGCAGCGCGCGCGCCGCCCGCCGCCGCTCAGCAGCTGCTCGTTGATGTCGAAGCCGAACGTGATGCCGTCCATATCGCGCGGGCGCACGGCCGAGTCAAGCAGGATGACGGGCGGGCGGCGGTCGGCCACCACGTCGGGCGCGGGCTCGGCATCGGCGGCGGGCGGCGGGCGCTCCTTGCGCTCCCGGCGTAGCGCGGGCGGGGGCTTGGCATCGCGGCGGCGCGCGGCGGCGGCTCGCGCGTCCAGCGCAGGGTACCCGTCGGCGTCGCCGGGCGCGGCCGCGGTCTCGCGCTGCAACTCGCCGCCCTCACCCTCGCCCTCCGCGTAGAAATTGCACGACTCTATGAGGTCAGGTATGTTGTGGCGAGTGCGCGCGATCTCGGCGTAGGAGGCGTGCGGCACGAGCGCGGCGGGCGCGGGCGGCGCGGGAGGCGCGGCCGGCAGCGAGTGCACGGAGTCCATGTCGTCGTTGGAGTCGTTGCTGCGGTCGGAGGGGGGCGCGGACTCGCGGCGGGCGCGGGGGGAGGGCGGGCGCGCTCGGCGCGGCGGCTCTCGCTCGTGCTCGTCGGCGCGGCGGCGTGGCTTGCGCTTCTTGGTGACGGTCTGGAAGTCTGTGAGCTCGGCGGCGGCGGCGGCGGCGGCGGAGGCGGTGGCGGCGTCGGGCGTGACGTCGGCGTAGAGGGCGTCGTCTCCCCAGGAGCGGCGCTCGGCCTTGGCAGGCGCGGCGTCGCGGCGGTCCTTGTTGTCGTTGCGCAGCGGGGCATCCACGCTGTCGGTGAGGTCCTCGATCTTTGTGCGAGACAGCTCTTCCAAGGAGGTGGCGCGCTTCATCTTGCTGTCTTTGTCTTTGCGCCGCTCAGTGGATCGCTTCTTGCTTGTCTTGTCGTCAGAGTCGTCCTTGTGCTTGACTCGGCCTAGTTTCGCACTTCGTCCGTTGTCTGCGTTAGACTCAATGAACCGTAGAAGCTCGTTCACATCTTTATCGCCTTGGTAGCCGTCAATCTGTTGGCAGTCGATAACGGTCTCGTTTTTAGAAGACTTTTTCCTCCGAGGTTTTTTGTGTTGACTAGATCCCGAAAGAGGTGAACTGAACCCTTGTACTGAGTTGCCGTTTTCATCGAGAGATTTCTGGAAAGCAAAAAAAATTTTTAAGGTATTAATCGCGATTAATAATGTAATTGTAATAAAGTAGCAGATTACACTTAATCTACAGTTAATCTACATATAGGATGCTATATCGTTAAATAGCGGAAGACGGTAAGAATTTTTGTTTTGGTAACCATATTATTTATTTCTAAGCAGAAACTTCATGGGGGACAAACGGTAAGCTAATATTTAACTTCGACCAAAAACTTTATAACTGTGTTACACAACAATCTGGTTTTAGAAAAAAAAAACCATGAAAGATAAGGCGGCGGAGACGCGGTGTCAATCGTAAGTGTGTGCGGTGTTAATCGTAAAAGTGTTTAATTTAGCTTATCATCTATTACACCCCAAAAACATTTAAAAAAATATAGAATAATATAAATATTAAAAAACATTATTAAAATTACGTATTTAGCGATTCCAAAAATCGATTTGAATTTACCGCGAAAAAGCTATACAAGGTCATTATTAGTATATGCGAAACCTGAATATAGTTTTAAAGTTATTTAGAAAAGGAAAAATACGACCGCGGGCAAGATTCGAACCTGCGTCTTCTGGTTCGGTACACCAGACGCTATGACCACTAAGCCACCGCGATCTGAAATCTTAGCATGGAAAATGCCAAAAATATACAAAAAGACTGAATATAGTTTGTTCAGAATCAGTAACTGAATCGATTCCAATAATTTTTAAATCATGTTATATTTTGTCCCAAAAATATTTAAAAAATGTTACAAGTAGGACACCGAGCGACACTAAGTACCTATCCGCAATCATATGCGCGCAACACAGGTCACGCGGCATGCCACGTGCCACATGCCACGGTCGAAGCAGGACTGGGCGGGCGCGGGCGCACGCGGGGCAGGGGCTAATCCATCCCTTCAGTCGCCCGGATGCTACAGATCACTGCGCACGTATCGTGCTCCCGTTCAGTTAGGTACCTACCTATCGCGAGCGCGCGTCCGGATAGTTGTGTTTCGGTTGATTGACAAAACGTGAGTAAAAAGTGTCGTGTGTACAAAACGTGAGTAAAAAGTGTCATGTAACAATGTCTTTCTCATACACAAACATTGATACGTACCTAAGATATTGTAAACATTGTTGAACACTATTTACAATCAAGTCAATTAGGTATTATCTTTTTGTATTTTTTTACATTTTCCTGCTAAGATTAAAGTTATTTCAACAAAAAAAAATTTACGTCCGCGGTGGCTTAGTGGTCATAGCGTCTGGTGTACCTAACCAGAAGACGTAGGTTCGAATCCTGCCCGCGGTCGGATTTTTTCTTCGCTAAAATAACTTTAAAGTCAATCAATGTAAAAAGTGATGATTTAAATTATTTAACATGCCATGCCTAGTCAAAACGGTTAAATGTAGAAAGTTGTTATTTACACCTACAGCCTGCTGTGGTTAAGTAATGCGATGTTTAACACTTTTCATCCACTTTGAATGTTTAATCGCATTAAGCCTAATTTTATATTCACTTATTCGCATGTAGATGTCACTATGCGTATGACGTCATGTTCTAAATGGCGATGTTAAGATTCTCCGGCATTCAACCACCTCTCGGGAGATTTATGTTTTTTATTGAGTAAAAAAAGAGTTAAGATTTAAAGAGTTCAGTGTGTGTTTTATATTAGTCGTGTATTTTATGCATAATTGTTAAATGTGAAAGCTTGTAATTGGCCGTAACTTAATCATAGAATATTTTTATAAGTGTTAACTAGCTGTAAGTTTTCTAAATGTGAAAATAAAATAAAATAAACAAGCAGTGTCTAATAAAGAGTTTTAATTGTGTGCTGACACTTTTCATCCATTTTGAACTTTAAGTGGTTGGCATAAGGTGCACTAATCGCATTGACTAAATTTTATCACTTACGGCCGTATTTACGAATAAAGTACATAATAATATCTACCTACACAACCATTGCGGTAGTCCAAAGCCTGCAAGTATGATGAAAAATGTTATCACCAGTTAATTGCAATAAAATCACCGTATGGTTAGATACTACTGCCAAATTATTTCTTTCAATGAGCACAAGACGACGCGGGGCGGGTGGGCGCGGGCGGCGGCGCGTGGGCGCCTCGTGCCGCGCGGTGCGCATGTTTTTGCATGGACAACGAGGTAACATAACATGCTTATAACTTTGTGATTTTGTCATGATACCGTTTAGAAATACTGTACATAGATTCTTTACATAAAAATACTAGACACGTGTTTCAGGTTTCGCCTATACTAATAATGACCTTGTATATACCGTGATATTGCCATGGCGTCATACTCTCTGATTACTATTCACTGTCATGTGACAGAATTACAAATTTTTCCCCAATTTATTTTCTGAAAATACTACTGAATAATCTGCTGATTAACAAGTTACAGTAGCACTCGTAACTGATTTACGGATAATATTAACGATAATATAGGTACATAGTTAATCCAATACATAGTAAGTAAAACCTTATAGTCTTCTGAAGCAGAGGTGCCGGTAGAGCCGTAGCTAGGTCGTGACAGGGGCAGTCCGTTAAAGCTGCTGGTGATGACACTGCGAGGCTGCTAGGACACAAATACGATTTCATTTGATTAATGACATAGCACACAGCATTATGAACACTGCACTAAATCATAATTAACAACTTGACAGTTTTCAGGAGTGTTTTAAAATTAATGTTTATTTTATACCTCACAATAATCTTTAATGGTTCTTATTTTTAATTATTTTTTTATATTTCTCAATATAGTATGTTTATTATTATTTTATTTTATTCGGTGTTTATTTATTTTGATTTGTTTATTAGAATATTTATTAAATATATAATTGATAATATTAAAGTTAAGACTTTTAATTAAATTTAGTTATGTCTGTATTGTTAGCAAATATTATATCATATTTTTAATGGGTTATTATAGTTTATCGTCAAGGTATTCTTTTATACTGTAGTAGCTTTTTCTTATTAGGAAGTGTTTTAATTTATTAACAAAGATATTAAACCTATTTTCATTTTTAATGTTGTTTGGTAGCTTGTTGTATATTTTTATAGACATGACCAGTGGGCCTGAGGAGTGCATATGTAGTCGAGATGTTGGTAGGTTTAATCTGTTTTTATGTTTAAGTATAATTTTGGTTTGTATGTCTTCGCGTTTGTTATAGAATTCAGGGTATTTTCGGACAAATTTACATAGTTCTAGAATATAAATGCATGGTGGGGGGGGTTAAAATTTTGAGGTTTTGGAAATACGGTTTACAAGAGTCAGTTTCTTCAATATTGACCAAAATACGAATTAATTTTTTTTGTAGGATAAAGAGAGTAGATGCGTCTGTACTATTTCCCCATAACATTACACCATAACTGATCCAAGAGTAGGCGTATGCGTAATAGGTAATAAGTGCTGTTTGTTGGTCTGTGGTCTTTTTTATTTCGTATAGGGCATATGAAAAACGTGATATTTTTGCTCTCAACTTCTGTAAGTGTGATTTCCAATTAATATGAGTGTCTATTGTCAGTCCCAATAAGTTAAATTCGTTCACTACTTCTAATTTTATACCTTTGAAAATGAAGTTTATATTTAGGGGTATTTTTTGTCGGTGGTGGAAGGATATTAGTTTTGTTTTAGAGAAATTTATTTCGAGGTTATGATCATTAAACCAGTCAACTGTGTTGGTGAGTATAGAATTTAAGTTGTCGTTTAAATTTAAATCGGTTTTGCATGAAACTAGTAGAGAGATGTCATCAGCGAATAGGATGCATGGTCCCTCAACGGTTTTAGGCAGGTCGTTTATGTAGATCAGAAACAATAAACATCCTATAACACTGCCTTGAGGAAATGAAGCATTTAGATCTTTTTTATCTGAACGGATGTTTTCGATTTCGTTAGTAGATTCATTGAAGTGTTGTATCTCCACAAGTTGTTGTCGGCCCGTTAAATATGAGTTATGCCAATCGTAAGCTTTTCCACGTATACCCACTCCATACAGTTTATGAAGTAATATTCCAAATTGCACATAGAATAAAACAAAGTTGCTTCCCGCAGTCTGTCTGTCCCTATTTATGCTTAGATCTTTAAAACTACGCTCCGGTTTTTATGCGGTATTTTTTAATAGATAGTGATTCAAGAGGAAGGTTTATATGTATAATATATGAATGTTATGAGAACATTGCACCCGTGCGAAGCGGGAGCGGGTTGCTAGTAATTAATAAAACGAAATCATCAAAACGGCAAGTTTTCTCTATACCACTAAGGTGGCAAACAAGCATAGAGCCCACCTGATGGTAAGCGGTTACCGTAGCCTATAGACGCTTGTAACACCAGGAGTATCACTTGCGCATTGCCGCCACTATAAAACGAAAGAAGAATAGTTGGGTTGGCAATATGAGGGTCAAAGTTCCCCCCACTGCCAACACGTTTCCTCGCGGAGCACTCGTAACCTTGCTCACTAGACTTGCAAGGAACACAACACAACTCAAAGCAATGTTATTTCACTTCGATTTTCTGCAAAGCGGAGGTACTTCCCCAGTTGGGCTGGTCCAATTTGGAATTACTCCCACTATGCCCTACCTCTCTCAAAAGTGATCGAATATTCTGCAAATGGTGTATCTATGTTACGAAGTTCAAAACGTAAATAGCAGTGTGTCAAACAAAACAATGTATCACCTTAGGATCAACGGCCACAGCTGACTGCACCGTGGACGACGTCGTGTTGCAACTGGACACAACCTCCGGAGTTGTGATGCAACTAAATGATATAGCGGAGTCGACCTGCGGAAACATAATTATATGTATGAGTGCCTTTACGTTTAACTAATAGACACTGTATAAAATAATAGTATTCAACATACTGGGAGTCCTACCTCGTTATCGGTGATTGCTGATGCCCCGAGATTGCCCAGGAAGTTTTCATTGTTATTAAAAAGATTTTCAAACAGCAGTACTTTAAATACTTTTTTATCTAGCGCAGTTTTCTTCTTGTCACTATTGTCAGGGTGTTCTGGGGGCATCTTTCCTTTTTTCTTCTTTATTATGTTCAGTTTAGTTGCAGAGACAAGAGGTTTACTACTGTTATTATTTTCAAGTAACTGAACAGAAGACGTATTAATATGACTATTAGATGGCGAAAGCAAAGGCTCAGGTAATGTTAAAAAAATACAGGCATTGTTAGGAAGCTGGGCTAGAATAGTACAATCGCTCTGAGTGGCATCATTGTCGTCTGGTTTGTTTGAGGCGGTGCGGAATTCATTATCTTCTTTATAAATTGTCTTTGAACACTCGATTATTGTAGGAAATTCCGATTCACAATTTGAATTAACGGTTACATTTTGTGGGTTGTCTTCTTTTTTATATACACAAGCTGTTGTAAGAACTGTGTTAGTTTCACTCTTCCCTATAGACTGTAGTAGTCTTTCTTGCTTTGAAACATATTGACCAAACGAGTCATCTATGTCTTTTTGTAAATTACCATAACTCATATCAGTTAACTCTGTTTCCTTATTTTTCTTCAAATTATTTTCAAAATCATAAAATGGATTAACGATTTGAGACATATCTTCCACGTCATTACGTGGATGACGTTCCGAAAACGAATCGCATATTTGTTTTGACTTTTCCATAACTGTTTCGTGATCAGAGATATCCAAATAACTTTTGATATCACTTATACAACTTAATCTAATGCCATCATGCATGGGGTTTGGATTTAGGTTGGCATTCTCTTTTTTGACTGTTTTATTAGATCTCCCAAGACAATTATCTGGAACATATGAGCGAGCTTGACCTATAGTCATCCGTCTAACGTTTCTTGGATTAACTTCTACTAAAGTCGGTACTATGAAGTGGTCACCTACTTGTTCTTTATATTTTTTTCTTAAACTTATATCACATTCCTGATAGTCATCTTCAAAATGTTCGACAACTTTGTGTATATTGTCACCATAGTGACGCATATCACTTAAGTTATGAGAGTCTTTTGTAAGCAATTCTTTAAATCTTTTCTGCTCTGGTAAATAAGACGTAAGATAATTTGGATCGGTTTTAAGACTTAAATCAGGAGAATAATTCTGTACTTCGTAAGGACAAATAAAATTGTCTTCAAATTTTGAATTTTGAGTGCTGTTGCCGACTATTTGATTATAGTTTTTAGAATCTATCTTATTTTCTTCTTTGTTATTTGATATTGCATAACATAGGTGGTCGTTATAAGTTGAAAGGCTTTTATACCAATTATCAACATGGTCCCCCCATAGTTGCATGTTATTTAAATCTTCGGTTTCATCAAGTGGACTTTTTTCATTTTCGACAGAGGGTTGGAAGTATTGTTTATTTTCCTGCTTGTATAAGCTAAGTTTCATCGGGCCGCGCGGTTTAATCTTCTCACGTTTGGACTCATCGATACCTGCATCTTTAACTTCCAGTTTGCGATGCATACCACCACCGTCACTAGTATTATTCTTAGGACACAAAGCATTCATGAGTTTGATTTGATTTTCGTGTAAAGTAGTACGGGGCGGAGTCGCCATGGGTGTCGAAGTTGGCGGGGGTGGCGGGGGTGACGAGGGTGGCGAGGGTGACGGGGGTGGCGGGGGTGGCGGGGGTGGCGAGGGTGGCGAGGGCGTTCGGGCCCGTGAGGTACGCACCTGGTTGGACGCGGTGGTGGTGGTGACCGCGCGGCCCGAGCACACGCTGCCGCTACCGATCTCGAGAGTCGCGCGTGCCGTGTACGTCATCGGGAACATCGGCTTACTTCTTCTGTGAACAAGTGGCATGTGGAAAATCACATTCATCGGACCTGAAGGTTCAAAGTCAATTCAAAGCGAACTATTTTTACGATTCGTGTTAACGAAACTAGGGCTTCGTAAAAAACTAATCGAGTTTCGGATCTGACGATCAACGCGACATACGAGTGGAACCAACCCACCCAAATGATTTTAACGTTTCGTACTTAGTTAATAGATAAGTCAAAAGCGTCTTAATCTTCATGAATCACTTATTAAACGCCGAAACTTCTTTTCAACCACGCAACGGATTTTGAAACGGTTTTCACTAAAATTTAAATAATTTCACAATCAGATTTTTTTAATGAATTATAATAGTATAATTATAAGATAAATAACAATAACGCCCCAGATTAATTTAGCTATCATTGAGCAGTTTGAATATTATCTCAAGAGAAAAGAAAACAAATCATATATTACATACCTATATCGCGTGAGTCTGGGTGTACTTTGTTTGTTAATTATATTATTTTTGTAAAGTCCTCTCCGACACAAGCGGTAATCAAGAATATTTACCAAGTGTGTCGTCAACAAAACCTTACCAGATTTAATTAAATACAATTAAATTATACCTTTGTTTAAATCTGGAGGTAGTCATGATCCTGCCAAGCCAGCTAAGGTAAATGACAATAGTGAAAATGTTTAGTTTATCTTGATGTTCATAATTATTCATATAGACTTACACTACAAAGTTACAGCACATTAATCTATAAAGAAAGCATTATTTTATTACCGACATAGGTTATGTCAGTTATTACTTCGCATTTAAGGCTTTTCATTGGTTGTTAGGTCCCTCATTAGGGGTGCGAGAGATTTTTGTTCACGTATGCCATAGGGACCGCATGCGGTAACCGTTTTTATTAGTTGATGGGGCACGCATGCTCGATGTTTCATTTTCTGTACGTCACATTAATTATGCAGTTGTTTTGAAAGAGCAGTGCTGAATAGACGTGCCTACTATGGATCAATTTTATCAGTTTGTGAATTATTGAAAAAAAAATACTGGCTTGGTTGATTAAAAGAGAAAAGATTTTGGGTGAGAAGTTTACTGCAAAAAAGAAAGGTGCACGGTGCGTCAGAAATATTGCGTATGCAGTTAAACTTAGATTTGGAGTGTGATAATATTATTTTAAGAATACCCGCAAATCTCCGCACCAACGAATTAAGCCGCGTGCGGGGAATACCCGCATGCTGCATATTATCGACCGAGATGTCGATGGTGCACTTTCACTAGTCGTCCCGTATTCGGGGACTCCCAGTAAATTAATATCCTTAGGAGAGATGTCGGTCACGGTTGTGTTACCAATACAATGACAACCACTGTGTGAATGGTAGTCAGAAGCCCAAAAAGTCTGATAACCATTCTATGTTTACGATTTCGGTATTGCTCAGAAACTGAGAGAATATTTGCAGAGTATAAAAAACTGATATTCAGCCGTATTTGGTTAGATTGGAAGCCAACCGCAACGTAGTTTGCAGAAAGGCTTCATTTGTTGTTTCGTTTCATGCTGACCGTACAAAATCTGCTTAAAAAATGTATAGTCCGAAACTCAGCGGCCGAAACGCCTACTAAGCCATAAGTAGACTTGAAATACAATAAATAATGAAAAACTCTTGTCTTTCATTCACTTACTGACTGTACTAGCCAAGCTGCTAAAAATTCTATAAAAAAAACGCAGTGGGTATTGTTAACCTGCCAGGAGAGACGGAGAGGAGCTACATACTATTTGTTTTATAGCATTTGTTTTCGGAGATGTCGTCCGAAGAATAGGTCCAGCTTCCGAATCTTAGACACAAGGGAGTGGGCAGTTCTCCAGGTGTTACTGAATATACAGCTCAACGGGACGAAATTTAAATGAAAGCAGCCTCACATTTATAGGTGACCTGGATCCCGTAATCAACAGCAAAATTGTAAGTAAAACTGCGAGTTATAGTACTTTCACGTGACATTAAACTGAAAACAAAAGTCAAGGTGTAGTTCCCAGTGGTCTTACTAGTAAGTCTATTGGGAAGGAATTTCCCGGTAGTTCAACTGGTAAGACTACTGGGACATAGCCGTAGCCCAACATCTTCTATGCAGTAGAAACATGGTGCCCGTACTGACGCCACAGTGTACGCTTGATAGATTCCATCTCAACTGTCTACGAGACATCCTGAACATTATATCAAAAGCACAGATTTTTTTAGGTGTGCGAATGTGTGCGAACTTGACATATCTTCATGCGAAGGCAGCTACGATGATGGCGGCCCGAAAAAAGGGATGACAAGCGAGTCTTTTATTCAAAACTTCAAGACAGTAAGCGAAAAAGCGGAGGAGAGTTTCCGAGATATAAATATGTTAAGAGGGTTAGAACCCTCAACATGGGTATTGCAAGGTGTCGGTCAATGTGTACGCATATGAGCACCAGCGCGCGCGATAATGATTTAAAAAGAGAACACCTATAAAACAAGACCATGTGAATGGCGTCCTCACGTGTAGCAATGTTCTAGTACATTCACGGCTAAAAATATGAGGACGCATCAGTAACCGCCTAGCAACAGAAAGAAAAGAATGGTCGCCGTAGCCGAAACCGGCATGGATTCCATCAGCAATCATCATAATCACCTTTACGAAAATAATATTCATTTAATTGTTTTGGAGTGTAATATAACGATTCTGCATAAATCATGATACTAAAAAAAATAACCAACCGCTCGTCGCCTTGATAAGCCGATGTAAAACTTTTATAAAGGTCAAATTAGTATAGTTTAGTGAGGAGGCCGCAACCTTTTTACTTCACTTTTTGAAAATTTAGTGGGCCGCGCGCGACACTAAAAAAGTTGAGAAACAATGCTGTAGAGAGATCATGCACACACAATATCCACATAATGCCTACATTGCCTACGTTACCTGAACATGTCTTATTAGCTACTCTTTTCCATACCTGTTGAGTAGCTCCATTTCAGCGGGCGTGTTGGCGTCACTGGCGGAAACGCGTCGTTCTGCCAGCGGCGGGGGATTGACACATCGCACCGTCGCCAGATAGCCGGCGCCGCGTGCCGGCTCCTCGCTTAGAAGAGATGCTGTAAAAATAATGTACGTATTACATACATATAAGACCTGTTTTTTATTATTATTAAATATTCTTCACTACAAATAACCACCCTATTCATCGTCTTTCACGTAAAACTTTTGGTGGAATGATAATATATTTCTTAATGTGGGGCGTAAAGGCGCAAAAAAAACCACAGTCAGCTGTACCTTCCCCTAACCATAGTCTAATTGAACAGTGTAATGATTACTCACAGGTATCGACCCCCGACGGTAGACTGCCGCCGTGTATAGCTCTGGCGGAGACATTGGTGTGTGCGGGCGCGGGTGGGTGGTGGCGCACGTGGTGCCTGCGCGGCGCCGGCTCGGCGGCGAGCGCGGCCACCAGGTCCTGCAGCGAGTTGGAGTGCGGCAGCGCGTGTCGGCCGCGCCCGCCGCGCCGCGCGCCCCGGCTCCCGCTCAGGGTGCGCGCCGCCGCCTCGCACGCTTGCTCGTCTTGCTCGACCTCCTCCAGCAACTCCTGAGATCCACGTCACCTTTATTTAGTGACACTGATGCTAAAGATAGATACGTTATCGGGCTTCGGCAAATTTGATTAAAATATGCAATATTTAGCAGAAATGTTATCAATATAATTATTATAGCAAACGTTTCCCTCCGTGCCTCGGACGGCACGTAAAACCGTCGATCCCGGCCGTCATGCAAACAACTATGACCTTCTTTAATAGTAATCAGAAGCCTAAATAGTCTGACAGCCAGTCTCTCCCCAGGATATCGATATTGCCCAGAAATTGAGTTGCGAAGGTCTGACGGCAGTCGTTTCGTTTAAATATACATATATACCTACATATATTCAGCCATATCTCTTTAGACTGCAAGCAGACCCCAACATAGTTGAGAAAAGGCTCGGAGAATATTGATAGCAAGCATTTCCCTAAAGCCTGTTGTTTATTTCTTTTATCTGATTGTGAGCCCTTTTTTGTTAACATTCATATCACCTTTTTTCATATCATCATCATTGCAAAAAACCCTCACTCTCCTTCAGTGCGGATACACCAAGACTCCGTAAGGCCATTAGAAGCTACGCAACTAAGAAATATTCTTATGTAATTTAGTACTGACCTTAAATAGACTACTTTTACCCTCTCGGTCTTTGGGACATTTGTACGTGATAGCCTCATCCAATAGTGCTCGTAACTGCCCATCATCCAAAGTCTCAACATGTTTGTTGTTCTGTTCACAAAAAAAAAAGCTTTAGCAGACAATACACCTACAATACATATAATTGCGCAATACAAATAACAGATATTCTGATATTCAACATCTGATTAGACTGGAAGCCGACCCCAAAGTTTGAAAAAGGTCTAAAAGTCTGACGACGAAGTGATCGCTGCAAAATATAACGAAAGTGATATATAGTCATGGCACTTGAAATCAAAACATTATTATTATTATATCGCTACAATTGGATTTCCTTTTTGTTCCGAGTTATTTTGGTGGCCATTTTACAAAGGTTTTTTTTATTACATTTTTCCACTGGCAATACAATTTAAGCTCGCTCAAACTTGTGTTCAATCATTGCACAATCATAAATATTGTTGCAATACTACTTACTCCCCCAGTTTCAATAGTATTGTGCAATCAACAATATAGCGCAATTAACTGCTTCATTTAAAAATGTTCTTTATAAGACTTCACTTCAGTGACAACGCAAGAGGAGACTGCGTCTTAAATTAAGCTATCATAAGAACTATATGTGGTTTTTTTTTGGCATTTTTATGCTTAGATTTTAGTATAGAAAACAGAGAAGAGTTATGTTAGTAGACCGTGGGCAGGATACGAACCTGCGTCTTCTGGTTAGGTATACCAGACGCTATGACCATCGTTCGACATTGAACTAACTGTAAAGTAATGTCGGTTGAGAATCAAAAACTTGCTTTTCAATAGGTGTTACTAACGTCACCATAAAGACGTAAATTCAGAATGTGTGAAGGCAAAATTCGACATAGCGGGTGGGAGTCGCGGTGGCTTCGTGGTCATAGCGCCTGGTGTACCTAACCAGCGCCTGTAGACAAGTGGCAATCTGACAATCGAATCGACGAAATAATACGTAGACAGAGGAAATTAGCAAGACGCAGTCCCGCTTTCACCCTCCCCATATCTACAACAAAGTTCTTAAAATATGCGATATAAGTAACTGCTCACTAACTACTTGTAAAAAAAATGTTAACAATATTGCTACTGAAACTATCTCACAACGACACCGAATCTCTGTTATAGCACGCTACTCACACACACACACACACACCACGACGACACTGCAGTTCTCTCCTGTAACAGAGATCAAATACGGCCTCGACAAAACTCCAAGAATCTCTGGACAAAATTGGATTCTGGCTTAAGAAGTGGAGAATCCGAGCAAGCCCAATAAAATCTGTCCACATAACGTTTACCCTAAAGAGAGGAGACTGTCCATCAGTAACACTTAATGGAGCTGCCTTGCCAAAACACACGACAGTCAAATACTTAGGCATGCACCTAGATAAGAGACTCACTTGGAGAAATCATATAAAGGCCAAATGGGAACAGGCAAGTAAAAAGTTTAGAGACGAGCCTATTGTCATTAACCAGGCACAAATCAAAACTCCGAGCTGCTACTGAGAATTTCATAGAAAAACCCAATAACGCTGCTCGACCTGGGGATCGAACCCAGGACCTCTAGCGTAGCAGTCGCGCTTAGAATCACTAGACTAATGATGCAGTCAGTTATTTGTTTGTTACTCAATCACGCAAAAACGGTATAACTGATTTGGTACAAAAATAGTATGTGACCAGGAATAACCAGAAAAATTTGGGAATATCCGGAAATCCTGAAAAACTAATATACGAGAACTACTTACAGGATTTGATGCACATTATATGACTGGGAATAACAAATAGGCTACATTTTATCCCAAAATTATGTGAGAATTATATAGAAAACTGATGTAGGAGACCTACTTACGGGACTTTTAAGTAAAAAGTACTTTTCAAGCACAGCAAAATACAATGCGCAGTTTGGACATAATGGAAGCATTGTATGAGACTGTATTCCTACAGGAAGGCCATTGGTAGCCAACTACCATTCTAGTCTCTATACTATAGTCTATAGACTAGAATGGTAGTTGTCTGTAGAATCGAATGGCAACACTGGCGCTGTTATCATAACCCGCGTAAGAATCATAAATAAATAAAATAACAATCCAAATGGTTTAAAAATTGAAATGACCGGGTGTGAGAACTGTTCTACTATTTGAGTTATTCTAATATTTTTTTTTATTCTAATGTATTAATATTTGCACACCATGATATAGGTATAACAGGAGTGACTAACAAGATTGATTACAACCTCAAGAATGCTTCAAAACATAATTCAAGCTGCACATGACTCTCATTAAAGAACACATTACTGATGTCAAACATAATTTTTCCAAGAAGCCAGTACAGTACTTAGTGGACATATCCTTGATAAGGACCAGCATTAAGTCAGATTTGATAAACTAAAAGTCTGCAAAAAAAAACTTTCAACAGAGAAGATACTTACCACCTGCATAGAAGCCTATTATAGAAACTATTAAACCAAAATCCAGGCCAAAAACTGAAAAACCAAAGGATATGGTACCAAAGCAATCAAATTTATGCATATCAAGCTATGATATGCATAAATTTGATTGCTAATAATTAATAAAAATGTAGGGTAGTACCCTAGTTGTCAGTAATAGCCACTATAAGAATAAAAGTGACATCAAGATGCCCATTACCTCACTCACACACTGCCTGTGACCATAGTCACTGTAAAGGGTCCGAAATGTTGGGATTAACAATATATAATAACAATAATTATGATAAAATCTGTAAATAGTAGTTTTCCTTAAATGTTAGTTTCAATTCAATACTTCTTGTATACTGTATGTCATCAACCCACATAAGTCCTGCTGGGCACAGGACTCCCTATCAGATTGAGAGGGAGCTCCCTATAAGGTAATAGATTATAATCAAATTAAAATATACTAAACTAATTTTATTATTTAAATACTTCTATGCTACTGCTAAAATTTCTTTGAGTTCATTATATTGCAACAAGTATGTGAAGGTAATTTGTATAAAATATACCAATATTCTTAAGAAGTCAAAGGCATTTGTTACTAACTGACTAGTGTTTCTTTGCTATAAATATCTGTCAGATGAAAATGAAAATAATGTGTTGGAACATTGTTTCACAACATATCAGGAAATTGAGGAATGTTTTGTATTATTTCTTTAGATTTCTGCATCAATAGAATATTTTCACAATAAATATAAAAGTGTATCTTCTTATATGCGCAACCATATCTAAATAATTTTATGTTGAACATATTACAACATAAAATTGTATTTTTGACAGAAGTGTTATCCCTCGCCATTTTCACCTACCTACCTACTTTAAAGACAATATTGAGTAAGTTTCGTCGCAGTTAGAAATAAAGTTCTGATACATAATAAAAGGCTAAATGATGCAAATAATACTACACTAAACTAAAAAATATTGACAGTATCAGCAAATAGGTATACTTTACACATTAATCAAAAAATGGCAGCATAGATCGACTTACCTCTACTTCAACGGCTGCAACCGTATTTGCTGGTTTGGGATCTGAATTAGTATGCTGGTCGTTTACTAGATTATGTAGTAGTTTTGAATCTTCAGTGGAAATATTTGTGGCACTTTTATCTGGGGCTTTGGGTTCCTTATCATACTCCGGTGGAGGAGCCATCTTGAAGGAAGAGCAGTCAGATGACAAGTCGTATGACTATCGCACACCGAAATCCCACTTTCTCACGACAAAATGTCTTTTCCACTTACTAACTACTAAATAGAATCATGATGAATGTTTTAGCTACAACATAATGAAAGTTTTAACCATTTGTAAAAACGGATTCATCATTTTCGTCAGATTCTGACCAACATTTTTAACGTCTACAATAACGCCCTCTAGCGATATAAATTCAGTGAATTTCAATGTACTATGCGTACAGATTAAATACATTGGGTATAGTCCGGTACCGTCATGAAGGTATAGATAATATAAAGCCTTTTGACCGCCATGTCAATAACGAAAATCCGTGTTTTATTTTGAACAAAAAATAAAGTGGTATTTTTAACATGCCATGAGCATGCCGTCGTTGGTGTCGTGAGCAAGTTTTCATTTGACGTCTATACACGTCCGTGGCGGTCAAAAGATTAAAAGCAAGCCGCAGCTACTTGTATTTAAAAACAAAAAAACGACGCGACGTACGCACGGCTTGCTGTCCTTCGGTGAGAATGACCGGCGATCGTGTGGGCACGCGCATACAACGATTCCCTTTGATGTGTGTCCGAAAAACCGACAAGTCACCGATCGCCGCAATCATGACGACGATTAAGGACGATGATGGGCGACTACAGGCAAGTGGCCCTTCTACATGATCGTGCTCGCGTGTAATCGCCCATCATGGCCGATTGTGTAGAGGAGGCAATAGACTTCACATGCCATTGCCAGCATCCAGCATCAGATCACAGATAGATAATTTATGTGATATTTGGATAAATATTTACAGATAAAGGCGCCCGTTCACTATCTATAATGATAGGCCCCAGATCAATTATTGATAGAACGCTTAGCTATTAGTCTTAGCCGTTAGCCTAGAATTAATGGAGATGTGAGGAAATATAACTCTTGCAACGCTAAGCGATTAATAGACTTGGTCAGTAATCGTAATCGCTTGCCTTCCAGCAAATCATTAAAGACCTACAATTTACAATTTGTAAAAAAACCCGTAATAATTTGTATTAGGTTGACCAAATGAGAGCTTCATCCAGTCAATGCCAGCTGCATTCAGCAAATCATCATTCCACCTAGCCGGCCGGGCGGCATCCTACCCTTTTTTTTTTTTGCTTAGCGTGTGGAAAATCCATCATGGACTTCCGCCGCCCGGGGAGGCGGCGGGGCGTGTCGGACTCCACCCAGAGTGGGTGACCTACCGACTAAAAACCACACGGTGTTCCTTCTCGAACCTGCTGTGTCGGGGGCTACGGGAACAGAGCATTCTTTCGCGGCCCCCGACTGGTGATGGCCCACCGCAGCGGGCCCCGTCTTTGAGTTTGTAGGGGGGGAGTGAGGCGTACTCCCCCCCCTGCCGCCTTGGAGAGGCGCGCGTGGAACACAACGCGCCACCATCTCGGGTCCTTGAGGGGGAGCGACAGACGTTCCCCACGTCTGTCGCCCCCGTACCGTTTAGGGAGGCTGGAAGAGGGCGTTGTCCGCCCTCTCCCGGTGACGACGTCGCCCGGTGCGCCTTCTGCGGATTGGGTCAGCGCTAGCACTCTCGCGCTCCCGCTCCGCAGCTTCCTTCTGCGAGATGACATCCTCGCAGAAGGAGATCACCGCGTCCCAAGACGCCGCGCTGTCAACCATCGAGCTGACGACGGCTGACAGTGACAGGTCGTCTCCCACCGCAGCGACGAGGGCACGGCGCGGCTCCTCCCAAGCCACACACTCTGTGAGCGTGTGCAGCGCCGTGTCCTCTACGCAATGGACGCAGTAATGGCACCGGGCGTCCGGCTCCCTGCCTATGCGACACAGGTACCTCCCGAAGCAACCGTGCCCCGAGAGCACCTGCGTCGCCCGGAACGTCAGGGAGCCGTGTCGTCTCCCGAGCCAGCGCTCGAGCACCGGCCGGACCGCCTCGATGGTAACGAGGCCGGCGGTAGGGCGCGAAAGCCTGTCCCGCCATTCCACCACCAGGACCTGATGGAGCTCCAACCGGCGCAGCGTGATCTGCCGCTGCGCCAGTCCCGCGCTCCGCGTCCGCTCCTCCTCGCGCCACTGATATAGTGACGCGAGCGCTCTCGCGTCCAGGTCCCAGGGCGGGGATCCGGCCAGCACACAAGCCGCCTCGTGGGAGATCGTACGATAGCCTCGGACGACTCTGACGGCCATCGCCCTCTGCGGTTTCCGCAGCACCGCGATGCTGTTGGCCGTCAGGTCGGGGGCGGCATCCTACCCTACGCTTACTTAGAAGCGGTCTCCACTCGAGAACTCGTTTGCTCCAGCGTTTGTCAGTTCTCCGCGAGATATGACCGGCCGGCCCATTGCTACTTTAGCTTGCTTATCCTTTGAGCTATGTCTGCAACTTTCGATTCTCTGACGGATAACTTCGTTGCAAATTTTATCGCTCAGAGAGACTCAAAGCATAGCTCTTTCCATACATAGCAAGCTCTTTCCATACATAGCAACTTCTTTCCATACATAGCAACCTCTTTCTATACCTCGCTGGGCGACTTTAAATTTGTGGACCAGTCTCACCGTGACTAGTCACATTTCGGCTCCGTAGGTTAGTGGTGTTCAAAGTTGCTATAAACCATATCATGACATACATAACATACATCTTGACATGGCGGGTAGGTATCGTGGTGACTTAGTGGTCATAGCGTCTGGTGTATGTACCTAACCAGAAGACGCAGGTTCGATTCCTGCCCGCGGTCGAATTTTTCCTTTGCTTAATAACTTTAAAAAAATCTTAGCATGGAAAATGCCAAAATAAACACGTTTAGAGTTGCATAATACTTTTATTAGAAACACTTCTATATCTTAAATAAAGATTTACATTGGCACGAACGCCATTACTCAAACAGTTCTAGGTACAATCGAAAATGGAATGGCACTGACAGATGACCATAAAGAAAACGCAGATTATCTATGTCAACACAAAAAAATACAAAAAGATAGTTAGCAGGTAAGGTGGCATCGTTCGACATTGAACTAACTGTAAAGTAAGTCGTGTCGATTGAAGAGCAAAAACTTGCTTTTCAATAGGTGTTACTGACGTCACCATAAGACGTAAATTCAGAATGTGAAGGTAAAATTCGACATGGCGGGTAGATATCGCGGTGGCTTAGTGGTCATAGCGCCTGGTGTACCTAACCAGCGCCTGTAGACAAGTGGCAATCTGACAATCGAATCGACGAAATAATACGTAGACAGAGGAAATTAGCAAGACGCAGTCCCGCTTTCACCCTCCCCATATCTACAACAAAGTTCTTAAAATATGCGATATAAGTAACTGCTCACTAACTACTTGTAAAAAAAATGTTAACAATATTGCTACTGAAACTATCTCACAACGACACCGAATCTCTGTTATAGCACGCTACTCACACACACACACACACACCACGACGACACTGCAGTTCTCTCCTGTAACAGAGATCAAATACGGCCTCGACAAAACTCCAAGAATCTCTGGACAAAATTGGATTCTGGCTTAAGAAGTGGAGAATCCGAGCAAGCCCAATAAAATCTGTCCACATAACGTTTACCCTAAAGAGAGGAGACTGTCCATCAGTAACACTTAATGGAGCTGCCTTGCCAAAACACACGACAGTCAAATACTTAGGCATGCACCTAGATAAGAGACTCACTTGGAGAAATCATATAAAGGCCAAATGGGAACAGGCAAGTAAAAAGTTTAGAGACATGTACTGGCTACTAGACAGACAATCAACACTAAGTCTGGAAAACAAACTCCTCATATACAAATGTATCTTAAAACCTGTCTGGACATAAATGGTATACAACTCTGGGGGTCAGCATATCACTCAAACATAAAAATCCTTCAGCGCTACCAGAATAAAATACTGAAGGTCATGAGCAATGCGCCATGGTTCATACGGAACTCTGATGCACGAGTATCTGGAAATCCCGACAGTCAAGGAAGAAATAGAAAGGTGGTCCGTGGCCTATAAACAAAGACTAGAACGACACAGAAACCATCTGGCTATCAAAGTGACAAAACAAGTAACTGCATATTCCGGCTGAAATGAACGCGACTAGCCTCAATCTAAACACTCCTATGAAGTGGAGAAAATAAGAGATGACACATCACTGGATGTGCACTCTCAAAAATAATGAGATTAAAATCAAATCTGATTAAAGCCAAGGGGCTCGAATTCTGCCCGCGGTCGAATTTTTCCTTTGCTGAATAACTTTAAAAAATAGTATTCGTTTTTCTACGGTTTTTCCCCATACATTTTTTTACTGTAATATTATTTTGCGTCTACGGCTGCTTGTATTAAATAGGTCAGTGGCAGCAGGGCTACTATCGTTTGTCTCATGAATTTTGTCATGTGTCACAGATTAGTAATCTGTGTCTATTCTATTGTCTGTCTGTCTTACTCCCTGAACGTGTAACAATCGCATATCCTCTTTTTGTAACCTTTTCTCTCTGACTCTGACTGTCTCTCTTTCAGTCCGTTTGCCTCGTAGACAGAGAAACGTTTGTCTACGGTTTGCCTCTGTCGGTCTGTACGGTTTGCAGTCTGACCACTATAAATAGATAATCATGAAGTTAAAGATAAAAATGTTAACTACCTAACCTAACCATAGACTGTCTGTCACAGACAGTCTGTGTCTGGTCTGTAGGCGTGGTCTGACCACAGACCCACAGAGGATTCTTACTCTGACGCAATGACGTCTGTTTCAGATTGTTTCATTCATGTAATATTCACTTTTAATTCATTCAGTCCAGACTAGTGTTGCATTGGGCGCGTATTGAATAAAAATAATAATTTTGTTTGTATAAAAATTACAAAATGACTGAAACTAAAGAAAACATTTTTCTGTTTGTGCCTAACATCATCGGTATGTTCCTTTTGTATACCATTTTAGTTAATTGTTTACAAATTATAATTAGCGCACTTCCTTAATAATTGTTTATTTTATGTCCAGGTTTCGGGAGGGTAATCCTTGCGATTATTTCTTTCTATTTTATGCCAACGCACTGTGTACTAGCTTGTGTGTGTTATGTTTCCTCCGCATTGCTGGACGCTATTGATGGTCATGCTGCAAGATATTTTAATCAAAGTAAGTGTTTTTATATGGTATCATAAACCTATAATTCAATTAATGTTACACTATGTAGACCTCTAGTAAATTCCGATTTATAAGGGCAGGAGGTTCACGATGGTGAATACTGATTCACCATGGTGAATTTCCTGTCTGTGTCTATGTTAAACTAAGTCCTATATTCTATTAAATTATACATAGTAACTGTTCTATGTTAATATAATCTAGACTAATTAAATTATTATACCTAAGTACTTAGTTTTTATTACACTATAGGCAGAGGAACATTGTATATGCATTATGTTTATATTTTTTTATGTACACCCACAGTTTACTGGTTCCATGTCACAGAGGATAAGCTTAGTTTGACAACCACAATCTGTGCTCTTGGCTGCTACTAAGATTTTCCAATTGGAAAACCTAATAACCCCAACCTTTGCAGAGTTTGTAGGAGTACTATGGGTACTAGGCACTTCCGAAAAAACTCACCGCCTCCTTCTTGGTTGCCCCAGAGCCTCCACACCTTCCAGCCCTGCCCTTGAGCTTACTCACCAGAATTCTACAACCAACATTAAATTTATGAGACACTATTATATTTTATGGTATCTTCCTCTTTATGTATCTGCTTTGCTAATACTATATAGCAACTAATATTAAATGTTTAGCTATCAATACATTTAATTCACCATTTGGAGTGACAGCCAAGATTATTTGACCGTACAAGTTGTCATGTACAGGCATAAAATCTATGTTTATGCGACCCTAGTACCTAGATGAGCCTCCCTGCACTGATTGGAGAACAGGCACCACTACAGAAAAAAAAAACTACATTGGATATCTTGTGTCAAAACAATGGTTCATTGGTTACAGATAAGACAATTGTGTCATGGGAAGCATGTTAGCTGCAATTATTAATAAAACTTTTAGTTTTATTAATTCCTCAACTGACCCTAAATAATTGGGGACCAAAGCAGAGATGCTTCTCTTCATAAATTAATATGTTACAGGTACAAAGTTTGGTGCAATACTGGATCAGCTCACTGACCGAGCAGGCACTGCTTGCCTGATGATGACACTAGCAACATTCTACCCACAATACACATTCTGGTTCCAAATTTCTATGGCAATAGACATCACTTGCCACTGGCTGTACCTCCACACTGTAACATTGCAAGGCAAGGCTTCTCACAAGTTCATTGACATGTCAGAGAACCCCATCATGCGTATCTATTACACAAACAAAATGGTGCTGTTCTTTATGTGTGCAGGCAATGAAGCTTTCTATGCAGCTCTTTATGTTGCATACTTCTATACTGGCCCTACAGGTATGGTGTTATTATTGATTTCTCTATAACTATAGTAGTTTTATTTCATTGTGTTAGTATATTGACTATGTTAGGGTCAGCTTCCTGTCTAGCTAGATGCAGCTGAATATCAGTATTTTACAAGAAGCGACTGCCATCAGACATCCCAATTTCTGGGTATCCTGAGGATACTCAAGACTGGTTGTCAGGCTTTGATAATGATCCTGAGAATAGGCTGGGTTTGTGACTACTACTGATGATAATGATTATCATAGGAGCTTGTATAAATACCAAGACTGATGGCTTTACATACTCAGAGGTAAGGAGTAAAGGGTAAATTAATGTTTTCTTTAAAAAACTAATTTGAATTGAGTGAGTTACCCATGTGCCTTAACCTTAGAACATATAAAAATTGAATTTTAGTACATATTTCATATAAATATTATTTTTTAATATAAACATTTATTTTTCAGTTCTGGGTGTTGGACTTTACAAGTTGATTGCCATCATAACAGCACCAATAGCTATAGTAAAGGCGGGTATATCAGTCCTCCAGGGTGGTGTTGGAGCTATTAACCTTTCTACAATTGACATCAATGAAAGAGCTGCTTTGGCTGCAAAACAAAACAACTAAATACATTAAATTTGGGTAATCAGCAAATAGTTACTTTGGTTCTTCATTCTCTGAAGTTCTATTGTAATCAAAGTTTTGATTTTACACTATTGTTTATTCTATCTATGACTAGTTTTAATTTTCTGTATATCTTGAATTTACAGCTGGGCGCTATACTAATGTATATAGGTTATTTAATGTTAATAATTTGCTTTTGAATGTTGTTATTAATTTTTGTGGCCAAAGATTTTTTTGAGAGAACATCAGTTTTAGAAATCTTGTTTTTACTATTTAAAATTGTTATCTACAATTATATAATTTGCTACTTATATAAACTATAGATGTATTTATTACTAATAATGGAGGTGTACAATTTTCTTTTTGTTTAACATTGTGTTGGTAAATTTGCTTTTAATGTTATTAAATAACATGTGTTATTGTTAGGTCATATGAAAAGAGTAAAGAAGCTCCAATTATAAGTTTACAAATGTTGAATGCACTACCTATCAATGGAACAAATTGTGTATTTATCAAAGTAACACAATAATAATATATTATATTTTATTTACTTTCTGATCCGACACGTTGTCCTGTCCAAAATATCAGTAAAACATACAAAAATCCTGTAGAAAAAAGCACTTTCAATTTAACCCGATATTTCCAATTTTTATTTCCCAAGAAAAAAAAAATTCATTCACGGTCACGGTACACGGTCATTTATGATTAGTCATCGTTTATATACTGCACATTTGGTGTAGCGGTTACCGTTGCGCCCTGTGTTGTATGTTCGATTCACACCCCAGGCAAATATTTGTCTGTTTTACGGATATTTGTTTTATAATGTGGGTGTACTTTGTGTCCGTTAATTGTATGTTTGTGAATTCCCCTAGGCACTGGTGGTGTAGGTGTAGTGAGCGGTGTATTTAAAAAAATATGTATAAGTGTTTTAGGATTTTACACAGACACTTCGATTTTATTTTTTGGTACAGATTCAGTTACGTTAATTCAGAGTTTTATATTACACTGAATTACACATATAATATACACAACATCTGCTTTCACCCAAAATAAATTGAGGCAGGAAGGTGATGATGACTTATTTGATAGAAATATAACTGTGTCAAGCCTTAAATTTTTTACGGTAATAAAAAATTTGGTATAGGTAAGGTATACATATTATATTATGTACTACATCCTTATATCCAGTACTACTTACCAGCTAAGTGTAATGTTGACGTCACCATATAGACGTAAATTTTATTCAGAATTTAAAGGCAAATTTTTACCTGGTGGGCAGGACTCGCGATGGCGGTAGTGGGCATAGCCTCTGGTGTATCTACCAGAAGACGCAAGTTCGAATCCTGCCCGCAGTCAAATTATTCCTTCGCTAAAATAACTTAGTGTTATTGAGGGACAAATTAATGTATATGCCTATCATACATTTTTTACTTTGAATTAGATTGATATATACATAAGTACTTATCTTATTGTTTTTCCGAGACAGCTGCCTGTTCGGGCATGATGGGAGTACAATGTTATAAGCGTATAATTATAATATTTTGATCAAAAGTAATTTGTTGTATGTAGGTACATCAGTCACATCACAGTTAATGTTAGTTTTAATGTTCGCATTTAAAATTATTTATTTTTAGACAATATGTATATAATATAATAATATTTTTATTTGATAAAAGAAATTATTGTAGTTACAGGTGTTATAACAAGACAATATTCTCATTTGGTTTTTACATTCCATTCGCTAAACATTAAAGCAACGAACTCTTTTATGTTTTAGAAATATAAAATATGTAAAATTTTGTATTTTAGGCGTCAGTAGCGGTTAGTGTCCCTGCCCTGTTCCGTGCCGTATTCGCTGTTTTGTTTGTTCAATATAAAAAATAATGTGGTTTCAAGATTTCCAGAGAAGAAAACAATAAGGAGAATATTTCAATTCATACCCTACGCATGCGCTGCTGTGATTTAGTTATTTCATTTATTCATTAAATTCTGTGAATGTACAGACGCCAGCAGGTCCCAAAACTGCCCCAATTGAAAATAACCTTATTCCGTTTGTTTCAATTAAAGTTGAAAATCTTATCAAAGAAATTTGACAGATTGGGGTAACTTGTGCTGGCCTCTGTAGATATTTTTTTTATCTCCTCATAATGTAATAGTTATCTATTATACATTTTAGTATTGATAATATTATAATACATACATAATATGTGTTTAATTTTCTTTCAAATTAAGTGTTTCTTTGTAGCAAAACCAAAAACAATACCTAGAACTAAATAGAAAATAAATATGAATACACCACAACATATTTTAATGTGACACAATTAATACAACTTTACAAATTTATTATTTACGACTTTCATCCTTAGTACCTTAACTGTTGCATCTACAACATACGTCTATTGAAAGAAGTGGTGTAGTAATTTGAAAAGACGCAAATGGTAAATAGGTCCTTTTCTCCTAGTATTAGCCCTAATTTTCAAATGAAAGCCGCAATAGCCAGTTACGTCTTTTCATTGCGACTTATTACTTTGTGCGTAGATAAGATTCGTCTTTTTTCTTATGCAGTTATATAACTCAATTTTGGAAAAAATGTTAGGTCCTTTTTACTATAGGGCGCGGAACAGAACAGCTGCGCTCACATTTGTTGTCTTCGTTAATATTTTCTAGTACAACTGTCCCACGTTCAATTTGAGCTGTTCCTGACCCGCTTTTGGTTTGCCGAAGTCTTAACTAGGGTCTAGACAAGAGTTGTATTATAAGTACCTACATAAAACAATCGAATCGACGATAAATAAAGTGTATGTAAATTACACCTAAATGTGAATACTTGAATAGTTATAATTCCGGTAGCAGTAGTTTTTTTTCGTAAATGACGAAATATTATAGATATAAAAATTGTCTCATACTATTTAAATAACCACTCCTCTCCTGACTATATCATATATGTATAAAAATATTATTCAAAAATAGTTCCTATTTGTATATTTAATTATTTCGACCAAGCCTGAATTAACAAAATTATGTGTCAAACAACAAGTACCTATATGTGTAATAATAATATTGTATTGATGTTGACCTCTTCAATAAAATAAATTTATGTAAAGTATTTTTCTTACTCATCTATATTTATAATTTCGTGAAGGGGTACTGTAACACGTCGCAGCCATAGTCGATAAGTCGTCAGCCGAGCCCAGAAAGCCATCGCCAGTCCATTCGACGTTTCCAGAGAACAGCCAACTACCGGCCCTCGATCGAAGATTTTACTAGTAGAACACGATATACGGGATCCAATGTGCTGATATGCACATTCAGTCCTAGAGTTATAAATAGCGCTAGTTATCCTATTATGCTACGCTATATGCCTGCTGCCTTAAAAAGCTCTGAAGTGACTTTGCCTTGCACCCGGTGTTTTTCCATTTTTAAGCTGTCTTAAGGCTACCTCGACCTCATAGACTGATTTCCTGTAGCTCATCTGTGTAGTGACGGGTCAATGTGGCTCTTGAATCCTCATTCTGGGTTCGGGTCGTGCAGCATGCAATTCCTACAGTCGGCGAGATTCTCCGGCCTTGAGATAATGGTATTGCTAGATGTGTTGAGCTTTGTCAAATTGGGACGAAGAATTTTGGTTTTGCAAAATAGCTTCCACTGTGCGTAACGTATCGCACCTGAGGTGTCGCCGCACCAGCTTCTCTGAACTGGCCTGAACTGTTTCACGTTACTGACTGTAAGCCGAATAGTCTCTGCCGAGACTTCGTGCCCGTATACTGCTGTTGGCAGACCTTTGACCCCTCTTCCCTAAGAATTACTACACTACTTGGTGTAGTCTCGTCAACGTCCTTTGTGGTTTCCAGAGCAGCGAATCCTTTCTCTATACGGAGCTGGGATTGTTCTGATCCTACAATGATACGTACAGGGAATTAGTAGTAGTTAGCTGGGCACCTACCTTAAGGTTGATGTCCCGATCGACCTTCCATACATTTATTGATACACTTTTACGCTAAAAGTAGACACTTTGTTTAAAACGAATCACTATCACTTTTCTACTATTAATTTTAGACGCCTGTGAACTTTTTAGGAAATAAATTACATTAAAATGAAACAAAATTATTAGTAAGTATATTTTATTTATTTAGTAAGAAGCGGTACATCAACTTGGAAGTTTTAATATTTAATTAAATGCAGTTTTATAATAATTTGTATTACTTTTCGAACTTAAGTGTTATTATTTAAAACATTCAAAACTAAAGAAATACTTGCAAAGTATAAAGAAAATAAAACTAGTGTTATAATAGTTAATTGTCATATGAAGACAACTCAAAGCATATAATATTCTAAACAAGTAAGAGGTTTGAAAGCAGTTATCCTTTCAAACTGCTCATACCTGCTCTCATGATCTCGTCAACAAGGAGGAGGTTGCTAGCAATCACGGAACAGGAGTTGATGATTTGCTTCTTTACAACATAGTTATCAATGATACCCAAGTCAGTCGGTTTTATAGCTTCACCAGAACTCAAGTCGAGGCCAATTGGATCAGAACTCAAGCGTGATTCTTCTTGTAGCTTAACTATAGTATCTTGAGCGTCATAACCCGAGTTAACAGCCAAGGTCTTTGGAATTACTAACAGAGCTTCGGCGTACGCCTGGATACCTAGACGGGCTTTTCCTTTGACAGTGTCTTTAAATTTCAACAACTCCATATTAGCTTTAATTTCAAAAGCACCGGCGCCGGGTATTACACATTTATCTTCAATGGCGTTGTTGATGGCTCTGAGGCCGTCACGCACAGCGTCCTTGATTTGAGCTAATGTGTGCTTATTGGGGCCCTTAATAAGGATTGTTACAGATTGAGGATTCTTGCATTCTTCCACAAAAGTATATTTATCTTCGCCAAGAATATGCTCGTAAACAAGTCCAGCATATCCAAGGCACTCTTCAGAGAGATCATCAACGGAGTTCATGGCGATTCCCCCACAAGCTAAAGCTAAGCGTTCCATGTTACGCCTCTTAGCTCTACGTAATCCCATGATACCTTCTTTGGCGAAAGCATCCAGTGAGAGAGGGTCAATACCTTTCTGGTTAATAACAACAAAGTTCTTGTCATTCCCATCACACAGTTTCTTTTTCAGGGCAATAATCTGTAACAATAAAATAAAACACAAACTATTAATGAAACGAAAATGAAAGATAACCAATGACTGGATTCTTATTTAGCTACATTTCTTAATTTCTGATTTCAGTTGTAGTTGCAACATTAAAATAGTTAAGATTACTTGGAATACATCCTCGTATTACAGACTGGTCGACACAGTTTAGCCGATTATTACTGCGGCGGAACTTAAATTAAACAGTAAAAATAAGTGATTTTAGTTTGTACGTAATTAAGTTTATTACACCTGTGCAGTAAGGTCTAAAATGCAAATATCTATACTCCATTTGGTTAGGTCGGTACTTAACTAAAGGTAAACAAATCATAAAAAAGGCCATTTCTCATTTCGAAATAAAACGTAACCAAAATAAATTATTTAATCATTTAAAATCACATTTCCTTTTATATACTAGCATATTTAACTTCTTTGTTTAACATTAAATGGTAATTATTAATTCTTAAGCTGCAAACAATTAATTAACTATGTCATAAAGTATTGCAATGTGCCTAGTCAAAAGAAGCTAAAAACATATTCAAAACATTTGTGTACATAGTAAACTTTTGATAACTCCAAAACATTGAAACGTATTGCGAGGAAGCGCAGCAAAATATTTGTTATCCGATTTCACATTTATATTATTAGTATGATATTACACAATTCGGTAACCGCTTAACCAGAAGCCATTCGTGACATTTTGTGTTTACTTTACATTCGTGACATTTTGTGTTTACTTTACTTTCGTTCGTTTTTGTGTTTCTTTTGCCGTAAATTGAATTAATTAGTTATTGTTCTGTTTGTTCGTTGTTTTTATTGATTGTTAGTTGTGTTGTTATTAATTTTAATAGTTAAAATGAGTGATCCCGAGCCGGGTACTAGCCGTACTAGCTCCTTGCTTACATTTCGATCACAACGCAAAAATGTTCCAAAAGGTCCCTCTTCGTCATTTTAGAAATGAACAATTATCAATATATTTAAACATGTCGAGGAAACGGCCGAAAGATTGTTAGTAGGTAAGTCAATTAAAAGGTAAATTCATTTCACTCCCAATTCATAAGATACCATTGTAATAAAAGTTTGAACTGCCCTGAACGCCGCCATTTTTATTGTTTACCTTTAGATAAGTACAGTCAGCGTCAAATAGTTAGTGACACTCAGGGTATTCAAATAAATAGACGCAACCAAAAAGTCAATAATATCGGTACAAACAAAGTTTCCATATTGTTGTCAACATTATAGTCGCTCAAAAGGTCGAGACGTTTAAAACGTCATATAGATAGGTTCAGTCAAACCGTCATAAATATGGTAACAGTCATCCCGCCAATGGTATCCAAGCATTCTAAGTGTTCAAAAATATGGAACACATTAGAAAAATAAACCAGCATGAAATAAACGCTTTCCCAAAGATGAAAACCTCTTTAGGCAATCTAATGTTATTTGCACGTTATTCTATTTATCTATCAGTAATATCAATATCAAGTGCAAAACTAAAGCAAGCTAGAAATATGGCTACGCATTAGTGACACCACAAAACATCGAATTATATATTTGAGGGAGGAAGGTGTCTCCGTAACAGATATTTCAAATGAACTGGGAATCGTTTTAGATGTTACGTGTAGTTACCTATCGAATTATTTTTATCTCTATAAATTCTCATTTCTGCATATTCGCACATATATGTATAAACAAGCACACAGCCCGCCTGATGGTAAGCAGTCGAAAACTAGAGAAAATTGAAAAGATGCAAGCGATTATCGACCTTATTGACATTACTTTATTGCTTATTTTTAGTTATTCATCCACTCTATTACCTAGTTTATGTTTAAAATAGCAGTTTTTGAATAATAGTCAATAAGGTTGAAAACTGCACCTCTTTTTTGCAAGCACTATCGAGTCTAGTTTTGTCGACGTTCATTGTTAAAATAAAATAAAATGATCATGATATTTAATCATATATTTTAATTATGCACTCTTGCTCTTTGAGATTAGTCATACTCATTATCAATGAGGTTTAGGTACATCTATTTTCAGTCAGCTGTATATTGCCAAGTATCGTAAACGGCTATGCACGAAATTCTTTACAAAACAAAAGACATGTCTATGACGTCATGCTTAAAATGAAAAGGACAACAGTAGTTTCTATTCCTTTTATTTTTGTGTATAAATGTTTTCACATTAATTGATGTGAGAAATAATATTTAAAATGTATAGCAGTAAAGTTTATTTTTCTAATGTGTTCCATATTTTTGAACACTTAGAATGCTTGGATACCATTGGCGAGATGACTGTTACCATATTTATGACGGTTTGACTGAACCTATCTATAAGACGTTTTAAACGTCTCGACCTTTTGAGCGACTATAATGTTGACAACAATATGGAAACTTTGTTTGTACCGATATTATTGACTTTTTGGTTGCGTCTATTTATTTGAATACCCTGAGTGTCACTAACTATTTGACGCTGACTGTACCTAACCAAATGTAGTTTGAGTATTAATTACCTTTATATAGTAATTGTGACATAAAATGGTTAGTGTAACCCTACAACAAAGGCCTGTAATATAATTTCTCCATAAAGATGGCATCAATATACTGCACGAGAACTATCACGAATTATCATGAGAATTGAATAAAGCTCGATTCAGTGAGATTTTCGATTCCGCGCCATGGCGAAGCAATTCATATGGTATGATATAGATATCGTACCATAACGTAACATAAATTAGGGTTAAACCCCGAAGGGTTAGGCAGAGAGATACTCTGCCTAACCCTTCGGGGAATACCGACACCCACATATTGCCCGTACGTTTAGGTCCAAGTAATGGGGCAAACCTATTGCCGTTAACCGGGCACAAATCCAAACTCCCATACCCAATAACACTGTTTAGGCCTTATCGGGACTTTAATAAAAGTACCATAACGTAACATAAATTAGGGTTAAACCCCGAAGGGTTAGGTAGAGAGATACTCTGCCTAACCCTTCGGGGAATACCGACACCCACATATTGCCGGTACGTTTAGGTCCAAGTAATGGGGCAAACCTATTGCCGTTAACCGGGCACAAATCCAAACTCCCATACCCAATAACACTGTTTAGGCCTTATCGGGACTTTAATAAAAGCAATGAACTGTATATAAAAATAGGTATAATGCTTGCTATAACAATTTGTTGTCAGTCACGAAGAAATGCCCGTGTTGTAAAGCGGCGATCAGCAGAGTGGTGAGAGGAGGCAAGGCGCACGCGCTGCCGGTTGTAGTACCCCGCACCCGGCACCCCGGTATCGTCAACACTTTGCTCCACCTGGGAATCGAACTCAGGAGCCCTACCGTATCAGCCGCGCTTAGGACCACTAGACTAACGAGGAAGCCTCACACAGGCTAGTAATTTTGCTGTTTTATATGGCGAATAATTATGTGTCGCTTTTGGAAGAGGTGATCCTGCCAACTGTGCGCGATGTGTATCCTGCAGCAGGTATCCCACAAATTGATAACTTTCAGGATAATGCACCGATACACCCGGATCGAGCTACTATGCTGTGCTCCAATACGCATTTGTATCGATCGATAAATATACTTACTTCACAAATCATTTGACACTGCTTTTATATTAAACTATTGGCTGGAATATTTGCACATGTATCCGTTACGTACCTTCTTAACTCTTTGGTCAATGAAGTCACGTTCAGCAGCAATTAACTTCTCCCTGTCCTCCGCAGACTTGTAGAAGAAGCCGGAGTTAACCTCGGTCTTTTCATATTCAAGGGAAATGTTACATGTGAGGATATAGGCATTCTCGACGCGCTTCGGCATGTCGGGGTGACGAGTGCCGTGGTCCAACACTAAACCTTTAAAAGAATAACAATATCAAAACGTTACGATAATATAATTATAATCTTATATGATTATGATTCGTTTTCCACCCAAGACAACTCCTTGTGTGATCAAAAAATATTTGTTTTGAGTCTGTGTATTTTGTGTCCGTTAAATGCTTGTAAAGTCCCCTGCGACAGGGCTTGTTCCCAAGAGCAGAAGCTGTTTTATATCTCGTTGCGAGGTTGAAGCGAAACAAGTTTTTGCATTGCAATATCCTGTCGCTAGTCGTTGTGTAGCGCTCTGGTTTTATTTTGTGAGCGCAAAAGAAGGCCTCTGTGGCATTCTTCATTTTTTCCATTAAAGCTGTCCTTTTATAGTTATGAATCCCTTTTGTTAGTTGCCTTTCAATAATTCTGTCGAAAAGACCAATCCATCTCTCTGTATTTCCCTTTTAATTCCTGGCACCATCGTTAATTGTCAAACAGTTGTATTTACTTTTTCTCGCTGAAGAGTATGAAAGTTGGAAAAGCGGCAGTTGTGAGACTATCTATCGAAATTCGAAAGGCTAAACGGGATTTAAGGGAATGGCTAGTATGTAGCAAGGCTGTTTGATGATCAGACGTGGATGAAGGGTGTAGAAATATGTGCACCCAGGGTCAGAATACATATGATTTTAACACACCCGCAATATTTTTGAATTATCTATCCAAGGACACAAACCACCACAGAATAGGGAAGAGTAAAACAATTAGAGTAAAACAAACAGAGTATGGAAGGAAAAACAATTTCTAGATTTAATTTTACCACTTTAGGCGTGATAAATTTGTATGTATACTTATGCCAAATTACAGCTTTCTGGTACTAAGACCTAAGTGACAAGACAGATAGACAGACGGACGGGTATGGCGAAACTGTAAGAGTCTGTTGTTGATTATGGAAATCTAAATACGAATATAATACAAATTTATTAAAAATATGTGTGGTGGGTTTTTATTTATATAAAATTACTAGCGAAGTCCAGCCAATCTTCTTCAATTTGGCTCAAGAAATTTCAGAATTTCGTTTGGGACAAAATTATATCTATAGGGATGCAATGTGTGATGTGTAAACATTTCAAGTCAATCCATCAACTACTTTTCAAGTTTTGTGGAAAACCATAGAGAAGTTAAATTTTTATACATCATAGAATAGGATAGAATATTCTTTATTGTACACCATTAAAAAATGCCAAGTACATGTTTATAAATGATAGAATGGTACAATGGGCAGTCTTATCGCTATAAGACTTCTCTTACAGACAACCATATAATACAATATTATATTTTATTATAATATATTACATTTTAATACAAGGATTATCTAATACATTCCTATCAGATACCTGCCTCGTTGGTCTAGGTGTCAAAAGCGCGCCTGCTACTCTAGAGGTCCTGGGATGAATTCCTAGGATGAGCAAAGTGTTATTGTATTTTCTATGAAATGCTCAGTAGCAGCTCTGGAGTTTAGATTTGTGCCCAAATGGCAATAGGCTCGCCCCCTATTACATGGGATCTGACAATACTGGCAAACTGAAGTGGGTGTGCATCACTGAAAACCATAGCAGACAGATGGGACAGTCACATACTGAGACATTGGGTACGTCTACATGCCAGTGTGGCGTATAAATAGTTCAAATAAGTTTCTTGTAGTGTATTTTGTAAGTACTAACATTAGGTTTTAAGCTACATGTATACTAACAAAATGGACTACGGTCTGAAATAAAAGCATTTATTATTATTATTATTATTACTGTACACCTCTGCCTAACCATTCGCGAAACACAAGTGTGATGGAATGTTAATTTTTGTTATGTTAGATACCTTTGACAAGAGTAGTCTCAGTAGCTGTTTTGTGCTGCATTTCCATGATCTCAACCATGTGTAGGTCTGCAGGCTTGTCTTGTGATCGAATAGTCAGCACGGCATCCACGCATGCATCAGTTAGTACCTCGGCTAAGGTGGCATGAACCTGGAGTATATAAAATTTATTTAAAAAATGTTACAGATTTTGTTTTGCATAAGCAAAATATTATATTCATATACCAATAACATTGGTATTTCCAATTGGCTTTCATAACAGCAAATTTTCAATTAAATTGTAAGTTTATCATGAGACCTATAAATATATTTTAAGCTTGATGGATACTGTTGCAATATTACCTTAGTCTTGAGTGATGTACGAGCAACATCTAGTAAATCTTGGCGTTTGATTTCAATAGGCATCTTGATGGATTCCAGTACTTCTAATGCCTTTGTACGGGCAACATCAAAGCCTTCTGTGAGAATCCTTGGGTGCAAACCTGTATATACATAATAGATAGAAGCATAAATATAGAATCAACCAATATACTGTCCCACTACTGGGTATGGGTCTCTTCTTAGAATAAGAGGCATTAGGCTATCGCTGGCCTAGGGCTGGCAGACTTCACATGCCATCGAGAAAATCTATAAACCACCATTCGCCATTTCAGTGTGATAATTAATTATTAATCATCACATAGGTATGATTCTGAAGTTAGAAATGTGGTTAACTAGAGACCTTTAACTTGGCAGTCCATTGGTCATATCACTAGGGACTAGGCTATCTGCTGCACATACATATACAATATTCTTAATTAATCACTAAAAGTACTTTTTTGCAGACTACCATTGAAAGTATTATTTATTCAGGTGCAACAGTCACAACAAGACATAACACTCATACAATGGGGAGGTTAAGATTATGAACTGTGCTATGCAACAATATTAATAATAGAAAAATATACATTAGAAGCAAAACCCCCGCTAATATGTATATCAGGATATAATTATTTCAACAGGAGATTTGCTCTTGCCTGCAGTTCCACTTCCATCCCAAGACTTTTGAGAAGAAGGGTAGCCTATGTCCTTCTCCAAGGTCCAATCTATCTCTTTACCACTTTTCATCAAAACTGATTCAGCAGTTTAGGTGTTAAGACAAACAGTCAGACCAAGTAATTTTTGTATTTATAATATGCATATGGATATGGATTGCAAAATTTCATGATCATACTCTGTTACTTAGAAGAATTTGGTTCATAAGTGATTAGTATTCTAAAATGTAAAGTAAGATTTTAAGATAGAGTAGGTTGTATTAGGTAAACAAAACCCAAAAAACAACAGAAACTAGTTAACTGGTTCTGGATTAGAAAATTGGTAGGCTCAATACCCTACTGGCTAGCCCAGCTGAACTGTGAGCCTTGATCATCATAGTAGACAAGATTTGCTGCTAACAAAAGTCAAGCAAGGAAATGGTCATCAATCATTGCCATTCCCCCCGGTCAAGTACTGACCCTGGCATGACAACATACATACTAGGTCACAACACAACTACTGGACAACCATGGTAACCATGCCTGCACTGGTGGCCATTGGCAACCACCTCATCAGGCTGCTACTACTGCAGTTACAACCACTGACTACTGTTGAGATTAATTTAAAAATGGTTTATTATATTATTATAAGAAATAAAATAAAACATCCTACAACTCTTTCACAGGGCCATGAACAATAATTAACAGTAACCCTCTACTCTGCAAGCAAGAGGTTATTGATCTTCAATGGTTGTTTTTAGTGCTGTCAAGAAGAAACAACTAAAGCTAAATCAGTCTTATTTCAGGCAATACCTAATACCCTGTGAATGTTACAGCACAAAAACAATGGTAATAACATGGTATGTGGAAGAGTTCAATTATTTATTTAAGGCCACTGGACTTGATACAAACATTGACAACCTGTTAATGATATTATTCAGAATTCAGAACCTGAATTGCTTGAAGGTTGAATGAACAATGGTCTAATGAATCTGTTCATTATTAAGCTGTTCCTTAATTCAATAAATCCGTATGTATAGCACATTTAATCTAATAATAATATAACTTTGATATCTATATCAGGTTAACCTGTCATCAAACAATACAGACAAGAGAAAACATTATTCCCCCAAGCACCCTTGGCCTGGCTTCAAAGGCATGATTTACATAATAAGTTTTTAAATGACTAATTACCTTCGCTGATATAAATATCTGCTTGTTTGAGTAGTTCTCCAATAAGGAGAACAGTGGAGGTTGTGCCGTCACCAGTAGCGTCATCTTGCGCCGTAGAAGCACGCGCGATAAGAGAAGCAGTGGGATGCTGAATTTGCATTTCGTGTAGGAGTACATTTCCATCTTTGGTGATTTTAATGTCTCCAGCGCCGGAAACTAACCTAAAATGATATGAAAAAAAAAATTTTAATTTACTAAATTTTGATCACTACTTATATTATTTAATATAAACTTAATATAATAACTATGAACATAGAAAACCAGACTCAAGTTTAAATTGCATCCAACCGTATGTATAAAAATTGAGATCATATGACTTTTTTAACGAATATTAATCATACAAAAACAATTGCTTCTCGCAGACAGTAAATGAAGTATGGAAAGTTTAAGTTAAAATAACAATCTCATCTCACTATTTTTTACTAAAGAATAGTAGAAACGAACAAGAAATTACATTTTCATAGTTCCTTTGGGGCCGAGGTTAGTTCTCATCACATCTTGAATCCCTTTGGCAGCTGAAATATTAACTGCTAAAGCTTGTGAAGCTCTCGCAAGTTCGGCTTTAGGATTAAGTAAACTGATTGCGGCCATTATTGAGACTTAATTTACCTTTACCCACAAATAACTAAAGATAAAACACGCGGATAAATTAAGATCGGTATTCGGTAGGTATCAATGCTTCACGAGTTCACTGCGAAACGAAAGATTGAATGGAATGACACAATGAATGAATTGAATTTGAACTATTTGATTGAATTAGTGATGTTGATAATCGATTATTAAAATAATAGATTACGGAATTATGTAATCGATTAATCGATTATATTAAATATTAATATTGTAATCTTAATTTAAGATCAGAAATGTATTTTTATGTACACAATTTACTAATCAAAGCAGATTATCCTAGGCACATAAAGGTATAGTAGTCAAGTCTCTTTTTGCACTTAAGACACTTATACGATACTATATTAATATTGGTTATTAATGTTAACAATTACTGCAAAGTTTTGCAACCATTGTGTTACGGTATGGTGTTTCCGAGCGAGCAGTGAACTGTGAAGTATTATCTGACATTGTTATTGTCAGTGCAAGATAAAACGAACGTTATAACTTTAACTTATGTTACTTACTTTATGTTGTTCATAGTTCGTTACATAATGTTAGAATTTAGATGATAATAATTATAGTAGTACAATAAAAAGAAATGGGGCGTGCTAAAGGTTGTTAATTTATTTGGGACTATTTTTCAGTGTGGCGATCCATCTCAAGCGCTGTGTAAGTTGTGCAAAAAGAGCACAGCAGTGTCGAATGTCAGCCTAGCACCAGCAGGGTAACCTGAAGAGTTTGTTTGTTTGAACGCGCTTATCTCTCTATAATTATGATACTAGCTGTGCCTCTTGCGGGACACAGCAGTATCAAATAATTATTAAAAAAAATATGTTGTTATGAAGAAATATAAAGATTTCTTATTTTTTCACATTGTTTTATAACTAATAATACCTAAGTGACGCGACTGTCGCAACTCGAGTCACTCGAGTCCATATTTATTTACTCGTATGGATCGTCCGCCACCTGGGGAGGCGGTAGGGTATATCAGATTCATACCAATCAAAAACCGCACTTTACTTCACTCGCCACGGCGTGTGCGTTGCTGCCCAACCCCTTTGCTGTTGTGGGTGTCAATGCGGCAGTGATCACTTACCATCACGTGACCCACTTGCTCATCTGCCTCCCTCTTCTATAAAAAAAAGAGTAGAGATAGCGGTGACCACTCAAAAGAAAAGACCAATCAAGCGCGACCAAGACCTCGAAAAGGAACTCACAGTTAGTTGAGAAAGCTTGGGAAAAAACCAGGAAATCATTAAATATGGCCTTTATGACTCAAGTTTGGGTGATCTATACAAAAGCTACTGAATACCTACAGCAAAGAAATCCGGAAGGCAAAAAGGGCATCATGGAGGAAAGTCTGTGAGGAGATTAAAAACTTGCTGCTTGTGGGAAGCACAGCATAGTGGATTTGACAGGCTAAATTGGAATCACAAAAAAAAAGTAGCAATTCATAGAGTTATAATATAATAGGCACGCCGAAATACTAAAACCGACAGTAAGAAACTCAAAAATATGAAAATTAAATTAGTGCTTACCTGATTTTTTCTGTTAAATGGTGATGATGTAAAATTTTTACACAGTGTCCACAAGCTACTGTAAGTCGAAAAAATTGCAACTCCTACTCGGATTAAATTGCCGTGAGCTACGTTCCGCTTCGTAAGAGAGGCTGAGGAAAGGAAGTGGGGCCTCTCGATCGCGGAGGGTAGTTAGAACATTCGAGAAATATCAACTTTGACTGTGCCGCGATGGTGTTGACGAATATCCGTGACAAACATTATTTTATTTATTATTATAATGTCTTTATCAAATCACTTTATGATTTATTATGTTACTCTAGATAATGAGTACTTTCGATATGTGAGAAAAAAAACCGAAAGTGCATTGACAATTTTTGGAAAATAATTATGAAATTAGGTACAGTACTCGATTTTTTTCGCAAATGGTGATGTTGACATTTAGTGCGTGTTTATTGAAATATTAAATTAAATGAAGGTGGTATATATTTTAAATAGCGGTGCACTTAAGTAAAAATATGTAAGAAATGTCATGTAAAGTAAGCAAATAATGCAGCTATAATATTTAATTTATTATTAACATATATTCGTCATTCATTGATTTCCGCGGATTCACCCCTTCAATTTACCCACATACTTTTTGCTGAGCTATAAGTGAAACTACATTATTTCCGAATAAAATTGTTATTTTGACGACGTCTGTGGTCTAGTGGGTCGCGTGTCGGATTACTGTCTTACTGATCACGAAGTAGAGTAGGTACGATTCTTACAGGCCACAATTAATGTGATGAACATTGTTTGAGTTTATGTTTAATTTTTATGCATAAAACAAACAGTGATATTCTAAATAACCCTACTGTAATGGTATACAGTATAATTTTGTATGTTTTGAAATATGTAATATATAATCCTGTAATACATTTATGGGCTCGTTATCTTACCCCTTACTCGTTATTCTACCCTCTTTAGGTACTCTTGGGCTTGCAATCTTGCATACATTGCATGCACAACCACTGACTAGTTAGATTAGTAGTGATTATGACTTATCAGCACGACTGTGATGAATGAATGTGAGTTGTGAGTGGGCCATTTTATATAATGGTACCTATATATTATTTTACAATATTATAATGTTTACACAAAGTCCCACAAATGTTGTCCGTGGAAAAGGAAATACTTTTTAATTATATTTTTTTGTACTTATCTAGAAGAATATAAGTATATACTATTATACCACAGTGTAAGTATAAAATAAAAAAAAATGTTTATCGATAAAAATCTAATAAAGTAGAATTTTTTAGTTACTTTACGATAGTTTCATCAACATAATTATATTATCTTAACAACTTATTTTTTTTTACAGTGGTAGCACTGCACCTACGTTCAGAACTTTCAACGAAAACAACAAAACTTCTCATTCGTAATCTGAATTCTATTTCTAAATTTCTAACATTGGTTTGAGGATGCTAACAGATTTAAATTTCTTCAATTTAAGTATTAATAAAGATAGCTTTTATCATTTTTGGGCATTTTACTAACAAATTATTATTTATAAATCTCTTTCTCGTTTATCTATTTTTTCTTCAAAACGTAGCTGTCACGGATCATAATTTCCATTCGGACATTTCGAGGGGTACAAAAATAAAGTTCTATTTTAGTTCGTGTGGGTATTTGAGATGTACTTACCAGATTTTACTAGAACAATCTTAATAAAAGCGGCGTGTAAAGGTGTTGCTGGCTTATTATTTAATTAGTATTGTACCTTACAAACGTCAGAAATTATGGGTGTCCATAACGATGAAGCAGAAACATTCAAGAATAAAGGCAATGAAGCCTTTAAAAATGAAAACTTTGAAGAAGCAATAAGTCTCTACACTAAGGCTGTCGATGCAGCTGAAAAAGACAGCCGCGACTTATCTACATACCTAAAGAATCGTGCTGCTGCTTATTTGAAGACGAAGGATTACAATAAAGTCATATCAGATTGCAATGAAGCCTTAAAAATAGTACCAGACGATCCCAAGGCGTTATTTCGACGTTCACAAGCCCTAGAAGCCTTAGACAGATTTGAAGAAGCATACCGTGATGCCAAGACCATATTTACAGTAGACCCAACTAATAAAGCAGTTCAACCGGTATTAGAGCGATTACACACAATTGTCCAGGAAAGAGCTAGACAAAACGCACAAACTAGCAACAAAGTGGAGCAAATGTTTAAACTAGCATTTGATTTAAATGAAGATATAGAAAAACGTGAAAAAGCTATGTGTAACCTCTTGGTTCTTGCAAAGGAATCTGCTGGTGCTGAAATTATGCTGAAAAATGGTGTAGTTCACAAAATCCAACAGTTATTGAAAGTGGAAAAGCATTCTGACATATATGTAAATGCAGTTAGAGTTATTAGCCAACTATGCAAGAGAAGTGTTGAAAGAACCAGAACAGTACTTAAAATTGTTGGCATACCCTGGGTCCTGGAAGTCATTGATAGTGAGAATGAAGAAAGAGTCAATGCAGCCCAATATTGTCTACAAGTTTTATTGAATACCTTTTCTGGGATGGATAACAAAAAGGATTCTAAGCCAGACCCTGTCCTATGCGAAGAATATAAAAGTGAAATTGATACTCTACTTACCTGCTTAACTTACTCTATCACAAATAGAGTCATCAGTGGACTTGCCCGAGATGCGATTATTGAACTGGTTATGAGGAACTGCCACTTCAGTGCTATAAATTGGGCTGAAAAGTTTGTTGAAATAAAAGGTTTACAGCGATTGCTTGAAGTTTGCAGTGAATTGGAAGAGTACAAATATGAATCGGCTTTGAACATCACCTCCTCATCTAGAACAGTAGCTGCTGCTTGCCTTGCAAAAATCTATGAAAATATGTACTATGATGAAGCTAGAGAACGCTTCAACAATCAAGTTGATGACTTTGTAAAAGACAAACTAATGTCCCCTGATTTGGAATCTAAAGTAAGAGTAACTGTAGCTATAACATCTTTGCTAAGGGGTCCTCTAGATGTTGGTAACTATGTCATATCTAAAGAAGGTATTATTGAGATGATATTGGTCATGGCACAGACCGAAGATCCTCTACAACAGAAAGTCGCTTGTGAATGCTTAGTGGCTGCTGCATCAAAGAAAGATAAAGCTCGAACTATAATCAACAAAGGTATTGATATCTTGAAGAAGCTGTATCAGTGCAAAGATGATGCTGTTAGAGTGAGGGCATTAGTTGGTCTGTGTAAGGTAGGTAGTTTTGGAGGTGATGATGCTTCAGTGCGTCCTTTTGCAGATGGTTCTACTAAGAAGCTAGCAGAAGCTTGTAGGAAGTTCCTTGTTAACCCTGCTAAAGAAAATGATGTCAGGAAATGGGCTGCTGAAGGTCTATCATACTTAACTTTGGATGCTGATGTGAAAGAAAAACTAGTAGAAGATAAACCTGCACTGCAAGCCTTAATTGAGTTAGCTAAAAGTGGTGACCAGTCTTGTCTTTATGGTGTAGTTACCACATTAGTAAACTTATGTAATGCATATGAAAAACAAGAGCTCATGCCAGAAATGATGGAACTTGCAAAGTTTGCCAAGCACCACATCCCAGAGACACATGAACTTGATGACCAAGATTTTATTAACAAAAGGATAACAGTGTTAGCTAAAGCTGGTGTAACTTCAGGTTTGGTTGCCCTGGCCAAAACTGAGAGTCATAATTCAAGAGAATTAATTGCAAGAGTATTCAATGCTATTTGTGGTTTGCCCGAATTAAGAGGCCTAGTTGTACAACAAGGTGGAGCAAAAGTACTGCTACCAATGTCTTTAGAAGGAACTCCGAAAGGTAAAAAACAAGCATCACAAGCATTGGCCCGTATTGGGATAACAATCAATCCAGAGGTTGCCTTTCCAGGCCAACGTAATTTAGAAGTGGTAAGGCCCCTTATAGCTTTGCTGCATCCTGACTGCACCGCTTTGGAGAATTTTGAAGCCCTGATGGCCCTTTGCAACTTGGCAGGTATGAGTGAATCTACCAGAAACAGAATTTTAAAGGAAGGTGGTCTTGCTAAAATTGAGCATTATTTGTATGAAGATCATGAAATGCTACTGAGAGCAGCTACACAATGCATTTGTAATTTGGTTCAATCTGAAGATGTTATCAAAACTTATGAGGCCAACAATGACAAAACGAAATTTTTGTACCTCTTGTGTCAGGAAGAAGATATGGATACAGTGATGGCAGCAGCAGGTGCGTTATGCATACTAACATCAGCAAGCAAAGTGTGCTGCAAGAAATTATTAGATATTCAAGTATGGCCAGAGACCCTAAGGTGCTTATTAGCTAATCCAAATAAAGAAATTCAGTATAGAGGCACTTACATGCTTTATAACATCATATCTGGTGATAAAGACATTGCTGCAAAAATATTTGAAACTGATATTATGGAAATTTTAATGGCACTGACCAAATTAGATGATCCAAAACTAAAAAGAACAAAAGAAAATGCTCAAAAATGTCTCAATGCAGCTGAGGAAATGGGAGTAATTAGGAAACCTGATGAAACAACAATTGTTGATCCATTTAAAGAAGTAGAAGCAGAAATACCTGAAGAAGATACATAAGTATTATTATTTATTTGCTTAGCAGTTAAAATTGTAATATTTGTTTTCATTTATTGTGCGAGTTGTCTTGTGCTAAAATTTTATCGGAATTGGAATATATAAATAAATTTAGTTTCTTTTTGTGTAAATCCATAATATTACCCAGTTGAAGCAGTGCTATGACAACTGCCCAGTCATAACTCTCCAGTTTCAATCCATGGTTTTCTAAGTTATGGGCCTTATAATTCATAGTATTAATTATCACTTGCTCTTAAAGAAAGGAAACATTGTGAGGAAACCTGCTTGCCTAAAAGACTTTCCCTGAAGACGTGTCAAGTTTTCCAACCTGCAAAAGACCAGTGTGCTGGACTATAGTCTAACCCTTCTCATTCTGGGAGGAGACCTGTGCCTAAAAGTAGGACTGCAAATGGGTTAATGATGTGTCATTATTACTCTTGATGTAAGATGTACCTAGTATTGCTGAACTACATTTTGATATGGCTATTTAACAAGAGCGTGAAGTGGCTTATTATGGTAGAATATAACCTACCATGAAAACCAATAACATAATAAAATTATAGTTTTCGATCTTCTTGAGTGCAACAGATTCAATAAAACAACAAATACGAAAAATCAAAGATAGAAATGACCAATTGTCAAAACAATCACATAAGTACATATAGAATACGCAGTCAGTAGTGAGCCCTCATAAAAAGTAACCAAATCCGGGATTTCAACATTTTATGTCGCGATATAACGTCGTCTTGCTAGCTCGCTCCAGCGGCAGCGCCACGAAAAAAGTGCTTTCTTGGTTAACAAAATGAGGAAATTCCCCGATCGTTATGCTCATCCGCGCTGCCAACGTACCGCGACATAAAATGTACAAACCAACTCAGATCAAATAATTTATTTGATCTGAGGAAACCAATGGATAATGGATGCGTTGTAAAATTGATCATATTTTTTTTTGTTTAGGATGTGTTGAAATGCTTAATGATTAGCTTGACATTGTATGGTCTTTAGTTGTCACACTTAAATGGATATTAAGCAGAACTTGAATCAAAAAAAAAATTCAAGTACTCAGGTACAAATGGTACAATAAAATATATTTTCTGAGCTCGCGGCCTCTTGGGCCGAGGCCCTCATGGGTCGAGGGCCCGTGGCATTTGGCCAGCCCTGCCACCCTATAGTTACGCCACTGTACATAACATTAAAATTCACATCAAAACACAATCACTCCTTTAGTCGCCTGTATTATTGAAATGAAATGAAATGATATTTACAATCTTTGACCTATGATGAGATCGAACTATTAATTAATATTATGAAATAAGGTTGAAGATATTATTTATATTCTTATTATTCTTGCTATTTTAAATTTCCATAGTTTATGTTACATATGTAGGTAGGTACTGTTAAGTTATTATAAATTGTTGTATTTTAATAAGTAACTACCTAATTCAGTTTAGTACTTATCGCCTGTGACACAGGTTTACCCTAGCACAGGCACCTAGCTAACACTGTAATACCTTCGTATCTGTGGGCATGGCAGTGCCCCCGCCTAGTCGAGCAAGAAAGCGGTACGGCCGTACCATCCTTTTCTCGAAGCAATTCAGGCCATTTTCGAACCCCTATAACTTTGTTGTTGATAAAACTAGAAGTCTGAATTTCCAGTAACCAAGCAGGCATTGTATAAACACGGTAGGTATATTCAATTTAAACCAGTACCTACCTAGTTCAAAATTCAGAAATAGGAAGAATTAATGTTAAGACTGAATATTTGGTTCAGTTTCACCAGAGGAACAAATGGGCGCATCAAACCGTGGAACCTGCTGTGGGCAGTGTAGTTTTAGTAATGGAAGATGATTTGCCTCCCGCACGATGGCTTTACGGTCTTATTGTTGATAAACATGCTGGCTCGGACGAGATCACGAGGGTCGTATCATTACGTTGTAAGGGGTCTATTATAAAAAGACCAGTTTCCAAATTAATTGTGTTGCCTGTTACAACTTAAGTAGGTATTATCCTTTTACCGCATACAGTGCCAAATTTGTCACACTAACTTAAATTCGTTACAGAGAACTAGTGACGCCATCTATTTGTATCATGTTTGCCACTAATGTGGCAGTTCATGAACTGTTTTATCGAAACACCAACAGATGGCAGTTTTATTGTACTGCTTTATCACACACAAATACATACTAAAATACATAAGGCCATATTTGGAACATGATGCATTAAGGAATTTGTTTATTATTTTATTACAGACAAAATGTCTACTCGACCTTTATCCCAGACACTAGTGAGGATGAAGATATTTCAGATGATGATGAATATAGAATTGCTAAGCCTTTAGAACGATAAAATAAAAAGACGTCGAAGCCTGGATATGCCTCCAATCGAAGTCGCAGTGGATGGATTTAACCACTGGCCCGAGTGGAAATCTGATCGTCAAAGGTGTAAGATGGTGGGATGTAAGCAAAAATCCCAAATATATTGCCAAAAATGCAAATGTTATTTGTGCCTGAACAAAGATCGTAATTGTTTTACTCAGTTTCATACTATCTAATGTTAATATCTATACTTGTAATGTTCCATTATATTCTTTATAAAATAATGTGTTTTTTTTAAATTGTACGTACCACCCAATTCCAAAATATCTAAACTGCATGATGTTCCGAATCTGGAACCATAATTTACGTATGTTGTATTGCATGTTGTTCCAGATTTGGAACTTTGAAAGATTTGACTGTAACTTTCCTGAAAGTACGTAATTTTTTTTTTCAATTAGTCTGGAGTCATACTAAGCCTATAAAGTATCATATATTTTTTGAAAAATTTTAAATAATCCATGCGGTAAAGGGAAACACCTTCAATTTATATAAATATGTTGAAATTTTGTTAGTACTTACATGTATATTAAGATTTTGGTATTTTTACTATGCAAGTGCATATAATTATTTGCACAATGGTTTGTTTATTTTTGTTATTGTTTACAGTCCTCCTTCGAAGAACCATTATTTTCATTATTGTTTGTTCCTAAGCCTAGATTTACTTAAAGACAATGTTTTATTTTGTTTCGTTGACCCAATAATGGGCGGTTTTTTTTGTGTTATAGTTTTTATTAATATTGTAAGGCATATTCTGGACATTCTGTCCATAGTGGGCGGGATGTTTAGTATTGAGCTTCCGCGAGGCTCGATAGATGGAGTTGTGCCGTCCGGCTGAATCGCAGTGTTAAGTCTCCGCGATTAGTATGTAGGTCAAGTGAATAAATGTTTATTTGTACTCTCCAAGGGACAAGTTTTGTTTTATTTAGTTCCTCACCTTTCGGTGCCAGTGTATAGTTCAGTGTGTGAGTGGTGCCTGAACACTTACTTAGTTTCCCAATTACACAAACTCATTCACTTGATCTACACCTTCAATCTTTATATCGCACACACATACATTTTTATCTTCTTCAAAATCATTTCTTAAAATTTAATTTAATTTCAACTATCATCGTTCAGTTCAGTCAGCAATCAATGCTTTATATCCCGTCAGTGGTTCATGGAGCCACGTTTATTTATTTATGAATCCTACAATTTTAATCATTGAAAAATATTGAATTTGGAAAGTATGTACTTATTCGAGTATTTTTTTTGGCACAAATGACGCACGCTCGCTTAAAGCTCCTTAAACGTCGCAGCTAATAAACCTCGGTACACATTCAGAAATTTAGTGGTGCCATAAGCTTGCGTTCGTGAAACGCACCGTCTGCGTGTGTAAAATAATATGTCTGTACACGCAGATCCGGTGGTATAGACACACTGTAGTCGTTAGTATGTTGGTACTGTTCGTAGGTAGCCGGATTTAAGGCAGGGCAGCCGTGGCCCTGGCCCAGGGGCCTCCACAATAGGATTTTATTTTACGTCCCAAAATATTTCGTGGCCTCAAGTTCTTAGTAGCCCCAGGGCCTTTAAACCTTTAAATCCAGCCATGATAACAGAGACTCTTCAACAGTAATACAATGTAGGATCATTGCATTACATACTATTACCCTATCTCTGAAATTGCACGCGTTTAAGTATCGATTCGTACGCGCATTTGAAGCGATGCAAACGCAACAATCTGCTTTTCGGGCATTTACGGCGCATTCGTGGAAAATGTCAGCGCGTATATTAAGTCGGGTGATTTGAGTCGTCCATGACGTAGTATTAAACAATTCAATTGTGAAAAGATAGGTTTGACTCACTATTTAATTTAAAAAAAAAAACAAATCATAAATCATTTATTTCTTCAGCAAAGTAAATTACACAAACAGAATTAGTGATTGGAGCCTCCCTTTAAGCAAGTAATGCCTGTATTGGGAGACTTCCTTTAGTACTATGGTAAAAACACGAAAATGTCAGTCCCTAGAAAACACTGTGGCCCAATGACATTACGTACAGCCATATTAGAAATATAAATTGTTATCGCTACATTGATTTAAACCGTAAACTTATACGTGGTAAATATGGAGGGGAGAGGTAGGGAGAACCATCTCAGTAGAAAATGCCTAGACAGAGAAATTCTCTGTCTACGAGAAAATGTAACAGTCGAAAGCACAGCGTGACAGCGCTACTTGTAGCCAGAGAATCAATTGTGTCGTACCCTCTACCTACACTAGCGCCATTTTTGTAGGCTTAATTTTTTAGCACTAGCGGCATCCGTCAAGAAGAGGCACTGTATTCAATTGACCCGTGCACTATACTTTGCACCGGTAATGTATTTTTTACTAAAAATTACTTTAGCTTATTTAATTTTGTGATTTGTGAAAATAATCTTCGAAATAGCGTGTTATTGTGTTACACGTTCTGTCCGCGACAAAAAGGCTACCTCCCAGCTTTACGCTTTGCTTAAGAAAGCGCTGATTTTTCCGTATCCTAACGCCATTCTGGTAGGTTCTTACTTAAAGGTATCTTCTACCTCCACTAGCGGCATTTTTGAAGATTTTTAAAGGTGGTGTTGCCGTTAAAAAGGTGTAAAATAACACAATAATAGTTTGATTAAATAAAAATCCGTCCTAAATCGTACTTACTGTGCGAGCAGCAGCGCGAGGCTGCTGCGTAAGGCAAATGCTAGCTAGCACGCTAGCTCAGTCAGGACGTGCCTTGCCCCGTACCCGAGGCAATCGCACGTGCCGCCTAGCCCGAGCGTGCTGCGGTCCAAGTCGGTTTTTTGACATGCTATAACTATAATCTAAGGTGTCTCAGTCTATTTGCCACACTCATTCAGAACGGATGTACTGAGCCTCACTTGCTCGCAACATGGATAAGGAGCTGTGTCTAAAATGTATCCAGCTTTATGGGAGCTACAGCTACGGACTGCACTAACAAGGAGTTCAAGGAAGATGCATGGAAAAATAAAAGCTGAGTACTTAATCTCCCTTTAGTGGATATGAAGTATCTGGACAGATTATTGCCTGGGTTTTCCTCGCGCGGCAGCCTCACGATGTTAGTTTTGTAACGAGGCAGGCGGCAGCCTCGGGCAAATCTTTACGACGACACATCAAACTTAGGTATTAGTAAGAGAAACCAAGAATATACCTAAGATAAATGCTGCATGAGCATTCCTGCATCTTCGGGGGAGGGGGGCTGCCCCCACTGCCCGTACCTCGCTACGCGCTTGTTCAAGTATTGTTATAAAAATGGCTATGGTATAAAAAGGTACGAAAGTACACCTTACCCTTGACCTGGTGATGGATACGGAAGACTATCGTGGGGACTCTTCAACGGTTTACAGCAGCTACCTCTTGTTTGGGCTTATATCATTTAAATTGATGAGAACTTTAGACTGTTATAGTTGAAGTAAGGTAGGGAAGTAAGTACATACATACACACCTACCATCACGTCCGTATTCCATGAAGGGTAAGGCAGAGATGTACTAATGTACATCCACAGTTCGTTGGTCTGTAAGTATAGGGGGCGAGCCTATCATAATATCCAAACTCCAAGCTGATACTGAGAAATTAGAATTTAATAGAAATTCTAATAATACTGCGAACCTAGAACCTCAAGCGTAGCAGTCGCGCTTATGAATGATGAGGCAGTTTAGTAATTATAAGTTAGTAGATTTTAATTAATTTTGAGTCGGCGTCAATCAAATCATCAAACAAACAATGACCGAAGATCGTTGATTGTTTGTTTGGCACCGCCGACTCAAAATGTGATTTAAAAGGGTTCTTTTAATTTTCGCTTTACAGTTTTCGTTTGGTTCCCTTTTTGGTTGAAAAGTAATTATTTCATTACCTACTATTTGGTGTGTTACTTTTCCATTTAGAAATAACTTTAATTTCAATTGTCTATATTAATAAATTATTTTATCATAGACTATGATTGTAGTCTCAAAATAATCTCCTACGATGATCATAATATTGGGGATGTAAATCATTTAATCTTGAGGAAACTCCGAGATGTAAAATTCAATGCTTCTGCATTTGTTAGTTAGACGCCTTTTTTCTGAATATCTGTAGAATACCCACGACCTCCCCTCGAAACTCGGAATACCATCCATACAAATACAAACCGCGTCATTCCCCCATGACCCTCTCTCTTTCCCACCATTTTTAAGTTAAGGTTTTTTAATGTGTCGTGATGCTTACATTTTCTAACGTATATACCTACTAACTATATTATAAAATGAATCACAATTTTACTGATAGTGTTTATACGTTTTATATTGTTATATAATTAAAGATAGAATAACTTAATTAACTTTATCTGTAAAATTTAATTATATATAACGGTTGTTAGTCTGACCCGGAACATGACACCCGAAAAACCTTTTGAAATGACAGCTTGATTTGGTTTGGTTTCCGCTACTGTGCTATTGTGCTATTTTTCGTTTTTTGATACGAAAATCACCAGAAAATGTCAATTTCAACTGCTACAGGTATATATCTCTGCACAAAGTACAATTTATTCAATAAATTATTTGGATTTTTTACGTGTTTACCATCAAACCTGGCCGAGTTGTTTTTTCGGAGAAATGCCATGGAATCCCATATGGCGGTCCATACTCCGCATGATATAATGACGCTACATGTTAAATGAAAAAAGTATTTGAAAAAAACAATACATTAATTATTAATTGGGGTCGCCATTTAACAGGTTATTCATGCAATCGTTTACGTTAAGGTTACTACGGTAGCTAGATTTTACTGGTCTTTCTAGCGTCTTCGTAATTGCCGGACGCTCCCGACTGCCAATATAATATATCTTTTAGTTATGTCACATAGCAGTTAATCATTTATCATAGTATTTAATTTGAATTGTGTAGCATTACATGGAGACTAACAATCATGTTATTTCAATTGTTTGTATATGTATAAACTTAAAAAGGACTGATTATAACTCACTGATATTTTCTTACAGATGAGCGTACGGAAGGTGATGATGATACATCACAAGGAAGCCAACCTAAAGATGACAGCAGTGACTCAGAAAATGATAATGAACCTCAAAGCCAAAATGGAGGTTCTCCAATACCTGAGGTTCATGAGATCACTAGTGATGACGATGAGGATTGTGTAGTGACTAATGATGATGATGACAGTTCAAATTCAAGTACAGATAGTAATGATAGTTCAGACGAATCACAAAGTGAAAATAAAATAATTGAACAGAAAAAAATTGAAGAACAACCACTTGAAAATGGTGGTGATGAGTCTGATATTGAAGAAGTGTCAATGGAAGACCCTCTCAATGAAGCTCCAGTTATCAAAAACAAGCCAATAGTTGTCAGTGATACTAAAGGTTTAGCAGACTTGGCATCTAAACAATCTAAGTCAAATGGAGATCAAAGTAGTGAGCCAACTGTAGTCATTATTGACACCAACTCTATTTTGACTACCAAACCACCACCAACAATGGCTAGCAAGCCAAGTACTACCAGTGCTTTAGATGCACTTAACTTGTGTCAAAGCATTGCTGCTCGTGGGACAACTATTACTCCAGTGAGTGTTAAAAACAGTTCCAACAGTAACAGTGCCCCTACACCTCAACCAAACATACTGCCTTCCCTCACTGATGATATGTTTGTTGTTGAAGCACCATCCTTCATAGTGCCGTATGTCTATGAAAAACCTTCCATCAAACCTTTTAGGGAATTTGTGGATAAGTTAGGGAAGGGATTGGAAGAACTTAAAATAAAGGAAGACCATGAAAAACTAGAGAGGGAAAAAATTGAAAAAGAGAAGAAAGCAAAAGAGAGGCAGGAGAGGATTGAAAGGGGTGAAGCAGTAGAAGAAGAAACAAGTGATAAAGAAAGTAAAACTACAGAGGAACAAGTTAAAGAAAGAAAATTAGAAAAAAAGCAGAAAAGGAGACGCAGACATGAAGAAGATGATGACTCTTGGGATGGAGAGTCCTCCTCAGATTCTGACGATGAAGCAGCCACTGATGAGGATGCTGTTGTTATAAAGGATAGAGATGATACTATTGATGATCTAAAGGACCCTATCAGCTTAATTGCTAAAGGTCTTAGTGGTGGTAAACCAGATACTTACTTTGACTGTTCCCTTGGTCAATTTTTTATCAATGTTGGTCTAAACCTAGTTCAAGAATATGTTCAGAGTGATTTACTTAAACATCAGAATCGAAAATTATATAAGGAAAAGAAATCAGGCAGGAGCACTAAAGCCACTGAGGCAGCTATTGCATCACTCACTCAAAACTTAGAGTTTAGCAAGAAAACAAATGCACCCTATGCTCTTGTACAAAAAAGGTGTCAGTTTTGTAGTTTTAAGACTGAGTCTATGCTAGTAATGGCTCATCATCTAGAGGCACCACATATGCGAAATAATATATACAAATGTAACTCATGTGAGTTCGAAATTCGAAGTCCACATGACATACTATTTCACATGGAGGCAGAGCACAACATCAGAGGCAGATTGGAAAGGGCACCAGCATACCAACAGTGTGCTAATTGTCATTTTGAGGATAACAGTAAGACAAAACTAGCACGACATCTAATTGCTTGTGCGAAAAAATTCAAACCAGATCTTAATCTAGGTCCACCTATAGAGTGGGAACCACCTGCAAAAATACCAAAATTAACACGTGTCCGTAACAATATGGTAGGTTCTTATCAGCCTAACTTCAATAGGACACCAATGAATATGAATAATTTGAATCGGCCTCAAATAAATATCTCTAATGTACCTATACCAAATATGCCAATATTGGGTAGACCACGTGGCCGGCCACCAATCACTGGGCCACCACGTCCGCAGCCTGTGTCAGGTGTACCAATCATACGCAGTGGAGTAATGATCATGCACAACTCTCCTGCTGTTGGTACCACTATTGCCAACTATCCCATCATGCAAAACCAGAGCAATAATGCAACACCTAAGATATCAATCACTCCACTTCCACGAGCCCCACAGCCATCCTCTTCTCATTCATCACAAAACTCCAAGGCTACCTTTGTAATTTGTGAAATTTGTGATGGATACATCAAGGATTTAGAACAATTGAGAAACCATATGCAGTGGATACACAAAGTGAAGATCCATCCTAAGATGATTTATAACAGGCCACCTTTGAATTGTCAAAAATGCCAGTTTAGATTTTTCACAGACCAGGGATTGGAAAGACATCTTCTTGGTTCACATGGTCTTGTTACAAGTTCCATGCAGGAAGCTGCAAATAAAGGCAAGGATGCTGGCAGATGTCCAGTGTGTGGACGAGTTTATCAATGGAAACTGCTTAATCATGTTTCAAGGGACCATAGTATGACTTTGAAGCCAGCGCACCTCTCATACAAGTGCACAGTGTGCACAGCTACTTTTGGGATGTACAAACAGTTTGAGAATCATGTCTACTCAGCCCACAGTGTTGTGGCTAAACGTGTGATGGACAAGAGCAAGACACCAGCATCATCATCCAAGCCCACTGATACTGATCCTCTGTTAAAGCCACTGAAAATAAGTGATGAGATTACAATAATACCCCAACCTGCAAAATCAACTGTTACTATTACTGCAAAGGGTAAATAACATTAAAATGGAAGGAGTGTGCAGATGGTACTAGCACCAGTAGAACAACAAACCTATTTTATTAGAAATGCACATCCATGGATCCATGGTGTCAAGCAGTATTGTGTAAATAAACCTAAGCTATATCAAACTTATTTAAAAATATTAATTGAGTACCAGAAGTATGGTGAACATTTTTGTAACAATAATAAAGTGTAAATTCAGTGTATAAAACTTTTACTAAATTAAGGTAATCAAACAACAGACATTTATATAAAATTATAGCTTTTCCTGGCTACGTATAAATCAAGAAGAGTATGTGATTGTCACAAATTAAGAAAAACCTCAATTTGTATCCCCCTCTATTAATGATGTCGTTTAATACATTATGTGAAATGAATACAACAACTTAAAAATGTCTAATTTTTATGTGCTCCTTGAGTATTTATTTATGTATAATTCTGTATGTAGTATGCTATCAGCCTGTTCTAGTTAATGCTTGGTGAGTTAAATAATAGCATACAGAAATATTGTAAAAATATCTTAGGTAGAATCTTTCCATTATGAGTGTATAATATTAAATCCGTTGATTAATAACAGTGTAGGTAAGTTTAGATTACAAAACGTAGACACTAATCATAAGTGAGTAATACTGAGTCGTTAATTACCCGTTTTTTTGATTTGATATAGAATCTGATCTGTTACAAAACAGTGCTATTGCAACTATTGGATACTAGCAGCACCAAAACTGCTGTTGGTCTTATTTATTTCTGATCTCAGGTCAACAAGATGGGAGTGTTGATTTGGTAAAAGTTTACTGAATTGTTAATGTACTTATAGAACTGAAAATGATGTATTTTTTTTATTTAATAAAAAGACCACTGTATGTAATTGAAGAAGTTTTTAATCACATACCCTTTTCGAAATCATGGTGTATTATGTAATAATAAATTATCACTCGCTTGCCTTACAGAATTTACTAGAAATTGTGTGAAGTCTGCCAACCTAGATATTACTGACACACAACTAGATACTATAGTCTAATTCCTCTCTCAATGTGAGAGTAGACCCGTGCGTGCCCAGCAGTGGGACAGTATATACCTACAATTTTGTATACAGTATTTACATGATGATGTATACCTATATTTTTCTGAACAAAAACACGACATGTTATCGCTTGTTACATTTTTCTATGCTGAATGATATTAACCAGAGTAGATATTAAAAATATTCTGTTACGGGTCATTTTGTGTTTGTATGATTATACCATGATTAACCTACCTCCAAATGCCTACATGATATGCATTGCAGATGCCACGAGTTCATGACGTCATAACTGCTTTCATTACCTAGCCCGCCATCTCTTATCTGCAGGAGGAAAATCCGAAGATTGGTACCAATAAAAGTACTCTGTGATTGGTACCTACTAGATTTCGTAGCGATATCACAAATTCACAACCATGGTACCAAAATACAATAATTATTTCATCATATTAATTAGACGACGTCTGTGGTCTAGCGGTTCGAGTGTCGGACTGCTGATCATGGGGTCGTGGGTTCGTCGATCCCACAGGACACATAATGTATATATTATTTCAGATCACACAAGTATCCATACACATAGACATTCAATAAAATAAAAAAAAAGAGAGAACATACCTTACATAGGTACTAATTGCGCACATATGTGAATTGACTTTTTAAAATTTTTGCACAGTGATTTTGAATAGGACAAACCATATTCGCTGCTATATGTTTCAGGACCCCATTGGTGCTGCCCCGAAATCTGTACAACAGGGAGCTTACTTTCTTTCGCATTTTAGCATAAAAGTCGTCTGTGCGTGTGTCAGCAAACATTCCTGATGCACTGCAATAACGAGGCAGCCCCAATAAGGCCCTGAAGATGTTATTGTGTTGGACACGCAGGACATTATAGGCACGCTGGGTGTATGACGTCCACAGGCTACTCGCATAAAAACATGATAGAACGCCTTGTAAAGGGTGATCCTAACGGGATTTGAACAACGAGCAAACCTGCGAACCAGCATACCACCCCGCACCGCCAATGCCCTACGTTCCTTTTCAATGTCAATCAAGGTCATCATTTTGATGTTCAGGGAGAATGTGCTCTAAATATTTAAATACCCTGTTAATGGCCGAACCCTTTAACGTAAGGGTGGAACAGAAGACGGACATCTACCACCAGCCTTAAATATTAATATCTCACTTTTATTTTTATTATAAATGAGACCATGCTCTTCCGCATAGTCTTCACATATTTTTAAAAGCTTTCTCAGAGCTCTAACCGACGGAGCAAGCAGCACCATTTCGTCTGCATAGCTAATATTGTTAACAGGTGAGCCATCTACGTAGCATCCGACATGAGTGCTGCTTAACCTACCTATCAGCTCGTTGATGTAAAGGTTAAATAAGGTGGGTGTGGACAATCCACCCTCTTCCGCATAGTCTTCACATATTTTTAAAAACATTCTCAGAGCTCTAACCGACGGAGCAAGCAGCACCATTTCGTCTGCATAGCTAATATTGTTAACAGGTGAGTCATCTACGTAGCATCCGACATGAGTGCTGCTTAACCTACCTATCAGCTCGTTGATGTAAAGGTTAAATAAGGTGGGTGTGGACAATCCACCCTCTTCCGCATAGTCTTCACATATTTTTAAAAACATTCTCAGAGCTCTAACCGACGGAGCAAGCAGCACCATTTCGTCTGCATAGCTAATATTGTTAACAGGTGAGCCATCTACGTAGCATCCGACATGAGTGCTGCTTAACCTACCTATCAGCTCGTTGATGTAAAGGTTAAATAAGGTGGGTGTGGACAATCCACCCTCTTCCGCATAGTCTTCACATATTTTTAAAAACTTTCTCAGAGCTCTAACCGACGGAGCAAGCAGCACCATTTCGTCTGCATAGCTAATATTGTTTACAGGTGAGTCATCTACGTAGCATCCGACATGAGTGCTGCTTAACCTACCTATCAGCTCGTTGATGTAAAGGTTAAATAAGGTGGGTGAGGACAATCCACCCAAGCAGGGTGGATTGTCCACACCGCACTCAGACCTGACATCCGAGTGCTTCTCAGCCCATTTGACATAGTTGACTTGATTAATGTATCAATATTCAAAAACAGATATCAGTTGGCGAGGCATCTTGGTGTTGCGCAGTTTGTCCCAGAGCTTATTGTAGGACACCATATCCTTTGATATGGTAACCTAGAAAGATCCAGAAAACAGGCGTACACTGGTGTACGTCTATCTGTGTAGTACCGGACGGTATGCTTAACAGCCAGAATGGTACTCTCAGTAGATAAACCAGTCCGAAAACCAAACTGGGCATCATGCAGTTGCACATACTGGTTCAACTGCTTGCTAAGCAGCCCGTCCAGCACCTTGGCAACAACCGAGGCCAATGTCAATGTCACCAGTCTTGTTTTTGAGAATTGAAACAACAATCGTCTTCGTTAGGTTCTGTGGGAGGTAGTCGTGACTCATACACAGTGAAAAGAACAAGCCCAAGACCCTGGGCAAGTGGACACCTGCGTGTTGCAAGTGTTCAATGCTCAAGAAGTCATAGCCCGGAAACTTGCCCCTGTTCATATTACTAATGACTGAACTAACGTCCTTCGCGGTAAACCGGATAGCTATTTCAGATAAAAGAACGTCGGAAATTGTTCTAACATTGTCAGATAGTGGAGACTCTACTTTGAAGTGTTTCCGAAAAAGTTCAGCTATCTCCCCAGGATCACTTACATTCTCAATGCTAACAGGTCGACTAGGCTGTGAGTTCATTCCACCGGTGCAATCACCGGTGGCCTTCCAGAGCTTTCTAAAGTCCTTGGATGAATGGTGTGAAGCTATGATATCCATCTTAATCTGTTCTTCATTGCGTAGTTCATTTTAGTTTAGACTTAAATATCTTCCTACTTTCACACATTTCAGTGAAAAAGGTCCAGCTCTGGGCCTGTTGTGTAGTACCCATATCGTAAATTTAAGTCTAGCCTTCCTGTGAGCATCGCCGACATGTTTATTCCATCCTACAATAGATTTGTTTTTTCTACATACACTGCCTTCATAGGTGGCAGCATAAGTGTTTGTGTTTGTCTGGGTGTTTCTTATGTATTCTAGGTATGTATTTACAAGAATATTTATTTATTATTTATTTAATCTTCCGAGCCTGTCATCAGACCTCCACAACCCAATTTCAAGGCAATACCGATATCATGAGGATAAACTGGTGGTCAGGCTTTTTGGGCTTCTACGATTGTCATACATGTATTTGAAATATATTGATTGATTTTCATTTTAGGTGTACGTCACCTAAAAAAAATCAATAAAATGTTGCGAAAGTGCGCTCATTCATAGTGCGTGCGTGGGCCGTACCTATGCTTGTTTGCTCTAGTGGTATAAAAAAAGTATTTAAGGTTTCCTTCACGCTCCGCTTCTAAAAGCTTTACCTGGGATTTCAGGTCTTCTTGTTGTTTCGACCGGAAATCGAGTGAGCCCCGTATATCAAAATCGTCTTCTGTAGTTTCAACTCATGGAGCTCATAATTCATTTCTGACATATAAAAGGACAACTTGCTCTCATATTTCACTCTTGCGCTATATTTGGCGAGATTTCAAGAGGAGTATCCATTCTAAATTTTGACTGAGCTTAACACGTGATAAGTGCCTTTTCTGTTGCGATAGGCAATGTCGCAGTAGACGTCTGTGGTGCCAGTGATGATTGAGGCGGCGGTGTTTGCGGTGGTGTGCGATTGGAATTTCGCAGGGTAAAGACTTTGCAAAATACTAGGCTGCCATAAGTGCCGGCTCGCCGAGTTAAGATCATCACTCAATTAGCACCGTTCCGATACAGAAATATCTTGCCTCTTTATATAGATACTATAATATTGCTGCATAGAATCAACCAAGTTGAAAGTATATTGGTCTCAATCCATTTCTGCCCAAAAAATGTTACCTATTACAAAGTTGATTCATATGTCTACGAAGATCGATTTTCAGCCCACTGAGCATCGTGAGGAAACCTAAGTACCTACTTAGAGATTATCACTGATGCACTGCCCGATCGCCGTGCTGCACTGCACGCCGGCGCCGCTAAGACCAGTCCAAGTTTTATAAACTATTTTTTTTTTGCACGGAAGTTAACATATCACGACCTACTCTTATACCGGGGGAAAAAGTGGCTCTTTACAGCCCTAGGGCCGTAAAGTTGTTATACCTATTATTGTTAAGGCGCGCTGCCCACCTGATGGTAATCGGTTACCGTAGCCTATTGACGCTTGCAACACCAGGAGTATCGCTTGCGCGTTGCCAACCCTGTATTTAAAGAGGAACAGTTGGATTGGCAGTCAAAGTGTTGCAAGCGTCTTTATGCTACGGTCACCACTTACCATCAGGTGGGCCGTATGCTTGTTTGCCACCTTAGTAGAATAAAAAAAAGATTTCGTTCGCATAAAAACAAAGAACCTCTAAACTGTGTTTTTAAGCAAAAGAAAAATTCGACCGCGGGCAGGATTTTTCCTTTGCTTAAACACTTTAAAATCTTAGCATGGAAAATGTTAAAAAAATACAAAAAAGATACTCTAAACAGTGATTTTTTCGGAGACCTCACTCTGCACTAGCGCCTCTAGCGAGAAATTTACACACGATATCTCGCAATGAGAGGACAGGTTTTGTGTATATTTTTTTTTTAATAAATGAATAATTAATAAATGAATCGATTAAAAAATATCTAGAATTTATTCGAAAATATTACTTACACTGCCGAGTACAAGTAATATTTTTCTTTGTTCAACATAACGATGGCTTTCTAATAGATTGCTATCACTGACCTCAGCGTTAGTGATTGCTATTCATGTCACATCTTGTCACAATTTTGCCTACTCTTAAGGATGATTTTTTCAGGTGCTTAATTCTGTATCGATATTCTGGATCGCATTGGATTATATCCCACTGTATCGTTCCACACGAATTCATACGATCGAAGACAGTGGATTATTTCGGTATCGTATCAAGTAGGTATTATAAATAAAAGAAGTTTTAGCACAATACAAAATTTTATAGTACAGAAAAGAATAGCTTCTGATTTTTGCATTTCTTTTTAAATTGTGTGTGCAAAGTACGAAGAAATAATAGTTTCAGCCTTCGTATTGGATAGATCTTGGCTTCCCAATAAAACGAAACCAAATAAAAGTAGATAGGTACCGAAATTGAAGGTAGATAAATAAATGTATGAAACCAATACTTATGAGAATGAGATTGTTCAGAGGTAATAAAATAACTGGAACCATTTGGGAGTAAAAATAAAGTATATTGTAAAAGAAAGAACTTAGCGTAAGTACACTGAATGGCCCTAGTAGTTTATAAAATTAATTCGGTAACAGTAAGGCATGCGGCGCGCGGCGGCGGGAAGCGCGGGAGATAGCGACACGTGTACGCAGTACTTTTTTATATGTTTTATCATATTACAAAATTTAATAGTACAGCAAAGAATAGCTTCTGATTTTTGCATTTCTTTTTAAATTGTGTGTGCAAAGTACGAAGAAATAATAGTTCCAGCCATCGTGTTGGATAGATCTTGGCTTCCCAATAAAACGAAACCAAGTAAAAGTAGATACCGAAATTGAAGGTAGATAAATAAATGTATGAAACCAATACTTATGAGAATGAGATTGTTCAGAGGTAATAAAATAACTGGAACTATTTGTGTACGCAGTACTTTTTTATATAATTTGGTAAATAAGCAATCTTCCACCAGAGAAGTGCTTATTATGTACTAGTAACCTGCAGCCGCTACCTAAAGGGCTTTTTGAGACAAAAGGTAACACCTATGTCCATCTCTGAGATCTAATCTGTACCAAATTTCATCAAAATTAGTTCAACGGGTTAGGCGTGACAGATAGACATTCAGAATTAATTTTGCATTTATATATTAAATAACTATTTATAAATTGTTTATAATTGTATCGATAAGAAAATCTAATAAATCGATTTAAATAGAATAAAGGCGCGCGCCGCTTTGCAATCTTTGCATCGATTCGTTTGACTATCTTAATTCAAAGTGAGAATTCAAGTAAATTCTCACTGAGAATTGAGATATGGCTGGAAGTGGATACTTACTGACTGAGAATTTCTCAGTCAGTATCGTCGTGCTCGATTGAATATCGATCGAGCACGCACGGAGCATCTCTATTCCCTACCCTACCACCCTACCATGCGGCCAATAGGGCTGTTGATATTTTTTTGAATATCGGATTTTCGATCTATCGATATTTTTAAATATATCAATATCGGAGTTTGATATATCGAAAAAAAAATAACGATATATCGATATTTTATCCACAGTTCTAAATTGCATGATAATGTTTGCTTTTTAAGTGGGTTGCTAAATTAGTTGTATTTCCGCTGCTTTTATAATTTTTCCCAAATACGTCCATACAATGGAAGAATTGGTCCAAGAAGACATATTTTGGCACAACTATTTCTATGTAACTAGATACTTATTAATTAAATTAAAATTCATTTATTGGTGTGATTTTAGGTACATTTTACATGAGATCTTAATAATAAATAATTAGCCCTGACCCGGCGGTCAAGGCTAATATAGTAGCTTGGACCCTGTTCCCGATACCGGTGGGCCTCTATTTTTATATTTTTAAATGTTTTCATTTTTTAATTTATTTTATAACAATATTTAAAAATGTAAAATATAAGAAAATAGATTAATAAAGGACATAATAATTAGTTTAATATAATAATTACTCTCACATAATTATATATTATAAGCAAAATATTAACAATTGAGAATACAAATGATTAAACGAAATAAAGATAAGAATACAATGTCAAAATTAATTAAATATCAATGTCGAATAACTCACAATTTATATAAGGAATTCGTCAATATTATAGTAACATTTTGCCAATAATAGATGTCTTAATTTGTTTTTAAATTGATTAATATTTAAGTCCTTAATTGCATTTGGTAATTTATTTATTTTTGGGGCCATGCAAAGTATGCTTTTGTGCATCAAGGCGGTCTTTCTTTGATGGTCGAACAAATAATTCATGTCTATATTCTTGTCTAATCATTTTATAGCGATGTTCAGACGCGTTTTTGAATAGATGCAAATTCTTTTTAACAAATAAAGCAATCTCGAATATGTACGAGCAAGGTAAAGTTTTTATTTTTAACAATACAAAAATTAATATAAAAATTTATTTAAAAAAAATATTGACCTTCGATATCTACATTTCAATATCAAAATATCGATATATCGTTAAAAAAAATATTACTAATAAATATCGATATTTCTAAATAATAATATCGATATATCGTTATTTTATCAACAGTCCTAGGCCCTAACATCTCTTCTCTTGACATCACGATCACACGTCATCACGATCAGATCACATTTTAATTCACTGTACCTGTAAAGAAAGACGTGACTGTGCCTACCTACTCTCCAAATTTCCACTCATCCACTGTTGGTTTTTGCTGCCTCCTGGCTGGAGGCAGGCATACGGTGCTTCTCGCCACCAAGACGAACTATCATATCAACTATGTCCGTCTTAAAAACAACCACTCGCACTCAACCACAGTTGTTGGTTGTAGCGAGACCATTGTCGCAACATTGAAGATAACCTTGTGTGCTCTGTCAAATCAAAGGGGAAAGAAAATCTGAGTAAGTAATACGTGCACACTATCTTAGAGCAGCCTCAAAGAACTTTGACCGGCTAACGTCGCGACCAAGTTTCTAAAAAGACTTCTTTTTTCCTTCCTTGATGTGGACTGTGATCATCGCCACGCCACGTGCGAAACCACGTTTCCTTAAAAAATAATTATTGATAAAGGTTATCTAATTGTTTTATAGCTACTACTTCCTACTTTCTAAATCTCAACCATATCTTTTTATTTGGAATGATAAGCTTTTTTTCTTGTGTTTACTTACAATACCGCTACCGATAAGCGATAAGATTATTTGGTTATGACACGCGGTGGGTCGGCATGGCGTCATGAGTATTTGTATGTTTATTTTTGATGTAGGGAAAATAATAATGCGATGAGCTATTAGGCGATATGCGATATGACGCGCCACGCGATCGTCTTGTCGGTATTAGGGGCTGCTGATAACTATTGACAGTATAGTACTTAAATTTACATTACACAATGATGAGAATAGCACGAGCCAAAATGTGTATATATGATTAACACATGATAATTAATGATAGGCCTGATTATTTGTGATCTAAATTACATTATATCAATATTCACAGGTTATGTACTAACACATATTTTTTCTATTTTCCAGATAAAACGGTGTTGTTTAGTAAATATAGGTAAGAAACAAAAAGATTTCAATCTTAGTTGTTAGGTACATACTATTTATATTTTTAATCATTTTATTGAATCTACATAATGATGAAAATCAACATGAGCCAATAAATGTTGTTTTGATAACAATGTGATAGTAAATGATAGGGCTGATAATTAATTGCTTCAGTGTTAGCTTAATTATTATCCCTTTGCCACACTCATGTGTACATTTTGTTGTGCAGGTCTTCTGGTGGCTGACTTACTGATTTCCATCTTTGGATACAGGACAATGGAATGCATCTGGCTGGTATTTGTGTGAAAAGAACTCACACTGAACACTTTCTAAGCACCATCTTACATTGACGGTACCTACAATAAAACTATTTTTAATCTATTTTGAATAAACAATATTTCTATTATTATGTATGATGCACCTTTGTGTGAATTTACAATCTCTACATAGACAACTGCCTGAGCGCTCCCTGAAGCTATTTATATTGAAAAAATCTCAAGAAATTCTCTTGTATGTAGTAGTTGTTTCAGTTTTTCAGTTGTTATTATGGTTTATGATGTATTCCAGGTAATAAAATATAGTTTGATATTATTATTTTTTATTTTCTACATGATTTATAATAAGTAAATGGGTCCTCATCTTATCTAAATAAATAATTCTTAACTATTATTTACAGAAGTTCATTCTACTTAGTTCTCTCAACTTAATTAATCAGCCTTTTCTTTCTAATGCAAATATACTTAAAATATAAATAACTTTTAGGTATGATTAGGTAACTACATTCAACAATTAGATGACAAATAATGTATACAATATTGAATAGCTAATTGGTTTTTGGGTTTCTTGGGTTTGGTACAGTTGTGTTTTTTAGTTGAATGGTGATATCCTGCAGTGCCATGTTAGGCAGGATGAAGTCCTCAATATTAGTGGCAGTGCTTGAAGGTCTGTCAAAGGGGAAGCCCATAGCGCGGCGGTCGGGGTACTTCCTGTCCTTCAGGCCGCAGAAGCTGGATGCCTCTACACAGCTTAGCTGCTTGCTGTCTGGTTGGTCCACCTGAATGAATACATTTATTTATATTATGTAATTACAACACCCTGATAGTGTACTCCAAATATGTATAATTTACTAATTTTATTATCATGCTAAGGTTTGTATAATTCACCTTTTGACCGCCACGTACGTGTATAGACGTCAAATGAAAACTTGCTCAAGACGCCAACGGCGGCAAGGCACGTCAAAAATACCACTTTTATTTTAGTTCAAAATACATACCTATACAAAAATTTGTTGTTTTTTTTTACCTATTATTAAATACTAGAATTTGTCGCTTGGCGTAGAGAACACGGATTTTCGTTATTGACCTGGCGGTCAAAAGGTTAAAAGAAATGTATGTGAGAAAAAGGTAGGTAAGTAACAGGATCTGAGGATATGATCTGATGTGTATACAGACGAGGATGACGTTAGATAGGTAGATATTGTACAGTCGCCATCAGATATATCGTAGCAGACAAGGTGACCAAATACTTCTGAACATTTTAAAATGTAATAAAAAAATTAATAAGGTGTACCTACATATGACGAAACTGGTCTTTGTATTACTACATACTTCCACAATGGCGGCTACACGCTACGTCTTCGAGTAATATTGTTCTCTACGGCAGGTTTACCTGTGCTGGTGTGGCTATGCAGGTAGACCGGAGCGTATATTGGAACAGAGCTATGCCGTTTAAACCTGCGTTGGCGACCGATGCAAGCAATCAGATAAGTAATATTGAGTGAGACCGTACGTTGAACCTGTGCGTGTGCCTGCAGCGCAGGCGGCGCTGATCGCGCTAGTAATGTTACAGTCTTGGGTAGGTACTTACGCTATCGAGATCGTAGTTAGACAACATAACGAATAGTTGGTAGACGGAGCCAGCTTCAGTTCCCTTAGGTACAAGCATGTGCTGTGGCCAACCGCAACCACAGAAGTTAAACTCGGCGAGACTGGGTTGGCGAGGATCGTTGGCCTGTGCAGATAGATCGCGGAAGGTCTGCTCAAACGGAATCGTTAAGGACGATTCTGTCGATAAACGTGTGATTGTGTTTTCGCCGGCGTTCACTGAAACATAGTAATGGCAGAGTAAAGGTTAGACGCCACTATGGTGACTTGTTTCCTACGGTGATATTTTGGAGGAGACCAAATTTAGCAACAGATTACTTACAGATTAAAATTACTTACAAGATATTACAAATCTATCCATTTCGATGAACATCTTACGTTGGTCGGCGAGGGACCAGGCCAGGTTGCGTTCGTCAAACTTAGGTCCCACAAACATACGGCAAGTCGCGCGTCTGGCATTGCCAGTGTTATTCACTACAATGCTAAAACACAAGGGGATTTTAATCATTAAACCGACTTCAGAACACAAACGAAACAACGATGAACTGAAAAGGAAAATTAATATAAACCTTTTTTAGTTATAATAATAATTTTAAGTCGACAACAGACAAATAATCATCGAAGATTTTGAATTTTGAAGTTCCTTCTTTGTTTGACGCTGGCGCCCACTCAAAATGAGAATTACATACATAATGCAATTCGATTTCAAATTTTCTACTTTCTGAGAAATAAGTAGGTACAGACGCCAGCAGGTCAAGCTATCCACCCCCCCAAGGGGTTCTCTCCTTGTCGCGGCGGGGGGGCTTAGTAACCGTGGATTGATTGCCCACGGTGAAGCGAAGTAGAACCCCAGGGAGGGGCTGCTCCTGCGGGCTAGGACCGAAGCCTGCATTGGAGCGGCCAATGTAGGTTGCGGTGTCGTATGTGAGCCGCAATTGCGGCGGGCCGCGGTGTTGTATGGGCGACACTGCGGCTGGAGGTTTACGGGGCCGCGGCGGGAGAGGAGTGCCGGTATCACGGTGCGCCGCTTTCCCTGCCTTCCGCAGCCTCGGCGGGGTCGCCGCCGCAGGACTGTGGACACGGTGAGGCCGCAGGGGGAGAGGAGTGTCGGTATTGCGATGCGCCGCTCTCCCTACCCTCTGCGGCCGAAGTGTGGACGGCGGGGCCACGAACGTCTGTACCGCCGTAAAGACGGCCTTGAGCGGCGGAATCGGGGCCCTCGGTCGCCCATTGCACTTGGTCCTCGAGAAGGGTCCGAAACAGGACTTCCGTGGTAGGATTACGGATCATGCGAGAGCGATTCCCGTGATCCCACCACTATGCGGAAGGTGGAAGAGTGGTGGTGGTTTTAGTCGGTATGCTGGCCACCTAGCCGGAGAGCCCGACATAACCATCCCGCGTCCCCGAGCGGGGCGGCATGCATAAAGCACATTTCCCCACCCGAAGAAAAAAAGAAAAAAAAAGGTCAAACAAAGAAATTTGACAGATTGTGGTAGCTTGATGTGGTGGCCTCTGTACATGGACAAACATTATTTTGTCATACTACACTTTTATTCATAGGTATTACTATCGGTATAATTAATAAACTTACCGTGACTTTGAATAATGGATTTTGTAAAGGTTCCGAAACGTCGGGATTACTAATATAAAAAGATTATAAAATAAAAGCGGAATTAATTTTCCGTAAATAATAATTATTATTAACTAGATAAGATTAGTTTGGTTCTAGTACCTAGATATTATGTACTATTTTAAGCACAACATAATAAGTATACATTAGGTTCTACATATCTTGATATCTTACGTGTAACGGAATGGCTCATGGTTAAGGTGTAAGCAGCGTGCGTAAACTGGTCCACGGTCAGAGAAATCTAAACCCCGGGACAGATTGATGTCGCTTGACATCCAGAAAGTGTTCAGCACGTTGGCCTGACCACCGTCGCTCTGCACCGCTACGGATTTAACTTCAACGCCGGGATTTTCAAGCTGTAAACGATAAAATATAAATATAATGGTAGGTTTATACAGTCAATTTGTCGCTTCCGCCCGTAATTCGGTCGATGGTCGAGAGCGAGAGCTCGTGGGAATCCGCCGCCACTTTTTACGAGCAAGTCATGCTTGCAAAGGAGGCGGCGGCGGCGCAAAAGGGGAGAGGATTGTCCACCTCTATCTCTACCCTCCATCCTATCCGTAGTAGACGCTACGGGCGGGCGCCATGAGCTGTGCTGTGTGTAGCTAGGGTTGCCAACCCTGCTATATAATATAGTATACTTACTATTTTAAGGGATCAAATACTATATTTTTTTTAAATATATGTATATAGTATGCGAAACTACTATATTTTGCGTAAAGCGGAACGCAGACTTAACTTTGCAATCAATCTTAAGAATGCTTTTTAAAAAATAAAAATTTATTTATTATGGCGCAGACACGGTAATATTATCTCTATTTTACCGTGGCGCAGAGTAGCAGAAAATATTCATTTAAAAAATAAAGTACCTACATATTTCGACCACATACTTACTATATTTTTTAAGTTAATAACTTCAAAAATACTATATTTGATAGAAAAAAAGTTGGTAACCCTATGCCTTGTACCCTGCAGCCTGCAAGCGGTTGAATTTGCAGGTTCCGCCGCCCGACCATAATAATGCCAGTAAAAATTAGTACGCGAGGAAAAGCCTCGCTAATAAAAGGGGTCCAGCGGCTCCCATGGCCGAGACTATAAGACAAGTTCGGTTTTGAGTCGGTACGAGTCCGACATACCCTGCGATTGGAGACTTGACTATTTTGCAACTTGAACGTTTTGAGATGTAGATATTTTGCAACTTGGAGGTTTCGAGACTTGGGTCTTAAGAGATTTGAACTTTTTGCTACCATAAGTTATTTTGCAACTTGAACGTTATGAGATTGAACCATAAAGAGATCTATTACTTATAAAAAAGTGCGCAATATGTACAATAAATCAATTATAATAGAAAATCAAACAATATTGTCCCTTATTAAGAACGTGTTACAAAATACCCCGTAAAAAAATATAATATAATTATTAGGTAATCAAAGCTAAAAATTTTGTCAGCTGTCATGTCAGGGAACCACGTATCTACCTATTTTACCAAATAATTGTCTACTTTAATAGTTTTTCTATTTTTCATTCATAAATGCTGTTGTTTTCCTTTTTTTTGGGGGTATGTTATACAGCGTTATTACGGTTCTTAAATATTATGAATGGACTCGTTTTATGGCCCCATTTAACCTCCTTTCGGCTAGTAGTCCTTTCGGCGGGTAGTTTTGTAACACCCTGTACAATGTAGACTGTACCCACCTTCAAGGTGAGAGTGAATAGGCACTATCTGAGTTTGCGTGCTACATTCTCGGCAGCATCGTCACTTACCATCATACGCACTCAAATCATGTAAAAATAACTAGGGCGGTTCAATCGTCCTCAAACACACACTACTCTCACAAATGAACAAAGATCACTGTAATTATATTATATTTATAATGTATCTTTTATCATTATGACTTGCGTGGGGTTCCATAAAATCGTTCAAATTAAGGTACCTAAGTGCAAATGTTATACTAAGGACTTACGAATTCCTTTCATAAAGCGTGTTTATACAATTATTGCATCAACCTCGAACAAACAGGTAAATAGTTAATTAGTGTTATATTTTAACTTGCTTCTGTAGGTCCCTGCTTAATCGTTAACTTTAGAATTTTGTTGGGATTTACCTCGGAACGCGTGTAGGGGCGAACGTAGGAGGATTCCTTGTGTCTCTGGAAGAGATCATCGATCCACGCGTGCCAACGGTAGAAGAATGGGTCGCGCATCGTAGTCGCTTCGTCGGCAATCACCCCGAAACTCTCCTGCAACAAAAATAACCCACCAATATCTACATGAAAAACACGTCTTGGTGTTTAACTTATTATGAAGCCATTTATTTGCCTATGCCGCCTTACTTACAATAAGTATGCTGCTTACAGTACATAGTCGAATGATTAATTTTTGCTTTGTGAAAAAGGTGATTTAAATAGAGCCGAGAGCTAATATTATCAAGCTCAAAAAGTTTTTCATAAGTTCTTTAGACTAAAAAAGTTTCAAGTATTTAATGTTACGATTTTCAGTTTTTGTTTTCGTCCGTTACTTTTTTTGTAAAAAGTTATTAAGTACCTACCTAAGGTTAAAATCTACTTACGTATTTACTTACTTCTACTAAAGCTATAGGTATACAGTATATATAATTATACAGTTATAGGTCAGTTATAACTGCTGAAAGCCGTTAAAAGTTCCCACGACTGTCTTCCGAGTCCATCATCTGATAAATCCATCCATGATCTGGTCTTGATTGCTCTTAGCGTTTGCTTTTTTTTTCTAATCTAAATGAGAACATCTCCAGAGTATCAATGAATAGTTTTAAATTTGGGCCAAAATTTGACGTAAATATTGGTTAGCCATTAAAAAATCTAGACGGGATTACATTTTCCCAATAACGGTTCCCGACTGAGTCGCTGACATCTTGATTATTTTCTTTTCTGTCGGGCTTTTTACTTTTTTATTTTACACGTTTTGAAAAATATTTTTCACCAATTATGTATACTTATACGAACTTTTCTAGTGCGATAGCTGTCCTATACATTAACAATTTTTAGATATTTTTATCACAGTTACTAACCAGGTAGCGGTGGTTAGGGTCGTGCATATAAGCGGAGAAGCTGTGTCCATTGTTGTGTAAGCTGCCGTATAGCTCCCTGTTCGGTGACAGGATGCTAGACTCCACCATGTTGCCGAGAGTGTCGATATCCAAGGGCTTCGTAGTTCCATCCGCCTGTATAATAAATAATATTTACATTTAAATAACTAAATGTACCAAATTAGACTTACCAACCAATATTTTTAAGTTCAGTTCAATAGTACCTACCTATTTCATACATAACTTTATGTAAGTACCTACTTTCTTATTTGTATGTAGATGCACCGCCTACAGCAATACATGGAAATTATGTAAGTAAGTAGATACTTAGCAACCATTTATAATATTTTCTTAAGTAGGTAGATATATATTATTTCAGATCTCCTTAAAATCCATCCACCATTGAATGAAATACCTACCTACATTGCTTGGAATTTGGTATTACTTAGTAGGTATTAGCTTCCTACTCGCAGAATTCAAATCCTTGTTTTATTTCAGTACGAATCATAGAAAGCTATTGAAATTTATATCACAGTAGGTACTTTGTTAATTTTATAACCTGCGTAAAACCAATAAGACTTACATTAACTACTCTACCCGTAGAAATAGCTTCTTCTATATTCCTTCTCCACCTTTCCATGTCATTGATGGTAACGTTAAGTCCGTCAACTGGGCGGTTCAAGTCTTGCCACCTCATGTTAGCTTGTCGCGGAGGCCAGCCTCGCGATGAGGTAAGGCTGTCCAGCTTAGGGAAATAAGCCTCGGGGATGGGCTCCCTCCAGTTGCTAAACTTCTTCACTCTCTTCAATGAATTGTTAAGGCGCTCACAGTTGTAACTGAAAGTTAATGAGTACTGCAGTAAAAGATAGACATAAAGTTAATTTTATACAATGTGGTATTAAAATATAGTTTGTGCCCTATTAGCCTAGTGATCGTAAGCGCGACTGCTACGCAAGAGGTCTTGGGTTCGATTCCCATGTCAAGAAAGGAATTATTGGGATTTTCTATGAAATTCTCAGTAGGAACTGAGGTTGGATTTGTGCCCGGTTAATCGCAATAGGCTCGACCCCTTTTACCTACATGAGAGGTGAGACATAAACACCGATGGACTGTGGGTGTCCATTTAGTAGGTACACCTTTGCCTAACGCTTCGGGGAATGTAGGCGTAATGGTTTCAATCTCTATTATATGTATATTTGAATTACCTATGTAAAGGTATAGTGTCGCCAGGTCCAATGAATTAAAATAATCGGGATTATGGTTTTCAAATCGGGACAGCTACAATGGCAATGACTACAAAAAATATGATTTTCTAAAAGGAAATATATTTTTACGTAGTAACACCTCATAGATACTCGTCGAATAAAGTACAGATTATGGAGGTTATTGAAAAATCTAGTGTCAACAGACCCCTGAAAATCCGGACGTCCCGCGTAAATCGGGACACCTGGCAATACCTGGGAGATATAGTTACCGAGCAATAAGTTGTTGATGCATGTAGAAGAAGAGCTCGCCGCGACGATCCTTAGCGACTATACTCCTCATTGGCGCGGCAAACGGGTAAACAAGATGCCAATGCCAGTGATGCAGGTTTACGCCGATGTCTTCACGCCAATAAGCTAAACGATGTTCTTCTTCCAAATCTGTGGCTGTATAATCCCGCGGAATAATGATTGGGGTGCGCTATAATAAATGTACGGACAGACATTATTAATTGGGTGTTATGTACATGTGTATCTTGCCAGTGATAATTTCACTTCACTGTCACTATACATAATTATTTATTTTTCTGATACAGATTTGAATTTGGAGCACCGTGCACGAAATGTGGATGCTTAATCATTTATATTATGTATGTATTGCCATTTGGCAGTATGGCACATATTACATAGTCTATCTGTAGGTAATATCAGGTTCTAATATAGGGGTCTTTGATAATAAGCACATCGGTGCCTACGCTTCCTTAGACTAGCTGTTGCCCGCGGTTTCACCCACATGCCTTCTTCAAAGTCTAATATATAACTGTAGGTACCAAATTTCATCAAAAGCGGTCCAGCTGTTTAGGCGTGAAAGCGTAACAGACAGACAGAGTTACTTTCGCATTAACGGTATTAATAGATACGCCTAGATTCCATATCATGTAGTTTTTTTTACGACAATTATATTTGGCATTAACGCTTGCTAAACATTAATTATATTAAGTATAAAAGACATTAAATTATAGTTAAAGAACCGTTCAGATCGATTTTTTATATACTTGGGACCTTTTACAGATCACCATCAAGTCTCAAAATAAGCAGAGCTTCTATTGTTGTAAAAATATTGATTTCTAGTTTTGTAGACTAAACTAGCACTATCCCAAACCAAATACCTACACGATTGAGGGACCACGCTATTATTAGTTTCATAAAATTATTTTACTTAAGTAATATTTTTTACTAAATATAGACATAAACGATAGAAGTACAGACGCCAGCAGGTCAAGCTATCCAAAACTGTAAAATTTTCTCAATTGAAAATGCACCTTACCGTGTTGTATTAAAGTTTAAAATCTATCAAAGAAATTTGACAGATTGTGGTAGTTTGATGTGCTGGCCTCTGTACCTAAATAGGTACATAAAGATATCAAATAAATCATAATATTTGACATTCAGACCAGGTGCTGTATAGCATGTGTTTTAGAAATTATGCAATGGAAACGGAAAATTCCGAGATGGTCCCTCACGGGGATCACACACTCGCTCTGACGATAAGTGCTAGGCAGCCTAAACTATCGGTACTGGGACTGCGTAAGTGCGTCTCTCTAAGTGCCTAGCCTGCCTAGCATATTCCCTATAACGTATCGTATCGCAACTGCTTCACGATACACGCAGATGTGCAGCATAGTGCGGTCAGCAACGAAAGTCGCTGAACACAGCTAAATTTTTAAAATATTACAGTTCCAAAACTTGTCAAGAGGTTTTTTCTATTAAGGTAACCTATATATTTAATGGTCATTTAAGCAATTAATTCGCGTAACATTCACAGGTTAGTAACTTCATATTTAGATAATAAAATAGTTTTGAAGATTGCAACATGTTCAACAACTTTCTTTGCTGACTCTCTAATCATGGCTCTTACATCCTAATCCTTTATTTTAACCATAAATCTGCTTGTCATTATTCTGAGTAGAAAAAAAATCCTGTAATAGATTCAAAATCCTTACAGAGGGATTCAAAATATAGGTACCTAAGTATATTATCAATGGTAGAATTTTTTATTGAATTTGGACTAGGATTAGAATTTTCGGTTTACCTTAAAACAATTGTCGTAATTTAACGTAATTTAAAGTCTAGCGACTAGTCTATAGTTTTAATACGAACTCTGAAAACGAAACGTGCGTCGCTAATTGCAAATAGCTTTTTTAACGTTTCGTTTTGGTGGTGGCCTACGTGACTTTTTGCTTTTGGCAAAAACTCAAAAAGTCACGTAGGCCACCCCACAGACCCACAGTCAACTCATTATTTCATTATGTAAGCATAAAGTCTAGAAGTATATTGTAGAGATGGGCAATTATTATTATTACTATGGTTAATTGAAGTATTCGATAGATCGTTTCAATCGAATAAACATCAATAACAAACAGAAAGAGTCAATAAATTGGTCAATTGTTATTAAGCGCTCAGTGCGCTCTTGTGTTGTCCTCGTAAAAGGCGATCGATCAATATACGTTTTACTTTAGGCAATAGTGCTGCGTTTTACTAACTACTACTTCAAGCATTTTACTGATTAGTAATTCAGTAATTCTGAAGCATCACAATAGCCGAAATAATCAAATCTATTGCAAAATTGCGTCCTGAATCGCCGATTGTTAATATTCGGTTTTATAATATAAATGATGACGTGGATATATTTTATTGTACTCTGAGTGAATTCACAAAGATTATCATTCACTTTTTAAAATTTCTTACTGTTAAGTTTAGTTTTATAATTGCAGAAATTAAGGTACCTCAATATCGAATTGGAATTAGTCTGTAAGGATTATTTGTTATTATTTATTTATTTATTCCCAACAATAGTTGGGAATAAATAATAATATAATAAGCATATTCTTCTAGTACTGACTTCGAACAGTGCAGTTGTTTTATTGGTATTTCAATCAAATACCAATAAAACGTAGATTAAACAATAATTGTATCCAGGGTTTGTACAAATGTACAGACGCCAGCAGGTTAGGTTATCCAAAACTGTCTGATTTTCCTAATTGAACATGAACCTTATTACATTTGACAGATTGGAGTAGCTTGATATGCTGGCCTCTATATGTTCATCGAAAATTAAAATGAATTTTATTGATAATCGATGCTACAGTAAATTAAAGCGAAAATAAATAATCGAATCGATAATTGAAATGTTAATTTACTGCAAAGTGCAACGTCTGCAACAATCACTGGTTCCATTTCCATCTGTCAAATTTGTCAAAGTCAAAACTAGTGGACGGACGGACAGTGGACAGTTGGACACTGAACAGAACAGACAGAGCACATAAAGTGATTATTATCACATATTATATTTTTTAATATAACAGCATATGTACTGAATCAGAGAATCAGACTACTAATGCGGTCTGTGGCTGTGTACCACTCAACTCAACCAACTTTAATATATTTAGTTGTGCCCTTTTAAATGAACTGACTGACTGAACTTCACGAGTGTGCGCGTGTTTATATTTTGATTATTTTAACCTGTGAATATTATTTTTCCTAACAGATATTTATGAAGTGCATTATGTGGTCATAGAGTTATTAAAAATGGAAGATTTCAGTTTAAGTCCCGGCGTAGTCGTAGTACGTGCAAAACCTGAAGGTCAAAGAAAAACTTTCAAACCAAGTTTAAGATCTGTGAATAAAATACCTATTGAATTACTAAATGACCCTCTCCTAAATAGAGCTTGCGAAGTATTACCACAAAACTACAACTTCGAAATACACAAAACAATATGGAGAATACGGTCACTAGGATCAAACCGTGTGGCTCTTCAATTGCCTGAAGGTAATAAAATTAAAAGCCTAATGTAATCTGTCGTATTACTTAATTAGTTTGTTGTCATTGGCACCAAAATAATGTGAATAATTCTTTACAGGTTTAACAATGTTCGCGACGACTTTGTGTGACATCATTGAGGCATTTACTGATGCTGATACTGTAATAATGGGCGATGTTACTTATGGTGCATGTTGCATTGACGACTTTACTGCTGTTGCGCTTGGTGTTGACCTACTGGTACATTATGGTCATTCCTGCCTCATACCTATTGATCAGACATGTGACATCAAGGTGCTCTACATATTTGTTGATATAAAAATTGATCCATCACATTTTGTGGAAACTGTGAAATTGAACTTTCCAAAACAAACTCATTTAGCATTAGTTAGTACAATCCAATTTGTTACAACTCTCCATTCTGTTGCTAAGCTTCTTAGAGCTGAGGAATACATAGTGTCAGTACCACAGTGTAAACCTTTATCTCCAGGAGAAATCTTAGGTTGTACAGCTCCTAAATTAAGTTCAGATATAGTTATATACCTAGGAGATGGCAGATTCCACTTAGAGTCAATAATGATAGCTAATCCTAAAATACCAGCCTTTAAGTATGACCCCTATGAGAAAAAAATGACTTCAGAATTGTATGAACATGAATTAATGCAATCAAATCGGCAAAATCAGGTTAAAATTGCTGGAGAAGCAGTAAATTTTGGTCTTATACTTGGCACATTAGGGCGACAAGGTAGTACAAAGGTCTTGGCCAATTTAGAAAAGCAAATTGATAATTCTGATAAAATATTCGTAAAGATTTTATTATCAGAGATTTTTCCTAGTAAATTAGCATTATTTGGTCTTGATGCCTTTGTGCAGGTGGCATGCCCAAGATTATCAATTGACTGGGGCACAGCTTTCCCAAAGCCATTACTAACACCATATGAGTTTTCTGTATCACTAGGTAATAGCAAGTGGTTGAAAGATGATGGGACCTATCCTATGGATTTTTACTCAAATGATAGTTTGGGACCTTGGACACCCAACTATAAACCAGTGCTATGTTCAGACTCGGATAAAAAATGTGATAACTGCTGTGGTGGCAAAGACAAGTAATGAAATACTCACTGGCACATTTTCTGGTACAACAGCGGCCACCTCTCGTGCTCTCTGGAATACTTGAGAGTCCATGAACTTGGCAGGGAATGTTTCTGCAAAATTCTGTATTGGCACATTCTTAGTGTCACCTCTGGGAAAAGAAAATTTCATAAAAAATAATTGAAATTCCTGTGATGTATAGAACTTTTTACATCTTAGGGAATTATCAAAAATCATCATCATCATTGTTTCATTTTGTTAATGATATTTATTCTTTTGGAAAATAGTACTAATTAAAATTGTCTATATAATGATTAATTTTATAGAAATGTATCTCTTATTTGTATAAAAAACTTATTATTGCTACTCTGGTAAAAAATCTATCTTAAGTTTACTTTACCATAATCTAACAATGTGTGTAATAGAATTATGTTTAAATAAATTTTGGTTAACTAGTGTGTGTTAGACTTAATTAGTACTTCAATTAATTTGATAATAAGAATTGTGGTGTGACATTTTATAAGTGGTTTAATTAAATATTAATATTTAAAAAATCAATACTAATTTATTAATGTATTTATTAAAAGTAACATAATGGAGGTACAAATGAATGTAACAATAAAAAAAGATTTACAAATAAAAGTATTGATACTGGGTATGTACTTGAAATAGGAAAATACCTATGCTATAAGTATCAGCAACCTTCCATTGCCACAATTAAAATTATCTTCACAGGTCACCTAGACCTAGTTTGTGTAGGTGTGTGTGTGTAATTAATGATGTTAAATTCTACTTACCGATGGAGTAGTGCTACAGAATAGCAGTAGTTAAATAGCTGTGGGTTGAGGTTCGCTCTTGCAAACACACAAGTTGATAGGAAATCTGCCAATTGATTCTGAGGTACATCTACAGAACGAAATATTGTTCAATTAGAATAAGACCCTATGGCGTTTGTTAGCTAAAGCTGCGCAACAATAACTGCGTATTCTGAATGTTGTTGTTATTACTTTAATTATAAGTACTAAGTTGTTGTATATTTTGTAAAGTTTAAAATATGAAATATTTTTGTTTGATTTCATCTGCAATATTCCTAAGAAGAAGAAAATGTATAGTATATATGTAGATAAATATATTTTAGCAATGTTGTCTTTATGAAGTCACCACGTCACGTAAAGCGGTGTCCCGTTACCAGATTTTACATTCCGAGTGATGTGACCCTTGCTTCATACACAGACTGTTGAAAATTCAACAGTCAACAAATAAAGATGAAGTTCTTAACAATTTGAAGCATTGTGATTGTAGGTAAAAAAAAGTGTATAAGTGTTGGTATATAAGCATTATCTAGTACCATAGGCACATACCAATTTAAATCTATAAAAAACTTCCTTTAAAAGTCATTAGGTATAGAATATTGCGCGATAAAAATAATCTGCGAATTGGGGTAAGTTATGGTGACACAGCACTCGATATTTTTTGCACGACACAAAATATAATGTAGGTATAATAAAATCCCAAACGAAACCATGATCTTGAATTGAATCAGTTTAGGAGAACTATAATTTTAAAAGTTTCTGATTGTTAACTGAGATTGCTAAGTGCAACACAAACTACCCTGCCTGCTGGACAAAATTAACACATCGCAAATTAAATTTAAATAATAATATAATTTGTACTATGATAATTAGTAAATTAATTAATTCATTTTTTTTCCCGTTACATATTTAAAAGTTAATGTCTATTGTAACGTTTAATTTCTATCATAAAAATGACTAATATTTGTACGCTTACCGGCAAAATATACAGGCACCTAATTTTATTAATGGTGTTTCACATCATAGTAACACCTTTAATAAAATTAATTGACAAATAAATATTTGATTGATTGATAGGACCACATGGTGCAGTGTTAAATGTCCCAAATAAAAAGGAAGTAATATCAGTTTCCCAATTTCAATATACAGGTGTTCATAATAATATGTACCTAGGTGGGAAAACATAACTTACTCATAAGAACGCCAATAACTTCGTCGGCCATTTCTTGGTGTTTCGGCAGAAACAGCGAGAAGTCCGCATCGGTAGGCAGTTGCGATGCCTTGTCAAACTTTGGGTATGAACTCAGGTTCTTCAATGGAATTTTCTCGGAGGCATCGTCACCGAAACGGTTGTTTAATTCGACGCCGTTGTTTGCGTATTCCGGAGGCTGTTAATGAAAATACTGATAATGTAACTATCTGTAAATGCTTTTGACTTTTAGTATTAGATGAGCCCTCATTAGCCTAGTGGCAGGACAGCTACCAGGTTCGATTCGGCGAACTGTGGGTGTACATCTGTGTATACCCTGTGTACTGGTTTGTCTCGCCATAAATTTATACTATATTTTGTTTACAACTTATGTTTTACAACAGTTTTAGGCAATCGAAATTTTGCGACTATTTTGTACAGAGGCCAGCACAACAAGTTATCCCAATCTGTCAAATTTCTTTGATAGATTTTCTACTTTAATACAAAGCAATAACTTTCATGTTCAATTGGGAAAAATTGACAGTTTTGTATAGGTTGACTTGCTGGCGTCTGTACATATCAATCATACTGCTGCGAGCACAGACAGAGTAGATACTTTTTTTTATACTTAAGTATTATGTATATAGGTAGGTATATATTTTTAAGTACCTATGAAAATATATATTGGTACTAATTAATTAATAAAATTGATTAATTTTGAGACCGAACTAACATTGAGTACCTACTTCTTATCGTCGTCATCACCTGAATCTACCCACTGTAGAGTATAGACCTACCTTTGCTTATGCCACCTTTTTCGATTCTGTGGTACCTATTATCATAAGGACCAATAAATTTCTTACTTCATCTTGCTACCGGACGCCTCACACTCCTTCTGCCTGTCATACGTCTACTTCTATCCCATGAAATCGATCCGACACCTATTGTGTTACTAAGTCTACGACTTTACGCGTACGAAGTCGCAGGAAAAGTTAGTTACATAATTAATAATTACACAAATAATTCATCTACACAATAGTGAATTGGAAAAGATGTGAATACATTTTGCCTATGGAATATAATAAACTACGCATCAAAAATACTGATTGAGCTACAAAATTACTGATTGAGCAGCAAAATACAGATATCGGTTAGGTTTGAACTGTGACCACACAACGCCAGAACCAAATCTGAATGTTTTGAGTGCATATAACAATATTTTGAGGTGACTATTTTGCTGTGCAAATAAGTATTTTTGCTGTGCAATAAGTATTTTTGCTGTGCAATAAGTATTTTTGCTTAGGATTGTTTTGTTATACAAAACGACATTTTTTGATTTGCAGTTAAATACTAGCCTTTGCCTATTAGCTATACGGTAGTTTCCGGGATTCGAGGAATAGGTTAAGTACTTACCTAAGTATTATTTATTTGGTATAATATTCATAGCAAGACTTAAATAAGAATAACGATAAATAACATAATTTCACTTACCAAAAGTTGTTCTGTAAGCTGAAAAACTGCTTTTTGATCGCCCTTAGGGGTGATCAAAGGTTCGTTGGGTCTATCGAACAGCAACTCAAAGCTTCTCACGTTAACAGCCATTTTAATAAAACTTAACTATTTATAAAAGGAACAATTTAATTAATGTAGACACACTTCACAGAAACTGTGAAGTGGAATGCTTTGTTTGGATTTAACAAGTCATTTTATACCTTTTTCCAAATAGTATGGAGTGCAAAACCGCACAGGAACTGATAAAGAAGGGTGAGAAATATTTGATTAGCAAATTTATGTGGTGGTTATCACATATAATATATATATTAATAACTAAATTAAATAAATATGAATACGGTGCAGTATTAGTTATATTGGTCAATATGGCTAGGCGATTGGTTTGAACGCCACGGTTGGCTTCGTACGGTACCTACTAGGTTTATCATTTGGATGACTTACATATTATAGTCGGTTGTTTTGTAAGTCGTTTTCCAATGGTAGCAGCCAGCAAATTTCTGATAGATTTTCAACTAATACAAAATTATAGGTTAATGTTAAATTGGGAAAAAATACAGTTTTGGATAGCTTAACCTACTGGCTAAAATAATAAGTTGACTGTTTTATCAATCATCAACCCATATAGGTACCTACTGACCCACTGCTGAGCTCGGGTCTCCTCTCAGTAGGAGAGGGATTAGGTTATAGTCCACCACGCTGACCTGATGTTGGCAGACTTCACATGCCATTGAGAAAATCTCTAAGGCATGCAGGTTTCCTCACGATGTTTTCCTTCACCGTTTTAAGCTAGTGATAATTAATTATTATTATGTACCTACCTAGGCACATGAATTCGAAAGGTCAGAGGTGCGTGCCTTGGATTCGAACTCGAGACCATTGACTTGGCAGTCCAATGGTCATATCCCTAGGCTATCACTGCATCACTTTCACCATCGTACTTTGACTGTTAAAAGGAACTTCCAATTAATCGTTTCAAAACAGCGTTATTTAAATGACTAATCGACAAATCCTTTTATTCTGTACTCTTAATTAATTAATAAGTACCTAGGCACCTGAATTCGAAAAGTCAGGTCAGAAGTGGGTGCCTTGGATTCGAACTCGAGACCTTTGACTTGGCGGTCCAATAGTAATATCACTAGGCTATACCCTGCCACCTCCCAGGGTGGCGGAGGATCCATGAGGATTTTCCGTACTATAAAAAAAGGCTATCCCTTAGCTCAGTTTGTAAGTTTGTGTAGGTAGGTATGTGATATACCTAATCTGTGTTCCTTAATGCAACCTCGAATCGATACCAACAGGATAAATCCTACTGCCATAGCACTAACATATAATGACATAATATATGGAGCTACATTTTTATTATAAAATAAAAAAAGATGTTTATAAAATAATATAGAAAGAAGGCAGCGCTGGCCCTGAGGTAGAGCGAGAGGAGCGGTCGCTCTATCCGCCAGGTGGCAAGGGGCGCCAAAAATTAGTGTCCTACCGAACTTTCAGTTTCGGCATAAAACATATTTGGATCGAAGGTTCGGTTTTGGTTAAAAAAGTGCCGAACCTTTCAGACGCGCAGAAAACTAAACGGTTAAACCCTTTAAATAAAAAAAAAAAAAAACCGAAATACGTATAGGTGAATTAACTGATTTCATTTAGATTTACAATATTACTATCATGGCAAACTTTGAATCTATTACAAAGGACTTAAAAAGAAATGGAATAATACTTATGTTGAATGCATAAATACAATGCCACTGCCGTACGTCCACCTCGTTAGCGTAGATTAGCTTTGTAGTTCTAATACAAAATACTAGATAGTATAAAACAAAGTCGTTGCCCGCTGTCTGTCTGTCCTTATGTATGCTTAGATCTTTAAAACTACGCAACGGATTTTGATGCGGTTTTTTTTAATAGAGTGATTCATGAGGAAGGTTTATATGTATAATACATGTAGGTATGTTATATAACATTGCACTCGTGCGAAGCGGGGCGGGTTGCCAGTCTCAGATAAATTCTTCAATGACGCTATGCAACTCTGCGCAGAGTGACATGGGATGGCCGGATGGGACTGAACGCTACCCACGCTCTCCCGCCCGCCCGACCGTGTAAGTTATGATATTTATTCGCTCAGAATGTGGGTGAATGGTACAAAAGTTGTTGGTACATAAAAAGTTCAACATATTCGCCTTTGGTGTCGCTTAGTTTCCCTCGCCTCGCTTCGCCCGCCCTAGCTTGTTCGCTAGCTGGCGGTGTGGCCTGCACTTTAATAAGCAGAAACGTATAAGCTTGTTCGTACGCGCTGGCTAACTACACGACCACCGCGCTGCCGTACATCTTCCTCAGATTTTAAGCGTCGAAATCGGAGGTCTAATATCAATCGAAAGCTTCGCCTTTTCGGAATCAGACTCGAACCTTCGTAACATCCCTAGTATTGATAGCAGGAATCGGGAATGTCCGTCTAATTCATATCTACATACAGTAATATTGATGTACTTATACTATACAGCCGCGAGTTCACCACAGTATGTTTACGTGCGGCGTTCCAGGTATTTAATAGGGGGCGAACCTATTACAATAAAATTAACCGGACCCACATCCAAACTCCGAGCTGCTACTGAGAAATTGCTTAATTGAAAACCCAATAACACTGCTTGACCTGGGAATCGAACCCAGGAGCGCCATCGTAGGAATCCCTCTTACGAATAAAAAATTAATGAGGCTGTACATGTATTCTATTACTATAAAAATTCAAATAAAGTAAGTAGCCTAGTGGTATCAACACTGGGTTGCCAAGTTTTAGGTCTCAAGTTCGAAACCAAGGAAAGGACCTCTGCTTTTCGTAATCATGTGCATACATACTTGAAATAATTAATGATTACTCTCAAATGGTGAAGAAAAACATAGAGTGGAAATTAGCATGCCTGAGATATTCTCACGACTGTCATTGAAGGCTGCGAAACTGCTGCCAAACTCAAATGTGGATCTCAGGTATACCACATCAACTTTGTTATCATTACTTTAACATTTGGTGTAGTAACCACATCCTGTATATCCTGGGTTGTGGTAGATAAAGGTTTAAATATTGCAATCAAAAACTCTTGGCATAATATTATGTACTTACTATCATACTTTATTCATTCACTATGGATATACCAATAAATAGACACTAAGAACAGTAATATTTCACTATTCTAAAACCAAATGGATTAGTATCATAATATTTTTTTGCTAGGTGTAGGTATTCTTATTTCTCTTTTAGAAATTTACAGACTGTATCTAGGAATTTCTCTGGTTTCTGACTATGTACCCAGTGGCCAGCACCTTCTATGAAAACCAGTTCTGCGAGAGGGAAGTATTCCTGTATTTCCTTTATGTCATTTTTACTGAAAAAAGAAAAAAAACATTTCCTTCATATAAATTATAACATTTGAAATTTCTTAGTAAGTATCCTATGTGCTCTACATATATTTATTTATTGGTCAAACAAATTTAAAATCTAATACATACCCTATGTAATCAGATAAGGATCCTCCAACAAACATTGTAGGCCCACAATACTGAAGTCCTCTTAAATTTGTGGGGAAGCATGATATGTGTGATTGGAAGTTGTCTTTTAAAGCTGATATGTTTACCCTCCAAGTATATGAGCCTGTATTGGTTTGTACTAAATTAGTTATCAAGAAGTTTCTCAGGTTGACATCTGGAGTGATACTTTTTAGTTGTTCATCAGCCAGCTTCCGAGCTTTGGACATGGCAATTCCTGGTCTAATTGACACTGATGTCATAGCATCAAATAAGTTGGCCATTGAGAAGATTTGTGGGCTTGTCTTCACAGGAGAAATGTCAACTACAATGAGACTTGATACCATGTCCGACTGAAAATAATTACATTAATAAAAAAATAGGCATCATTATCTAAATGTGTAATAAAAAAAGATCTTGCTATAAAAAATGTATCAACTACGTACAACTTACACAGAGCAGTGACAGCACCATGGCGGTGCGACCGCCCATGCTGTGGCCCATGATAGACACCTTCGACAACTCTAGTTTCTTCAGTAGCTTCATCACGTCGTGGGCCATGTGTATGTAGGTGTGTTGCGAGGCATGTCGGCTGTCTCCGTGGTTCCGAGCGTCTACACTTATGACCTTCCTTCCAGTCGTCCTATGAATAGCCTTGCTCATACTATTCCAGTTATTTTTTGATCCTAATAGGCCATGTAATATAACTAGGGGCGGTCGCCCTGCATTTTCTGTACTAGATGTACTTTCGTAAGAGGCATAGGCCAAGTCCACAGCTTCTGCATTCTCTGAAGTAGATGCGATATGTCTGTGAGCATATTGTATAGCAATAGGAAATAGTTTTGGGCACACGTTCAGATAATTAAATACATTTTTGGATATTATTACGTTAGGTAACATTTTTGTTTTGTGAAGATAGTAAAAATTTTGAGGGTTATTTATTTGACATTACGTACTTTTGATTTTGGATGTTTTGATTGAACTGTCAGTGGGTGGCTGGCCCTAGCTCAGCTCGGAGTTCAGACTCAGCTAATAAATAATCACATTATCACAGATAATAATTAAAATGATCAGTGGCAGCAGCTGAAACTTGACAGCTATTCTCAGCCATAGACTAGTTTAAATGTATTTGGAAATTCTCAGCTTTAATATGATGGCTCCACTGACCTCTTTATTACAGCGATGCCTGTTTTTTCTGTTCTGTGGATGGCTCTGTTAATCTGACTATAATAATGATTTTCTGAGAATCAGATTAATCAGATTCAGAATGATTCATTCTCCTCTACAGTACTAGGTCACTTGCTGACCTCTGTATTATAGAGGTCAGTGATACCATAGAGTAAATACCATAGAGTTTTTTTAAATTTTACACAGCACCATCTACACAGTCCCAAACTAAGCAGAGCTTGTACTAATAGGGGTACTAGACAAAGGATATAATACATCAGTCTATACTTTTTCTTTTGTAAATAATTACCTACTTATAATATTAGAAACCAGACAAACACCAATACTTTATGTTCATCACATAAATATTTGTGTCCTGTGGGAATCGAACCTACGACCTTATGAGGTACTCAAACCACTGGACCACAGAGGTCGTCCAATGACTATTAGCTTGACAAAAATGTTAAATGCTATTATTATAAAAAACAGAAAAACATAATTAATTAATTAGAGTAGCCCCCCCTTATCTAATCATTAAGTAATTAGTCGCTTTCATATGGAGGGAAGTGTGAGGGGACTCAAAGAATTAAAAAACACTATAAAACTAACAAAAAAATATTTATTTTAATTTATAGGAAGATGGGAGAGGGTTAAGGGGTGGTGGATGAAGGGGGGAGTCGCAAAACCCCCACCCCCTGCCGGAGACGCGTACTTTTTTTATATGAACACTTTAAAATTTAATTTCTTTACTGATCATAATTAATTCGTAGAAGGGTTGGGGACAGGAGGGAGGGGTTATTATAATTAGCCACATTCATATGGAGGGAGGTGGGAGGGAGACTTAAATAAAAAAATAAAAAAAAAACACTATACCTAAAGCTACCAACAAATATTTAATTACTACACATTTGTGGCGAAGGAGGGGAAGAGTATTTATGGAGGGTGTGGGGGTATAAGGACATATGGAGACGTGGCTACTTTCTGGCGCTTCGCCGGCCGCTGCGGGGCGGCACGCTCGCTTGGCTAGCGTGATTTGGCTCTGTTACAACCTAACCTAACCAAGTCAAGTCGGGGTGCTCTGTGTAGTATTTGTCACCCACTTCAAGCCTAAGCCACTCAAGCTAATAGTCTTAAGAAAATATAAAATTACCTCGACTATTAATTTTGTGTCAAAATTACGTTCCTTTTAACGAATCTGTAAGTTTTTTGTAAGATATTCCGTGATTTTTATAATATTTTGGCGCATCTCCGGCAGCGAAAATTACATTTTATCCGTTAGTATGAACCCCCTTAACCCCTCATATCTCCAAATTCAGGCGACTCGATAAAAAAACCTTTATGAAATATACTTCGATGGTTAGGAACTTTGTCTGAAATGTTGTTGTTCAATGGTAAAAATTGTGTAATATTTTTTGATAAAGTGAACCAATTTTAGTGCAGTGTAGCGTAAACGTGGCCCCAAGAATTAATAATTATGATTTGATGCGTATTCAAACACACAGACAGACAACCAGACAAAGAGACACACAGCCAAACATGATTTAAAAAAATGATAGAAATGTATTGTGATAGGTACTTACTTATTCTCAGTCTCCCAAATTAATTTATTTGCAAATATAGGTAAGCAATATCTTTAAACAGACACGCGAGACTTCATTCATATTATAATATGTTGTTTAAAATAGATTACAAAGTTACTTGTTCTGTTCTTACATACTACTTAGTTCCTATTTACATTATTTAGAAAAATGGACTGAAATTGCAGAATGTTATGCCGGGCATTACACTCGCTCGAAGGCACTCGCGAAGGCGATGCCACCCTGTATAATGTGCAAATACCTACGTTCCATCGTCGCGTTCGTTGTCTGCTCAGCGCTGCCTCCCAAATCAAGAAAAAATACATTGTTTACATAAAATATATTTTTTTTTCACAGTTACAATAGTTACAGTATGGAAAGTTACGTAAATTATATTAGAGCAAGACTCAATGCAGTATATGACAAAAACTGCATCACTGCGTTGAAGAAGGCGTTTGGCTCCTCAGCGTGTACATTATGTCCAGCACCCTCAATATAATGTAAATTTGCCGTAGGGAAAAGCTGTCGGATCTGTGTTATATCTTCAGGTCTGTAATAAAATTATTACTTACAGTATTTTAACTTAATACACTTGATATTCCCAGGAAATGCACCGCTGCCTTCTACTGCGAGCTAGCTTATGACGGAAAAGTTATGTGGGGAGAGGTGGAGGGTCGGGAGGGAGAAATATTCCCCAATTTCCATAAACCGTAAGCACATTGGGCGCTAACTTATATTGGCACTATTGGGTGTTAACGCTATCACAAATCTGGTTACCATGAGCTAGGTGGCTAGAAGGCGCCAGATGCGTGAAAGTGCGCCCACTAGGATGCAAGACAAGGCCTTTAAGGCAGAACACTACGGAGAATTTTCTAACCAATGACCCATTAGTACTCTGGCCTATGCCTCTAGATCATAGATCGCTTAGCAGCATACAGTGTAAAGTATATTGAAACTAACATGTGCGGCGTTGAATTTGTTTTGTATCAAAATTCCGAATAGTGATTAAGTCACCGATGGTATAGGTAGTACTATCGTGTATGCTTGAAACCTTAACGTACGTGTTATTTTTTATTATAATACAAAAACAAAGTCCACGCCAAGTCGTAGGAAGGTATAACTACTCTCGTGGCTGCTGCCCAATCCGAGGGGCCCAATGCCTCCTGTCGGAGGCTCTACCTGGAAGAAGTTACCTGTATTGCATACGCCGATAGCCAACGTCGGGGTGTCACCATTGTGAGAACTGCCCCGAGGATACGGCGTATTACTCATTGGAGTTATGCCCAGCATGGGCGGAGCAGCGCCATGATCTAGTCACGTCAGTGGGTAATGACATTCGGCCACCGTAGGCTGCCGGCCGTCATTCGGTCCATGGTAGGGAGCGAGAGCGCGTGGGAAGCCGCTGCCTCTTACTGTGAGCAAGTTATGCTTGAAAAAAAAGCGACGGAAAGGGAGAGAGAAGCATCAACATCTCTCTCTCGATTCGTAGTAGAAGCATCGGTCGCCGGAGGACGCAGACTGACCTTCGACCTCCATGAGCTGTGGCCTGCGGGTGGCTGACTTGAGGAGTCCGCTGCCTGACCTGCTTTTGTTTTTGTGGCTAAAACACGCGTGCCTTTGATTAGGATGCAAGGCAAGGCCTCGCCAATTGAAGCGTACCCAGAATTCAGAATTCGACAGATCCCAGGAGTGAAGGCAAGTGCAGTGTTTAGTCGGTACGAGTCCCGATACCCTGCCACCTTCCCAGGTGCCAGACGATCCATGAAGATTTTACGTAAGTACTATAATAAAAAGGTATGTATAACTTCTACCTACATTCATGCTCGTTATTTGCTACTTCGTTTATACAAACTTACAACTTGTCTTACACTTGCTCAAGGGTAGCAAGTAATCTAAAATATCCTACTTAATTATGTTAATGTGTAATATAGGAGTAAACAGTATCAGGTAGTTAATTTAATCTTACGGTATATAGAACGATAGTTTGCCTCCAAGAAATAGTGTTGGGCCTTTATATTCTATTCCATCGAATTTTGGAAATGAGGCCACGTTATCAAAATGTTTTTGCAACGCATCGACGTTGCATTTCCACCCAAAAGATTTATCAGGCAGCTTTCCAATATTCATCAACACATAATGCATGCTGTTCATGTCGTTGGTGATTTCAGACTCAACAATTTTATTTTTGGCTGCTGTTTTTGCTTTATTTAAAGTATCCATCCCTGTGAAGTCAACGCTCTGCATAACTTTCAGTAGCTTTGGAAAAAAGTCAGTTAGACTGTGTGATGTCGAAACTGGCGATATATCTACAACAATCAGACTCGCTACTTTTGAGGGCTGTAAAGAATCAACACATCATTAGTTATCATATGACACTGTATTATATTATATAGCAGTTACACTGCCTCGTTAGTCTAGTGGTTCTAAGCGCGACTGCTATCCTCGAGGTCCTGAGTTCGATTACCAGGTCAAACAAAGTGTAATTGGGTAAATGAATTTGTGCTCGCTCGCCCTCCTCGCCGATATGTTTAGGTCCCATGTATACATGGGACCTAAACATACTGGCGAATTGTGGGTGTACTACATTGGTACAGCTCTGTCAAACCCTTCGGGGAGTACAGGCGTGATGGTATGTTATATTATTGTTATTTTGGTATGGTCAACCAGGGTAGGTAATCAGTAAATGCAATGCCAGAGATTATGGGAAACAATAGCTGCAATACCAGTCCCTGGATAATTCGTAACTTTGAAATGGTGTTGAATTTAGGATAGAAGAATTTTTATTTTTTCTTTGCCCTACTAACGAACAATTCGATCATTATCATTAAAAAAAGATATGTCAAAAATATGTCAATCGACAATAAACATTATAAATTTAGTGCTTGCGTGCTTAGGTGCTCTTCGTGGTCAAAAACGTAAAAATAAATTTGAATCCACTAAGAGCACCTGCAAGTGCCTTTTGTGGACTAGGCTAGGTGCCATTCGGACGGGAGCTGTAAGAGGACTACTTACGTAAAATTTCCGTGTTGTGTGAAATGCTAGTACCTACGATAAGATACACAAAATTGCAATTCTCGAGGCACATTAAATTAAACTAACAAACATTTGATGATGATTTACCAACAAGCAGGCCGTATGCCTGTTTTCTATCTAAATTATATAAAATATATCACACAGACCAAGTCGCGGGTAAATGGAATCGTAAAAGTCTAAAAGTCTGTTTCATTGCTTTAAGAAGACCACTACCAGCTAGCTAGATAATATATTTAACACAATTCAACTAATTTTGAAATTTGTTGATCATCTGCCGTATGTCTGTATATGGGATCATGTGAGCACTCTAATCGTAGTCCGTCGTAGTCTTTAAGTAACTATACATATAGTATAATAGCTAGTTACACAAACATTCCTATAACAACATCATGTGTGACTGAAGGTAGATTATAATTTGAAAAGATCAAATACAAATTATTATTTCCAAAAGTGTCCAATATCGGACACCTAGTTTTTGCAGGTACTTTATTGTTGCATTTGGGTGTCTCCATTACCTCCTTGTAGGAATACATTTAATTACCAGTAACCCTGTAGGTATAGGTTGATGGTTGTATGAGAAGGTAGAAAGATCTTTGTTGAAAACACTTTTTGGCAAAGTTCCAGTGCACGACTCACGGTAACTATTTCGTCTAGATTTTACTAGTAGATCTAAGAAGCCAGTAAAATAAACACTAGGGTCGTGCATTTTTATACTGCTTATTAAACCCTCTATGCAGAAGTAAAACAAATAGAAATTAAACAATTGTGATAAAATGATCAAACCTCTGTTAGAGCTAAAGTCATTCCCGTTCTGCCTCCCATGCTATGCCCAATAATAATACCTTTTTCAACTGAAAATTTAATTATTAATTTTGAAAGGTCAGCAGCCAAGTCAAAGTAGGTGTGGGAGGCGTGATGAGGACTATCGCCATGGTTACGAGCGTCTACGGCTACTACAGTCCTGTTCGTAAATGCTGTCAGTTTCTTACACATACTTTCCCAGTTTCTTTTAGATCCAAGAAAACCATGGAGAACAAAAATTGGTACTGTATCTGGTGTTGGACTGGGCCCGTGGATTCTGTATGCTAAATCGATAGCTTTTGTTCTTGATTGAGTTATATTAACAGTTTGCCATATTTGTTTACAAGCGATGTGACTTGTTTGACGCTGTAGTCTTAATGTACATAGAATATCCATTCAATGTCGATTTTTTTGGCTGAAGATATAAATAATTTTGTGATTACGAATTCTTTGTCAGAATGACATAGGTGATATGTCAAAAGAGTTAGGCTCAACACCCACTGGCACAGTCGAATCGAAGCGTAGTGAGATTTAGTTACACTTTAATAATTATATTTAATTTTATCTCCATTAACTAACGCATACGTTAGTTAAATCGTGCGGCGTCACGCTAATTCTCGCGTCGGAGTAGTAGGTACTACGACTTGTTTTCGGGGACAGGACGGGGATGCGACGGGCCCGCGCTCCGTAGGAATGCAATTCAAAAACATCTTCATTACTAAAATATAAGTATATAGGTATGGTACCTGCTTGGAATCCTGTTATAGATTCTATTAAATCAAAATCCAGGCCTACAACTGCAAGACCGAAGGATACTGTGAGCTCGTTCTGCGTGAATCGGATTGCCAATAACTAAAGAACTTTATCATGATCATTGAATATTGTTTCTTTAAAAGAGACCATGATTCTCTGAGTTTGTTTCGGCGTTTCTTCTCAGAGGTTGTCAGCTAGGAAATGCCGGCTCCTTCTAGTATTAATTAATAATTAGTAATAAATATCTTTGATCATGTAACAAAGCCAAAACGTTCGTCTGGCCCAGACGGGATACCAGCGTTTCTGTTCCGAGACTGTGGGAGGGTACTGGCGGAGCCATTACTTCACATTTTTAATGCATGTTTACAACAAGCCACGTTCCCTCAAAGGTGGAAGATCACGCGCGTTGTTCCGGTTCTAAAAGGAAAACCAAGTTCAGATACCTGTAATTATAGACCGGTGGCTGTACTCTCCACGCCTGCTAAAGTACTCGAGTCGGCTATTCAGCGCTCCGTTCAGTGGTTTTAGCTTCCGATAGTTTTATTTTTCAGGACAGGTACTTAGCTACCTACATTCCGTTTCAATAAAGCAGCAGAATGTGCGAGTGATGAGTTTAAAGATTCAGTAATTTTCAAAGAATTTTTAAAGCCCAATCCAAGTAAATAAGATTTTTTTAAACCCATTCATAATTAGCGTAGTAATCGCGTAACAAACATATAAAAAAATAACCTAAGTTTTTTCGTCGGTTGAAAAAAGCGCTACAGTAGGTGCTAAAATAACCGTGTAGACGTGTAATATACGGCTATATCCAACCGCAACGCAGACAAGGTCGCGGGGGAGAGCTAATAAGAAGTAAATTATGAAAGTATATTATAGTTAACAGGAAACAATAATAAACCTATGTCAATCAAAATCATTTCTGTTCTGCCTCCCATGCTGTGCCCAATAACAATGCCTTCTCAACTGAAAATGCTTTTTTTTTGAGAGGTCGGCATCGAAATCAATGTATTATATGTAGGTTTGGGAGGCGTGATGAGGATCATTGCCATGGTTACGAGCATCTACGGCTACTACAGTCCTGTTCGTACACTCTGTAATTTTCTTACAAATACTTTCCCAGTTAATTCTAGATCATAGTAAACCATCGAGAACAATTTTTGTGACTAAAGTACTTATTCCTTGTAAAAAATTAGTTAAATGTAGTTAGTACCTACTTACTTACATTATATTTTGGTAGATTGATGTTTTTTTCACCTGTGTTTATTATGTCAGTGTCTCGCAGAGTGTAGGTACCTAAGTGTATAAAAGTAGTGTCACTCGACACCACGTTGCCGTCGCGTTGGTGTGCTGCCCATCCTCTCAAAGTTATTTGCTCTATCTCCAAAACAAGGTGAGCGAGTCTATTGTCATTAACCGGGTCAAATCCAAACTCCGAACTGCTCCTGGTATTTTCATAGTAAAACTCAATAACACTTTGCTGAATAGCAAAATATTAAATAAAAAGCATAATAATATTTAAAAGATACGTAGGTGCCCGGGACCACGAGGGGCTGATAGCTAGGCCGGTCATTGCGTGAATAGAAGATGAAGTGACAAAAGTATAGTAACATTTTTCAAAGAACCTACAGTGGTAAAATGAGTTCTTGAGTGGAGACTGTGTCTAGGTAAGCGTGGTGTAATATAGGATGCCTAGTGTGCTGAAGGCGGCTGGCAGCGACTGGACGAGGAGAGCCAAAGATTGAACTCTTTCTATACAATATATTAGCATACCAGCAGTGGACAAACGTAGACGGATAATAATAAAGTTTCATGAATATGTGAGTATTAAATTACGAATTAATTTTTCTATTTTTGGTTCATCATTAACCCTTATATACTTTCACACTGCTGGGCTCGAGTTTCCTCTCTGAAAGGGAAAGATTAGGCTATAGTCCACCACGCTAGCCTAGTGAGGGTAGGGTTGGCAGACTTCACACGTCGTCGACGAAATCTCTAAGGCATGCAGGTTGCTTTGTTGTTTTCCTTCACCGTTTAACTGGAAATGCAGAGGTGAGTGCCTTGGGTTCGAACTCGAGAACTTTGACTTGGCAGATCAATGGTCTATTAGATATCATGATCTATTTTTGATTAAAGGATACAATTACAATATGCTAAATCATATTTTTAATACACTTAACCTAACAGTCAGGTATTCAGTGTAGTGCCGGAGGCTTAAACTGACGCTTGTAGTGATGGGTCCTAATGAACGCAATTGCAATCTCCAAGAATGATCTGGGATCGTCGATATGAACGTTGTGGCGTGTTTTGGGAATGTATGTTATGACGGCTCTCGGGAACAGTGTTCGAATTTGTGTCAAATCGTCAGGCCTGAAATTTAAAATACGTAAGATAACTATTATTGTCGCGTAACAATCACTGATGAACAGGATTTCACGTGCTATGTACGGTCAACAAAAGAGTTAGGTATATAGGCTGCTAATTAATAATCTGTGTTTTGATAAAGATAGTCTAATAATGTATCACGCAATATGTGTCAAAACGTAGGTATTGTAAGTAGCTACATACCTACCTAACCCTTTGGTGCGTAATTATTTATGTCGAAATCTGTATAAAAATGCATGTTTCGTTTGCTATCTGTATACTTAACTCTTTTTGACTGTACAAGAGGAATTGTCTTGCGAACGCCGCCTTAGCGTAGAGAAATTACTTGTGGTACAGTACTTACTTGAAAGTACAGTAATTTACCAAATGTATTGAAGGCCAGCGTTACCAGATTTATTTTTGGGTATAGCCGGATTTTGTAACCTTTTGAGTAAAAAAACGGGAAACATTCTTCGAAAGCGACACATACTAAAAAACATAGAGGTACTTTATCCTTTTATTTAAGTTTCAAATTAAATTTACATGACGATTAAATTAATAGCCAAAATAGCCATAGAAAAATATTTCCTTAATAAAAATACGTTACCTGCTATAATATTCACAATAAGTGTCTGGTTTACTACCTTTATTGGTCTTGCAAATAGTCTTCAGAGGAATATAAATTACTTTTAAGTACATATACGTTTTATTACTTATTCATATTTCTGTGAAGATTTTAGTTTATTAGATGAAGAACTTTGCACCCACCTTCCAACGCGCGTTGCAGCGCGTCTGAATGACAAAGCAATGCTACTTTTACATACTACTTACGCCTTTCTTATGGCAGAAGGTACAGAACGCTACTTGCTACAATTCTTGCACACATATTTTGCTTCATCCACATTCATACTCACATCTTGTAATACGTCTTAATATGTGATTATTAATAATACTTACATACTTTTTCAATGTATGAATTAGGTAGGTACAGATTACAGACGCCAGCAAAATTGCTATACAAAACTATCTTATTTTCCCAATTGAATAGTAGCCTTATTGTTTTGTTTTAAAGTTCAACATCAATCAAAGAAATTTGCCAGATTGTGGTAGCTTGATGTGCTGACCTCTGTACAGACGCCAGCAGGTGGAGCTATCCAAACCTGTCAAATTTTCCCAATTGAATATGAACCCTACCACTTTGTATTAAAATCAATAAAAAAAAATTGACAGATTGTGGTAGCGCGATGTGCCGGCCTCTGTACATTGCTAGCTGAAGTTTATTGATAACTTACGGAATGTATTCAGATAATTGACCGCCGATAAATAGAGTGGGACCAAAGTATTTCTTGTCTTTTAGAGCCTTAGGAAAATTTACAATAAATTTCATGTGCTTTAGTAAGGTATCGATATTTAAAGTCCAACCGATAGTGTGGTCTGCTTTTAATTTAATATTGGACAGAATAGCGTTCAGGAGGTAGTCATCTGTAATCAAATCTTTCAACTGATTCTTAGCTTCTCTTTTAGCGTGACCTACTTTTCTCGGCAATTTAAAATCCACTGCTTTCATTGCAGTTAAAATCTTTGGGAATTCCTCCTTGTATAGCTTCGTAGGTGACGCAGGAGAGATGTCTACTACCAACAGTCCAGTGATTTTTAATGGCTAAAATAGGGAAATAATTAAATTAAATTTAAACGGAGAGTACAATCTAATAAAGTATGAAATGGGGTCTGCCAAACACGCATATTGATATCATTAATTTGTAATTATACTAAGAACATTGCTGCGGCGGCGGCGTCCAGAGCAGTGACAATACGAGTTCAAGTCGTTGTTACAATCGTGCAAGTCCTGTGTGTGGCGCGTTGAGAGCAGGTCTTACTGCTCTAATATCTTGTTATTGGTAGGTATCTTACCGCCATCAAGGCTAAACACATTGCTGCTTTGCCTCCCATGCTGTGACCGATGAGGCTAGCTTGTTCAACTCCTAGTTTCTCAAATAAATGCAGGATGTCTGCTGCATGATCTTCATATTTATGAGAATTAGCGTGTGGACTGTCACCATGATTTCGCAAGTCTACAGCTACCACTGATCTTTTTGTTAGATTCAATATAATCTTCCCTATACTCTCCCACTGTTTTTTATTGCCTAGTAGACCATGGAAAAGGAAGATCGGAGGTTCATCAGGTTCGGTCACACCTTCTCCAATTATTTTGTACGACAGAACAACAGACCTATTACAGATCCGGAAGGTAGGCATGACTTGTTTCAATAGTGTACCATATTTACATACAATTGAGAACACTCTCCCTTCCATGTTCGGAGCTTCACAATTTATCAGACACATTGAACATGTTCAATGTTCATTCTGATAAATTTTAATTCATGTTATTTCTACATTTGTTTGATTTCATTTATGATAACATAAATTTGACATTTTTATTCGAACTTGTCTTCTAGTAATATAGACTAACAATTTACATAGATTATTGAAGCTCTCGAAATTGAAACCTCCTACGTGTATTACCTAAGTACCTATGAGGTTTCAAATGCTTGAGTACCTACCAGGACAATTCACTTAAAATTACGTTCCGTTTCTTTAAATATTGATATTGACTTCACACTTGAAACGCTTTTAATAAGTATTTATAAATAAAAAATATATTAGAAATTATTATTGTGTATGTGATTTAGGTTCTAATCTATTAAACAAGACAATTTTGGATTTTTGACGCTCTTTTTATAAACAAGTTGTTATATGTTTCAACAACTCATGCGTGAAATGAAGCGAATTACATAAGTGGCGAGCGCGCATTATTTGAGACTCCAAAAATTTTTGCTGCGTCTTATATTAAATACAATTTGTATTTAATAACGTATTTATGGGTTCAGATTTATTATTATTATTATACCTATTTATTTATTTCAATTTCTAGCAGATTGCCGAGTTTCCAGCATGTCCAAATCTTCCAAATCCATCAAGTCAATCATGTTAATATCCATTTTTTACGATTTGCAAATAAAAGTCACGAAATAATATCAACGTTAACCTCAAAATAAGTCGTTACCAAAGTTAGTACCATAGTTAAACTAGGGGTCTCGGCGGTTTAACTTTAGTATCATAGATAGTACCAGGACTAGTAATAATCTTCATTTTGTAATAACGTTTTATTTAGTTCATAGTTTAAACCTGGTACTAATCCTAGAACTATTTTTAGTCCGCGTTTTGGAATAAGGCGGATAGTGTTACTGTTACTCGCTGTAATAAGATGGACCTTAGAGAAGGATATACTTTTTGTCTCGAGTAATACTTTGGGATGCAAGCGAAACCACGGGCAACAACTAGTATTAAATAATATAACATAATATATGTATATAATAATATTTTTGGGATATTTTACACAACATATTATCTAGTCCCAAACTAAGTAGAGCTTGTACTATGGGTACTAGACAATGGATATAATACTTACATACTTTTTTTTTGTAAATACATACTTATAATACATAAGAAACACCCAGACAAACACAAATACTCATGTTTTATACACACAAATATTTGTGTCCTGTGGGAATCGAACCCACGACCCCATGATCAGCAGTCCGGCACTCGAACCGCTAGACCACAGAGGTCGTCAAATACAATATGGAATCAAACCCGGCGCAAGGGTAGCGAGGTGTCACTCTAAATCTCTACATGCAGCAAACAATACTAAACTTGAACTTCCATAGAATTTTGCCTGGGTGTATACAAATGAATACGCGAACGTAACTATTTAAATTAACTTTATGTTTTTGTCATTCTTAATAATTTATGTTCATTAGTATAAAATATTGATTTTCAGAAATCTCTAATAGGTACTGATTTTTGCCAATAAACCACCTCGAATAATGGTAAACCATTCTTCTGAAGCCCTTCATTGGTTAATTAAGTAGTTGTTTACTAGGCACATAACAGAATTTTATGTAGACTTGTCGATGAAAATTCTGTTAAATGTGGTGACTGAACTAATGTTCAGTAACCTAGTGTCCGTGTGATGATCCAGTTGGGTGCAGAGTGCTGCTAACTGCCCTAGTAGGTATAGGTACATATACTGCCTTATGTATTGTATGCGATAGTACCTAGGTAATAGTAGGTTACCTACTTGATAATATACACTTCAGCGTAAATTTTAATCTGATTAGGTCATTAATATTCAAGTAGGTAGTTTTAGTAGTATCAATTTTATGTAGGAATTTAAATAATTCATTAAACTCAACTGTCGAGGTGAAGAATGTTTTGTAAAATAATTGGTACTTATAGTACTTATAGTACTTATATACATATTTAGAATGTAAGTAGGGGAATGTGACGATGAATACCTAATGATTGTACCTAAATACGGCTATTTTTAAAAATATTTGATTATCGGTAGGGTATTTGACTAGCTCACTTCATTTTGCTTAATCATCTCAAGTTAGTTCACAATAAATTATATTTATTATTGTAAATAAATACGTATACGTATTTACTTTAGTCGTTGTTTTACATTTTTTGTAATAGATGGCGTCAGCATTTCCTAACGCGAGAAACACCGAAAGAAACTCATTCATGTTCTCTCTTTTAAAGTCTAGATGTACGTGTTACAAATTACAATGTAGGGATTTATTTTTAATTTAAACAATCAATATGTATGTAAGTACTATTAATCAGCTTCTGTATTATTTCAAAACAGTCGCTCCGCGCTAGTATAAAGTCAAGGTAGGTAGAGCTACTGGGAACTTATCTAGAGTGCACTTTTTTAGATTAGATGTTTCATAAAGAGAGGAACCGGTTAATGCCAATAGACTCGCCCCCCTATAACATGGGACCTAAACATACCTGCGAACTGTGTCATTAGCACATTAGTTAGAACATTAGCCTAGAACCTATGGCTAACCCTTCGGGGAATACAAGCGTGATGGTATGTTAGGTTAAAGGAGAAAAATAGGCAAGAAATCTACGGCAGTGTCAGTCATGACGATCTTAGATACAATAATTGGTTCGGATCAGAGCAAACACTAATAGGTACCTAAATTTGAAAGTAACAAATCAATAAATAAAACAAGACATGTAATAATAGGCACAGCGCACAGTAATTAAATAATAATTAATAGTAGAACCTACCAAACAATAGCTATGATACACAAAGTTGACGACGGCGACGGCGGAAGAAGTAACCATGACGGCTCGGTTGGATTATCTGCTAGTACTTTTAAATTTTTATATTCGCCCTAAAATAAAAACTTCATACGCAGTTGCTGATACCAAGAAGATCGATAACTTCGAAGACACACCACACCACCGAAAGTCCGAAAGGCACCGAACTTCAAAGTATACGAAATGTACTGCCTATAATCTCTTTGCAGCCTGACCGAAGATTGGTCGTGGAATTGTTTCTTTTTTGAAATTTTTTTTAGAATAGGTACTTATTTTATGTACGTTTTGGCGAAAAGCACTTAATACACATATTTTTTGAAAATGCGTTCATTGCTCAGCTAGGGAGACGTTCTTTAAAAGTTAATAAAGTCTCGCATTTGGGTGCAATTGAATGCACACGCATTCTACTAAACTAAGGTGGAGGCGCTTGACTGTAAAGGTGGAGGTAGGGCAACGTAAGTAGTACGATATTTAATTAATTCGGTTTATTTAATTCATTTGTCGGGCGTTGGCGTAGGAGCTCTGCCGCTCATTCTAACCGGACTCTTGACTTGGGTTACACGTTGTCCAGGTATCTACTTGTCAATTTACTGTAATATACATTATGTGTTAACTATTATACTTCTATATGGTAATGAAACAATTATAGTGTATGAAAGTACATACAATTCGATCAGTGAATATTGTTTTTACTATTATTTAAATCAGTTTTTTTAGTAAGTATCCATATTTGTTAAGTTATAAAATAACATTTTATGAATTATTATTTTTTTGATGTGAAATATTGGGATCGATGTTTCTGACTTAGTTCGTCAAAACTACCTATTTCGTTTTCAGAACAGAGAAGATCTATTTAAAAATTCTGTGTTCATTACAATTTAAATCTTTGGTTCATTTTAAATATAAAATTAAAAGATAAAAGTAGGTATTTGTGTCCGCCGCATAACTTTAAAATGTTTTATTTGGAATAGTTTTTCATGAACGTGTTTTTACAATATGAACAGGGGTAGTTAAGGAAAGGTTTTCTGAAATTATTTACCTACCAAAACAGTTCGAAGTTGTCACAACACTACCGGTGCTATATATAGGTGTTATATGTACCTACTTATAGCACGCATAAGTATGATATTTAAGTCAAACAAATATGCATACTAAAACCGGGAGTAAAAGTAAATATGTTACATGAGTTGAGAACACGGATATAATATGATACCTGACTTACGTGTTGCCATAAAATGACTATAAGTAGATAGGTACCTACGTAGATCAGGGAGTTGTGTTGTGCTTATTGATTTTAAATAAAATACTAGTTGTATTTTATTTAAAATCAATAGGTATTGTACTAGTATAAAGGTCAAAAATTTAGCTGATAATATTTTTTTTTTTTTTTTTATGAAAATAAAACAATGAAAAATAATAAGTTAGAAAAAAGGAATATTATTACATTAATATTATTACCAAATAAAATTTGATACATTAAATAATATTCGATATACTACTTAACAATTTTTTTCTGACACTATAACGCTGAGTCTTATCAGGGTATCTGAGTCTTATTATTTATTAGCCATCTAAGCTAAGTTACATGTACAGTATAGGAAAGGAATTTTGATATTTACAATGTCTACATGTTATCTCCAAGATGATTTTAACAGATGTAAGTAGATAAATTTACATGGACGTTCTAGCACGTTCTGCACCATCTTGATCTTTCTACACGGCCTATGTTGCATTTGCAAAGGTACCATCCTATGCAAATGCAACATAGGCCGAGAATCAAATAGGACATAGTGGAAAAATTAATACTGCTTCTGTAAAAGACAAGACAATGACAAAACTTCCAATTCTGCAAGTTATGTAGGTATAATATTACGTGACATCCATGAGGATTATCACACGAAAAAAAACTGTAATTATTACACACGTACTTACCAATATATTTTTACGTTGCAGAAGAAATTCGAATGTAAGGAAAACAACAAAGACTGCGTCAAAATAAAATATAACTCTGAACTAAGTCTGATTCTTACTATAATGACTGATAATGAAAATACTCACTTGAAAACAGGGTCTCTTGCCCTCGTCACTTTGTCGTTAATATGAATATTTAAATTGTGACATTTCCATAGACCTAAAGAAGTGAATAAATCACTGTTTAATCAATATGTTGCTGCGTCATACTAGTGTGCAGTCGCTGATGTAAATAATAAAAGTTTATGTCGTGAATATCTACATTGTACTCATTTTTACGTTCATTGTACCTGCTTATTAAAATGTTTAAAGTATTGTACACCAAAGCAATTACAATTACTTTTGTAAAAATAGCACTCCCATTATTCAGAATACTCATTATAAATTAAAATTTTTGAATTAGAATATACTTTTTTGTATCATTTGTTGCTTGATGCGTAAGAAAATTTAATAACACTAATCATTACGTACATACCATCTCACTGACTTTAAATGTGTTTTTATAAGTATATAAACCACTTTAACTAACTTAATTTTTATTCATCTGTGTACCTAAGTTCATTCTCCCAAGAGTACAAGGTACTTAATTATTTAACAATACTTACTTTTATTAATTTTAATCCTAATACATTGCGCGTCGTTTGGTTGATTTTCGCAGTAGGGTACACCTCTAGAGCTGACAAGTATTTACAATGTTATTTCTGTATGTTCCAGTGACACCAGCCACAATGGTCACCCTAATAGGGAATCTAACAAATTATTACCGCTACGTAAATGACGACCTAGCGGGTAAGTACTTTACTATTTATGTAATCCAACAATATAAATTCCTGCATTTGTCTACATAGTGTTCGTAAGCTCAGTGTGAGGTCTTGGATTTGATTACTGGGCCGAACAAAGTTATTTTTGCGGTTATTGCTTGAAAATTCTCTTGAAGCTTGGAATAACCTTGTTTATTTGTGTATTATTATCCTAATGACGTACGTCCCACATCAATGTTTCTATTATTTGATGATGCTAAAAATTCAAAATACAGTAGATAACAAAAGGCGTTGTTGTACGACGCGATGTCTACAATTAAACAAAATACTGTTCTTCTTCCGTTATTTCATTGAGTGGATTTTCACAAAGAGGGCAGCTTCGATAAAATATTGCGATATATTTATTATGTTAACATTAAAAAATGCAAAACGGTAGCATGATTCTAGCAACCTTTATCAGCATAGCATAAAATAGAATAATTACTTTGTTAATAACGCTGTATTTCCGTTTCGGTTGGGTTAATATATTAAGCGCCTCAGTACGTTCTTATGCGTAACAATAAGGAGTGGACTCCTCGACGCAGTCTGTTTTTCTATTTAGTCACAACAATGTCTAGTCACGGGAAAATCTAGGTTCCTAACCGTGCTCTATTGCCGATGCGGTCGGGATGTTGCGATGTAATGGGGAAAGACAAGCCTGTACAATACCATTGTCAACCCATTTTGCTGTCCCACGACTGGGTACAGACCTGTTCCCAAAGCTATACATACGTATATCTCATATATAATTTGCTATGCATATTAAAGTACTTATATGCAATGATATTTATAACAGATGTTCTCAATAAATGTTCTCTTTTTTTCTACGAGCGTGTTTCCCAACTAATTTGGGTTCGGCTTCCAGTCTATGCGACTGAATATCTGAGTATTTTACACGAAGGGACTGCCATCAGAGCTCCGCAACCGAATTTTTGGGCAATACCGATACCCTGCTGATAGACTGGTTGTCAGGCTTTTTGGGCTTCTGACTACCACTAACGACTGTCATAACCAGTGATCGGCGTAGGCAGTGCTATTTTCGGTCAATGACTTGATACTAATGACTTGATACTTGATGATAATGATTATGTTAATATGGACATGTCCCGGGATTTTCGGGGTTCACGGGAATATTTTTCGGAATGTTGATGTAAATGAAGTTCGACCCTTCCACCCATTAACCCTTTTTCCCAGAGGCAGTGGGATGAGCCACTCTGCAGATTGGTACGGAATGAACTTGTTAAAACGTCACTCAATACTGCAGAGCGTGCCCGGCTGCTGGCTGTGGGTAAATGGGAGTCGGGTTTGTGGTTACAAGCACTTCCCTCTTCCAACTTAGGTACTATGTTGGATGATTCAACTTTTCGGATCGCTGTTTGCCTTCGACTGGGAACTCCTTGTTGTGCTCCGCATCGCTGTCACTGTGGCGAAGCTGTCGATAGCCTTGGACACCATGGTTTGTCTTGCAGCAGGAGCGCAGGTCGAATAGCAAGGCATGCCAGCATTAACGACATCATTCGCCGTGCCCTTGTCACCGCCGGCGTTCCAGCCATTTTAGAACCAAGTGGTTTGGCACGTGACGACGGCAAGAGACCGGACGGGATGTCGTTGCTGCCTTGGAAAATGGGTAGGCCTTTAGTGTGGGACGCAACGTGCGTCGACACTCTTGCGCCATCCCATCTTCCTAGCTCGGCAGGCTGTGCTGGCGCTGCTGCTGCGACTGCGGAGACCAACAAACGGCGTAAATATAACAATTTTATAAATAGTTATATTTTCGAACCGTTTGGGGTCGAAACGCTGGGGCCATGGGGTCCGAGTGCCCTGTCACTCTTTAAAGATATTGCCAAACGTCTAAACGACACTTCACGTGACCCAAAGGCTGGCCTCTACTTCGGCCAGAGACTAAGCATTGCCATTCAACGTGGCAATGCAGCCAGCCTCTTGGGTACACTACCAGACGATGGCGATGCGGATGAGTTTTTTGATGCAATTTTTTAGTCTAGTTTTAGTTTAGTTTATCCTGTAGTTTTTTGTTTTTCTTTTTTATTATAGTTTGTTAGTAAGTAGTGTAGATAAGTTTATTTTTATTTAATTATAGATTTAGTTTATTATAAATTATAATTAGTAGGTATGTATTAAATTATATTTCTAATTATTGTATTAAATGAAGTTATACTGTTAAAGATACCATGAATATGCACTGCGTCATATCAGACTACTTATTTCTGGTTTAACTTATTACGAATAAATTTTGTATCCTGTATCAACTAGCTGCAATGCAACCCACTTAGCTCACGAACACTTGCGGAAGACGTCATATTTGCCAGCGTCTACTTCATTTCTAGCAATTTAGTTTTTACCTTATCGTTTAAGAAGAATACAGGTCCCGTCGAAAAGTGCAACAGAATCACAGTGTCAAATCGTAGTCCGGTAAAGCAAGCCAAAGTTGTACGTTAGAGAATATTCACAAATCCGTTAAACTAGCCTTGTTCAAACAATAGTATCACTTAAATCACACGTGCGCACTCAAACTACCGAAGAACAAGTGTGTAGTAGTCGAATGAGACAAATAGACGACCACTACAGTCCTTCTCTCTCACGCTATGCCTGTGAGAGAGTCTGAGATGAAGAGTGCCTCTTCTATCTCACTCCCACGTGTAGTTCTGTCTCTGTCACATATTATGTACATAGCGCCGCGTATTGTGTACTAGCTGTACCCGCGATTTCGTTGGCGATTGCCATACTTGCGGACAAATTACCCACACTTGACCACAGTTTCTCTCTAATTAAGAAAAGCTGTGCAACAACAAACATCAATTTGCAGAATTGTTGTTGACCTGTTACAATTTTAATATAAGTACACATATTTATTAAACTACGAATTCCTAAAAAAGACCATGCCGGGATTTAGACGGCATATCCATGTTAAGTTAGCGGTCACTAATTCCCGTGAATAGCACTACCTACGCCGATCACTGGTCATAACTCATAGGTGTTCCTATGTCAACCGGGACCGACGGCTTTACGTGCTCTCCGAGGCACGGAGAGTTACCGATATGTTAAGAAAGGTCACCCATCCACAGACTGACCGCGACTAGCGCAGCTTAACCTTGCAGATTGGTTGATCAGCTTAGTTATTACTTAGCCACGAGCCCCTCATACCCCCTCAATAAATGTGCTCAATAGAAGTTTGTTAAATAACTAGCTTTTACCCGCGAATTCGTACGCCTAGACTTAGTAACGCAATTGTTGTCGGATTGTATTCATGGGATAAGAAGTAAGTACTCAATGTTAGGGAAATTCCCGCTTTGTTCCGAGAAAAGAAGTATTCAATATGCCAGCGCCAGTCGTACCAACATTTCATTCAAATCCCTATTTGTTATTCCCGGTCACATATTATGTGCATATGAAATTTCATTCAAATCCCGTAAATAGGTTTCCTACATATGTTTTCTGGGAAATCCCACATAATTTTGGGGTAAAATGTATCCTATTGGTTATTCCCGGTGACATACTATGTGTGTATAAAATTTCATCCCAATCTCGTGAGTGTAGACCTGTCCCTTATGTTTTCTAGGAAATTCCCACATAATTTTGAGGTAAAATGTATCCTGTGTTATTCCCCGTCACATACTGGGTGGGTATGAAATTTCATTAAAGTCCCGTAAATAGTTCTGTTTCGGCTTCGATAGTCGCTGGTTAGTTTTTATTGTAAAATGAAAGAATCATCACTACGACATGTAACAAATTTATTACTAATTAATACATTGAGTTTGATTTGAGTGAGACGCGCACACAACCCTTGTCGAGGCGCGCGGGCGAATGGCGCGGCGGGCGCCGCCGCTGCGCCGCTGACGTCTGGTTGATGCGCGCGCGGTGAGGTGAGCGGTGTACACGCACACCTGCGCGATGTATGTGTGCGGGGGCTCCGCGCGGTGCAGGCGAAGCCGGAACAGTTCTCCTATATTCGTTTTTCGGGATTTCCGGGATATTCCCACATTTTTATGGGGTAAAATATATCCTATTTGTTATTCCCGTTCACATACTATACGTGTATGAAATTTCATTCAAACCCCGTAAGTAGTTCTCCTTATAAGTATCCGTTTTTCGGGATTTCCGGGATATATATCCGCCTACGCCTACCCTTCGGGGATACAGGTGTCATGGTAAATAGTATACGTTCTGAGATAATATTGCATTTTTCTTCTATTCCAGATCCACGAACTAACAGTTTCCTGCTGGTATCTAACCCGGTGCCGATTCTGCTGATAATGTACGTGTACCATAGATTTGTGCGGTCGTGGGGTCCCGCCTTTATGGCCCAACGCGAACCTTACAAACTAAAGAATGTCATCATCACGTATAATGTGATTCAGATAGGATTATCAGTATATCTCGCATCACAAGTAAGTACCTCTATTATTATCGTAAGCTTTGAGAAATTGTAAAGATAGCTGCAGGATGCAACTGAATGGTGGAATCGTTAGACCAATCGTGGAGACGTAAATTAACTTCCCAAATTAACCGTTTATATCGCAGTTGTCATGTCATGACATAAACAAGCCCGATTCCTCGTACCCGTTTCCTCAGGTCCTGCTTTATGCAATGTATTTTCCGGAAAATTGTTGCTAGGGGAGGAGGTGGGTATGTCGGAATCACTAAAAACCGCACCATCGGACTGAGCGCATCACGCTAACCTTCAATCCACTGTGGTCGTTCGTGTGCGTACTAATAATTAATTCATTATAGAACGCTGATCCTCCAAAGGGTCTTCTTTCTATTGTGTCTGCAAATTTTTCCTTGAAGAGAATAACTTAAATAAATCACTCACTTAAACGATCAAAGAAAATACGTCGGCCAGGAACCCTCCCCTAACGCTCAGAAACTAATACAAATTTCTCAATAACTAATACAAGTGTATTAAAAGAAGCACAGGGTGTGTGTGTTCCATGTGTTCATTTTAGTTCAATTAAATCATATTTACTAATAAGACAGTTAAATCGTTAACAGCAATAATGTACCGATTTGTTGTTGCGTTTGTATACCGTTGCATTACGAAAACATAATTGCAATCGTGAAAACCGTAGGAAATGACAAAATTGCGTTACTGAGTCAAGGCAAAGGATACGCAGCTAGGGCTGCTGCGGCGCGCGCGCATTCTCGTTATAATTCAGTGAAAGCGACTGGAACGGCTCTAGTGGGCATGTCCCAAAAGGTTTTTATGAATTAAGTGTGTCTGTTACATTAATTTTATCTCATAAAATAACTGGCTGTTCTTACATTTTAAAATATAACTTAATCAAGGGTTTGATATTCCAGCTTCTATTTTTTTATGTTTTATACATAATTATAATTATTTTTATACTTTACGTAAAAAATGTTATATATTATATTTTTTGTATACTACGGGGGGCTTGTGGCTAGTTGTAACTAACAACTATTATTTATATATTATATATATTTATTATATTTTAAAGCCCCTGATCAACCGATCTCAAATTCATATATTCGCTCGAATTTGGTATAGTTGCAGAAATGCAGACGTTTTGCTTATAGTTAAGTACAAGATCTGCAAGGTTAAGTTGCGCTATTTTTGGTCAGTCTGTGGATGGTGACCATTCTTCGAGACCGTCAGTCTCCGTGCCTTGGAGAGCCCGTAAAGCACCGGTTGTCAAAAACGGTGCCCAAAAAGCCTGACAAGCAGTCTATCCTCGGATATGATGGGTACCTATTGCCCAAAATTGGGTTGCGGAGTTCTGATGGCAGTCGCATCGTATAAAATACTGATATTCAGCCGCATCTGGTTAGACTGGAAGTCACTGCAACTTAGTTGGGAAAAGTAAAATAATATTTTATTTTAAAAAAAGGAATGCGAAAATAATAATTACATTATCTAAGTACATCCTCCTGCTTATTCCAAAGCACTTGGTTAGCGCAGTACCTGTCTCTTTCTTCCTTATACATATTTCTGTCAATTGTCATCTAAACCTACACTTGTACTTAGGGTACGTTTAAAAATATTTTTATTCTCATAAAAAATGAATATCACATTATTTTTTATTGTTAAACTTAATTTAATGCAAGTCCGTCAACCGTTGAAGGAGAAGTTCATCATCAACCCATAAACTGATCCACTGCTGGGCACGGGTCTCCTTTCAAAATTGGAAGGATTACATTATAAGGGTACAGGTAAGGTACGTAGTACTCGCAACCTGCGGCGGCGTGTGTGTATGATAAGATGTATGAAATATGAACGTGGACGAAGCGAAAGTAGTGTGCAAGAATCGTAGCAAGTGGCGTTCTTTGGTTTCTGCCTACCCCCATGGCCAAAACGAGTGAGTCTATGTAAAAAAAATTAATCGACGTTGTCACTAACGAATTTATTCATGTAAAAGACATCAACTAGATAAAACTGTAGGTGCAATTATTAATTAATTTATAAATCGTATTTATTCTAGAGATTATATTAAAATATTATATTTACTTATTATGTATTTAAATTGATTAATCCATGTTGAAATCCAAGAAGCTTTTGTGTCACTGAATAAATATGAGACCAGATATGTACCTGCTAATGTTGTTACACGTCAACCTGCAGGGTCTATACTTAACCTTCTTCGTTTTAGGGACAGACTTTACTTGAAAGCCCTATAAAACTTCCACAAGCCAAAAATAAACCATTTCACGTTATTTCCACCTGCAGCGACAGCAATGGTATTTACTTAGAACCGCAAACTGTAGAAAATTAATTTGTCGCAAGAAATTTGTCGCGTCGTCTAACCGCAGCCTTAATGCCTGTATTCCCTGAAGGGTTAGGGATACGCGTACGCCCACCGTTTCCCGGTATGTTTGGGTCTTTTGTAATTAGGGGGCGAGCCTATTGCCACCAACCGGGTACAATAATCCTAACTCCGGGCTGCTACTGAGGATTTCATAGAAAAAACAATAACACTTTGTTTGTCGTGGGAATGGAACCCAGGGTGCGTTTACAACTTCTAAGTTAATGAGGTGTATTCCCGTTGTCCCCACTGACGCTGTCCTTACTGTGGGGACAGCGGGAAGTCATAACATTTTCTTCCCGTTGTCCCCACTGACGCTTTTGGCTTGTGGGGACAACGGGAAGTCATAAATTTTTTTTCCCGTTGTCCCCACTGACGCTTTACGATGACTGATGATATGAATGACTGATGTATGCTTGCCGTCGGTTGGGACTGGTCTACTCAAAGCCGCTATGGCTCTTTATTCAAAAGGCCGTTTCAGAGTTTGCTCTACATTGTAAGACACATATTTATTACTATTTTGTCTGGACTTTAAAAGAGACTATGATTCTCTGAGTTTGTTTCTTCTCAGAGGTCGTCAGTTAGGAAATGCCGGAGCCAATGTAAAATGTTTACTTGTAAAAGTATCTTTAAAAGATTTATTTACAGAAATAAATATTATTATATGATAATAATATCACATAATCAACTTAAGTCTAAATGAAAACACCAACTTACAACAAACACAACTACATACTTATATTTGTGTTTTAATTATCCCCGTAAGATCTTAGATCTTCTAAGGCCTAAGTCACGACCCTTCTCCCAAACTGCTTTTTATAAAAGGTAATAAGAACCATGCAGATCTATAGCCGGAAAAACTTCCCTAATTGCAAACAGGTTTGCTTCTTCAAAATCACATATAAAAGGCGATGGATTCCAATCGGAAATTAGGGACTTAAAGTCTGTAAAGAATTTCATATAAGTACAGTGCTTACATTGTTTCTTCCTAAATCGACATGAATTGTAAATATTAGATGAAATATAGCTGGGCAACTTTTGAAAGTTCCATCTTCCAAAAAGGCTTTAAGAATCATCTCTTTAAGGTCTCCTTCAAAATATCACCTTCATGTAAATAAATGAAAGGTGTAAGAAGACTATGTTATTTAATATGGTCTTAATATACGTATACGTATAGTTCGCCGTGTGGATCCGGCTTAGAATTGATCCACCCCCTCTCTCCCCGTGGGTGTCGTAAGAGGCGACTAAGGGAAATACATGGTAGCGGTGGGCAGCAGCAGCTCAGAAGTCCGAAGAGAGGGAGAGGACACGATAATCCTTAAGTCTGGTAACCTTTTCTATTACCGGGAGGGCGATCAACTGTCCCAAGGCGGTGTCGGGTTTATCGTTCACAAGAACATCGTCAATAATGTGGTCTGTGTGGAAAGTGTGTCGACGAGGGTGGCGTACCTGATACTGAGAATCACCAAGCGGTATTTGCTGAAGGTGATACAGGTCTACGCCCCAACTTCGGCACACCCTGATACGGAAGTGGAAACTATGTATGAGGAGATTTCCCAAGCCATACATGGGACTTCCGGAACCCACTACACGGTATTGATGGGGGACTTTAATGCGAAGCTGGGCAAACGAAACGGTGATGAGCAAAGAGTAGGGAATTTTGGTATTGGGAAACGGAACCCCAGGGGGCAGCAGCTGGTCGACTTCATGGAGAAGGAGGGACTCTACGCGATGAACTCTTTCTTCAAGAAGCGTCCCCACAGGAATGGACCTGGATCAGTCCCGATGGCTCCGTGAGAAATGAGATTGACTTCATCATTTCGACTAAAAGGCATATATTCAACGATGTCTCTGTGATCAACAGGGTGAAAACCGGCAGTGATCACCGGATGGTAAGGGGCACGTTGAATCTGAATATTGCACGTGAACGCTCAAAATTGATGAAGTCGACGCTCCGTCCAACTCCTACCGATATCCAGAACCCCGAAGACTTTCAGCTCCAACTTGAAAATCGTTTCGAATGCCTAGCAGATTGCGTTAACGTGGACGATATCAATAACGGGCTGGTGGAAACTGTTCATGCCGTTGGAGCTAAGTTTTTCAAGCGTCGACGCACAAATAGAACCAAAAAGATCTCTGCCAGTACTCTCAAACTCTTGGACGAAAGACGCGAAATGATAGTGCAGTCTTCAGCTGATATGTCGATATATAGGAAGCTAAATAGACAGATCTCCAAATCTCTCAGGCGCGACACGAGGCAATACAACACAACCTGTATTATAAATGCCATTGAGCGGAACAAAGGCTCCAAAGTGTTTGCGAAAGATCTGTCTATTGGGCAAAGCCTCCTGACTAAGCTGAAGACCGACAGTGGCATTATCGTTTCGTCCAAACCGGAGATTTTGAGAGAGATCGAAAGGTTCTATGGACAGTTATACACCTCAGTACAAACGCAGCCCGGTAACAGTCTGGATACAGATCCAAGATCTAGACTGACCCGACACTACACCGAAGATATCCCGGACATCAGCCTGTATGAGATTAGAATGGCTTTGAAACAGCTTAAGAACAACAAGGCACCGGGTGATGACGGAATCACGACTGAACTTCTGAGAGCGGGTGGTAAACCAGTACTCAAAGTCCTCCAGAAGTTGTTCGATTCCGTCATACTCGAAGGCACGACGCCTGAAGCATGGAACAGAAGCGTGGTGACGTTATTTTTCAAAAAGGGCGATAAAACCTTATTGAGGAATTACAGGCCCATCTCGCTTCTGAGCCATGTTTATAAGCTGTTCTCCAGAGTCATTACGAACCGTCTCGCATACAGGTTTGATGACTTCCAGCCTCCCGAACAAGCCGGATTCCGAAAAGGCTTTAGCACCATAGACCACATACATACGCTGCGGCAGGTTGTACAGAAGACCGAAGAGTATAACCGGCCACTATGCTTAGCGTTTGTGGACTATGAAAAAGCTTTTGATTCGATCGAGACATGGGCTGTGCTTCAATCCCTCCAGCGATGCCGTATTGACTATCGATACATCGAAGTGCTGAAGTGTCTGTACAGAAACGCCACTATGTCAGTCCGACTCCAAGACCAGAACACAGAGCCTATCCAACTGCAGCGAGGAGTAAGACAGGGGGATGTAATTTCTCCGAAACTGTTTACTGCTGCGTTGGAAGATGCCTTCAAACTACTGGATTGGAACGGACTTGGCATCAACATCAACGGCGAGTACCTCACTCACCTTCGATTTGCAGACGATATCGTAGTCATGGCAGAGTCGCTGGAGGAATTAAGCTCTATGCTCGAAGACCTCGACAGAGTTTCCCAACAGGTAGGTCTGAAAATGAACATGGACAAGACGAAAATCATGTCAAATGTCCATGTCCCACCTTACCCGATAGTTGTTGGGGGCTCTGCTCTCGAAGTTGTAGACGAGTATGTATACCTAGGACAAATTGTCCAGCTAGGTAGGTCCAACTTTGAGAAAGAGGTCAATCGTCGAATCCAACTCGGCTGGGCAGCGTTCGGGAAATTGCGACATATCTTCTCGTCCAAAATTCCTCAGTGCCTGAAGACGAAAGTCTTCGAACAGTGCGTGTTGCCAGTGATGACCTACGGAACAGAGACATGGTCGTTCACAATGGGACTTATTAGGAGGCTCAGAGTCACGCAACGTGCAATGGAGAGGGATATGCTCGGAATTTCTCTGCGTGATAGAATCAGAAATGAGGATATCCGCAGAAGAACCAAAGTAACCGACATAGCTCGCAGGATTGCACGGTTGAAGTGGCAATGGGCGGGCCATGTGGCCAGAAGAACGGATGGCCGCTGGGGAAATAAAGTCCTGGAGTGGCGACCACGCATAGGAAAGCGCAGCGTAGGACGGCCACCAACTAGGTGGACGGACGACCTTGTGAGGGTCGCAGGGAGTCGGTGGATGCGGTCTGCGCAAGATCGATTTTTGTGGCGATCAATAGGGGAGGCCTATGTTCAGCAGTGGACGTCCGTGGCTGATAGATAGATAGATAATATACGTCAGAAATGGCAGAAAATGATTTAGGTTGTTTATGTTAATATACTTATATGAGTTTTTTACACTTTCACTTACAACACCTCAAGTCACCGCTTATCACAGTCACTAGTTCCTTTTTTACTAAGGATTTTCTGGAGTGGGGTAATAAGCCAATAAGAGCTTCGCAAAAACAATGTTTTCTTAGTTTAGACAACTAGGAAACAAATAATAAACTATTTTACACAGTAACAAAGTCACTCGATGTAAGGCAGAATAAAAATGTTTTATTAAGTTTCACTTATCTCCGTTGACACAGACACTGTCAATGGGAACAACAGGAATAAAATTTAATTATTTTTATTGAGTTTCGCTGTCCCCATTAGCAGAGATAGCGTCAGTGGGGACAACGGGAATAAAGGCGAACGGCAGATTTCGTACCGCATAATTTTTTTGTTGTTCTGATATAGAATTTGTACCACTTATTAAGGCAACTAAACCATTTATTTTTATGTAAGTATATAATTTTTAGAACTTCGGATTAATTAATAATATCAATAGAAATATTTTAACAAATAAACGTAATAAAATCGAAAACTAAACGCAGTTAGGTTTTTAGAAGTTGCTTTAGGTAAAGTAACACAAATATCGAAATGACAATTAATTATTTAGAAATAGAAATAACATTAATTAATATGATCGTGAATCGGGAATAAGATCGTGGAGATCATATGCACATTCTCCGAAATGTATCCGACAAAAACCGATACGCTAACAACACTTTGCGGCGATGTTCCAGACTTCATCATTATCAACCTGTGCACTACAAAGTCCACTACAGCAGTGGACTTTGTAGTCTACTGCTGAAAATAGGTATCTCCTAATGCATCCCACTGAGTAGATACGATCATCCATTAAAGTTCTAAAAATCTAAGAATTTAAAAAGGGCTCTTCTATCATATTAACTACCAATTAAAACAAATAATATCCCAAAACACGATTTTTTTTACCGGTACGAAATTCCCATACAAGCCTGCCATTCTCCTTTAATTATTTTAATTGAGTTCCGCTGTCCCTATTAACTGTTACATGACAGTGGGGACAACAGGAATAAATTTTTATTGAGTTCCGTTGTCCCCACTGAGGGACAGCGTCAGTGGGGACAACGGGAATACACCGTTAATGAGGCAGAAATTTTCTATAAACCTGTATAACGCGTCTAGCGGTCATTCGAGGAACTAGGATTTCCATGAAATAAATTGACAGTGATGGTGTGAACAGCGATATCGAATTTTGTCATATTCTTTATTATTCAAGATAATATTTTTTTTTTCATAATAATAAATTCTTTATTGACATAAATCTGACATTGCTTCCAATGGAACCTTAGATTGCTTCTAATAGATTATATGATTATTTAACGAAACGCCTAAGATGTATCTATCGATGGATTTATAATTCGATGTTACCAATTTGGATAAAATTATCATATAATATTTTATCGTGTCGAATACTTTTAACGATTTGATCCATACTAGCACCACTGATACGCTGGCGTGTATTGTCCACTAAACTCCTGTTGAGGATACTGCACACTAATTAGTAATTACGTAAGGTTCCCCACGTCCTGGCCATTAGGTCAAGTTTCATCGGTAAGGTCCAACATAATCATAATCCTCCTCTCTCCGATGCAGCAGCGCGGTAGCGAGTACCAATTTTAAAGAAATTGCTACCTACCAAATTATTATACCTATTGTATTGATTAAAGGTTGAACTCCACGACGCGTGGGAGCACACAGACATTTCAGAATAACGACCGAAGAAAATACAATAAATTTACTTAGATATTTCAAGTACCTACGAAGTTCACAAACGTATATAAATAACTAGCTTCTGCCCGCGACTTCGTCCGCGTGGAAAAGTTACTTTTAATTAGCATATATGTTATTCTAATGTATAAATAATAATACTGTGAAGTTTCATTAAAATGCCGTTCAGTAGTTTTAGCGTGAAAGAGTAACAAACATACAGACTCACAAACTTTCGCCTTTATAATATGTGATGTGTGAAATCTATTAAAGGTAATTTTTGTTTTATTTTTAAATCCCTCACAAACATAACTGAATGTAATTTAACGAATTGTAAAATTTGTGTTCGTAAAAATGTGATCCAATCTGCATTTCTTTTTGCTGGCCACATCACCAAGATCATATCAAGATCATTTTTAGTTGCCACACTTGCTACATAAAGGATTTTTAAAACTGCAAGTTGTTAGTGCACTGCGGGCAGGACAGTAGGTCTTGATAAATTTCAGTCACATCTTGAATTCTTGATATATCCCCATTTAACTAAATTATACCCACAGCGACCTTATTTTGGTCCAGACACCAAGGACGGTTGTTAGAGATTGTGCGGTGTAAGCGTGGTAGGTTGGAAAGAAGTCAAGAGTGTGTTAATTTAGATAAATGTTTATTCTAATACACAACAGTCAAATGTTAAGTAAAAATATTATAACTAAATGGTTTGTTTGATAGTGTTTATGAATGTTGATGTCACAATGTTAAATATGAATGCACTCGGTCGCGATGGTTCCGTGCAATGCACTAACTCGTTACGCAACTCGTCGCTCTATAAATGTACGCGTTTAATACTTCAATGGTTTGGCAGCATTGCACCGAATATCTTGCCAAGAGGCAGAGGTAGGAAGGTAGAACGATCTCTTCCTTGTCGTTCCCTCACTAATGAGGATCGTGACCATATAAGTATAATTTGTCTCCATTTGCTTCTGTCCTGCGCCCGTTCGATTGATCGTTGTAGTTTCTCCTGTTGCCTCTACAATACTTGTACACCATCGTGTTGGAATTCGGCCCCTGGAGCGCTTCCCCTGCATCTGTCCCACGATCAACTGCTTCTCCAGTTCATGCTTAAGTGATCGCATTTTAAGTCCAAAGAAGCTAAGTTGACGTTCTCGGCATAGAGAGGTAAATCGTTTTTGGAGCTCTTCTAGAATCGATTCGTTTGTCCTCATGGCTCTCCATGGTATCTTTAGCATACGTCTCCAGCACCACATTTCATCTGTGAGTACGGAGTAATTATTTGACGATTTCTTTGTTAGAGTATTTCGATTTTACTTATTTTCCACCATGGAAGCCAGGTTTCTGAAAGCCGATTTCACTTGTTGTTTACACAAAGTTGACGTCACATAGTAGACGTCATCAAACCAAGCGTTTTGGCGATAAATTCAAAGCCATTAAAAATAAATGTGACTTTAATTGGTTTAATGGAGAAAAAAAGACATTCGTCCCAATCTTTAAATTAACAATAGATAAAAAATACCCTATCAATAAGTTGATAATGTAGGTACCAAAGTTATTATGAGGATGGTTTAGGTCAAGCTATCCAAAACTGACATTTATTTCCAATTTAATATGAACCTTATACTTTTGAATTACAGTTGAAAATCATCAAAGAAATTTGACAGATTGGGATAGCTTGATGTGCTGGCCTGTGTACACACTCCCTGGTCATTTTATTTGCGATATAATTAAAGAAATAAGATTTTCATTTCCTAACACTTTTATTTTTATTACTTCCATAAGGGAAATATTAAACTTTTATTATAGGGAACCAAAGATAAACTTAAAAGGATTTCAAATCTACAAATAACTATACCCACAGTATTCTGCATAATATACGAAGAGTATTGCAAATAAATAAACACACAAACATAATAATTATGTAATTATGTAGGTACCTATACAACTTCTTCAATGACATTAATAAAATTTATCATTACTGTTGGCGGTTGCTAATAGCGATAGGAATTTCGGTATTTTGAATAAGTATTTAACTTTATGTTTTATACCTACCTAATGCTATTTTTATAGATATAAGGAGGATTCCGGCGACCGGGACCGCAATTAACTCGAACCGCGGTCCTAGTTGCCGGATCGATTTATTTTAATATTTTTCTTCCGGCGACTGGGACCACCAATAAATTAATACCAAAATCAAGTCAAGAAGTACAGTCAAACAAAAAAATGATCAAATGATAATTAAAGAAAAAAATCCGATAATAAAATAACATCTACTATATAGAATAGAAAAGCGCTCAAACCGCAGGGCAGCTTGTGGCGAGCTGATGGTGAGTGGCGACACTGCATTTCTTATTGCCCCAGAGAGTCGGTCAGGGCCTCGTCTTCACTTTGCCCGTATTGGGTAGCTGGAGTGAAACGCTCGAAGGACTCTCAACTCTGTCTTGCCTTAACTGGCTGGCCAGAGGGGGCCGCCAGAGCTATATGCTTGGGGGTGGAAGTGTCTTATAGCATAATAACGGAGTAACCTAATCCGGATCTCTTAAAGACCCGCGATGGTGAAACCGGGGCCGCACCTCTATACACCCCTAGCCGCTGACACCGCTGTTGCCGCCTTCTGTCTGTACTGGCAGCTTTTCGGGGGGGTCTAGCTAGTGAGGTGGTGAGTCGTTGAGTCACCGTCTGCCATCCCTAAGGATGTATGTTCAAGGCTGTAAGGCAGACGCTGCTTTCCTCCGGCAGTAGAGGTTACATTACACCAAATCCCCATATCCATAATCCCAGTAAATTGTAGTTCATTTTTTTACAATAGCCCTACACCAGCCCGGGTTACTGCATGCCTGTAGGCACTGCACTGCTAGGGACGGGTTTCCTCTCAGGTTGAGAGGGATTAGGCTATAGTCTACCATGTTGGCCTAATGCGGGTTGGCAGACTACACACACCGCGAGAAAATCTCTCAAGTATGCAGGTTTCCTCACGATGTTTTCCTTCACCGTTTAAACGAGTGATAATTAATTATAAATACGCACATAATCAGTCTTAAACGAGTTATCATCCCTGTTATTTAAAATACTATAACCACAATTAGTTGATATTTTCAATCGTTGAACCAAACATTGACCAATTATTGGAATATTATTTCTTAAATTACTACTTTGAACACTTTATTGTTTGACTGTACTGTTTTTGACTTTTGAAGAATTTAGTATTGTATTATTGGTTTTCCCAGTCGCCGGAAGAAAAATATTAAAATAAATCGATCCGGCGACTGGGACCGCGGTTCGAGTTAATTGCAAACAGTTGTCTGAGAATTATATAAAACTTCTGTATTCTTGTTTCTATGTGGCCATTATCTAACTAATAAAAAGATTTTGTTACACTATTTCTGTTGCATACCTACTTCAAATTCAACAGTCATTATGTCTTGACGCTCTTTAGGAGTTTACAAACAATCATTCAAACTTTTTCGTTTAATATTATTAAAATGATTTGACATTCTTAATTAGGTACATATAGGTACAGCGGTACCCAATAAAATGTGATGCTGTAATGTAACTATGATTATATATCTTAACGTAATAATTTTATAATTCAAATGATATAGGTATGTTTTTAAATATTTGAAGGTATTATAATTATATATATTTAAACATATTGCTGTGCCCTAACAGATTTCAGCGTGAAACACAAACTCAGCAACCTGGCACCGCAAAATGTTTTTTTTTTGTTTAATCCTGAAACTAATTGTCCTTGTATCACCTTCATTGTATGTATGTTTTTAAAGCAATAAATACTTTGAATTTGACTTTGACACCAGTCACAAAAAAAGTTTTAATTTAAATAATTTATTGGGAATATTACGAATTCGCGGTAAGCGAAATTCGCTTACCTACCTAATCAATTTAAACTGAGAATGATTGAACCAAGTACTAAGTAGTATAAGGTATATATGCAGGTAGATATAATTATTCATGTTAAAAAACGAACAGAATTTGTAGGTTTAAGAAAATCATTTTCAATCATTGTTCATCAGTGAATTCATAGCACGTAGCGTTCTGTAGTTTCTGTTTACCCCTATGATAAAAGCAGTGAGAATTTAAATTATAAAAGATCTCAGTATACTTACAGAGGAAGAAGATTAGAATATTTATAATTTACTTGCTCGTTTTTTATTTTTAAACTAGCTAATACCCGCGGTGTAAACCGCGGTGTGACCCGCGATGATTCCATTTTTCCCAATTACATAGGAATTTCCCAAAATCGCGTCTCTCGTCTCGTCTCTCTCTCGCGTCTCTGTTCTCGTAAGTTATTCATTATTTACCACTCAGAACACCACCTGCTGCATGCGAACGGCACGTTTGGCGTAGCGGCAGAGTTATTGGCTTCCGCCTTCCGCGCAACGGGTTGCGGGTTCGATCGCCGCATGGAGCAAATATTATTAAAGTATAAGAAAATGTTGTTTCAATAAAAGTATAATAAGAAGAATAACAACCCATAGCAACGTAACACCGATATAGAATATAAAGCAGCTGTAAGCGCTCTCTTGTATGAACTAAGTACAAGTAGTCGTTCGGGATCTGGGTGTTTGTGTTTGTAAAAAGCACCCACGATACAGGAGAAAATACTAACCAGCGTTTTTTAATAAAAAAAAAATATTAAGTACCTCCATTTTTTTTGCATTGAATATTTTTAAATAATCAATGTAGGTACTTAAATAGGCTTTATTTCGTTTCGTAAATATACCTAATGTGCTTACTGTAAAGGTCCAGGTTTCTCATATTAAATTACGGGTTGATAAAAGGAAGTTTACAATTGCCAGAATTATAAACTCTTATGGACTCATAATATCCAGATACTTGTCAGTTTGAATGAGAGCTCTAGCTTCATCGAGGTAATAACAACGTCGTAGTAGTACCTACTTCTTTACACTACCCTAAAAGGCTAAAATTCAGTTTTTACCCCAAATGAGACCCGTGTTTGTCCTGTAACGCCATGTTTTGTTGGAGGATCCGTGAGGATTTTCCGTACTATAAAAAAAAGAAAAAAAAAGATACATAACAAAAAATAAGACTCACTAGCCGGCGGCAAACTCGCGTCTTTGCTAAAACATCAGCACAATGATGGCCATAGGAAAGTGGATGGATCTTTAAAAATAAAACTAAAAATCATAGTTAGTCGTTTATAATTCATCAAAATCAAAATCTAAACCAACCCCGATCCGCTGCTAGTATCTGAAACCCCGGCGAAACCATGTAAAGATTTCGCCAGTGTAACAGCGAGCGTCCCGGGAGCTCCAAGTAACAGGCCTATGCCAATACAGGCACCAAATAGAGACCAAATAGACAATAGACGATGGTGTTTTTGTGACGGTTCAAAGGAGGAAGCGCCGAATACAAAACAATAAGAAGCGCTGCGGCAAAGCTCCTACGGAGCCCAACGCGACTCTTCGTGCCGCGAGGCCGAATGCCCTGGTATACATTTCCTGTCTGCACTATACCACAAAGGCGGATGACATCGCAGAGTCCGTGCGCCAAAAGACGAGGTACGTGCCAAGAGTGGTGCTGCTGGATTCGCGCTGTAACGTAAACTTTAAGGCGTTCGTGGGGCAAGTACCAAAGACAATTAGTGCAAAGTGAAGTGTTACTAATAGAGGTTTAAGTTTTATAAATCAACACAATTTTTGTATTTACTGTATATATGGTAGATTGTAAGGTATTTATTTAAGGGCCACGGATGCCTGAAATAAATGATTAAATAAAAAATCTATAATAAATCTTATAAATCAATCTTTAATGAATGTTGATCCAACCTACCTAGTAGTTTCATTAATATTTACTCAGAACTATTCAAAAATAACAAAATTAAACTAAACTATTTCAAAACCACAGTCGTTTGATTAACATTCAAAATCAACAAAATTCGTCGTATGATTGATCTGTATTTACAATATAAAAAAAGTTCCTAAATTTTTAAAATCACATTTTTCGCATGATTACAATCTAGATACACACTGTTTCCATTAATTCATCTAAATTCCCTTGTAAGTAATACACTTGTATTACTTAACTTATGTATTATAAGTATGTATTTACAAAAAAAAAAAAGTATATAAATATTATATCCATTGTCTAGTACCCATAGTACAAGCTCTGCTTAGTTTGGGACTAGATGGTGTTTTGTAAAATGTCCCAAAAATATTATTATCCTATATTAATTGAATTATTTTTCCTCACCCACTGAACTTTTTTTTCACAAATATCACTACTGTCACGAAATAATTATTTCCTCATCCCTTCCTGCAGGTACGATACGATTCTAAACTTTTCTCTGAATGAGTCTACGTAACACTTTTCTCGGTGTATAGCAAATGATAAAATTATGAAACGGGATCAGTTGAACAATTCTAAATATACATTGGTCAACTGATCCCGCGGGCTCAGTACGAGCGGGATCAGTTGACTAAAGAGCCGTGCAACATAAATTCTCAAATAGGAAATAAACTTCAATGGTTAGTTTTTAAGTCAACGTTTTCAATGGTTAAACAACTATAAACTAACACTGACAGACAGATATCCAAACCGACAGACAAACAGACTCACTTATCTACTCTCAGGCACCCAAAACGTGTTGTCCCATCAAGAATTCCAGGAACAGGAATGCTGCAATGATATACAATTTTTAAATAACTCAAACTGATGCCTATAACCAAAATAACATTAAATATTAGTACTTAAGTAGATATTTAAATTGCTATTGCAAAATGCAAAAGACATGATTGAGTATTGATTTTTCCAAATGATATGAGTAGATACGGGTCAAGATCGGATCAAGATGTACATTACAGAATTAAGCGCAGACCACAAATTGATAATAGATATCATATATAGATAGAAATGGACTCGTTATAAGGCCCCATTTAACCTCCTCTCGTCTTTACGGGTAGTTTTGTACCACCTGTAGATATATGTAGGTATGTCAATGATTACATTTTTGTTTTGCTTGCAGTGTCTGACCAGGCTGTACCTGTCGGGCTACTACAGTATGTGGTGTCAGAAGCTCAACTTCGATGACACTCCGCTGGAGCAGATCATCGTCAGCCGCGTTTGGCTCTACTACATGATCAAGGTCGTCGATCTATTAGACACGGTGAATATTTGAATTTATTTATACTATTTCAATTTAGCACGGGTGTGGTGCTGCAACTGCTTACACATCGTTTAGAAGTTAATTATGAGGCAACATATGAACATACACACATATGTAAAAATGTAACAGAATACCTACCTACTGCTGCTGCCCCTGCCACTTGGGTAGGTTCTACTGTAGATATTGCCTGATATACCACCTAGCTAACGAACGTCCAAGTCCCGGGTACGACACTGATATGTTTGGATAGACCTTAGATACCAACTCAATATTTTTGTCTCACTTTTACTTAAACAAATCCATGACGAAATGACAAACACCTACCATCACGTTTGTATTCCCTGAAGAGGCCAACAGGCAGAGGAGTACTAAATGTACACCCACAGTTCGTCTAAATGTAGATACACCCTTACCCGAATATTTTTGATGAAAGCTGATAAAAATCAAATAGAAAGATATAAGAATAGCAACAGGACCAATGAAGTTATACCCAAATGAGCTCGCACGATGTTATCGATATTTTGAGAGAACTGTGATCTGTTTAACTAAATATTTAAGTACAGACGCCAGCAGGTCAGCTATCCAAAACTGTCAACTTTTACCAATTTAATATGTATTCAAGTTGAAAATCTATCAAAGAAATTTGACAGATTGGGGTAGCTTGATGTGCTAGCTTCTGTGCATAGGCACTTTCCTTTCGAAGAAGGCCCACAAATTGTATTAATCTACTTTTGTCAACAGGTATTCTTTGTATTACGGAAGAAATTCAACCAAATATCGTTCCTGCATGTATATCATCATTTAGGAATGTGTCTACTTGGATTTGTAGGCACAAAATATGTACCGGGTAAGTTAAACATTTCTTGGTTTATATGTATAAAATCTTATAAAGTAAATTTGAATATCAACCTTTTTAATTAGAAACACTGAACCAATTTATCACACGCATTGACAATGTGATATTCAATCTTATTTTTAACGACCCAAGTTTGTAGGTAGATATGTAGCAAGCGTCATGAGTTCATGACACCGCCGGTTTATAAATTAGATTCATCGGTCTAAGTGGTTTAATTAACTGTAGACAAATTAAATTAAATGTTTATACATAGTTATGTTGATTGTGTACTTGCAAAATAGTTGCTGCAATGGCAGAATCGCGTGCACGAAATAGGTCGAATGGCATAACGCGCCCGCAACACCGGAGGAAACTGCTTCAACACGAAAAGGATTTCATAATTTAACATCCTTTTATTTGGAAAAAAACTGCTTTAATATTTTAGACCCATGTGCATTATGAATATACATAAATAAGGAAAATAAAATATTTGCACTAGTACCTGATTGTTGACACTCGCGGATATTATAGTGGTAATATTTTATGTAAGCAAGTATTTATTTAAACTCAACGTAACAGACAAATAGTTTTATCAACTAAGAAACGATTATGTACTTAATCTCTTCGTGTTCTCTTTATCAACTCGGGTCTTAATGCTTCAAGGCAGTTAAAGGGTGCGAAAGAAAAGACATTTATTTTAGAATAACGAAATAAAAAAAATGTGAGGAACTGTAGGTCAACTGTACCGCTGTACGTGTCAGACTTAAATGTCTTTTACGGGTTAAAATATGAAATTGCCGATTTGTACTGAAAAATTGAAATTCGATTTTTTTTTATTTGACATATTTATTTAGTCAAAATATTTACCATTATTATCTATAGATTGCTGCCATCTAATAGGTAGGTCATTTATGCCTTTGCGATAGAACTCTGGTGATCTAGATTCGACAAACTGTGTGAAAGCCTTTTGTACTGCCTCCTGGGAAGAAAACTTTTTATCACGTAGAAAATTGACCAAATCACGAAAAAAATGGTAGTCCATTAGAGCAAGGTCTGGCGAATATGGAGGGTGACGAATGGTTTCTAATTGCAGTTCCTGTAGAACTAAAACGGTTTCTCGTGCTGTATGAGGTCTCGCTTTATCATGGAGCCTTCATGGAGCAATAATGGTGAAGATCGATTCATGAGTCAGGGCTGTTTCACTGCTAGTTTTGCTATAATTGTTCGGAGTTCGGCACAGTAGACATCTGCCGTTATTACCCGACCAGATCGGAGAAAGCAAGCTATAGTGAATAACACCATGCTGAGACCACCAAACAGTTACCATTAAGTTACCTTTTTATTGGTAAGCTTTGCTTAAGGACACTGTTGCGGCATTTGACCTGGGGTCAGCCATTGCATTTTTCGCTTACGGTTATCGTTATCATCACATGTCACAGTTCAATCTAATATTCCTTCATTTCTGTATCGATTCAACAAGGCAACACAAGTTTCAACACGCGTTTGTTACTGCAGATCAGTCAAATCATGAGGCACCTATTTTTCATATATCTTTATTTTTATGATTTGACGCAAATGAGTCAATATTGTTGGTAAGGTAACGCTAAACCAGCCGCTAATTCCTGGGTATTTTGGCTCGGATTGGCTTCCACCATCTCTTTCAATTCATTGTTATTCATCTGTGTGGGCGGTCTACCACGTGGTTCGTTATTCAAATTAAAGTTTCCGTCTCGAAAGCGTTTAAACCAAAATCGCACGTTGCGTTCATTAGCAATCTCCTCTCCAAACGCAACATTGATATTGCGAGCTGTCTCTGCCGCGTTAGTTCCGCGTCGGAACTCATATTAAAAAATCACTCGAATTTTCGAAGTATCCATCTTTCTTGTTTATGCTGAATAAAAAAACCGACTGTAAGTCGATAATCGAATGTTACACATTTTTTAAAAGAAGAACTTCTTATGTACCATGTGAAAAAAGTTTCACTCAAAAATCTCAAACCATGAAGGTTCTATGTCAATTCGAAGTACTTATTACAATAACGGCAATTTTATACTTTAACCCCTTAAATTTACTGTCACAGATTTAAAAATTCTTAATATCTTTGATTGAAGACAATGAAATTTATAGAATCAATCGTCTTTTATTTCACAGGAGGCCATGGCGTAATGCTTGGTTTTATTAACTCGATGGTGCATGCTGTGATGTACTCCTACTACCTAATCTCAATCGTGAGGCCACAGTGGGTGCGACAATGGTGGAAAAAGTACATAACACAACTACAAATTGTAAGTAATAAATAGGACCTCTAAAATATATTTATAGCTACATTTTTAATCAAATATGTAAGTATTTTATCAAACTTTTGCTAAATTCAAAACGATGTTGGAGGTTGGTTATAGATAATGCTTTAAATTTTCTATTGAATCTTAATAGAAAATTTAAAGCAAAAAGGGAGATCGTGGCCTTACAGCAGTGAGACGATGGCAGCTGGAACTAAATAAATTTAGATATGGAGGTACCTACCTACAAAAATGGACTATTGCTTTCGAGCTTGCCGGTCAATAAGAGAGGAGTCGACCGAAGTCGAGGTGACAAAAAAATCATAAGAGTCACGGTAACATGCGTGTTGACTTCGTCATAGTTCCTATGAGTCACGTTAACATGCGTGTTGACTTGGTCATAGTTACTGGTTGTTTTATTCGGTAAAAGTCCTAAAATAACCCGTTATGCGACAATAATTAACAAGGCAAAATTCCCTATTTGTTTTAAATAGTGTTATCGTTTTCAGTTGCAGTTCGTCATTTTAATCCTTCACTTCGGACACGTACTATTCGAGCCGTCCTGTGAATACCCCAAGTGGATCTCCTTCATGTTCCTGCCACACAATATATTTATTTTATTTTTGTTCTCCGATTTCTATATCAAAGAATATATCCTTAAGAAAAATAAAAATAAAACCAAATAGTGTTAGGCATAACATAGCTAGTGAATATATTAATAATTATAATTTAATCGTAGTAACAATCATTTTGTTTTATTTAATTTCTTGAATTTCATAATACACGAAGTGAGAATTGTGCTAAATTTCAACAGGACAATAACTATATTAATGCTTTGATTAAATACTTGTAATCAAAGTGTAAGGTATACTTAGGATTGTTAATTAAAATTTGATAACGTCTTAAGTCATAATTATAATCAGTCAATCATAATTTTAAAAAACCTGTACTAAAAACCCTGTTTGAAAATTGTCATCAATTTGTTGGACTTGAATGAACCTGAGTTAGGGACCTACAATTTGCAAAAAACTAAATGTAAAAGTAAGTACGTAGAGTTGAATCCGATCCGAAATGTACTGCCGATCTAGTAGGAAGGTACCTACCGACGTGCGGCCAGCCGCCGGCCGGTACCACCGACGGGTTCAATGTCGCAGTCGGTTTGCACCAGGTGTCTGTACACCTACAAAGTCCTTACCTCTTTCTGTTGATGATAAATGCTCTGACATCGGAGATACAGGAGCAGGCACCTTGGTGCATATTGTTAGCAGATGTCCAGACTTGTCCTTGTCGGAGAAAAGACAGTCGGGCAGATTTAATAAATAGTAGCAAAAACTGGCAAACCCAGACAGATGTTTTTTCTTATACCACTACGGTGTCAAGAAAGCATACAGTCCGCCTGCTGTAAGCGGTTACCGTAACCTATAGACGCTTGTCTCAGGGGTATCACTTGCGCGTTACTGGCCCTGTAAAACGAAAGAGGAATAGTTGGGTTGGCAGTATAAGGGTCAAAGTCCAACACAACGTTTCCTTGCGGAGCACTGGCAACCTCTCACTATAAGGAACACAACACAGTTCAAAGCAGTATTATTTCACTTTCTGCAAGGTGGAGGTACTTTCCCAGTCGGGCAGCTCCAATTTGAGTGGAATTACTCTTACTCTACTATCTTTCTTGTGTCTAATGTTTTGCGATTTCGGCGCTTTCTCCAGTTTTGAGGTCATAGGGCTAGATTGCGCTGGTCTACTCAGGGTTTCGGCATCTCAGTTCAGTTCTGCAGGGCAATGGGGAAACAGAGCGGACCGTTAGGCACAGACATGAATGAGTACAGCAAGGTCAGCAAGAGCCAGCATGAAGAAGTAGTGCCGTGACTGAAAAATTGTGTACTGTGTCTAGAGAGAGAGGTCATGTTAAGTACCAGAAAGGTTTTAAGCATAAACTGGATAGATATAAGAAAAGAGGAATACCAAAGAATAAATGAATGGTTTTTGTGGAAGATGGTTTGGTATGGAGATGTATCGAAATAAAAAATGCCTGAGCCTGAAACTCTTATTTTTGGCCCAATTTAGAAATCTTGAATACATACCTAAATAAATAATGTTGAAAAATATATCAATTTATTTAAATGAATTATGGAAACCATATAATGCCAAGTTAAAAAATTGACCCACATGCCAAAAACTCAGATTTCAAATTATACTAAAATATTATAGAACATTGACGGCCACAATTCACAATCACTTGGCTTAAAGGACTTTGTATTGTATCCAAGCCAAAACAAAAAAAAACACAATCACATTGACATTTACTTACTTGACATTGACAACCTAATATAGGTAAAACCATAAAAGGTTTCTGTCCATGTTTTCCTTCCGCATTTGACCATTATGAATTTGTGATTGAATTGAATTGGTAACCTTTTCCAAAGGCTTTTCATAGGATTGAGTACTCTGTCTAGCCCTAGCCCTTTCCTCTGTTTACGGTTTAACCTGTTTGTTTCTCATTCAATCACTTCACTCATCTCATTTCACTTTTCAATTCAATGTTTTTGTGCTGAACTGATGAATGTGAATGTGATTGTGATTTTATTTGTTTTGTCTAGCAATGAAAATCTTTATTGTTTCAAGCAATGTGTATAGTTACCTACTCCATATCCTTTTGAGAGTGAAGATAATGTTAAAATCATAAAATCGTACATTATTTAATAAACCAAAAAGAAAATGTCAGAAGAAAAAAACACATCTAAACCTATGCCTGGAACTGCAGCTTTAGAAAACATGAAGTTACTAAAACACGAAAGTGCTATATTTAAGGTTCCAAAAGTCCCTAAAAAAAGAGAGAAGAAGATTACGCAAGTTTTAGATGAAGATGTTTATGTTGAGGTATTTTAAGATTGTGTTTTTTCAAAATTTACAATTTAAATCATCAAAAAATTATATAATATATTAACAACCAAATTCTACCTATGAGTCAGATGGCACTCTGAACCGGTCTTTTGGAAGTTTACAAGGGTCCATAATGCAGAGTAAATTTGATTGGAGTAAACTTGGATCTCCACTGTAATGGGGCCTATTATAGTTAAAATTGGCATAAAGATGCCAGCAGACTATTATAACATTATATTGTCTATATATTGCTTGCTTCTAAGCAAGGTGGCAAGGCCTTGATGGTCATGGTAAAATGGCAAATGTCCCGAATTCTACAGGTGTGACTAAGGCATGCATGAGTAGGTTTTTGTTGGTTTGAGTCCAACATACCTTGACTCCAAAGGTGGCCGATAAATCATGAGAATTTCTCATATCATGAGAACAATAGCATACAATTTGTTAAATAATTGGATGGTGGTAAACTTTGTATTTCAGGGCATAGCTAAAATTATACAGAGAGATTTTTTTCCGGATTTGGAGAAACTAAAAGCACAGAATGAATTTCTAGAGGCAACAGAAAACAAAGATTATGCGAGGCTCAGAGAACTAACCAGAAAGTACAGTGGGCAAAGACCACTGACAGAACCTTGTAAGTGCTATAATTTTATTATACTTACATTTCTTATATTATATTTTTTTCAAATCTCATGAGAATTTCGTTCATCCATTTTTAGTGCATACCTATATGGAACCTTACTACTATAATTATGTAAAAAGAGAAAAGGTAACCTTTCCTATGAGCTAGCTAATTGGGATACAGGCTAATGACTAGAATGTTTTTATATTATACTCGCTGATATGCTGTAACCCATGATTTCAGAACATTACATTACTGTTTTACTACCTCTAACATCCTCTAATTAATTTGACTGATAGATTTTAAATTGTAACAATAATTTTTATAGATTTTTGATTATTTTTATAGTGTTTTTTTATAGAATTTGATTATAATTTTTTACTCTTAATAAATTAAATTAGATTAAATATTGTGTAATTTTCTGACTATTCATCTAATTCTGTTACTTCATCTTGTTTAGTATGTGATAAGTAATGTAATATGTATACATTACCTGTGCCAGTCTAGTACAAAAATACTTAAATTGACTTCAATGGTAACTTAGATAAAGTGCAATGTTTTCAATCTAAGAGAGGTAGGGCATAGTGGGAGTAATTCCACTCAAATTGGAGCTCCCCAACTGGGGAAGTACCTCTGCCTTGCAGAAAATCGAAATAATACTGCTTTGAGCTGTGTTGTGTTTCTTACGGTGAGCAAGGTTGCCAGTGCTCCATGACCAGACCCTTATACTGCCAACCCAACTATTCCTCTTTCAAATTTCTTATGCATTGCTGACCCTGTCAGCAACATGCAAGTGATACTCCTGGTGTTCTGCAAGCATCTATAGGCTATGGTAACCGCTTACCATCAGATGGGCCGTATGCTTGTTTTCCACCTGAGTAGAATAAAAAAAACATCATCATCATTACATTTTCTTATATAACTTGTTGAGGTGAGGGTACTAGCCTACTAGAGAAAGAGAATGCGCGGGCGACGGGGGTGGAGAATGGGGATGCAGAATGAAACACGATATGGCATGTGGTGGCGTGTACAACAATTTAAATATGACATAAATTATATTTATCTGGGCCCTAATTACATAATAAATTATTGTATCTGTAGTTTGTTATTTGAAATAAATGGATAAAGAATGCAAGACTTATGTACAGCTTCTTAATAAAAAATCTTTTGCAGACAATTCTCCAGCCACATTTGACACACCACACATAGATAGGCCGTTTTCTCCTGTAGTGCTAACAATAAGAGAAGAGATGCCAGAAGTAGACACAGAATCTATTTCAAGTGGTAAAAGTAAAGATATCACAGACAACCACAGTTTAGGTTTGTAAACTTTCTTTAAACCTATTACTAAACTTCAAACTATCCCTGAGAGTGTTTCAAAGGACAATTATTGGCAATAACTAAGTAAACTCATCAACGGGCCAATAAGGATCACACATCATCAGTCAGAAAACTTTTTCAATGCACTACACTAGCATATAATTATATACTATATATGAATAGTTATATAGCGGGCTCAATTCAAATCTGTGTTTGAAAAGTTATGGAGATTCAAAGTTCTCAAGTGCAGTTCAAACTTTGCATCGCCATAACTTTTTTCACTCTTTTCGATTCAAATTGAGCCGCAATATAAACTATTGGTTGAAATGGATGGTTGGTCTGATAAAGGTTACTGGAAGTTGGTACATGCAAGCAGCATAAGAAGGGTCCTTTTGAAAGTAGTAGTAGAAGCCTTTATTCAGCAGTGGACCTCTTGTGGCTGATATGATAATGATGATGAGAATAATAAACTAGTGTAGTACATTGAAGTGGGTTTCTTATGACATATGTATGGTCCTTATTGGTCTGTAGACCATTTCGACCGATTCTCCATTAATTTATCATGCTACATAATTGAATATAAATTCAAATTTTAACAGTACAAAATATTCTGCTTGTAAATTCCACTGATAAATCTAAATTATGAATGATATATTTTATGTATATATTTTAGAAAAAAACAAGACCACCTCAGGCAGAATACCTGTACACCTTGGTTGCGCTTTAGCCGACCAAGCTACCGAGATGTGATCTCGTCGTCGGTGACGTCATTTTCTGCATTACAGATTCTTACCTATCTACTCACACGAGTGAGGACAACGCGAGCTATGACCGCGTGATCGCACTGGAGGATAAAAAGCGCTCCTCAAAGCTGGCAACACAGCTACAGGCAGAGGTGACGTCAGCAGCCATTGCAGACGCGGCGCTCGCACTTCCCTCTATTGAGCAACAAGCTGATCAGACTAATAGGCCACATGAGGTAACATTTCATACTACATGCATATAGGTTTAATAATTGGACAAAGGTACAAATTCAGCAATATAGTTATGAATACTGTTCCCATCTCTGGACCAGTGCACTCCAGTTCCTACTCCCTCTGTTTGACTGCATTTAACATGGAGCAGCTGGAATAATTGACAACCTGGCATTGTTCGACTAGATCCTCTGGTTTTGTGAAGGGACTCCTTTCAGTATTTTCCACCGTATTTATAATGGAAAGTGCTCCATAGAACTGTTCTACCAGTAATACCAGCCGCTGATTTCCACTGCTGTATCACTCATTACAAATCTTAAGTTCCAATCCCACCACCTTCGTGTTATGCAGTGCACGTTTAGGCAGTTGTGCAAGAAATTTACAATAGATATACTTTCTGTGTAAACAAAAGAAATGCATATATATTAATAGTTGTTCGCTGACTGTTCGTCACTGCCGGCGAGGACTCGCTCCACTCGTCTGTCGCTAAGCGACAAGAGCTATCAAAGATAGTACTCTCTCAGCGATACTTGCTCAGCGATGCTCGCATGGCGGTCAGAACTCACACCGACAGACCAACTACCAGTAAACTAGTTCTCTTTCATCGTTGGTGGTCGGTGGCCTTACTATCTGGTGAACTACATATAATATTAAAGGAGTCGGAATTTTATTTGTATTTAGTAGAGATGAAACTAAAGTTGGATATCCGGCAATTTTGAGTATCCGGCCGGATACCGAATAGTCAGCCAATATCCGGCCGGATACCTAATATGGCATTTTCCTCGGATAAAATAGTCAATTAATCAATATCTCATTCGTTCGTTTCAATCTTATCGACAACTGTCTGATCGACAGCGCCTCATCCCTACGGGTTTCCTCACAAAACGAAGTTAGGAAATCCGCGCGCCCGGTGGCAATATTCCACCGGATCCGGCCATCCGGCTTAAAGGGTGGCCAAATATCCGGTATCCGGTCAAACAGCTATCAATCTCTAGTATTTAGTAAACCTGATCCTAAAAGTGATTAGACAGATTCAAATCAGAGGCTACATTCTGATATCCTATAACAATTTGTGCAGTTAGACACATGGCGCTACAAGGCAAAGAACTACATAATGTACGTGCCAGAGGGCGCGGCCTCCCAGCGCGCGCCGCCAAAGCCCGAGCTGCTGCACCACAACACGCGCCTGCGCGCTGAACCTTTCGACCACATCAAGAACAAAGAGGCCATCAGTGCTATAGCGAGGAGTCAGGTAAATTAGCGTGGTCCACACTGGCTCGACCGCATCTTCGCTTTACAAGATGTGTGATAATACATGTTGTAAAGCGTACATGTGTGGTAAGACAAACGCATCGATCCGCACTCTGCATGCTAATATTAAAAATGCGAAAGTAACTCTGTCCGTTAACTTTTACGCCTAAACCGCTGAACAGATCTCGAATAAAATTAGGCAAGTAGATTGCATACTGAGGACGAACTACCTTAATAAGCTATCTTTGTCTCAAAAGTCCTTTGGGATAAGAGTGTAACCGTGGTTATCAGGTACATACACACTGTGTAACTTGAAGCAACAGTAAGCCTAAAGACAACTTTAGATACATATTAAAAAATACTTTTAAAAGTCCATATTCGTCTTTTTTTTAAGTGTATAGGTAAGTATGGAGTTTTAGTTTTAGATTGTAAAGCAAGATGAACACTGTAATCTTGTCTTTTTTTTTTAAGTGTCTATGGAGTTTCTTGCCGGTTCGTCTCCATAAGACCCACTTTTTAGAACCGTGCAACTAGTTTTGACTTTTCAAAAGTGCCGTAATGGTCCAATTGAAATGAAATGTTTTACTTTGACTTTCTATCCGATTCTTCTCAAGACCCACTTTTGAGATGTGCAGCTTTTCAATAGTAACTATTTTAATATTGTTATTGAAATAAAACATTTGACTGACATCATTACAATTTAAAATTATACAATCATAAAAACCTTGAACTTGGCTTTAAGTGTACCTGTTGTTGTGAGTTGATATGTGTATGTCTTTTCAAATAGACTACATGTAGCATTTCCGCGACCCATTATCTGGGAAATACCTAATAATTAAGATTTTTTATTTGATAGTTTAAAGGCGGTTCGTATTTCCAGGATGCAAGCGTGACAGGAAAGATAGGCGTGGACGGCGTGAGCATATCTACGGAGAAGGGCGGCGGTACGTACCCGCTAGTGAGCACGCCCTCGCCGCGGCCGGGCGCCGGGCTCGACCGCTCGCCGCTCATGACGTGGGGCGAGATCGAAGGCACGCCCTTCCGTCTGGACGGCGGAGACACGCCGCTACCTGCGTCAGTTGACTACTTCATTCTTACTTACTTCACAAATTTTGTTCCACTGTATGCAATACCAATACTACTTTGAATTACAATAAAAATTAGTTTAATATTACAAGTACTGAATAAATATTGCAAAATGAGAGTTTAACTCAATGTTTGAAACTGGAACACAAATGCTTTTTTATATATCGTATTGTATATTCCCATCTACAGTCTGTAATTAGATTAAAAAACCGTTGTTTGGCTGGCACTTTTTACCTTATTTAGGGATTCCAACTGTCAGCTGTCCAACCGCATTGAGACAATTCCGTTTACCATTATGCAATTATTATTTTGGATATATTAATATGCAAGGACGTATATTTTGTTTGTAGTGTGGGCGCGGGCGCGGCGTACCGCATGTTAGAGGGCGGAGTGCGCGAGCGCATCGGGCTGCAGCTCGCCGAGCAGGTGGCCAAGCGGCGCAGGCCCACCACACCCAGGCTCACGCCCGCGCCGCCCACACCCAGGTACTATTCATAACTATACTGTTATACTTACACATTTAGTCGATAATTACTAGAAATATGATAAAAGTACTTTATTATATAGCACTTTGTAACATCCTAATAAAAGTTTCAGATCAAACACCGAACGCCTAGCAAGCATGTCGCCCGCAGCGCGTAAGTTGGCAGCAAAACATTTACTATCGCCTCGACTGAAGCTGACACTTAATGATATGGGCATACTGTCCCATGCCTCGCCGAAACGCACCCCCACACCGCAGCGGAGGCCGCTGGTGGCGCCGCCCAGCGGTAAAAGAACGCCGCACTCGGCTCGCGCCGCTAGTGACGACAACAACGTTACCGTCACAGACGACAACAACCTCACTGATAACCTACTGCAGATCAACGTTGCTAAACGCACCAGACTAAAAGCACAAGACTTCTTCAAATAAAAATGTTTTGTTGCATTATTGTGTCTTGTTAAGTACCAAAAACGATAAATTACATAAATCTATTAACAATCAACTTAATTAATTTACCTGAAAATTATAATCAAATCACACTAAGTTGATACAAGCTTTTATCGTAAAAAATAAAACCCATTTGGTTCCCATTCTCAAATAATAATGTATTATCTTAATAAGCAGCCAAGGCAGTGTATATTTATATAAAATACTAACAAAATTCATAACGTCAAAATAGAAAGCGTTGTACTGTACAGACCATGATATCTATTATATAACATATTCCATTAATAAAATGATCAAAATCCACAAAAATATTGTCATCTCGTGTAAATTCTCATATTACAGATAATTACAACCGTCGAATAATACCCTAAATATAATAATATAAAAACTGCAGAACATTATTGCATTTTCATAATTCAACTTAGTTCCTAATAAGGAACAGATCACAATATAATACAATATACATCATTAAAAATGATTTTGCTACCTTAATAATATTTACAAATACACCCATGCTAATGAGCATGTCTTGTATCAACAACTGGAAACATCTAGAACCCTGCTCAATACAATAATAACACTGGTTAATATTATAAAAATGAATCATTTTAAAATGAACACAAATACTGCAATGAATACGTCGCAACATTGACGACGTCTGTAGTCTAGTGGTTCAAGTATCTGACTACTGACCACGAGTTCGAGTCTAAAGTTACAAACAATTATAATATCAATGCTACCCTAAAAATAGGAAAGTAATCGTCAAATAATAATAAAACCTTACCAGCTTATAACCCAACACCCACGTATCAATTAATAATTTATTGTCAGCTGTCATTACATTTACCAAAAATATGTCAAAAATAATGTAACAGTTCTTCCAATGTAGAACGCGTAGGCTTGTTTTTATTTTGTTTCTGAACCACCCACACCTACAGAATTTAACCACAAACAAGGAGGACTCACGCGTAATCGTAAATTGCAAGAACTATACTATTATAAAATTAATTTAAAACTATGATCAAAATACAATAAATAACTAAGCATGATTGATTACAATGACGTAAACAATGTCTTTACTTATCACGTCGTAACCCGATAAAAAATACCTTTGAATAACAAATTATTTATAATTATCGTATCGATAATTAAATTACCTTATAATTGATTACATAATCAAAACCTTGTAAAAATACATGCGTACTACCAAATCAAACTTAGCGCTGCCTTGTACCACGGCTCCGGACTATATGGTTTGTAGTACTCTGCATTAGTTTTTGGTTTAGTATCATCTATGGGATCTTCCTCGAAAATATTTACAAGTGACTCTTTGATACCGAATCTGATGAAAGCCAAGTAAGGGAAATACCTCATCAGGAATAAACTGAACTTGAAATTGATGTTGAAGTACCATCTCCCTAAGTAGGAGGTGTACAGAGTCATGTACAGGTTGTACAGAAAGATTTTGTACTTGGCCTTGAAGTTAAGCTGTTTGTAGGCCGGCGCAGTCTCCAAAATATGATAGTCATTGTAATAGAGAAGGCGGGGTGCGCGCTTCGGGAGACCATCCACGGCCGGTTCGTACATCAGATCAGTCGAAGCCACACCTGTCGAAGAAAAACTCTATGAATTGACCTTTGAATTTATTTATGCCACCTAAGTTTTCTCCTCATACAAGTGGTATCTACAAAGCGCTAAACGGTGACGGTAATAAAATCATGATGATGGTGATAAAATCTTACCTGTGTCAAGCGACTTTCCTTTCAACTGCTTCTTTATATTGTTCTGCAATTTGATTCTGTCCTCCTCTGTATAAACATAGCCGGGCACGTCACACAAAGCTCTGCACCAGAAGAGAAACCCGTTGGTTTCGACGGTGGGGTTAACGGACCACATGCCGTCCAGCATGACGCGCGCCATGTGCTCGAAGTATTCTGGAACGTTCTCGAGACATGGCGTGTACACGCGTTCCTTGATCAATTGGCACACATCCCGTGTCTTCTCAAATGTTTCACGGCAGATGTTATACCTGTAATTATATAGCGTTAGTTGAAATGGGTATGCTGCGGGTAGGTTATTCATTTTATTCTACACGGTGTCCCAGACCGAGTGGTCCAAAAGAAAATTTATAGTATAGTAGAATAGGATTAAGGAGGATTAGGATTTGTAAAAATTCAGACTCCTAGCTTTAAGGAAACATTTACAAATTAAGATTGTTCGTATCAACATTTTTAAATTCATTTCTAAAATTCACTAAAATCAAATTTATTTCATCATCATCATCAACCCATATATTGTCCCACTGCTGGGCACGGCACCCGATAAGGCTATAGTCCACCATGATGCGGGTTGGCAGACTTCACAAACCGTCGAGAAAAATCTCTAAGGTATACAGGTTTCCTCACGATGTTTTCCTTCACAAGCGAGTGATAATTAATTATTAATACATACATGAATTCGAAAAGTCAGAGGTGCGTGGCTTGGATTCGAACTCGAGACCTTCGACTTGGCAGTCCAATGGTCATACCACTTACATACATACCAATATATGCTAAAAATTATTTACTTTGAAAAATATTTTAATAATTGCACACTAGTTAGCACTGTTAGCTGCTCTGATAGCAGATGTAACTTTTTTCCCTTGTGAACAATCTACTATTTTTATTATTCCATTTATTTCAGGCAAGGCCCATATCATACTAATCACTAATATTATAAACGTGAATGTTTGGATGTTTGTTGCTCAATCACGCAAAAACGGCTGAACTGATTTGCATGAAATTTGGTATACTAATAGTATGTGACCGGGAATAAAGTATAGGCTACTTTTTATCCCAGAAAAATGTTGGAATATCCCGGAAGTCCCTAAGAACTGACATCGCAGAACTACATACAGGATTTGAATGAAATATTGGTACACTAATAGTTTGTGACTAACGCTGGCATATTAAATACCTACTTCAAATCTCGGAAAAAAACGGGAGTTTCCCTAACATTGAGTACTTCTTATCCCGTGAAATCAATCCGACAACAATTATGTTACTAAGCCTACGCGTACGAAGTCGCGGGTAAAACGAGTATAATAATAAAACATAAAATAAATATTTTATAACAATTTGTTGATTTATTGCGTTAGTATTATTGTACGCTGTGCCCTAACAGGGTTTCATGTTACTAGTCTCCCAAATTTAAACACCTATGTATATTTTGCACAGCAAGCAATAAAGAAGACTGAACAATAAAATACACACACGAGTGCCTGACAATACTTGGGACCTACTACGCCAGAATTCCCTTTGGATCACTCGGTTTGGGACACCCTACATAAAGATTTCACTGCTTATCTCCTTCCGACCATTTATTTTTTTGACGTTTCGATCAATTAGTGATGATCTATTGTGTTATCGATTCAAATTCTAATAACAATCGAATTTATATATGAACAAGTTTTAATTGATTTAACAAGCAAAAATAAAGGTACATTTATATGTACCTTTATTTTTGCTTAATATTTTGCATCGTTTTATAAATAAATAATAAATTTTATATAGGTATATAGCTACATTTTGTAACTTGATTCGTAAACTTGATTTGTAATTTGACTGTCTACACTAACCTGTCTTCAAGACCTATCATGTGGCCAATGACTCTCCAGCTATAGTTGTACGCCTCCCAATCGCCTTCCTGAAGCTGCCTGATGCCAAACTTATCCGGTTTGAGCATAGAGAAACCAATGAAGCCGAACTGTGTGAGTGCCAGGTCCCGCTGTGACACGGTCCCGGTGCCTTTCATTTTAGAGGCGAGACCTGCCCGCACGTGGCGAGTTCGGACCGCGTATAGCGATCTCCATGAACTGTTTACAAATGAAGACTGACATTTCATAATTATGATAATAAATGACCTGCGAGTCTCGAAAGAAAACATTCCGGTAGTCTGATAATAATAATATAAAATTCGACGTTGAAACGCATATGCACGTTGAGGATTTGAACTAGATCCTAGTCTGCTCTCTCCCTGAACCTAATCCGGAGGTTTTGTATTGTTTAAAGAAATATTGAAATGGATAAAAAAATAAATATAAGATAGGTAGTAGGTACTAGGTAGCGGAGTCATGGCCGTGGCGAATTTCACGGATCCCATGGCCATGACTATTATACAACGTGTTACAAATAACCCCGTAAAAAATAAATTAATTATCAAAGCCAAAAATTTCGTCAGCTGTCATGTCAGGGAACCAGATTATTTAACAGAAAGGCCTACGTACCTATTTTACCTAATAATTATTATCTACTTTAATAGTTTTTCTATTTTTTATTCATAAATGTTGTTGTTTTCCTTTTTTTGGGGTATGTTATACAGCGTTACTACGGTTCTTAAATATTGTGAATGGACTCGTTATAAGGCCCCATTTAACCTCCTCTCGGCTTATACGGGTAGTTTTGTAACACCCTGTAAAGGTTAAGTGAAGGCAAGTGCGGTTTTTAGTCTGTGTGAGTCTGACATACTCTGCCGCCTCTCCAGATGGCGGATGATCCTTGAGGATTTTCCGTACTGTAAAACAAAGATAGTAGGTAGCGGACCGCGCGATAGATTCCCTATTCTACGTCCTAGTCCAACATAATATTCGGGGGTAAAATTTAGTTGAGCGGTTTTAGAATGATTACTTACATTCACTTACAAACCGAAAAGTTAAAGACCCTAACTTTTGAAGCCTGAAAAGTTATTTAATGTAATTTAATTCCTGTAAGTGAATCAATTATAAAACTAATTCATAATCCAAAAGGAAACGTACATGCTACCAGGCTTGAGTTCATGCTCGAACCACGATACAGTGTGCAGCAATGTGGAGAGGTATCGCCTGTAAGCGGTGTATACGGAGCTGGAGCGGCGTGAGCCCACCAGGACTCGCAGAATGGACGGCACTGCGAACACAGCCACTAGCCCCATCAGCATCGACGACGAAAACGCGAAGCAGTTCTCGTGGTAGAAGTAGCGACCCCTGAACCAAAGAACAAAATAATACTTTCTACTGTACCAGGACAGTAGAAATAAGTAACGTTATATCCTGAGTCATACGGCAGCCAGGGGCCTTCTACGAAGTTCCGACTTACCGTTGCGGTTTTCGCTACATCCAAATGTTCATTTCACAATAAATTAGGCGGTACTAATTAATTATTTTTTATATCGTAAGAGGAACGCACACGTTGTTCCGATTCGACGTTTGATTTTCGGCGTAACCCTCCTCGTTCGTGGACGACAGTAACTATGAGAAGTCGCCGTCGAATATAAGTCAGACATCCGTTTAGGCATGTCGAGGTTAATGTCTTTGGATATTTAGATTTAGATAAGCAACGAATGGCGCCACGTGTAAAAAATAAAAATTCCAAATGATAATCCAAACGTCTCATACGCCCGTTCTTGATTTCTGACATTTACGCGAATATTATACATTGAAATAAAACTATATCTATATAGGCCAAACTAAAAGAAGCATAGGGACCCGCGTAAAAGAACACATCGCCGATGTCAAACACCGCCGTTCCAAGAAGTCAGCAGTTTGTGAACATACTCTTGACAAGGCCCAGCATTATATCAGATTTGACAAACCACAAATACTTGCGAAGGAAAGTCGATACCTACCCAGGATGATTCGTGAGGCTATTGAAATTAAAAAACATCCAAATTTCAATAGAGAAGATGGCTGGGTCTTACCACCTGCTTGGAATTTATAGATTCTATTAAACCTAAAATGTAGGGTAGCTGTCAGTAATTATATCATCAAGACGCCCACCACCTCAGTCTACCCGTGACCATGGACGCTGTAAAGGGTCCGAAACGTCGGGATTAATAATATCAATATACGTGATAAAATCCGTAAAAAGTGGTTTTTTTCAAAGATCCCGTTCTTAATTAACCATCGGTTACCTACTATGCAACTGCTAATTTTCTTATCCGTAGATATAATACTAGTACCTACAAGTACATAAGAAACTAGTATTGTAACTACTTAGCTAATTCTTTGCTTCATTTAGCTAAAACTTAGGTACATGCCACATTTATGTATGTGTCATGTACCAAGTTTTAGTTACTCACGCATTTTTACCTATAGAGTGATAGTCAGAAACTAAGGAACACCACTTGCTACGATTATTGCAGCAGACTATTTTTGCTTCGTTCTCGTTCATACATCTTGTCACACACACGCACCTCACGGATAAAATTAGTGAATTTCAAAAATTAAATCGGCTAGTTTCTAGCTTCTGTAGGTGTGTTATTTACCTAGGTCAAATAAATATGTAGTGATAATTCTGTAAAAAATGTTTTTTTTTTCCATTTCATTATCGTGTATCGGACATAATTACACAAACAGAATTTATTAAAAACGGATGAATTACGTACTTATTAAATTTCTCCTCATCGAACCCTTCTGGCAGTTCCATGACAAGTTCTTCTGGCTTTACTTTATCGGAAGGCTGCTCTTCCGCTTCCTTTGTCAGTAGCGCATCCACGAACGCTTCCGCTGGAATAAAAATATATATAAACATGACATTATGCAAGACGACAAGCAATTCAAGAAGTTTAGGAAATTATACGAATATCGAATTAAATTCCCAGTCTTTTTGTATTTTTTGGCATTTTCCATACTAATATTTTAATTTTACCAGACGCTGTGCCCACTAATCCACCGAGAGTCCCACCCGCCAGGCGCCATCGCCAGGTCGAAATTTGCCTCCACATCCTGAATGACGTCATTATGGTGGGTGACGTCAGTAACACCTATTGAAAAGCAAGTTTTTGCTTCTCAACCGACATGACTTACTTTACAGTTAGTTCGATGTCGAACGATGCCACCTTACCTATTAACTATCTTTGTCTTTAGCTAAGATTTGTAAAGTTATTTTAGCGAAAACACAGGCCAGAAGACCCAGGTTCGAATCCTGCCCGCAGTCGAATTTTTCCTTCGCTAAAATAACATGTAAATTCTCAGGTCAAGCAAAACGTTATTGGGCTTTTCTGTGAAATTCAAAGTAGTACTCAGAGTTTGGCTTTGTGCCCGGTTAATGGCAATAGGCAATAGGTTCCACCCTATTAAATGGGACCTAAATATAAACAGGCAAACTGGGTTTACCTATATCAGCACACCTCCGCCTAACTCGGGGATACAGGCGAGATGTTACTTATATGTATTAGGTTTATTCGATTTTAGTTTGACTATTCATTTATTTATGGGGTTTTTCAGTATTATAAGTAACATTTACAAAAAAAAAGTATATAGTATTATATCCATTGTCAAGTACCCATAGTACCTACAAGCTCTGCTTAGTTTGGGACTAGATGGTGCTATGTAATATTGAACAAGAATATTTATTTATTATAATCCAACGCAAGAGCATAATAAGGCCTTCCATCTATTATGTTTTACAAACACTTGCATGTAATTTTCAATGTCTTTCATTTATGCATCACTTTTGTAGCCCAACATTCGGACCTTATGAAGTCTAAGAACTTAGAATAAATATCTACGAAGGATTTTGCATGAAAGGAATGAGCTATACAGGATGTCCGGTGAATAGGTGATAATTTGGCTCAATACCTACCACAACACAATGTAAGTACTTATAATCCTCAAAATTTTACGGATTTCAAGTTGTATTTACAAAATTTTACAAAATATGGGTAAGCCATCACGTTTCCTTTTTGAGCAGTATTTCTTAGTGTACGAGAGTTACGAGATATTAAAAAAAATTAGCAATAATAATAAATAAATTATAATAATAATAAATTTATTTCAAAAAACTTTTGACAACAATGAAATAAGTACATACATTTGCAGTAGTGGGTTAGTAGTAGAAATTCGAAAGGTGTTAATAAGGCCTAAATAAAATTGTATATAACTAAATATATTAATTAGCGGTACAAGAAAAAAGAAACCTACTCAAATAAAATTATAAAAGCGTCCTGCCTGATCTAGGTTTATATAAACCTGTGTTTCAGGCCATCACTTTACCACATATTTATAATTAGGACAAGCTATTAGAACCAAAAGTAATATGAAAATATAAAAGTTCTATGAGAGAAAGCAAACAACAGAGAGATTAAGACTACCTATGTATAACTATTACATTTTTTTTTATTATTTAACTTACAGAGTACTATCATTTAACAACTTCTATTAGGTTTTCTGTGTCTGAATAGTCGAGTTTCGAAAGATACTCCGATAACAATAAACTACATTTCTTATAATTTACACTATATAAATTAAGTAATTTGTTGAGCTTGTTATACAAAAATGGACCCAAAAACACATAAAATCTTCTAGCAAAAGCACGTTTAGTTTGGGAGTTCATGCAAACCAAATCTTTTCTTCGCCTATCCAAATGAACCAAGTCAAAAGGTAGTTCTCTGTGCTGGTGTAGAATGATGCCCAGAATAAATAATTGACGTACTGTTAGTACCTTACATGTTACTTACAATTTGTGTGTAGGAAATCTATATGGACGAGAGGTCGCTACCTATAGAATTGCTCTTTGAGCACGTTCTAGGGGAAGTAAAATTGATTTTGCAGCGCCACCCCAGGAAGTAATGCAATAGGTAAGAATAGATTGACAGAACGCCAAGTAAACCTGTTTAATTAATTTAATGTCAGCTATGTTACGTAGTTACTTCAAAATATATATTAATTTGCGCACACGGGTGCATAATAAATCAATATGTTTACGAAAATTAAAATGTGTGTCAATCGTAGCAATGTTTAGACAAGAAGCTTTTCGATATTTGAGAAACTGGAAATCCGAAATACATTTTGCAAAACATATAATTATTGTTTTGTTTTGGTAAGTATTGCCAGTTGCCAATATTACAGTGCCACCAAGGCAGGTACTAATAATTTATGCAATATGTCCCTTACCGCTTATAGTGTCAATATTTATTTATTTGTTTAAATAGGTATATACATATCTTTAGAGACATCCTGGACGATGATAAATGATTGATTACTTAAACATAATTTAAAATTACGTAACTAGGTAGGCACATAAATTATTGCAAAAATTCTTTACATAAACACAAGTCCTAACTCAATATTATTTTGTTATCATTGAAATATATCCCACCTGTACACTTTTTTTCGAAAAACTCTCGATTCATAATGGTAACAATGGTTTCGAACAATCATGATTGGTGGGTACTTATCAGTGAATTTGTAAACATTTCATGGAACAATATGCATTTTGATGTCTGCTTTCAGAGCAAAGCCACACAGGGCAACGATTTCAACATGGAAATTATTGTCGTTCAGTTATTTATATTTTTGATAACGACGCATAGAAGCAGTTCAGACTGGGTAAGAATCCACTGTTTTTTAATAAATTAAAAATATATATTATTGTTTTCATGGATACTTTATAATAATAATTATTTTTTTCACCTGTTACGTGTTACATTCGGGTTTAATTGAAAAAAATATACAAAGTATGATGAATCGAAGTTATTGATATTTTATTTTTAATGAAAGATATCAACATAAATACAGGTCACAATAGTGACAATAGTGTGTTATACTTATGAACAGAAAACACATGATTTAAAATGACGAGACGAGATAAATTATTTAGAATTATTGCCCCTCTAATCATTGTACAAATAATTTAACAGGTTTCAGAGTGGATGGGGCCAGTTCAAGACCAATTGTAAGTTATTTTATCCAATTAAAAAACAAACATCTGACAATGTATATTCTAATTATTTATTTAAAAAGCTAATTGAACTCGTCAAAAAAGGCTTTCATGTCCAATTATAACAAAATGGACTTAAAACGCGACGGTTCACACATAATTATGTTGTTGTTGCTTGATGTTACTTGTTTTAAAATTAAATTGAACCTACCGAACCTTATTTAATAATACAGTCTTTTCTTAAACAAACAATTAATTTATTCCGATCTTTTAGCAAAGGAGCTCCACACAGAAGGTTCGAGGACGATTTGAGGATGGTTCAAATTGGTGGAAATTCCCCGGAGGTGGTTCAAAAGGCTACAGAACTCCGAATGACGTACGGGATGTCAACTGTTAACCTAAAGATCAAGTTGGAGGAAACACTGCGTACTGCTAAAATGTTAGCTGAAACACTGAAAATTCAAATACAAGAATTGATCGCGCGTGAGAACACGCTAAAGGATGCCATCACAAACGGCAGGTAACATGGCGTTAATACTGTAACAACTATCAACATAAATACCGTTTAAGCTTTCGAAGGAGGTTGATACAGAGGTCAGCACACCAAGCTACCCCAATCTGTCAAATTTCTTTGATAGATTTTCAACTTTAATACGAAATAATAAGGGTCAATTGGGAAATTTTGACAATTTTGGATAACTTGATCTGCTGGCGTCTGTACACGAAAAAAAGTGGCATACGGACAAAGATAAAAAAATGATTGTTTGATAGTTCTTTCAAGCCCTTGGACTCTCGAATTTACATACATGTAACACTCCGCGGCGTGGCATGATTTAGGTAGGTATATCATTAATTTTATTTATTCAACTGCAGGTATTATATTATTAAGCAGGTACCTACCAAAAAAAGGTAAGTAATGTAAATGAGCACTTGTAAAAAGAAGGTAAAGCATCGGGTGGATCCCCAACAATCACGAATTCAAGATGTCGGGTAAAGATTAATTTAAATGTAGAACTGCATCGTAACTGGCCATTCTTGACACATCGACACTCCTATGTACCTCAGCATAGTAGTGCACTAGGGTATTAAGAAGCCCAAGGAGCCTGATAACCAGACCTTTTCAACCCAATTTTTTAGGCAATACCTATTCTATCCTAAGGATAGACCGGATATCGAGTGTGCGTCAGAATCAAAGAAAAGAAGTCAAACAAAACTACAAATGTGTAAAAATTTCTTCGCTCAAGAAAATATTGCACTATTGCAGTCGATTTGATGAAATGTTCGTAATTTATTGAAAATCAATAGCAATAAGTGACCAGATATCTGTTTCATACGAAACCATAACGCTTGTATTCCCCGAAGGGCAGATTTCGCCGGTGTGTTTTGGTCTCTCTAGAGAATACCTATTATGTTTTTTGGCCAATATAATTTATTCGCAGGCCCGGCGTGTCCACATTGACAGTATCTACGATGAGCCAGGTCCCTCGCTCGTACATCATCCGGGATGGCCGCTGGACACTCTGCAACGGAATGATACAGTTCCCCATAGCTAGCCAAGCATCATCTACAAATCTCTTCAATGGATTGTTCTCGGAACCGAGATGTATCGGGAAAGAGGTAAATAGCCTAATCTTTAATAATAGTTTAGTGCCCGCAGAGCCCGTCCCTACACGCGGTATAATCCCTCAAGGCTTGGAATAATTAAGTTGGTAAAATTGATAGGTAGTACATTAATTCCTTTTTTTTAGCTACTGTATTCACAGCATTGCCAACAGCGGCGATGCGTACAATTAGGGTTGATTATTATGAAAGTTAGTAGCTTAGAAAGAAAGAAAAGATATTTAGCTACATTATGCGATCGTTTATGTTATCTCTAGTTTTAAACAATGAGAAAAATTTGTGTTTAATATTTAAAACCGGAAATTTAAATAAGGTTGAACAATTGATGTATTCAGCAGACAGGGCACCATTATAATAGCAGATTACTTCCTCGAATAGCAACTCGCAATAGTCCAGACGGTTGCTCTTCCCGGAAAAATAAAAATATTACATTTAAAAATATTGCATGCTGGTCGAGCAGTGTTACTGGGTTTTTCTATGAAATTCTCAGTAGCAGCTCGGAGTTTGGATTTGTGCCCGGTTAATGGCACGCCCCCTATTACATGGGACCTAAACATACCGGCGAACAGGGGGTATACATTGGGTACACCTCTGCCTAACGTTTCGGGGAATACCGGCTGTGAAGGTACGTTATGTTATTATCGATAGAATCATCAATACCATAATCATACGCATATCATCATCCACCTAACCTGTACCCAACTATGATGGGGTTGGCTTACGAACGAAAATCAGTATTTTACACAACGCAACAGACTACCATCAGAACTTCCTAAACAATGTCTTTGCAATTTCTTTCAAATTTTCAATAAGCGCAGCTTACTTTTTATAGTTATTTCAAAATTATTTGATTGATTGATTATTTCCCGTTCTTTTTTAAGTTTTGTAATGATACATTTATTTATATACATACTTCAACAGTGAGTGACAATACTGACATTGTTAAATTGTACCTAATGCACACCATCACGCCTGTATTCCCCGAAGTGTTAGGCAGAGGTGTACTAATGTACACCCACATTTCGCCGGTATGTTTTAGGTCCCATGTAATAGGGGGCGAGCCTATTGCCATTAGCCGGGCACAAATCCAGACTCTGAGCTGCTACTGAGAATTTCATAGAAAAACCCAATAACACTGCTCGACCTGGGGATCGAACCCAGGACCTCTAGCGTAGCAGTCGCGCTTAGGACCACTAGGCTAATGAGGCAGTCTAATACATAATTAAATTATAAATAAAATATAAATGTGAGTACTATTTGGGTTAGATATTCATACATATATTTTTGGACGGTTTGGCGGCGTACATAATTCCAGGGCACAAGTCTGCTATTTGGTCCATTGGCACTAAATGAAATAAGAACTGACAAAATGCGTACACAAACGTAGGAAATTCCGGCACCACCTAAGTAGTGCCAAAAATTTAAAACATTTGTAGAAGTGTCACCTAGACATCTATTTACAGAAATAAAATAAAATTTACTTTTTGGTTCCAGTTTACATAAAAGTTAACTTAAAAATGCGTAATAAAGTGCATAATCTTATTATTGACTTCTGACAGACATTCAAATACCGTAAATGTGCCTATAAGTTTTTACAAAATTAATGATAATTCTTATAATGTACAAGTTACATTTTATCTTTTTTTTATTCTACTAAGTTGGCAAACAAGCATACGGCCCACGTGTTGGTAAACGGTTACCGTAGCCTATAAACGCTTGCAATACCAGGAGTATCACTTACGCGTTGCCGACCCTGTATTGAAAGAGGAATAGTTGGGTTAGCAGTATAAGGTTCAAAGTCCCCCCCCCCCCCCCCCACTGCCAACACAACTTTCCTCGTGGAGCACTGTCTTGCGTAGTGATAGGAACTAACGTATTAGCTGCAAATAAATAAAAGAGTGGACAGATTAAAATTATTAATTAACAGTTAGAAATGATTACTGTAGGTACTACTATTACTCGTTACACCCACAATGCAATATGTTAGTTGTCGATTTTGAGTTGTAGCTAAGTAATAAAATGCGTTCCATGTTCACTAGTTGGTTGCCACAACCTTCACACTGGACATAATTAAGGCTATTAAGGCATTTTTTGCTAGTGAGGTACTACTAAAAATGCAAGTTTTGACATTGAACATGAAAATCTCCTCGGATAAGATATAAATTTCATATCTGTCTGCCAGAATAAATTTTCTTTCTTTCTTTTTCCAACTATAACAGGTAGATGTTTCAACAAATAAGGTAGGTATTATACCTTCTTTATAAGAAAACTTGAAGGTAGGTAAGCAATAACTATACCCAGTAAACAACACCCGACGATTCTCAAGAATATTGAATATTCTCGCTATCAAAATGACAAGGCAAAATAAGTGTTTAAACATTTTATATAATTTTCATTTAATAAAAAAATAATATTATGTAAGTATAAGATATTTGTCATCATACATGTCACATAAAATATACATAATGTCAAGTACGGCAACATCTTTATACAAACTAGACTAATTTAAATATAATTATAATACATTAATAACCCGGCTCATTAGAGCAACTCTATCCCAGGCTTTTTTATCTTCCATAATTGTAATCGTTAACTTTTCTCTTTACATAATACACTGAAAAATAGAACAGCGCCACGGTAATGATATTTATTTACATCATAACCGTGACAGCCCGCAATTTAGGCACGTTTTTTTATAGTAAGGAATATCCGCATTGATCATCCGCCACCTGGCGGCAGGGTATGTTGGACTCATCGCGGATCATGCGAGAGCTATGTTCCCGTGACCCCATCACTAAGCGGAAGGTGGTGGTGGTGGTGGTTTTACTCAGTATGCTGGCCACCTGGCCGGAGAGCCCGACATAACCGTCCCGCGTCTCCGAGCGAGGCGGCATGCATAAGGCTCATTTACCCACTAGAAAAAAAAGGGTATGTCGGACTCGTTCTGACTAAAAACCGCACTTGCTTTCACTTGCCCTATAGTTATGGCCATGGGATCCGTTAAATTCGCCGTGACCAAGACAGACTGTGGACCAACAGTCGTTGGACTCCTTCAATCAGCGAGGCCTTGTCTCGCATCCTAATGAAAGCACACAAATGTAATGTGTGTAATGTGGCGAACACGCGTGCCGCCTACTGAAGTGATTATCCGGTTGGGCGGTGAGATACCCCAAACCAGCCTGCTCGCAGAACATAGATCATTGAGTCCGGAGTCCTGTGCGTTTACTACGTATCGAGAGAGAGGTGGATGCTTCTCTCTCCCTTTCCGCCGCCTCTTTTGCAAGCATAACTTACCCGTAGTAAGAGGCAGCGGCTTACGGGATACGCTATACTTATGTATATTCATACTGTAAAATAATGTAGTTGCGTTTTTAATTATACCATGAGGTGGCAAACAAGCCTACGGCCCACCTGATGGTAAGCGGTTACCGTCGCCTATAGACTTTTGCAACACCAGGGGTATTACTTGCCGATCCTGTAAAAGCAAAAGAGCAATACTTGGGTTGGCAGTATAAGGGTCAAAGTCTCCCCACTGTCAACATAACGTTCCCTCGCGGAGCAGCCTTGCTCATCGTTAGGAACAGACAACACAGCTCAAAGCTGTTTTATTTCACTTCCATGTTCTGCAAGGCGGAGGTACCTACTTCCCCAGTCGGGCAGCTCCAATTTGAGTAGAACTACTCCCACTATGCCCTACCACTCTTAAAATATACAGTAGATAGTTTTACAGTAAATAAATCATAAATTAGTGGTAATAGGTAGTGTGTTATTATATTGATATACCAACTTAGGATTATCTCACCAAAGCCGAGGTACGTAATCTTTGCAAGAGATCTACCAGTTATCATTAGGCACTGTCATTACACTCATTATCCTAAATGCCAACGAAAACGATATTTTTATCTTTTATGTGTAATTTGAATATTATAAATGTATGTGAGTACTAAGTATGTCGGCTAATGTAGACATTTGTTTTCTGACAGTTGCGAATATTTCACGTGACCTACGCAATTGTCTTGCTGATCTGGAATCGTCTTGCAACAGGTCGTTAGGCTCCCAACATATTTGGTTGCGGTCAGTTAGTACTCAAAGTTGCTATGGCTCGTTCTTCAAAAAGCCAGTTCAGATTTGCCTACATTGTAATACGCATCTAATAAGCATGAATTTATTAGATATGTGTTTTTTATTACATCATCATCATCGTCAATCCATATGCTATCCCACTGCTGGGCACGGGTCTCCTCTCAGAATGTATATAATATATATCTAATAATATGCATTATTATTATTATATGTATTGTTATTATTGTCTGGACTTTAAAAGAGACCATGATTCTCTGAGTTTGTTTCGGCGTTCCTTCTCAAGAGGTCGTTAGCTAGGAAGTGCCGGCACCATCTAGTCTTAATAAAACATTTACTTGTTAAAGTGTCTTTAAAAGATCCATTTACAGATATAAAAATATAATTTTTAGTTTTTATCAGAATTATTTCAATTTTGGAATCTGATCTCTTCAGATTTTACTTACTGATTTGTAAACACGGTCTTGTCAATTGTTTTAAGATATCATTTTGTATGAAAATAAAATGAATAAGTATAGGTATGAAATCCACAGCTATGAAAAATGCAATAATATTTTCTCGTTATCCGACAGTTAAGTAGTATCAGATATCGTCCACAAGTCCTTAGCCTAATAAACATTTTATCGTAGGTTTACGATAATAGCAGTGCAATTACATTTGAATTCATATACCGATGTGCTACATGATTATTTTTTACAAATCACAGGTTGCAACCGTCCAAGATCCGTGCGTCTTCAACTCTGTCATTAAGTACGAGGTAGTACCGACTACGCGGGCGCTTGAATATATCGAAGATGAATACTTATGTCTGAAGCCAACGTTCAACAATACCTTGGAGCGTTACATGAGCGTAACAAGACAAATCATAAACGACACATGCAAAGAGGGTGAGGCCACTAGTCCACTTTATACCTACGATATTGTTATTCTAAGATCTCTAGAAAAAAATAGGTATTTGGGATTTAAGGTATACAAGCCCATTCTGGGTTCGATTGTCAAGTTGACTAGTGTTATTGGGGTTTTCGACTGACAATAGACTCCTGTTTGATGGGATCTTTTAAAATAATAGAGACCGAAGGGTTAGGCAGGGCACAGAAGTTTGGCAGTATGTTATATGTATGACAGAAACAAAGGCGGGCCGTATGCTTGTTTGCCACATAAGGAAATTAATAAAAAATGGACAGGCTTGCAATTTTGTATTAGACAAACCTGTACTAGACGATAAATAAGTACTAGACGATAGCATAACAACACCAGCAACGTAGTTTAATATGCTGCAAAAACGTATGCTACTTTGAAGAAAAAAAATTAAGACGGTGAGTCTATACTTCGACGAAATAAAGATATACTCTATAGAGTTTTTGCACCTTAGACGGTTACGAAAAAATATTGCCGTCCAACCAGTTATTGAATGAAACAAATAATTACAAGAAATATTAGTAAAAACCCAGCATACATCAAAGAAAGAAACTTTATTTATACTTATAACCGGTAATGTGAGTTAAATATCAAACCTACATGTCTCATAGTGCGTATGTGTACATGTTCTTCAATTAATAATAACTAAGCCTTATTTCCTTCGCACACTGAAGAGTTCAAGTCTCCATTTAAAGCTAAGCCTTCCGTTTTGCCAACAGGACTAAAATCGCCACTTTCGACCATATTAATGATTCACTTATGAAACTTACTAAGGAATTACTATGGATTCTAAATATAAATTGATTTAAAGAAATTGCTGAATAAGGCTATTTTTGGAGAGATAGATTACACAGACTATATATAAATATCATCTAGCAGGAAAAAATGTTATATAGATCAATCAGATTCGACACCAGGGTTGTGTGTGGCGGTGATTTTTTTTTATAGCACTATCTAAGGTGGCAAACAAGCATACGGTCAATCTGATGGTAAGCGGTTACCGTAGCCTATAGACGCCTGCAACGGGGTATCACTTGCGCGTTGCCGACTCTGTAAAACGAAAGAGTTGGGTTGGCAGTATAACGGTCAAAGTCCCCCCACTGCCAACACAATGTTTCCTCGCACAGCACTGGCAACCTTGCTCACCGTTACGAACACAACACAGAACACAGCTCAAAGTAATGTTATTAAGTTTCGATTTTTTGCAAGGCGGAGGTACTTCCCCAGTCAGGCATCTCCAAACTGAGTGGAATTACTTGGGAGTAATTCCATAGGTAGCCTAGATTGCCCACTATGCCCTACCTAAATCTAAATATTTTAAAAACATGATATGGAATCGTAATGCGTTGAAAAAAGAACCATTTCCAATTTTTGACTGCAAGTTCGTGCTAATGAATTCAGGCACCCTGTCGTAACTCCGTCGGCAAAAATGCAAAAATATGTACAGAATTAAAAAAAAATAATTCCTTGCAGGTGTCATCAGAAGCCTCGCTGATAATAATTTAGAGTGCGGTTTGAGAATATTATCAGAGTACAGCTTTTATCCTCATAGAAGTTCTATGGCTGCTAATTTGCCACTAGAGTATTGCACCGAAAAGGATGGTTCCTGTAAACTTATCATAGCCTGGCACGTCTCTAATGCGACCATAGAGAATTTTGAGTTCTTAAAGAATGAACAAAATTTCAAAAAGTATTTTATAAAAAGTGGACCATACATAGAACATGTAATTTAATTATTGTTTTATTTTGAAACTATTTAATGGAAACTATATTATATGTAACTACATAAATATTAATATAAAACTGTTACCTAATTTGGTTGAATTTAAGCCCTTCACTCATGGGACCCAGCCCGTCGTATCGACAGATTACAATAATTATGTTTGGATTCGTCATGAGAACTCCACACGACTTATAGCCACGATAGTCATGACATGAGACGAAATTTTTATTACATAGACCATGAAGCACATGGTCTATGTAATAAAAATTTCGATTGCACTGATATCACTAACTGCATTTATATTATAATGTACATACCCAGAACTGAATCTGTACAGAAAATTCGATACGACGGGAGGCGGACGTGACCCGCTTGTTCCACACTGCAAGGTGCAGACAGAACTCATGCACGATCGCCTCTCTGACGCATCACGGTTTTGGGTACAGTGTAATATAATAGCAGTCAGTGATATCAGTGCAGTCGAACCTGTTATTACACAGACCATGAAGCATCATGGCTATCGTATAAAGTCTGACTACCTACAGCCGAAACGCGCCGAAACGCTCTTGTTTCTTGAGCCATCTCAACCGAACCTTTATTGCAACTCCTTATCAAAGTTGGTCGTTTAAGCGTGATTACGTCGGTGCCCATACGATTCCCCAAATAAACTGTTTTCAAGGCAAATAAGAGCCATTTTAAATGGCTAAATACCTGCGTCCCGCGCCGCGCAAACGCTCTCACCAGTTCATGGCATGAACAACGCATCGCTCGCCATATCGCACGTCGCTCAGTCCAAAGTCGTGGTCAGGCTGTTAGAGCACGAACTGACGACGCGAAAGATTTCGCACGGCCAACGCCCTATTGCCATCACTATGAGCACGCGATGGAGCTATAGCTGGGCGCTGAAAGGGTAGAACAACGCCCTGATCTAATCGCGATAGTGTGTGATAACTTGTCGCCTCCGGCTGTAATCATACAGGTCAGGAGTGAGTGAGGCGCGTGGGAAGTCGTTGCCTTTTACCACGAGTAAGTTATTTTAGCTAAGGAGGTGGCGAAGCGAACGAGGGAGAGGCATCCAGCTCACTCTCCGACCATATTAGACGCAGCGAACGGCGGAGGGCGCTAACAGATCTCCGGTCTCCATGAGCTGTTGCCTGCAGGCAGCTGATTTGGGCCACCCGACCTAGGCAATGACCCCAATAGGCGGCGCGCATGTTTAGACATTGTTACCAGAACTTTTTTATCTGAAGTAGCCTGGCCACAGTGCGCATGTAGCCGTTGTAGGATTAGTTGAGGCGGGAAATTTTAAATAAATTTAAAGGATCATTTTCTTTTAATACTTATGTCAATTAAAATATTTAGACCAGGGTCGACAATTTATGAAACCAAAAAAAAAAATTATAGCTAAGTAATTGAAGTTGAATTAACTGAAGTTAAATATTTAGTTAATTACATTTTTTTATAAGAAAAGCAATTGGAAAAGGAAGAGAATATAACAAAAATGAAAGGAAAAATAATTTACGGGCGATCTGAGGTCGGTAAGTGGATGGGGGTGAGTTTTTATGGGTAAAAAACGGTTTATCTCGATTTCCAGCAAAACTACAAGTCCTATGGAAAAAAGTTAAATGGCAAAGTTGTAAAAAAAAAGTAAGTATAGCCGAGTTGGCTACCTATAGCTAACGAATAAAATGTTATCGCCTTTGCCGCTCGGTAAGACAAAAAGCCTTATTTGCGCTAAATAGTCCCATCTGGCAGCAATGCTTAGATGGTAGGTAAGACCTTAAGGGGTCTGACTCGACTGTCGTGGTCGTGGCGGATTTCACGAATCCCATGGCCGAGTAATAGAGCAAGGAGATGTTATAGTCGGTACCTACGAGTCGCAACAAACCTACCTTGGCGCCTGATAAGTGGCAGACAATCCAGGACGACTCTCCGCGCCCCCAATAAAAAAGGTGACCAACATACCTATTATGTACCTTAACGTTCTAGTATTGTTAGAAATTCCATCTAAAGTAAATAATGGAGCCCATGTGGCGGTATTTCGGATTTATTGTTTTCAGATTTATGACACATCTAACCTAGGCATAAGGGCCCCTATCATTATGACGCGGCCCAAGATTTTTTTTGTATGATTTTCGCTTGCTACAGGGATGTACTTAACTACCTACCTACCTACCTCCTTACTGAAATCGTGTACCTCACCAATTTTTTTCTAATACTGGGAGACAAACAATGTATTTTAGAACTTACAAGCCAACCCAAGCATAATCCAATAGGTGTTTATAATGAAAGGCAATAATAAATATAACGGTACATATTACATATCTTCTCTACAATATATTAAAAAGTGCACCTTACCGCTTAAAGCCATTTTTCTTTATTTGATGTCTTGCATGAATTTCTTTTATAAAACACTTATTACATGTAACCGAACTTTCTCTCGTAAAAGCAAACTTAATGTTTAAAGAATGGTTGCATTGACAGATAGAGACAGACTAGAGACTGCCGAGTGCCGACCCTGCCTTGGTGGCTCTGGCAATGGCACTATGACAGTGTTGCCAGACGCATTGAACCTTTTATCTGTATTGGAGACTGCTAAAATCTGTATAAAATCTGTATGCCTTTCTACATTGAAATCTGTATAAAATCTGTATGGTCAAAAGAACCAAAACTTGCCATATCCAGGCTAGTAACTTTGTTCTGCTTCTTTTGAAAGATCTGTTTTTCAGAATGTACAGAGGCCAACACGTTAAGCTACCCCAATCTTTCAAATTTCTTTCATAGATTTTCAACCTTCATACGATGTATTAAGGTTCATGTTCAATTGGGAAATTTTGACAGTTTTGGATATCTTGACCTGCTGGCGTCTGTACAAAAAGTAAAATATTCACCTTTATGATTCGGTCTCAATCAAGCCTTTTATGAAGACTCTTCCATCCAATTCCGATTAAACTTTAAGATGCCATATCTAATTGTGCACAAAAACACAAACAATAGGTACTAATATTACTACTAAAACTAAATTATGTAAGTACGAAATGAATTACTTTCAAGAAATGCATCACGAGAGCGCAGTATCTTGGAGAGCACACAAAAGTTATTGGTTAGGGAATTCCCTCCATTTCAAACTAGTAATGTGGTCATATTAAAAAATGAATGGCATGGCTTAAAAAATAAATTATCATAAAAAATAGACGCAGACAACATATTTCAATTTTTCTATAATATTTCAATTACGGATGGCGTTTGAGTGTGTTATTTATTTTGATATGTTCCGTTTTAAGCAAATTACGCCAATGTAGTCAATAGAATGTGAAAATTCTGTATAAAAATCTGTATCTAATGGTAATCTGTATCGCACATCAAAAATCTGTTGTAGTTACGGAGAAATCTGTATATATGGCAACACTGGCACTATGGCAGGCCTGGCTGGCTGGCTGCTAGGGATGTGAAATATTAATCAATGTTAAATGTTTGACATCAAGTCAACGGCCAAGCCAAACAACATTAAATATTTAAAATAAAGAAATCGCAGTAAGGAACCTTAGACTTGGCACGACTTTGACTACATTTCATTACTACAGATGAGATTTCACTTCTTTTTGTAGAAATGTGGGCTTATTGATTTATTATATTAGATTTTCTTATTTGACACAGTTTTTTTTCTTTTTAGGAGTAGGATTTTTATAAATACAAATCTTTCTTTTCTTTTTTTCCGGTTCTGATTCTTGTACAGTACCAACAGCTTTTCGTATTGCCCATTCACGTTCATTATTTATTCTTTTAGACGGTTTAATTTCTGAAAGATAGGCGCGGTATTTACGCCTAAGCCGGTTGTATTCGGTGATCACTGAAGCTTGAGCTTTTATACTCTTGAAGTCAATGCGGTGCACCCCATGAAGTATGTCGATATCTCTAATAGTTTGGTTGGGCTCTTGTGTTTTCTAATCAGGGTCACCAGGTACTCCAGATCTTCGATTATCCTAGTTTTTATAGTTTTCCCTTTATGTGGCCATTAAACCCTAACTCGAGGTTATGGGAAGTACTAGTTCTATTTTGATGATCATGAGTGAGTGAATGTCATAAATGCGAAACTTTGCTTTCGCTTAACTTCGGAACTAAATGACCTACAGACTTGAAATTTTGGATTTTAAGTAAGTATGTGATTATAGCTTACTGGATGAGGTAAATTTCTGTGTTCTGGTCTTATCCAGAGGTTATCAAATAAAGGCCTGAAAATGCGGCGAAATGGTTCCAGTAAAGGATGGTACGGCAGTGTTTGCTTCGCGCTCGACTTGGTGGGGGCAGTGCCGTGCCCCCAGATATATCATGAGACTATAATTGAGGTCACAATTTGATAATGCGCGAGTGATTCCACTGGTGTTACTGGTGTCTATAGGCTACGGATGCTGTTTACTTTATGGTGACCCGTATACATGTTTGACATCATTAACAATAAAAAATTTCTAAATAAAAAAACTTAAACAAAAGACGATTGATTAAAAATGTTACAGGTTTTTTAATGCAGTAAATATCACAAGAATTATTTTAAACATATCGATATTTATAGCCGCAACTGGTTAGAATGGAAGCCGACCCCAACATGGTTGCGAAAAGGCTAGGAAAATTATGATGAGGACTATTAATGACAAAACTTTGTATATCTAAGAGGTGATAAGGGAAGGGATAGCGCCGAAGATCGGGCTTTGTGGCGTTCACTAGGAGCGGCCTATGTCCAGTAGTGGACGAATATGGGTTGATGATGATGATGAAGGGATATAAAATTCAAAATACTTAGTGTATTCGCGTAGAAATAGTAACAATCGAAATAAATAAATTGTATTTAATTAAATTCTTGAAGTTAAGTCCGAGAATGTGTCAAAATAATAAAAGAAGCAATAATAGAAGCAGAAAGTGTGTCTAGAAAGTGAGATAACATATACTTATTATCTTTTTTGGTCTTCTATCGTCTTTGATTATGTATGAGTTTTGGCTCCTTTGTTGGTTGGTTGCTCGGTTGCTCCTATATCTTCACAATTTAGAAATATTATAAATTTATAGTAATTTTATGTCCCATGATGATCTATCGTAGGTAAGAAGTAGGTACACTTCCCTTGTATTCACTTGACTGACAGTTGAGGCTGACAAGTAGAATCGAATGAAAATGCTATGACACATGACTGATGACATGACATTGACATGCATGCCAATGCGGCCGAGGCAATGTTACGGCGCGATGTTCATGAAAAATGAATAAACTTTCGATTTTAGTTTTACTTGTTGTTTTTAAAATAACATTGTAAAATATAAAACGTTTATATACATAATGAAATGCCACGTACCAGGTGTAAACGTTAAAGGCAAGTATTTTTTATTTAAAATATTATATCCTAGAGGGTTCATAAAACTAATTTTGATATTATTTTATCTTTAGTTTTAGGTAGAACTGTTCACGCTCTTGCCAGATTTGGCGATGAACTTTACCTAGAATCCCTTCCAGATTGTATACTCTTAAGAACTTTAAATGCCGCTGAATCGGCTTATGCTATGGTAAAGTTTAATAAAAATTTCTTCTCTTACTTCAACTACAACTATTACTCTACCGAAGATAATGAGGGATTGAAGTGTAAAATATCCATGAAGTCAGCGCTTAACACGTTTAAATCTCCAACACATATGGATAAACAAGTTGAAAATCTGGAAATCAAACTTGAACCAGAATCCTGTAAGCTGATATTCCAGTTGAAATGCAGACATGGCATAATCAAAACACACTTCGTTTCTATTTTAGACTGTAAAGCAATGCAGGCAGTATACACAAAGGATTCTGTACCAAACAGGTTATTCTGTGCATATTAATTATTTTCCACAAACTAAAAAATGTAGCTTTTGTATTATCATGTCTATCATTCATAATCCATTATTCCATTGGCTTTTTGTGAAACAGGCTTCTGCTTTTTAAGAGCTTACCTCTTGTTGGTTGAGCAATTGCCACATTCTCAATCCTCTACCTTCTGTGTCAAGAGAACAAACAGAAGGCCAACAGGCCTAGCTTGGTTAGAAATTCCACTATGTTGTGATTGTACATTATTAAGAATATATTTTTTTTTACTTTTCAGGATAACATCACCACAAAGAATATTATCAGATGCTCTCAATAACTTTCAAAGTTCAGATGATCAGGTTACCTTAGAAGCAACATCACTCATGCTAATATTCCGTAACTACATTGACAGTGGCATAGATTTGACCAAAATTATTAGAACCCAAATTAGTTTAAAACCAGCTGAATTTGATAGTTACCTCATAGGATCAGAAACAACTATAACATTTTCACTAAAAGAGTTCAGAGCCTTACTTACTTTTGCTGAAGCTCTTAGTTTACCTTTGCAACTACATTTTGAGACAGCTGGGAGGCCAGCAGTTTTTATTGTACATAATGGCATCACCTTTGAAGCTCACTTTGTTTTAGCTACAACTAAACCTGATAACGCGTCACAAACAACAACACAAAATACAAATATTGAACGAAACAAGCGAAAAGACACTAGTACACAACGATCTGCCAAAAAGAAACCACATTTAGATCTAGATATTTCAAAATGTTTGGAAGAAGATTCACATCTATTTAACTTTGTAGATTTACCTGAACATAATGAAGTTAATTTAAGTAAGAAAATTAATGGTAGCATAAATGATAAAGAAAGAATGGACTGTGATAACATACCAGCCTCGCCTACAGCCAAAACAATGATCAAGTCTGTGTTTAAAAGGTGCTTTGAAAGTACCTTTGATCCCAGAAGCATTCAAGGTGCAGTATTAGCAGAAAACTCTGATAGTGACTAAAATAAATCATCAGCTTGCTCAATGGCCAGCAGCTCTCTTTTCGAATAGAATACAATTCATAAAATAAAACTGAGAAATTGATTAAATTAATGATGGAATCAAAAGAAAAAGTAATTTATTTCTCAGTTTCATTGCATCCATCACATTTCATTAGAATAAAAGAAAGCTAAATAATTTATTCCTTGTGAAAAGAATGACGCTATGACTAACATAATTATTATCCAATGGATTCAATAGTATTTGTTGCACAGTTATTATTTTGTCACTTGAATCGAGTTCTTGCTGTGAGCTGAACATATCATTATTACTGTGCCACCCTGAAGTTTGGCATTCAGAGCAATTGCAGATAGATTTTCATTAAGTGATACAATGTTGGGAAATAAACATGATGTGTTCAGCTCAGATGTATGGGTCCGAATTCCTTGTGCACCAAGACAGCGTAACATTTATAGGTACAGCGCTTTTTTTTTCTGACAGCTCGGCGAAAGCTACCCTTTCGCCGAGCTCTCAAGAAATAAAACGCGATTGGTTTTGGGCTAAAGAAACTGTCAAAACTGAACCAATCACTTTGGTATGACTGGCAGTCATACCAATATTAACAGTCCCCGTCTCCTCACATCGTACGGCCAAACAGACCCCAAGAATTTTACTTCTGCGCAGATCAAGGTCAGCGCTCAAGATCCGTGTCCGTTACTGTACTACTGTTTGCAAACTAATTCAGCAGAGGCACAGTTACCTATAAGCTTTACTGTAATTATTTACAAAATTTTGTTGAATAAACAAAATATTTATTGTGTACTATAGTTTGTCTTTGTATGTACAGACGCCAGCAGGTCAAGCTATACAAAACTGTCAAATTTTCCCAGTTGAATATGAACCTTATTGTTTTGGATTTAAGTTGAAACTCAGAAATTTGACAGATTGTGGTAGCTTGATGTGCTGGCCTCTGTACCTAAACCCATATTGTGTAGGTTAGATGTACCTAGTTAATTCCAAAGGTATTAAAGGAAGTGTACAGAATAAAACAACATGATCACTGCATTATGATTTTATAGCAAAAAATATACATACACAGGGAAAGTAATATTATACATACGTCACAAATCAATGTTGAATGATCCAAGAGTGATTATGAGGGGTTTTCATCTGGGTATGATGATTATTATTATTATAATTTTCACATCAAAAATGGTAACAAAGCTTTTATTCTAAAAAATCATAGGTAATTGACAATATTGAGAAACAATGTATAAAACTTATCAAGTCTATGAAACAATTTAAATTCACGATTATCGTCTTCCCGCCAAGCATAAATGTTGAGCAAAAATACTAGGAAGCATTGACGTGGTATATAATCACACTAATGCGCTTTGCGACACTATACATCTGCAGTTTACCAACCTGTGCTTTATTCATATGTGCATAGAGGGCAAGGTAGAATCGATACAATGATAAGTTTACAAAAGTTATATTTATTCAGTAAAAATTATAATTAAGTATTAAATTTACTACTAAAATTAGCACTAGAATAAAATTGTAATTCAGACAAGCGACCTTACAGTAGCTACCAATGTACATGCATCGCATTGAATTGGTAACTAACATTGAACATGCATACAAGTTCAGTAGGTAGATAGTTCATTTTACATTTTTTTATAATTTTTCAAGTTCTTAATGTTGCATGTTTATATTATACAATAGCGAGTTGCAATGCGTAATAAATAATTATTGTTAAATTATTTCAGATTTGGTTTCTACTATACAGAGATCAATCATGTAATCATATTAGGAAGTAAAGACAACAAAATGCAGATTTGTTTTTCTATAAAAAAAAATTCCATACATATTTCATTACTATAACAATAGCATTGTCTTAAAAAAGATGAAAAAGACCTTGGATTCTATTTTAATTTATTATTTATAAAATACGGCAGCGATACCATTTAATTACAATAAGTATTTATTTTAAATCAATTTCAATATTGTCTCTGGCCCAGGTGGGGGGGCCCACACTATGTGTCACGCAGGGCCTGCTCTCAACAACGTCCTAACTGCATCACCAAACACTCACTATCCAACTAAATTAATGAAAAAGGGCACTGTTACTTAGGAACAATCCTCTTGGCTCTTTCTCACACACTGTGCTACTTTCCTTTTAAACTCCGAATATGATTCTCTCCATTCTTTCTGTAAAAAGAAACAGAATGAGCACTCATCTACTATTGACGGACGCAGGTCGTTTCATGAAACGAGTCGGTGCGTGTTGCGACCTCGCGTATTAAATGATTCAATATGTCATGTTATTTTGATACAGTTGTGTCATATGGCCCTTTTCCAATGATAATATTTTGTGATCTAAATCCCCTCACTCCTAAAAACAATCTTCTTGACTTTTCCTAACACATCTCGCAACTTTCTTTTTGAAATCCGAATATCGCTCTCTCCATTCTTTCTGTGAAGGCAAACAATAGTAAAATGAGAATGCTGATATTACAGATATACAAATACAAGCATATATGATAATCCTGTAAAAAACTAAAATAATTATTAACAATACAATACTTATGAAATACTTGGGATGGAATGGAATGTTACTAGATATTACTTAGTCTACTGAAAATGTATATTGCAGCATACATGAACACTTCATTTAATTCATATCATTGGTTTCATTAACTACTGTTTGTACTTGTACAGTTCAGAAGTTAATTGTTAATAGTATTACTTTTTTGGAATGCGGAAAATCCTCAGAAAGCCTCTGCACCTGGTAGCACCTGTCCATACTACTACCAATTAAAAACTGTACTTTTCTGTTCCATTGCCCTATAGAAATAGCCATGAGATTTGAGACATGGCAGGTTGTAGTAATGTCTATTACATGATCAGAATAGCCTTTATAATTGATTTATAACAACAGACACAAAATTTAACCAAAATTGTTTTTTTCTGTGAGCACTTCCAAGATGAAAAAAAAAAAACTAAATTTGTTCATCCTCTGAGCTTTTTTCCAACTACATTGTTGGTCGACTTCCAGTTTCCAGTGGTTGTCTGACCATAATCAGTTCTGAAGATACACCATCAAAATATAAATAATTGAAGTCAGTTTCCTTTATTTTAAAGAGGGAATTCATACTATTATAGCTAATTTCACCATAATCAACAACAGATCAGCGAAGCTGCAATATATTAATAGTATAGGAGCTGAGTAAAATAATCAACCGCATGGGCAGAACTAGCCAACTGAGCAGAAAACCATAATAATTAAGTATTGTTGTACAACAAGAGATATAAGCTATGTTTAGAAAGTAGATATGTACAATACATATCATATTTGATATTTGGCAAGTTAAAATATCAAATTGCTAGCTCACAGCATAAGAAAAAGCTTTGTCAAAAGCCAATGTAAATAAACATGCAACAGGAAGAGGGTAGAGGGGAGTTAAATTGCACAACAATTCATATCCAATTGTGTGGCTATACATCTACATAAATTAATATTTTCAACAATATAAATTTAATTGAGAGAAAAGTGTATCAGTCATAAAATAAAAAATAAACAATTTAATGTTTATGTAAAAATTATATCAATGACTTGTCTATCAAAAATATTATAATCACTTTTTTCTAGATTCTACGACGTTACAGTAATTAATTAAGTGACATCACCACTCACCGCAGCATCAACATTAGCAGGGCTCTCGTCATTTGGGTCTGCCAGCATGGAAATAACACTTATGAGTATGGTCTCCACTGTGTGAACAGGCAACCACCGTTCTGATGCCTTCTCATAGCCCCATTTGTCATCTCCAGGTTCATGCAATATTGATATGCAAACATCACCATTCTTTTCAACTGAAAAATAATAATTGATAAATGATTACAAGTCATTGAACTGAAGAAAGTAAAGTTTTACATGACTTAAGTAGTTAACTACTTTACTACTTTTTCCAATCAACAACTATCATCACATAAAAGATATATTTTATTTCATAAATAACTTATTAGTTGTATTACAATCAGTTAAAATCTTCAACCAAATTCTTATATGGTACTGGGACTGGTAATGTTACTTACTATTTGGATGCCATATTTCTGTGACAAATTTCATCCGTGGTGGCCTCAGAGGATATTCCTTCGGAAAATGTAAATGTGCTTTGAAGAATCCACCCTCACTGAAAATTACAAATGAGCAAACTGAAAAACAACATACACTCTGATTTCTTGGTAATGTATTGTATCATGATAGGGAAATATGATGTGCAATAAAAAAAATACCTGTCTAAATAAAGAATGCTTAGTCATGATATACCTTGCTGGCTGATAAACCATAGTTTTTAGGAAGTCAACTTAAACACTGATATAATTGCTACTCACTATAATGTGTCTGGAGGACCGATGATGAGGACTTCCCATCTGTATATGTCATTGTCATCTATCAAACCAGCAGAAAAACCTTCCACTGGATTTTTGTTCAATTCTGAAATCAGTAAGTTGAAAAGCTATAACTGCACCCACTCGATTATATTCTAGCATTAACTCGTTAATATTACAAGATACGCGAAACTCTGCCAACTGTGAACCGTAAATATACTTGTAAATACATAATTTTACTCCTTTGGCTAACACGGACACCTGTCATCGCTGCGAATATTGATTTTAATAAAACGAATCCATTTTATGTCGTAAATACCAAAATTACTGCACGTGTAATACAAAGAAAGATCCATGCTTACAAAATCATCCGAACCACAAAGATAGTCAAAATTCGACCCACCGAGGTCAATGATTGCTCAAATAACGAGTCTGACGGCTGAAGCAAGATATCAGCACAAATCATTACTTTATATGAATATTACACTTACCAGCTAGCTGCTTTTTTAATAAAAGCGAAGACTGTGGCTCTGACATTAATTACAATTGTGAAATTTACCCTGACGACACGAAACAAATGATTTTTCCACAAAAGATGGCTGGCTGAGTTTTGAGCAGGTTGTGAAACATATGAGTTACTGCTTGTTTCCGGTAAATGTTGCCATTGTGTACTTATTGCATAAAACACCAATTTTCAAAACGCAACAAAATTACATTCCTTACATGAAAAATAAATAATTATCTCATAAAATTCATTCATTTTACATTTGAATCTTGTATTCAACTAGTTAAAAGTATAATATTTATGGCAAATTTTAAATGTGTCTTATTTGCATATTAGGTAATAATTATTATAAGTTTTATTTTAAAGAAGTAGAACTGAGCATGTAGGTAACCATTGATATTATATTGGTAGATTTTTTGTAAAATGCTAGTTCAGAATTATATATATATTTTTACTGGCAACTTTTGCAGGATGTCCATAACGTCATCTATTGGTAGAATAATATTTCAACTTTAAAAATATCTCGCCCGTAGTTTCATTGTATTTTTATTTTTTTTCTCTCTATTATTATATTTATATTCTCACTCGTAGAGTATGTACATGAACAATGATATGAATATAATCCTGTTATATAAGTATATAAGTATTATATCCATTGTCTAGTACCCATAGTACAAGCTCTGCTTAGTTTGGGACTAGATGGTGTTGTGTAAAATGTCCCAAAAATATTATTATTATTATTATATACTACTTCAAGGACATTGACCACCTCACTTTTTTATTCGCTATTATTTTGCTACTCATTTAGGAAAGCATACCGCTTCGCTCGGGGATGCGGGACGGTTATGTCGGGCTTTCCGGCCAGGTGGTCAGCATACCGACTAAAACCACCACCACTACCACCTTCCGCATAGTGGTAGGACCACGGGAATGGCTCTCGCATGATCCGCGATCCCACCGTGGACGTCCATTGATGGACCCTCCCGGAGGGCCAAGTGCAATGGGTGACTGAGGCTGCGGAAGGCAGGGAGAACGCCGCACCGTAATACCGGCACTCCTCTCCTGCCGCGGCCCCGTAATCCTTCAGCCGCAGTGTCGCCCATACAACACCGCGGCCCGCCTCAGTTGCGGTCTCCCATATCTACGACTCCGCAACCTACATTGGCCGATCCGGTGCGGGCTTCCTGGCCAAGCCCACAGGAGCAGCCCCTCCTTGAGGTTCTACTTCGCTTCACTGTGGATCTTCAATCCACGGTTATTAAGACCCCCGCCACGACAAGGCGAGAACGTCTTGGGGGGGATTTAGTGGAAACCTGCTCAATACTAGACTTGTTGCAGGTATATCTGTAGTAAATTATGTGTTAAAGTTTAAAAAGTCTAACTAGCGCAAGTCAAGAGAGGCCTTGGTCAGGAGTGCATATAAATGTGTATCTTCGGAGAAAATGTAGCTTAATATTATCACGAGGTCTACCTACTTCTTCCATAAAATTTCTAATGCGAATATCACTTTGACTTTTGCAGAACTCTGCTCAACCCGAAGATATCTAAATTTTAAATTCGTTGGCCGAGTGCGTATTAGGAATGCGTAGGCGTACATGAGGAACTAGCTTTATTTTTATATTGCGGAAATATACAAGCACCAGGTGTAAGTATATCGGACTTCTACCGACTAAATTGCGATCAGTGCAATGCAATGCGCGCTCGACTACGAACGTGTTTTGTGCTGCTCGGCACGAATATTTAATTCGCGTTTTGCGCGGCAGTAGCCGCTGCCGTCTATTGCATCGCTATGAGTTCACAGCAACTCATAGCCAACGAGCTGTAAATGTAGGTACATCGACCCCCAACGTGCCTACGCAGCAATTGTCGCAACCAGCAAACCATTGCAGACTACGGCATCAAATCAAAGAGGGGGTAAGCAGAGCCGCTCCGAATCGAAGGGGATGGTTTTGCAAGACAGCGGTCCAGGGGACCAGGGAGACAAGGATGGCTTCATCAAGGTGGAGTCTTGAAGAAGAAGTGGAAGCCTAACCGTCTGAACAAGTGCGGGACTGCACCGACCGGACCGAAACACCTGCTGCGTCCTGCAGTACCAGTGACGCCGCTCTACGTGTCCAGGCTGCATTACTCTACAAAAAGCGAGCTACACTCTGAGGGTCGAGCGGTTAGACTCTGGTCACAATGTGAATTTCAGTTCCTTTGTAGTTAGAGTAGGTACCGATCGAACATCTGTTAACATTCATGAAGGAAGAGTTTTGGCCGAAAGGTGTACTGTTCCGGCGGTTCCGAGGCCGGATACCTAACACCGAGCGACGCACGACGAATTTACGTGTGGAATAGTAATACTTAGTTTTGTTATTGTTGTATATATTTTTTGTTCTATTTTATATTGTTTATTTATTTTATTGTATTATTATTTTTTTATATGGACCTTATTGCCTGAAATAAATGAATAAATAAAAATAATAAAAAAAACCGCACTGCCTCTGTCTTGCGCTATAATATTATATTGTATAGTCCTATGGGAATGACCTGCTCGAGCAGAGCCAGTAGCTTTAAATTCGCTCCTAAATAATTTAAATCATGATCCAGCTGTTCCCCCAGCAATGCCCTAAGCCGAGGTCCGATCCCGTTTGGGGACGCCCTTATTGAAACCTTACTTTTCTAATTCTGAAAGACGACCCATGCCTAGCAGTGGGACAGTAAATGGATTGATGATGATGAATAGTTTCTAACAAAATAGGATTTGGTGGAGTATTTTCAGAGTTGATGACATCCACTAAATTGTTATAGGAGCTTTAGATTAAATCGGTTCCTACATATTATAAGACAACTTCGAAAAGCATTATCAAACAAAAAAGTGTCGTTACAGACATTTTTTACGTCTAAGATAAAGTACCTACCTATTATTAACGTCAGACACATCATTTTTGAATTTCTTTGTACCTTGGTATGTTTGTTTGTGTTGGTTTTTATGAATTAGTGTTTAGTTTGGTGTGGTGATATTTGAAACAAAGACGTAAGTACCAATGTCATAAAAATCCTTTAATGAGCTCTCTAAAATGGTTGATCTACACAAAGACTGATGCATGCGTGCCGTCGTCGGCTGGGATTTGGTTTACTCAAAGTCGCTATGGCTCTTTCTTCAAAAGGTAATTTCAGACATTGCCCTACATTGTAATACTCACATAATATATTTAATCTTGTTTTTACTATTCTTTAGACTTTAAAAGAGACCATGATTCTCTGATCTTCTCTGGTGTTTCTTCTCACAGGTTGTCAATTAGGAAATGCCAGAGCCACCAGCTTACAAAAAATGTAAAACATTGACTTGTAAGTGTCTATAAGATCTATTTACAGAATTTATTTATTACATACAATGTTTTTACAGGCATGCACCCAATACAACATGTAGTTATTAGAAAAATTTAATATAGTGATATTTATATAATTTTATGTATCTAACCCCCTCAAATTCCGTCAACGTACAACTAAAATTATTGAATTGTTGCGATATGTGGTTTAGGATCGTAATTGCTTTAACTAAAAGCATAAAGCTCATTCGAAATGAAAAATTATAAATGGTCATTCGGAATGAAAAATTATAAGAGAAACCTGAAGATGATTTTCAAATACCTATTCAGATATACCCTACAATCGTATACCTATAACGTAGTTTATCAACTTTCATTTTAATTATGTCATCTGGTTCTCGCCTGAATTTTTATTTCTCGTATGTCTAGTGACATCTGCAACAATAAGACATATCGATTGACGTAAGGATCATCTAAACAAAATTCAAAATCGACCCACGCGTTTGGTTTGGTCTCTAGAGTGCCACAAAGGAAAAAACATACCATACTTTTAAACATACCTACATAGGCTGATAAAACACATTAACTACCTTTACGTCACGCAGTCGAGTAAAAAGGAACACAACAATGTTATTAAGAATAGGTAGAATATCTGGCAATGTGGTGCTACCATACGAACTCTGCAGCATGAGCAGCCTTAACAATATCTAATTTGCCTGTATTTACAAGATATAACAACTGAATCTATAATTTTATTTGATTTAACGATCAGTTAAAATAACGATAGATCTTAATTTACAATATGTACAGAGGCCAGCACTTCAAGCTACAACAATCTGTCAATTTTCTTAGATTGATTTTCAACTTTAACTTAGTCTATGCTTTAACTCAAAACAATAACGTTCTTATTCAATTGGTAAAATTTGACAGATTTGGATAACTTGACCTGCTGGCTTTACCTAAGTATTTAAGTAAGCATAAATATAACATACATAATTGTTTGATGTACTATACCACTGAAAAGACAAAAAAATGTTTAGTCTATTATAAAACTTTGGAAGTGAGATCACTCGACGGGCTACTTTTGGGTAAAAGAAAATAACCAATTAGTCTATGAAAATAACCACTAAGACTAGGCAAAGTTACTAACCCAAACTGCCATACGACGGGATGTTAATCCTAATTTTGATACCAATATAATAAAAATTTTAATGATAGATCAAATGATGATTGTTTTGATTTTTGATCACAAAAACGTTAAATCCAATAATTTTATACGAAATAAGTATTAGAGTATATTTTGTATTTTTTATGTAACAACAATATAGCAACAGGTTATTACTCTCTCACTCAATATATCTTCTGAACATTATAATGTATTGAATTGCACCTATTTTCACAGCTTTAGTTAGGATGGGAAGGCTATAATTTATGAAAATTCCCGTGCGAAGCCGGGGTGGGTCGCTAGTGGATAAAATAAATAATTATTTAGTCTGTAATTTTAGATTTATTATGAAATTCAAACTTAAATCTAGGTAGTTACCTAAAAGAAAATTATTCACTCACTGATCTTTGATTTCAATTTCTTTTGCTGCGGCCCTGCACTACCATTCATCAGTTCTATTTTTCTTTTCTTTTTTGATTTAATTTTCTTATTAATTGTTTGGTTCTGATTTTCGTGCACTTGTTTAATGGTATTTGTTTTCGCAGTGGCTTTAAATGATCCTACTATGTCCAGCAAGCTCTTAAAATCCAGCTTTGTTTCAACATGACAGCTTTCATGGAACTGTTGCATTATATTTATCAACTTTTTCAGACTAACCAAGAAATTATTTTTGACTGAGAATTCTGTGTCATTATTTAGTGTGTTTGTCAAAGTACTTTCAAAATTAGACTCTAATCGCAACAAATTTTTAATAGCTCTATCAGAAGTAGGTTTATTTCTTTTTAAAGCGCGATAAAACCCTGAAATTAGCTCTAGTCCCTCGTTCCGGCGAAACTGCCTGACATTTTCATTAAAAATATTTTCTATTATTATTGGCACAAGTTCATAACTGCCATCCCATTCTGCTTGTAAGACATTGTGGAAGAAAATTATTGGAAGCATACAGTTACGGTTCTGAAAATAGCTTTGCAATGAATCCTTAAAAATTTCGGTAATAGGCGAGCTAGACCTATTCTTTACCGATTTGGGATTTTTAATCTCAATCTTTAGAGAACAGTGAATTATAAATGTTGCAAAGAATGTGATAACATCACCAAGAGCTTGAAACAAGAAGTGGCTCCTGGCACCTTTATCTATTGTCGCTTTTAGATGTTCGCACAGGATATCCATGTCAATGTCATCTACAGATGAAAACTTCTTAACTTTAGTAAGGGTTTTTATGGACTTTCGCACTCTATTTTCCAACTCATTAAACTGAGTGTCTTGGATACAAAATTCTAGACACCTTGTAAGAGGAGCAATCATACCCAGACAAATATCCATTGACGGATCCTTTTCCAAGTAAATATCAATCAGATCAAGAACTCTGATTCTAAAATCTGACAAAGCTTTTTTATCTTTGCGATCTTTTTTAGATTTTTTGCCCTTCCCCTGATGGAATTGTTTAAATGCTTCTGCTAAAGCTTCGTCAAGTTTCTTGCCTTCTTCTTCATCAATCATATCCGCATCAACACTCTCCGCGTCCGACTCGGGTGCAGCTGCCCCTAAAGCCTTTTGAACAGCTAATCTTAACTGTTCAGGTGTTCTCATTTCGTCATCATCAGCGTCATCTTCATCATCACCGTCGTCATCTTCATCTTCAGAGTCACTTTCTTTTTCTGCATCACTTTCGTCACTCTCCACGCCATTTTCTTTCCCTTTGGTGTCATCTTCATTTTCTGAATCAGAGTCCTCCTGTGTCAGTGGATTGGATTCATTTTCAGGATCTAAGACTGATACTATCTGCCCTACTGATGATGGGGTTAAATATTCCCACAATAGTCTAAACACACATTGTACTATGGATCGAAGGACACTGGATTCAGCTGATAATATTGACAATAAAACTTCTACCAATACCTCAATCCATTCTGGTTCAACTGAAATATCTCCTTCTTTTATTGCTTTCGATTTCTTTTTCTTACCCTTTCTGTAGTGCTCATAACAACTTTTCAGTTCTTTAATTGAACTTCTAGCAACCTTTACGTGGACAGGTTCTGAGAACAGAAACAGTCCAAGTTGGTAGAGCAATATAAGAAAGACTTTATCGACTTTTGATTTAATGTCATTTTTTTCTATATTTTGACAGACTTCCATCAGCATTTCCCAGCAAGCCATATTCTCTTTTGGGAATTGTTTTTCTATTTTTGTTCGAACTTGTTCTTTTTGTAATATGTTACAAATAAAACTGCTAAGTGATGATAAAACAGTGACTAAATTGTCAACTGTCGAGAAGCGAGATGTGAAGCACCGGTAAAAACACGACTTGATAGCTCCTGAAATCATGAAATTAAAATTATAATTTGTAAAATGTCACGAATCGCGAGATATAATTTATATTTTCGCGTTAGTTGATATTTACCTGATAGCTCACTGCTGACAGCCACGTTTTCATCACCACCAATTTTAAAGAAGCCAAAACACATAAGTAGCTTCATGTAGGTCAACTTAAATTCGGTATCATCTTTGACAGCTTCATGGCTCACCAAGTATGAACTGAGCTCAGCTGCCTTAACCCTCTCGTTATTGTACCAATTTCGCTCAACATCCTCTTTTAATAATTTCTTAGAAGTGTTCAAAAGTACACCTTTTAGCAATTTTGCTACTTTTTTTACCCCATCTTTTTTTAAATCAGCAATTATTGACTTGACAACACTAGTGCCTGTGATTTCTGTGAAATTCATTTCACCTGGATTAAATAAAAGTTTTTTTAATATCTCAACTCTTACACTATCATCAACCTTGTCTGACTTTAATGCCTTAGCTAATGCATTGAGCAGTTCCTTTTGTTTTTTAATCATGATCTTGTTATCGTCTTCATAATCTCTCTGACTTCTGATTTTACTTGCTGTTTGTAGTCCTTTGAACCAATCCATGAATAGTTTAAAGAAGTTTCTGCTGATCAATTCAGGTAAAAGGTCAACATTTTCTTTAATGTTGTTAAGAATAATGGTTAGTACATTTACTGCTACTAATTCTCTGTTTCTGTTGTGCTTCACAAGTTGGCTGTCAATGCCTGAAGTCCAAAACAGTTGTAAATGTGGTGAGTTAGCTATATTTATAGCAATTTCCTTAAATATGGGATGACCAATTGAGTTGAAATCTATACCACTCTGTAATAAAAGAAATAATATTACTAATGTAAAAAAAAAATATTTAATTACACAATTGAAGTGTTGCGCTTTATTATGGGGAAGATATAAATCATAGTACTCTGGTCTCCAATTTTTTAACTAGTGCCCCAACTGCCATTTGATTATAATAAAAAAACGAATGAGTCTTTTATAAACAAAATAAAATATATCTTACCATAATTTTTTCACATATTGCATGAATGTTGTCCTCACAGAGTATTTCAGTAACACCTATCAATTTCCTGAGTTTTACTTTGGCAGGGAACTTAGAATTGATCACCATTAGGAAGTAGAGTGAGTCAAGTGTGTGTTCCTTAATATCTTTCTTAAAGTCCTCTTTTATTAGTGGCCAGATTATGGTACCAAATTGCTCTGCATCCAGCTAAAATAAGAAAATTTGTTAGACCTCAGTAGGCTCCATAATTCCTACTGTAATGAAATTATATGAAATGATATTTATTTTCTGTAAATAAATATCACTTCATATCATTTCATTTCATTACTGGCTTCCATTTTGAACAATCACTATTAATATTTGTGTCTACTAGTGCTAAATAGCTTCCCTTTTACCAAAATTACTCTTTGCCATTGTAAATATATAAAGTTAAACCAATTTCAGAATTTAATGAGCACTTTATAACCAGTACTAATATCCAAAACCATGTCCCTATTACACTTTAATACAACAAGTTATATACATACACACACCTTTTTCCCAGAAAGTTAGGCTGAAACCAAAGAACTCCACTTCCTATAATTCTTGCATACTTCTTTTGTTTCGTCCACATTCATACACACCTGACTTTATGAAGAACCTTACCAACAATTTAAATCTAACATATTCTATAGATTTAAGAGATTGATTATTTTTACACTTACTTCATTAACAAAATCCAGTAGTATGAGGTAAGCCACAGTGCTAAGATAGGACTTCTTCTTACTAGCTGTCATAAGCAACTTTAATACTTGGGCCTGCTCCTCACTGTTACATTTAAGAAAAAGTCTTGAGCGGAAAATTGCACCACAGACTAAAATGTGACCAAGAGCTACATCACCAACTTCCTGAAAAAATCATTGATAGAAGTTCTTTATTCTATAAGAAAATTTTAAGACAACGCAAACTTTTAAATTAGTATAAATTGGTAAGACTATCACAAAATTTTACACACAGATGCTGCAAGGATAAATGGAAGTTTTTGAGTGTGAATATATTATCCGTTTTGAAAAATGCAGAGGACTTATTGCTGATATTTAATTTAAATATAACATATTTTAGTAAATGTATCAATAGCTATTAATAGCTGCTTATATTAAATATAATCATACTATCTATCTTCTATCACTTAGGAATGGCTGCACTAATTTGGCTATATATTTCTTAACATGTTCTTAATAGTCCGAAGTAGGTTTTATAAGACAACAAACATTGTAAAAGATGCCTGGAAATTTGTAAAATTTGGGTAAACAAAGTTGCTTTCTTCTACAGGAAGTTTTTGAAAGGACAGGACAATATCTGTCTGGTCAACTAGTATTAATTTAATAAATACCGTATCAGTCAGTAAAGAACTTTTGAATTTGGGACTTACGCTTTTTGATGATCCATTACTATGAAGCTCTTTCTTGATGAGTTCCATCAACTGTGGAATAGTGACTTCTTCAAAGTTAGACAGCAAAGCCACCAATGTAGCAAAGTACCCTGTTCTCATGTCTGGCACATTAGCACCTAAACTCCTCACAAGCCTCTTGAGAACGTATTGAAGATCTTTTCCATTCTAAGTAAAACATAATTCAGTAAAGCTTGTGGGTCATAATGAATATGGCTCATGATGAGAAAAATAAAATTGTGTAATGCTAATGTTACACCCAAAAATTGCTGTACTCATGTCTCCATCATTGACCTTTGATATATTGATATAATATAAACGAGATGAGATAGTCTAGTATGATGTGATAAATAAATTTAAACATTTAGTTTAATTTTCTTTATCACTTAAATCTTTAATGTACTAACCTCACTGCCTTGTAACTGTGTTATAATTTTACTCCCTCCAATAAGTTTAGCATCATCTTTCGGGGCTTTCAGAAGATCGAAAGCGTCTAGAACTGATGCTGTAACTTTGTTCTCCTTTTGTTCTTTAGAAGAATCAGTGTCTTCTTTCATTTTTGTACAAAGATTCAGTAAATATCAGTATCACAACAATTTATCCACATGGGGAATGCACATCGCACATTTTTTACAATGTCAATTGTTTGTCAAATGTCATGTTGTACATTTTGACAATGACAAAAACAAAATAGTTTTTTTTAATTTACGTTACTTCCATAGATACTAAAGGTTTATTTAAAGGTTTTACTAATTTTAGTTTTATGCGAACGTTAGTTTATTAATTTGTTTTAACTTTCATCACTTTTACAGTTTTACTGATTGTAATAAAGATTCAACTAATTGTGAAATTGTCTAAAATCACTAAATCTACATTTTGCTCATTTTGTTTGACTGTAAAGGACCACTATGGGGGATTTTGTTTGATGGATATTGAAATAAAACTACTTTTTACGGATTTTATCGCTTTATATTTAATTTCGGACCCTTTACAGCGTCCATGGTCACGAGTAGACTGAGGTGGTGGGCATCTTGACGATATAATTACTGACAGCTACCCTACACGTTTATTGTTAGATGATCAATGATATTTATTACTAATTAAATAAATAAAATAAATAAAAATTGTTTATTTACACCTTCAAGTTTTAGTACTTATTACAAAATAATGGTCAATTTTAAATTTAGAGCAGAAAGGTAGTTATAACACATTTAGAGTTGAAGCTGATACCTAAACTAAGATAAATTAATATCTTGTACTCTATGGCATCAGCGCCCACCCCCAAAATTAACGTTCATATTTTAATTAAAGAACTAGGATATAATTAAGGAAAGGGTAAATATTTTTAATTCTCATTTACTAAAGGGAACTTAAAGGTACAGGTATTTAGATATTTCGAAGCATATGTGTGTATGTGTATGTGTGTGTGTGTTTATAATTGTGGTGTACTATTTAATTTAATTTATCCAGGTACAATTAAAAGCTTTTCGATTTCATCGTAAGTAAGGGACAGGAGCCATGTGATTAGTTTCTGTTTGCAGTCTCGTTTTGTCAAGTACACAATTATTAAATAATACCAGATGGAGCCAGCATTTCCTAGCTGACGACCTCTGAGAAGAAACGCCGAAACATACTCAGAGATTCATGGTCTCTTTTACAGTAACAATATTCAATGATCATGTTTTAGTTTTTTAATTATTGGCAATCCGATTTACGCATCGACCTCACAGTATCCTTTGGTCTTGCGGTTGTAGGCCTGGATTTTTATTAAATAGAATCTATAACAGTATTCCAAGCAGGTGGTAAGACCCAGCAATCTTCTCTATTGAAATTTGGAGGTTTTTTAATTTCAATAGCCTATCGAATCATCCTGGTTAGGTATAGACTTTCTTTCGCAAGGATTTGTGGTTTATCAAATCTGATATAATGCTGGGCCTTGTCAAGTGTTCGCTTACAAACTGCTGACTTCTTGGAACGGCGGTGTTTGACATCAACGATGTGTTCTTTTACGCGGATCCCTATGCTTCCTTTAGTTTGGCCTATATATGAGAGACCGCAATCACAATCAAGCTGGTATACACCCGCATCTTGTGGACGTAGAACTGACTGATCTTCTTCAGCGGCTTGAAGTATGTTTATATTGAAGTACGCTTCAAGATGTAGCCAATCTTGTCGGTGACTCCTCTAACATATGGTAGTACGGCAGGTAAACGCTCAACTGTGGTACGTTTGACATGGTTTCTGTGACAGGCAGGGAGCGCTGATGAGCTAGGCGTACGGCGAGACGTTAATCGTCGTTGCGTCGAAATATACACCAGGCAGAATTAAAAACCAAGCTTCTAATAAGGTAAGTAGTTTAATATGCGTTTTATTTCAGGTAAAACGCGTCCATTAAACAACTTGACCGTTATTAGAAGCTTATTATATTGAGACGTGTTTGTTATCGCCTGGTGAAGGAAAATTGAGCCAATGTGACGTATGGGGGAAAAAGGTAAGGTAGGTAGGTGCGAAAAACAAGGTTCCAAATACATATGTATACATAGAAAACGTAATAATAATATTAGTAGGAAACGAATAACGTTATTTTAAACTAACATTGGAAGCAACCACTGAACATACGCTTCCCGGTGTTGTTAGGATACCAGCAGCTTTTATGAGGAATTTAGTCCACTGAACTGACCGGGATACAGGGGACGGTATTCTTCACTTTGTTAATACAGAATTTTTGCGCCTTTCTTTAAAGACTGTAATCTTATGAATCTAATAGACAGGGTTCAGATATTTAATTTTCTGAATTTAACAACCATTTCCAACGTGATCAGTCCACTTTTGACAACGTAAGGTCGTGAATTCTGTGACCTGAACTTTAAATTAATAGTGCTAGCCGTATGGCGAACTATTTGAGAGAAAATATGTTTATAGAATATCTTTTTGAATATAGTTCAGCTTAAAACAAAGTCGCTCCCGCTGTCTGTAGGTACGCTTGACCTTTAAAACTACGCAATGATTTTAATGCGGTTTTCAGCAATAGATAAGAGTGAATCAAGAGGCAGGTTTACATTATGTATAATACACATGCATGTTATTAGCAACATACCCGTGTGAAGCGGGGGTGGGTCACTAGCTAGTATATAAATATAAGTTGGTAGGCAAGTTCCTGTGCCAAACTGGTGCATATGGAGACTTCGGGTTTTATACATATATACATAAGTATCTATATCCGAACTTCTTATTTTTATTTTATTTATTAGGGAAAGTAAACAGTAACACATTACATAATATTTCATAGGATTAATAACAAAATGTGAGTAAATGTGAAACCAACAACATTTTCCACAGAATATAAACCTAAGATATATTGTTTATTATCATGCGATTTTCATATATAAAAGTCTACAAACTTGTTTATTAATTAATCCAAAAATGATGTTACAACAATAACATTTAATGTGTATGCATAAAAATTGATAGTAACTCTTAATATATTAACTAAATGTCTCAATAATATTTTTTTTAAACACTTTGGCGGGAAGGGCAAACATATCAATATGATGGAAGCGCTTGTTATAGCTGTTTGTAAGTCTACGCAGAGGTGCCCGCAAGCCTGCATTAGTGCGACAAGAGGTAACGGCAAATGGACGTGCCCGCACGACAAACTGTAGTTCTAGGCACTATGTAGCTTATTCTATTCCGGATATCAATACAGTCATACACATTGCTGCAAAGGTCGAATAAAAATACTGTCTCTAGGAGAATGCGTCTAGATTTTAAATCCAGTATGTTGTATTTTTTAAGTAATTCATCATACGATAGGGAAGCATGAAAACAGCGATAATGCATAACTTTTAAAAATTTGCTTTGCACTTTTTCTATACTATCTGAGTATTTATTGTATAAGGGATTCCACACGGAAACAGCATATTCCAACTGCGATCTAATCAATGACATATACAGATATAAGTAAGTTGAAGGGCGCAGGAAGTCCTTAGTTAATCTCATTACGAAACCATACATGCGATATGCATTATTTACTATTTTATCAACGTGAGCATCAAGGTGAAGTTTTTCGTCAAGGAGAATCCAAAGATCACGAACGAGAGGTATTCTTGATAGTATGATACCATCTAGTGAATAAGGATATTTAATAATATTCTTATTTTTCGTAAAACTGATACAGCAAAACACTAAGGTATGCTCAGTTGTAATCTATTACTAATGCAATAGTTAGTAAAGTGGTCTAAATCTTCTTGAAGTAATCTACTATCTTGCAAATTTTTGATTGGCCTATATATTTTAAGGTCATCGGCGTAAAGCAATAATTTTGAGTTACGAAAACAGAGATCAATGTCATTTATAAATATAATAAACAGAAGGGGCCCTAAAATCGAGCCCTGAGGCACACCGGAAGTGACCTGAATCGTAGCGGATTGGAAACCATTGATTACCACTCTTTGAGTTCTATTTTTTACATAAGAAGACAACCAACGAAATAGATCACCACGTATCCCGCAAAATGATATTTTACTCAAAAGCATATTATGATCAACCCTATCGAACGCTTTTCGAAAGTCAGTATATATGGCATGCACTTGTACGCGTGAATCCATGTTATTAAATAAATAATCCACAAATGTCACCAAGTTTGTTGTGGTTGATCGTCTCTTGACAAATCCGTGTTGTTGTTGGATAATGCTGCTATGAAGTATAGGATATATTTTAGCGTGGACTAACTTTTAAAACAGCTTCGGCAGGGCTGACAGAATGGATATGGGTCTATAATTTTTTACATCTTGTTTAGAACCTGATTTATACACCGGTTTAATATTAGCAGCTTTCCATGCTTCAGGGAAATTACCCTGTGTTAATGATTTCTTATATAACATTTGTACGGGAATACAAAGATTATCAGCAGTAGATTTTAGAAAAATGACAGGTAGGTCATCCGGCCCAGGTCCCTTTGTTGAATCCAAAGACTTTAAGGCCCTTAATACTTCACTTACACCTATCTCGATCTGACTTATAATGGAACTGTTGTCAGAGAAATCTTCATTCAAATCTGAAGTACTAGGAGACGTTTGTTCATAAGCAGATTTAAAAAACATAGAAAATAAGGAACATATTTTTTCAGGGTTATTAGTGGTCTGGTCCTCCTATGTCATTTCAGAGGGAATGCCTGCAAAAGACTTACGGTTTGCAATATACGTCCAGAAATACTTGACATTTTTGCATATGCTATCTTCAACCGTGTTAATATGTAGCTTGAAATCTGTTTCTGTATAGAGAGAATTGTTCATAATCAGATATATTATGATACATCTTCCATTTCACCCAAGCCTTATTTTTATTTTTATATATATGAATGAGAGATGAGGAAAACAAAATTGGAAATTTTGTTGATTTAGAATTTACTAGTGGGACATATGATTTTATTATACCAAAAACAATACTATAAAATGTATGCACCGCCTCATCCATAGATGAGGCGGTGCATACATTTTATAATATTGTCAGTCAACCCATAGGTTGACACGGCGGCAATTTTTCTTCCCAGGTATTGTTACGTAATTCTTCATTTAACATGTCATAATTAGCATCGTAGTATTTAAGTTTTTTCACCGACTTTCGAATCATGACTGTGTGGGTAAATTTCGATGGTATTAGCATACAAAATGGCGGATGAAAAGTATCCAGTCGTAGTAAATAATCGGAAGGGGAAAAAACCGAGCTTTCATAGTTAGTTATGGCTAAATCCAATATGTTTCCACTCGAATTCTTAATACTATTATATTGAGAAGCATTAATACAAGACATAAATACTCCTAGGTGTCCACCTACAGAACAGTTGCCCCTACAAATTAGGCCGGCGACGGTAATATGCCATTATTACAGGAGACCCAATCTAAAGCAGGTAAATTATAATCACCTAGCAAATGAAAATATTCAACATTTAGTTACTTCACAAAGTAAATGCTGTAATAATTCAAAATACTGAACATAAGCGTATACAGGTGTTTTCTTCACTTACTTTGCCAGAAAACTTACATAAGGTATAAAATAAGACTTGGGAAGGGGAATAATATAGTTATGTACTAATACCTATATAATGGGATATAGTAAAGCGTGCATCAAAAATATTGATTGATTGACAAAATTACTGATTGAGCAGCAAAATTCTGAATACAGATATCGGTTAGGTTAGGTTAGAACTGTGACCACACAACGCCAGAACCAAATCTGAATGTATTGAGACCAAAAGAATAGGTAACTAGTGGTTAGGATACTTCATTCATACGCTCGTTAATTGTGGCCAACTTAGTGATTTAGAAGGCAATGTAGATTTTTTGAGGCGAATAATGCTATTACAAGTTTATGACTTCCAAGTAGGACGTTACTAGAAGGATTTGTGTACAGAATCCATGCCCTAATTTTCTCTGGCCACCCTCAAATGTCTAAAACTTCTGAACCATGTCCTGTACTTTCGGCGGAAGGACCCCGGTGGTAATCTTACTTCTCCTACGAGCCCTTTCCCAACTATGTTGGGGTTGGCTTCCAGTCTAACCAGATGCGGCTGAGAGTTGGCATTTTCCACGAAGCGACTGTCATCAGACCTCCGCAACCCAATTTTCTGGGCAATACCAATACCCTGAAGATAGACCGTGTTGAATACATTTCTGGCTTTCGTAAGTAAATGCATTTACAAATGAAACAGGCATGATAATCATAAGAATATGATAAATTTTTAACAGAATCTGCTGTTGGTCCAACGTGCATAGAATTATGTTTGTGAATTCCAAAGGAACCTGAGATTTGTCCCTTGATATTTTTTTTTTTTTAAAGAAAACTCCCATTCTCCCATTCCTCCATCGGAGATATCGATTACTTTTATATTGACCACATTGTCAGATGGTGATTAGGGTCGTTTTTGACCTTTAGGTTTTGTCCTGGATCCATGAGATTGAATGGAATTCTTTCTGTTCTAAAATATTATATTAATATAATTGTATCGCCCCGCTAGGGTAGGAATCGATTGCAATGCCTGTAAGAGCTTGGCGCAGACCCACAGCGTACATTCCATGGTTCCATGCGGTGTTAGATAATTACAGGCATAACATACCCCTGCTAGGGGAACCGTGAAGTATTAGATGGTTTTTCTCGGAAAGCATATCACTGCTGGACTGCTTAGCAGGCCAAAGCCTTTCTTACCTGGTAAGGCTTCACGATTAAAAATATTGAGGAGTTTTAGCACAATTAACCATGACCACCATGCGAGTGTTAGTTTCAAGTGCAATTTCCGTAAGTGCTAGGTGCAGGCTTACAGAAAGTAGTTATAGGTACCATGCGGTGGTAGGTACATTTTGATAGGCATAGGAACCCCCGTTGGGAGTAGCCCGTGCAGTATTAAATGGTTTTGCTCGAAAAGCATTACCAATGTTAGACTGTTTAGCAGGTCAAATGGCACGAATATTCAAGATCAATAAAATTTCTGTTAGTGCTAGGTGCAAGCTTACAGAAAGTAGACTGTACATAATACAACAGTAACAACACCAGTAGTATACTAAAGTGTTGTCGTTATGAGATCTCAGTTGTTAAACTCTCCTATGTCCAGTTAATTCACCGGCTGTATTGCCCTTCAAATCGGAACACAGTCATGATTGGTAATTTGATACTAAGCCGGTATCTACATTCTTATGTTTAAGAATTATTTTTCTCGATAAGAACAAAATTCACTTATATGTAATGTATGTTCACAACAATAATCGCAAAAGTTACGAATAATATCAGAAAATAGGTAAAAATGTGGAACGTCATCCTTGTGTACCTATCGTTCATGTTTTAGTATGTACTGTCAAAGCAAGTACTTCATTATAATTTGTCTTACTTGGCAACACGCTAGAACTAATATGTAAAAAGAATTATACCTGTCAGATAAAATAATAAAACAGCAGTCGAAACTGACGGTAGGAACAACAAAAATAATCCAACCAACGCAAATGAACATCAGAAATAATTACGTCAGTAGGAAAACTAAATAATAAATGTAGAAAGATCTATAAATATTAACAAATAATTATCGAACGGTAACACCGTTAAAATATAAAGGGATATTTGAACTTACGTGTACATACACGTAAGTTACACTTCAATATTAAGTACACTTAAATATTACACATGTGTGAATTTGGTACTCTTGCACGTTAAACTTAGTAAATTATGTGCCTTCGGAGCACAGTTGTTATCACGACGGAAACTTTCAACCCAATGACGGACAAATTCTCGCCGTACGCCTAGCTCAACAGCGCTCCCTGCCTGGTGAAAGGAGGGGATGTGCGAAAGAGATAGATATATAAAGTAGAAAGAGAGGGAAAATACGACGGAAACCGGAAGTGCCTATCTCAATATAATAAGCTTCTAATAACGGTCAAGTTGTTTAATGAACCAATAAATGATTATTTGTATCTCTACTAATCCTACTTCCTACTAATAATATAAATGTGAAAGTTTGTGAGGGTTCATGGATGGGTGGATGGATGTTTGTTACTCTTTAACGCTAAAACTACTGACCTGGATTTTGATGAAACTGTTCAGTATTATTATTTATACATCAGAATAACATATAGGCTGTAATTTATAACGATTTTGAGTTAATTATCCAAATTACAACGATAATTAAAAGTAACTTTTCTACGCGGATAAAGTCGCGGGCAGGAGCTAGTAGGCTATAACTGCGAAATCTATGGGTTTATGCAATAAGATAGTAACAATTTACGTACAAGTAGCCAAGTAATGTTCCTTTACCATTATTTTTAAAGATGCTTGAGTCTGTGACGTCTCACGGAAACCGGCAGAGCATCTTTATTTTTTAGTTTTGTAATGACATAAGGATCGCAAATGTGTATCATAGACGAATACATGATCCCTATCTTGTAATAAAGAGGTCAGTGTAGACGAAATACTGGCACCCGTACTACATGACACCCAGTTCACACCGGATAGCCAAGGTTAAATCTCGACTCTGGACCTAGATAACTTTTAAGAAATAAAAAGACATGCCACTGCAAACATTTTGTGGTGTATCTTGAAAACAGTCAAAACTTATTGGGACGAACTAGTATAATGTATCAGATAAAAAGGAAACTTCGAAATCGAAACACATAAAAAAATACCAAAAGAATTGAGAACCACCTCCTTTTTGAAGTTGGTTTAAAATATCAAGTATCAAAAACTTTTGAGTCCTAGTAATCATAATACTTCGGGTTGCTTTAAAGGCGACCTCAATTATTCCAGACTCTTTTTTGTTGAGATAGACCTATTTAAGTAATCGTTATAATAAAAAAAATATAAATATCTAATAGGATTTTTTCAATGAGATATTGTCTTTAATTTAAATGAAGGAAGGGGCATTTCTTCCCATTGCTCTTTGATAAAATTTTAAAAAATAAGCGCCATATATTTTTAAAATAGAGTTTTCCTATTGGGTTCAGGTAATTATTCGTACTGCAATCCAATGTTGATACCCGAAAAAAATCATCGTTACGCCGCTTCCAGAATTCGATGCGCGCGCCTTTAGTGTTCCATGTTTCTAAACATGGCAGGTCGAAGTGGATACGATGATGTTAATCCCAGGTATTTATTGTAAAATACTTCAAAAAACAGATTTTATTGCCTTGTATAGTGCGTGTTAACGTTTTTTAATATCGATTCTCATAAATGCCGCGAGATCTAACAATTTACATCGAAAAATGTTCATGTTTTTACTTTCCGATAACATTGAATGAAAATAGGATTTTTACTTACGCTTGTAAAGTAATATATATTTCTTCAATGTTATCGGGAGCTACAGCATATCTGTGACCATTTGAGGTGCACTAGGAGTGTTTGTTTAACATTTTATAGGTTATGAATTACCTACGACTGGTGCTCGTTTCAGGGATTATGGTGGCGGCAGAAGAACTCTCGGTGGTCGCCCTCTTCCCACCGAGCCTCCGTACAAGGCCTACGTCGGGAATTTGCCCTCTGGAATTATTCAAGGCGATATTAATAGGATTTTTCCTGTAAGTATTATTATCAGTCTACCCTCTTGTCTTGGGTATCATTGCCGGGAATGTTGTATCGTAATACCACGAAAACTGTCATCTATAAAGGAATAAAAACGGCATTATTTTTATTTAAATCCAAAAATGTTTATTCTTCTTTAAAAATTAAAACAAATTTTTTTTCTGAGATTGTGTATTGTAGCAGACACCAACATGAATATGTTTAAAACAAATGTAAGGTAGAATCAGTACCTACATAATATTAATTATTAATTCAGATAAACTGGAACAAATTTTCTTACATAGTGTTCTTTGTGTAAGAAAATATTTGTTATTAATTTGTAATTTTATACAAAATCCGAAATTTACTTGATAATGTTTTCAAATGTTTATTAATTACAATTACAGTTGCTTTCCACATAACATATCAGATTAGTAGACACTAGTGACGAGCACAGTTAAACATAAACAAATTCTTCAACTATATTATAATATTAGTGAATAATATGGATTAAATACTTACCTTCTATACATTAGAAACTTATGTTATTAAACAAGTGTCATGGTAAGGCCTAATAAATAAAGTTTGTTACCAAAAGTTAGTGAAAAACAGTTTCAATGCACTGATTTATGCATGACATAATATGTTTACAGAGCTACTGTAAACACATCTCCATTCCTATGATGATAGTTATCATTTCTTGTAAGGTCACTGGTGATATAATACTTTCGAAGGTGTATTAACTCATTAAAACATTTTGCTTGCACTTCAACTACTCGGTTTCATAATATACAGTCACACAAAAAAAACTGAATTGTTTGCATCCCTGCAACAATTTTGAGAATATGAGACTGAGAACTAAAATCAGTTCAAACTAATATCTACAGTAGCTTATATACAGTCTAAAGTCTTAAAACTGTATTATAAGCTCTTTTATGATTGTGTCTCTCTAGAAAGTGTCTCCAAAGAAGGTGTAAATTAATTTTAATAATAATAATATAAGCTTTGCATTTTGACTCATATTTATATTAGGTTAAATTAGCCAGTATCCAACTTTTACAAAACAATGGTGATTGATTCATACATAACAAGGTCAATGAAAAACAAAAAAATATGTATTGATACATTAATTAACAGTTTAAAATACTGGAATAACTTATCAGTGTATACAGTGTTGTAGGGTATAAAAAGAATATACCTATGTAAAATTTTTGCTATGACACTAGCTGTAAAAAATCTGAAGTCTAACGTCATAAAGATATTCAAAAAAATAATAAATTAACCTTTCTTGTTCCAGGACCTAGCAATTAAAAATGTGAGGTTGGTGATGGATAGAGAGACAGATAAGTTTAAAGGATTCTGCTATGTGGAATTTGAATATCTCGAAGATTTGATAAAAGCAATTGAAATGAATGGCGCTCTTAATGTAGATGGTAACTTTATTAAAATTGATGTGGCTGAAGAAAAAAGAAGTGATCGGTGAGTCATTAGTTTTGTAAAAACTTTTCCTTATCATATATTTAGCTTATCTTTGCCTATATCAATCAGAACTAGCACTTAGCTGCTTAATACAGTGGTCACCAATGTTAGATATTTTTGGTTAACCCAAAGTATAACTACAAATACATAGATAAACTAAAAATTTACAGATGTTCTCCCTCTCTCTAGATGTCACCAGAACTGCTTGAGCATATTCCTTAGCTATTTTTATATTAATTGACTTGAAGAGAATAAAACCTGATTATAATATTTGCTCTAGTTTTGTAGAGAGATTTAAGTCAAATAATGTTCAAAACAACAGTTTTGACTTAAAAATTGTTTGAAATAGGCCCACAGTAGAATTCCGTGGGCGTCATACGAGCATCACATACACTACTCATCTATATATAACCTGAATAACTTGAGGCTGTACAAGTATCTGTTCTGATGTGGCAATTGAACCCGACCTTGCAACAGCAGGCGGACTCTTCACTACAGCACGATTCTCCTCTACGAAATGGTTATGTATCCTATAAAGATATAGCCAATGTCTTACTCTAGGTAAAACTTATAGGGCTTCAGCTAATATTCTCGTCGCAATAAATCTAGTGATATAATCACATTTTGAATTTACATTTTCTGTATATCTACTATGAATGTTCGCTGAGTCCCACAGGTACCACATATTAAATAAATAAGCACTAATCTGTATTAATAGACAACACATATGATATTGGATTAATTTACTTGGCAATCAGGGGAAAAAGAGTCTTTCTTAGAGCAGTGTCCCAGCCGACGTCCTCGCTTGTACAGTGGCTCTGCATTTGTCTATGATTTGGCCATAGCTTAGTGATGTGTGCGACAGGGGGGGGTTTGACCGCGGGCGGCGAGACGGCGGCCGGGACGGCGGGCGCGAAGGCGGGCGCGACGGCGGCCGGGTGGGCGGCGGTGGCGGTGGCGGCGGTGGCTTCAGACGAGACGGCGGCGGAGGCGGCGGCGGCGGCCGCGGTACGTACGACCACTTCGATGGGCTCGACCGCCGCACGCCGCGCCACCAGGGTGGAGGGCTCACACATGGTAACATCGCCTCATTACTAACATTTGCGGGCTCACAACAAAATTGAATGTTACAAAGGTAGTGAAAAAAGCTTTCCGCAATAATCATTTACTTTGGGTTGGTTGGGTTTTGTATTAATTCAACTAGTCAGCAGTGTTGGATATAACTTTTGAATCTGAAATCATTTTTTAATTCTGAAATAACTCATCAAATATTTAATGTTATGGAGCCAAATTACTTCTAGTGGAAGTTTTTGATATGATGTCTTTCTAACCTGTTAGGGACAGGACCATGAATTTACCAGTTTGACATTTAATTCAATTGTGGCTTCAATTAAAATTAAAAATAACTACAATAGAAAACAATGGTTGTCCTAGGGTGCATGGTATATTTTAGTTAATAACACAAATTTTGCTATAGTCAGCTTGCAAATTAGCATGGTAGTACAAGCATGGAATAAATACTTTCTGAAGTGTAGACATTATCTTTAATGTTTCACATAATTATTAGAACATTTACTAAACTAACACTATTTAATAAAACTACACTATGTTCTGGTGGGCAGCTAAGCTAACCTTCACATGTAAGACCAGTGCGGCGGCACCAGTTTGACTGTATTTCGTCTTGATGTGAGAGCCAGAGCCCGAAAGGGCCTACTTACCTGATTTACATTAAGATCCGATACATACATGCCATTACACAAGAGTAACTAGGGTAAAACTCAATAAGTCAACTAAATTAATTAAAAATTTTATTGACCGACCAGTCTACCAACACTTTTTATTTTTTTCCTTTTATAGGTTTTTTTTTCGGGGGTCATTTAAATTTTTAATTTAATTTTTTCTCCACCACGCGCCTCGATCATTATCTAACACCTAATCATTGAGACCATTCTAATAAAACCAAATGTAAGTTGCTGAGGGCCTCGGTATCTCGCAGACTACTTGACGCTGCTGCATCAGCTCTAAGTTACTATTATCCTGATAATACCAGCTAAGTAACAGTACACCGAATTTAAAATTAATTGGACCTGTGAATGTGAGTAAGAACCATTTATCAAGTAAGAAATTAGCTGCTGATCTTCTAACGCCTGAACAGATCTTCATAAATTATATCTAGGAATCTATTTGATTATGTCAGTTTTCAAACAGAAGAAACCGCATCCAAATCGGTCCATTCATTTCGGAGCTACAATGCCACAGACAGATACACACATTTAACTTATTATTATAACACCTTTCTTTTTGCGTCGGGGGTTAAAAAGATTTAACAATGCATTATTTAGCAGCCTATAAAAGTTATCTGATCAATTTCATATCTACACAGACATTAAAAAAAAAATAACACTTCCGATTTTGTCAATAAAAAGGTGGGTTACAATTTAGCATGAGAAAATAAATGTTACATTTTCAATGGGTACGCTAGTTTTACGAATTACTTTTATACTCAGCAAACTGTGAAACTTCTTGGCTCAGTTTAATTTGAAAGTATTTTCTGAAATAATCTTGAAAGTGAATTCAAACAAAGTGACTCACTGGATCTGATTTCGTATTTTGTGAATTCCGTTTGTTAGCTTCATCAATCATTTTATATAACTTTGAAAGTGCTTGTGTGTTATATTTCGCTGTTAAAGCAGCTAGGGGTGTAAAACGATGATGCATTAGAAAGTAACTCATGACAGTGACCTACTCCACGCCTCCGTGCTTCAACGCCAAAACTTTTACCGCTGTGCACTGAAGCGGGCGGCGCTCCACTACAAAACGTAATCTATATACATTTGCTGTCGTTAGATGTTTAGGAATTCGTAACGAAGTTATCTCTCAGAGAACTACATAGTCCAAAAAGATCAGCAGGGTAAACTGGCAATTCGCTAGTCTCATCTCTCGGAGAACCGTCAACTGCTGCGTTGGAGTAAGTCTGTTCTTGATTGGAGACCACGTCTAGGATGTATGAAAACTGCCGGCCAGGTAGAGAAATGACATGTGGAAGGCAGTGGGCACCAAGGAGCTCGTGTAGCGCGTTTACTGGGAGGCGATCGAGGAATGCGGTCACACACGGTCGTCTGTGCGATACAACAATCTAGTTCGCGCCCAATTGTATTCTTGTTTACATATCGAACGAACGAACTAAAATATACGTTTCTGCGCACTGAATTAGAAGTAATGTTTCTTAGCCACAAACGCTAATCGGTCTCTCAACCATCATCATCCAGCCTATATTAGTCCACTGCTGGATGTAGCCCTCCTCTAATGTGCGCAATTTTACACTGTCCTCGGCTTTTCGCATCTAGCTTCTACCAGTAACCTTTCGCAAATGATCACCCTATCTTGCTGGAGGGTGTCCTACACTATGTTTGCCGAGTCGCGGTCTCCATTCGAGAACACGTCTTCCTTAGCAGTTGTCGATTCTTCTGCAGATATGGCCAGCCCACTGTCCCCACTGTCCGGTGTGCTATGTCGGATAACCTCGTTGCGTATTTTATCCTTCAAAGATACTCCATAGCACGCTGCATGACTAAGTGGTGGACTTGGACTAACCGTACTGTGAGTGTCCACGTCTGAGCACCGTAGGTCATCACTGGTAGGACGCACTGATTGAAACCTTTTGTTTTCAAACTTTGCGGTATGGGTGATGAGAACCATAAGACGCGCACGTACTATTATGTAGTACTAGTGTTTCTGAACTGCCGAGTGTTGGTACGCTCTCGTTCGATAAGAAATCGAATAATGAAAGGATGGAAATAGCGGTTGTGTTATTGTGTCTATGTCCGAATAATACAGAACTATCGACGAGTGAGACACAAGTGCGACGAATCGAATTTAGTTCGTATATAGATGTTATAAAGATCATTTTTACATGTCTAATGATTTTCGGAATATTGTTACGATGATCAAATACAACTATTAAGCTGAACTAATTCAATGACCGAAAAGCACTAGTAAGTAACGCTCGCTTTACTGACCGAATTGGTACCAGACCAAGACTTCTCTGTTATTGTATTTTTTTTCTCACTACTTATTGCTTGCCTCATATCCTGTTTTTATTTAAAAGTGCTACTAGTTCTAAGAGATTTTAGTGTGCAGGTTCATCCATTATGATAATACACACCGCTAGTAAAAATTATATATCTGAACATACATAGAACTTTGTTGACCCTTGGTACCTAGGAGCCCACTCCTTGGCAGGATAGAACTCGAGACGCAACATAATTGAAATGGGCAGTGCTAATTACGATTAGCTAATCATTTACATCTAACAATGAACGAATAGTATAAATGCATGTCCACTCGACATTTCTAAACTCTTACCAAGTTCTTAGTCCCTCTCCAACTTTACGAAGGGTTCCACGTAATATTAGTGCTAATGTGGTAATCAGACAAACAGGTCGGATTACTTGTGTTAAACGCGTGTCGTTCCAAAATAACGTACATCCTTTGCAGAGCGTGAACGAGGTGGTGGTGGTGGCGGCGGCGGCGGCGGCGGCGGCGGCGGAGGCGGTGGCGAGCGCTGGGCCGAGCGCGGCGAGCGGGACGGGGCCGGCGGCGGGGGCGGGGGCGGGGGCGGGCGCGCCTCGCGGGGAGCCAGCGAGGAGCCGCGCCCCGGCGACTGGGGGCGCATGGGGGGCCGCGCCGCCGCGCCCGCGCCGCGACAGCCGCCCGCGCGCAGGACCTTCGAAGATATGCCGCCCTCGCGTCCAGGTACTTTTAATACGACCATCCGTAATATCCAATAATATTATTTTCTATAAGCACTAGTTTCTAATCGTTTTACGCATTCACGCCTGCTAAGAATTTCAAAATATGAAATTCCCGTCGGAAAGTCGGAATTAAATTAAAATATATAGGTACCTACGATAATATTGGCTTGCAGCTCTGTTCACATGCTTTTCTGAGACGTTTAACAATATTAACAGTCAGCAGTATTCATGATAACCAAACTTTCTTATCAAATTAAAAGAGGTTGTAATGATCCTTAGATGGCAGATACAGCAGAGTTGCTAAGTTTCAAATTGTACCAAGCCTTAGCTTATTAATTGCCTATGAATTTTTCAAGTTACTTCTTCAACTATGATTCAGATCTCTGCTTGGTATATATAATAGTGTACAAGTAGTCTTTGCATTTTGTTTTATTTTACAATATTTAAGGAAGGTCATATTTGTAATGTTAGATAGCGAAATAACGAAGGAAATATTTGTCTATTAGAAGTTGTGGCTTATTAAATAAAAATGCTTACAACTTGACTAGATATCTCTGTGTATTGGATTCATTAGCATAGTTCTAACTTCTTTAGAATTTTCTTAATGTTTTATTTAAACAAGACAACGCCCGAATTACGGAATTATTTATTTATTTAATACTTCATGCACAAAACAAAAAATTTGTTGTACAAAGGCGGACTTAATGCCATTCGGTATTCTCTCCCAGTCAAGCTTAGGGTGATGCAGAGAAATAGCCTTGTGTCGAGCTTTTTACACCACCTGGGAATCGAACCCAAGACTAATGGGCCGGTAGCCAGTTATGTTGGTGCAGACCATGTCATTTTTTACCCTTAAACTAGAATGGTACTCATACTAATAAGTAAGCATTTTGTGTCTGTAAATGACACTTGATTTTGAAAGTGTAGAAGTAATAACTCGCTATCATTAAATTAACAATATAGCAAATAACTAGGACTGCTAACTAAAGTTTAGTTTAACTATTAATAAGTCATCGCAGCCTACTGTGTGAAATTGAACAATGCCATTCAACCACACGCTTAGCTTTTCGGCTGAATATTTATGCAGTGACATAGCGTAGATTTTAGCCTCCCGGGGCGCAGGCAAATTTCACCGCCCCCTTATTTAAATCAAATTAAAAATACTCCAAAATATACTGTAATCCTAAAGAACTTTTCGGAAAGAACAAGCAATAATGATGCTTGTTGTGTATTGTACAGGTTACAAATAAAAAATGTCATAAACATTCTGAGCTCAAAATAAAACACGGGGAATCACTGCAAGTCAGTCGGTTTTGCCAATCGATACAAGCTAGTCGGCGACATTCTAAAGGGGATTCCGGGTTTCGTTACCGAATCCCTTCCCTTCTAATATTATAAATGCGAAAGTAACTCTGTCTGTTACGGTTTCACGCTTAAACCGCTGAATCGATTTTGATGCAATTTGGTACAGCGATAGATTAGACCTTGGAGAATAACATAGGACAACCTTTTACCTTAAAATGCCTATTGGTATGCGGGGGAAACCGCGGGTGGAATTATTAAATAAAATGGTTCAAATGTGGTATATTAATATTTATTGTGAAATTTTGCCGCCGCCGTTACACTACGGTCATTATAGAGTTTAAAACATTCAAGACCACGGTTGACTTAAAAGCCGCTGTCTAATTGAAGTACTTAGTACGTGTCTCCACCACTGCGGCGCTAGTTTCATTAAACAAGACATCAACGTCTGTTGTTTCTAGTTTTATTGTAAAAAAATTAGCATAAAAAACTACCTAACTTACGATTACTCTAGCAAATTGATATTTAATCAGTTAACTGATCTAACTGTACTGTGACCGTTGTGTCACTGCCACTGTCACTCGGGTAATCGACGTTTAGACGTGTGGTTGAATGGCGTTGTTCAATGAAAGGAAAGGGCTAGTTAGTTTAGTTGCGAGGCTACTTCAACCAGTTGGCTGCGACATATACATAGACACAAATTTACTAGAGGGCTAGAAACTCCTTTTGATTAACTACTAAATACCTAATTGAGTAACATTAGAAAATTTCTGGATCTGCTGTGTTCTCTTACTCAATGTGGTCAGGTCAACTGAGGAATTTTACAGTGTTTCTAGTAAAATACTAATAACCTTGCAGGAACATATTACTAATAACATAAATAACAACTTTTATTTGCCTTATAATTAAAAAATAATTCATCTGACTTTATTTTCATATAAAACTAAAAATAATTAAATAAATCGCTGTAAATGTTAACAGTACATACACAGTAGCAAATAAAACATTAGATAAGTAAACAAACAGTGTCTTGTGAAACGCAAGGGGGGTTCTTATTACTATAGTATAGTATATTTAGAAAGTTTCTTATAGTACAGACGCCAGCACATCAAGCTACCACAATGTGTCAAATTTCTTTGATTGATTTTCAACTTTAAAGCAAAGCAATAATTCATATTCAATTGGGAAAATTTGTCAGTTTTGGATAGCTTGACCTGCTAGCGTCCGTACAACAAAAATGAAATTTTAATTTTTGTAAAAAGTCGTGAAGCGAGTTATTTATTTATGATATTTCTAACAGGGTATTAGTGTTTAAATTACAATTAACCCTGTATATGTTATGTGACTTAAAATTATACTTTCGAAAATTTCTCAATCTTGTAGAACAATAAGCATTCGTTTAGTGTTAATTAGTAGTTGTGATAATAGGAATTATGAATATGTGATTTCTTCAGCTAGTCACATAATATAATCTCAAGTACAGAGGCCAGCACATCAAGCTGCCACAATCTGTCAATTTTTTTTTTGTTTGACTCAAGTTTAACACAAAATAATAAGGTTCATCATATTCAATTTGGAAAATTTGAGTTTTGGATAGCTTGACCTGGTGGCGTCTGTACTACCACCATTCTAGATTACAGGCATATAAATATTATAATTTAATATATTGTTGTTTTATTTATTGTTTTCTAATTAGTGTATTTTGGTTAGGGAGCTCGGGTACGTTTCTTTTGTGATCTATATGCAGTACAAACGTTAAAGTTGTCAAAGAACCTTGAATGATTTTTATAGACCAATTGTACAAAAAAAACTGTAGTATGTGCATGACGTGTGTTTTGTATCATTTTATCGCGATTTGGTAATCTAAAAATATTATTTTAAAGATTCACTTCGCATCTTGCATAATAAATAGATACCTTTGCGACATCCAATATAAATACAGTCGCCTATATTTTTTCTGTAGCTTTGCAAGATATTATAGTAGTTCGTTGTACGTGTAGTTAGTAGCTGTGAGTAGTTTAGTTTCGTTGAATAGATCACATGCTGTGTTCGTCCTCAGCTCCCTAACTATTTGATTTCCAGACACGTCAGGCAGGCCGAAGTTGAAGCTTGAGCCTCGGACTGTAAAAGAGCCGGTAAACTCTCTGGCGTCGACCAGTCAGGCGCACTCTATATTTGGCGGCGCGCGGCCGCGGGAAGAACGACTCAAAGAACTCAAGGGCGAATAAACGCTCCTACAATTCCCTCTAATACCGCGTACTCTCATCTCCCGGTCCCGTGTGTATATGTATCGTCCCGAAGCCCGCTACCGATCCCATGTGTGCCCAGATATTTACAAGCAGTCTTGTCCCCCATGCAGTGCGATAAAATTGTACATGAACTGCAAACATTTTGTTAGGTTATATGAGGTTGTAAATCATTTTTATCGTATATTTTGTTAGCTTTATTATGTGTATCGAAAGATAGCTTCTTATTATTTTTGCGCCGACCTCGTCTCGTTTTCGAGCCGGGGACTGCGCGTCGCTTGATTAATACGCAGTATTTAAATTGCTAGTATGTATTGTTTGTCTCATTATAAGATTTATCCGGGCTTGTGTGTACATACGATATCGGCTCGCATAATATTAATTATTTTTTCTAAATTCGAGTTGGAAGAAAAATATTTTTTGTTCCTCATTTTTTGGGTTATATGTGTATTGATTGAAATATTGTAATAATTATTTTATTTTACTAAGCATTGTGTCGATAGAGGATCGTAACTGATTCTTTGTTATATTTGTTTTTTTTTTTTCAACGATTGTTTAGTTTGTTAGGTCATGAAAATTAATCATTGAACGAGTAATTATGATACATAATTTAAGAGTTGAGATATTATGGTGATGTAATTACGGTGTCATTAATAAAATTAACTTCCACATACTTGAATTTCTACTTTATTACATAATTGTGTAATAGCAAGTAATGTGGCAAAGAAATGAAAAAAAATCGCAAAATTGTAACAGAACATAGAAAAACGAATAAAAAGTGAATTCTTTGTAACCGAGGGTTTATCTAAGACACCTGAACCAAATACTGTTCCGCGTCCATTCACATTCCCATCCTGTTTACTTTTGTAAATGCATCACAGCTATGCTGCTTGCTCTACTTACTTTTTAGTATAAATTATTTACTTTCAGCACATCGTCTTACGTTACATCACTCCCATTAGCAACAGATAAGTGATTTTAGTATACGTAATATACAATTGCGGAGGCTGTGCAATTAAATTTTTAATTTATTAAGTAACAATACTGATGATGCGTAAAATCGAAACGAAAAGATATGCTTAGACGTCGTTAAAATTAATTTATTTTACTATTTATTGACGACGTTTGTGGTCTAGCGGTTCGAGTGTCGGACTGCTGATCATAAGGTCGTGGGTTCGATTCCCACAGGACACAAATATTTATGTGGTTAAAATAAGTGTTTGTATTGACACATACTACTCAGTATGAAATAATAGATTCATACCTTGCTTAGCAGAGATTTCCATGTCTGGGTGTTTCTTGTGTATTATAAGTATGTATTTAAAAAACAAAAACTATATATGTATTATATCCATTGTCTAGTACATACCCATAGTACAAGCTCTGCTTAGTTTGGGACTAGTTGGTGCGGTGTAAAATTAATGTCCTAAAAGATTTAATATTATTTAAATGACTGTTTGGAATCAGTTCATATTGTATTAAATACTACATCTATGCACTGACTTTTCACCTAAGGCTTTGGAAATGAGTGAATTTTGAGATGAGCCTCATAATAATTTGTTCTGGGTTTACATAATCACAGTGCAGTATTTAGACTTAAATTATGTAGCATTGTAATAGATAAGTAAGAACAGAATTAAATGCCAATAAGTTTTGATAGGTTAACTTTATTCAAATATCTAGATCTTCATCAGGGTCCTCTTCATCCCAGTCATCAACAGCATCTGGCTCATAGTAAACCTTACTCTCTCCTTCATGTATTTTACTCATATACGGTAGTTTCAAATTGTACTTCTGAATCTTTTCATTTTGGTCTACTTCTATTTTGAATGTAGTCAGATTTGCAGGCACTGGGTTCTCTGGTTCCTCTTCCTTTTTCTCCTGTTTTACAACAGGACTTAATTTTAATATTGAATTTTTACTGTCATATGATAATATTTCTTCACTCTTTAAAACCTTACTGCCTTTCTTAATTTTAATCCATACTTTCTGTGGATTTGTTTTATCATAAGTTACTATAACATTCACCATGTGATTTAAATGTGTTTGTAATTTAGAACTATTTGTTAGACAGTCTCTGTGCAGTATTAATATTAGTCTATTTACATTAGGATCACTTTGTAATCGCTTCAAGTTCTTCAAACATTCATTCCAACCCATACAAAGGGCCATTTGGTTTATCGAATCTATTATCAATGAGCATTTTCCAGTAACATATTCATCATACACATCAGTGTCAAAATCATCGTGGTAACGAATATTGGAATGATTTTTTAAAACGTTTCTCCATAGGGTGATGGGTTGTTCATAACAAAATATATTGATATTGTTTCTTTCATCCTGCACAAGTTCCAGGAGTAAAGGTAAAATATTTTGGTTACCATCGTCTTCTATCAACACAAATGGTGCAGATTTTAATCTGAACAAGGTCATTGTTCTTATTATTTATTTAGTAGAAAAGGAATCTTTGAGAAACTTGATTTGAATCTTGATTCACAACAGATATTTTCAGACATTCATTTTTCGTATCGTGGTTTCTTTGACAAACTATCTGACGTCACGTGCCGTCTGACAGTGACGGAACAGATACAAATTCTTTTTTTATTTTGTAATATTTTCGGCATGGCTTCAGAGGCCTTTGCCCTTAAGGTTCACTCACTGACCTCTATAATACAAATAGTTCACACAGTGCTGCCAATTCGTATTTTGAAGTAGGTCAGGTTAGAAAATATAGAAAAAGATAGAAATAGCAAAAAAGAGTTGAAAAGCCGATATACTAGGACTCTGGTATTTTTTTGTTGATAATCATTATTTTTAACCGACTTCAAAAAATGAGACGGGTAAATTCGACTGTTTTTCATTTTTATGTGTGTGAGCGATTTCTATGTTTCCTTTTAACTGATAGAATATACAGTCTAGTTGTTCCCAATAAGTTTTGACTGTTCTGAAGATACATCACAAAATGCTTGAAGTCGATTGTCTTATTTTTCCTAAAAAGTTAACTAGGTTGAGACTTGACGATGGCTAGATCGTTTTTGAACCAGGTGTCCGGTTATGGTATATAAAATGTATATACTCGGTAGGAAACCCGAGCCCAGCAGGAGGAAAAAGTAAAGGATCAAGCTTTTTTCAATATTTTAATGTAAATTGCAATAAGCTAAAAGTATAAAAGTCCATCAGAATAGCGAATTCAATATTCTACTCTAGTTATGTTTATATCCTGGTCTGGCTCAGCATCATTTTTTGAATCCTATTTACCAATTTACCATCATAGCTTTTGTCACCTACGAGATTGGTTATTCGAGATTAATCGCTCTATCTATATTAACGCCTATCCATTTCGTGTTCTTTAACTAATTAAATGCTAGCAAAAAATCCTGTCAGGAACACAAATAAGAAACGACTTGTATAAATATATAGGTAAGTGTGCTTTTTAGTGGGTATGAGTCTGACATAGCCTACCAACTCCCCCAGGTTGCAGCCGATATATGAGGATTCTGTACACTTAAAAACAAAAGGCTGTATTATTCATGTGCATTTTTCAACTATCAAGAACAATAGTCAACGTATACGCAAATTGTCAAACTACAAAATATAAAACAATACTCTTTTTGTAAAGAATACAAAATACTCAGTATTTTGTTTGAATTCAAGTCTTGTTCATCAGTCAGAAAACTTTAAGCCACTCTGCCGCTCGGATACGCTTTATGCGCGGTTAGCGCGAAGTGAATATCGCCTTGGCACCTTACCACGGTACAGGGTACACATTGTAATTAAGATCAAAATTTATCTTGCTTGAAATTCGGTTACGAATCGCAAGGATACTCGATAATTCACTGGTCCACCACTCACCACTAGTAAAAATCTTATTCATTATCACAGCGTGACAAGAAAATATTGCAGTCGAGTTTTAAGAATTTCATGAAAAACAAAAACAATTTTACGCAGCATCACCATCTAGTCCGAAACTAAACAGAGCTTGTCAAGTACTATGGGTACTAGACAATGGATATAATACATACTTTTTTTTTTGTAAATACATAAGATTGAGATTTTTGGAAGAGGAAAGGGGAGGCCTTTGCCCAGCAGTGGGAAAGGAATTATAAAAATAAATTAGCATCTGTCAAAGAAGTAGTGCTCCTGTTTTTAAATAAATGTTTTTGTTTCTGCTGTCAACGCGTCAAACTCTTTTTTTTACGAAACATCATTAATGATAATTCGTTGACATTGACATTATTGACAACTGAATAGCAAGTAGCAAGCAAAGTACATAATTTTTTTATTTTTTTTTGCTGACGAAATTTTTTATTCGATTTTTTCAATTGAAAATAAACTAAACTAGTAAATAAGATTAAAGAAATGCACAGACATAAGTTATTAAATAATATCCAGCAGTTTATACGTCATATAGTGTTTGTTCCGAAACACAAGCCACCAAACCATGCAGATTTTGAGCTTCTCAAAGACTTCGTATGTAAATATAAAAGAATACTTATCCTGACTGGTGCTGGTATTTCCACAGAATCAGGTAAACACGGCGATCACGTAACCCAATTTCTCAATTGCAGTGTACAAATATATATTATTATAAATATAATTGCAGTGTATATTCATTATTACTTAAACTGACTGATTTTGAAAAATAAAATCTTTTAGGAATACCAGACTACCGATCTGAAGAAGTTGGACTTTATGCACGCAGTAATCACAAGCCTATACAATATCAAGAATTTGTCAAGTATCCTAAAGTTAGACAAAGATATTGGGCACGGAATTTTATTGGGTGGCCAAGGTTCAGTGCTGTTCAACCAAATGTCACACATTTAGCTATAAGAGAACTAGAAAAGGTAGATGAGAAATGACACCATATTCATTTTATTTATATATTAATTCATTGATGTACACACTTAGGAAACAAGAAGGTAAATTGCTTAAGACTATTTAGTACATCGGAAATGCTTATTCCAGCAGATCTGCAAGAGAATTGAAAACAAGATATGTAGACAACAGTGTGAAAAGAAACAAAATAGGCTAATACAACATTAAATTAATTAAAATTAAAAATGTTTTATTGTATCAAACAACATAATATTATTATTACAAAATAATTAGATATACAAATATATTATAATAATAACATACTATAATTACCTATACATATATAAATCTATCTATCTTATTATACCTATATACTTATATACCAATAAAAACTGAATGCTGTATGTTAGTCTACTTACCTAAAACTAAAAAACGGCTTGAAATTTTTTGTATGGGGTTGAGTAGATCCCTTGATGGTTTAGATTCGCAGTTGGACTCGGTAGGTGGCGCTGCAAATGGGTTGCAGGACAATGTCTGCCTGACAAGCTAGTAAATTATCAATATGTAGAGTGGTTCCTCTGACAAGGAATAGCTATTTGTAGATATGACATAGCTGTTGTTAGGTTTAACTCTAATCATTATCTAGTTTGTTGGATACCTGCATCTGAAAATATATTTCTTAAATATATTATTTCTATCTTACATGTAACCTAACCACCATTATGGGAAATCACAATTTGACAATTATAGCTTCATACCTGTATAATATTAAAACACAGTCAATCAGTAATTTCAATTTCATTTAAAAATATTTGAAAATTCTACAATGCAAGATATATTTTCTATGTTGTCTGTAATTAGTTATTTGAATAATAATCTTCTTCATCTCTATGTGATTTTATTAACAACATTTGTCTACATTTATAGATGGGGAAGGTGACATCCATTGTAACACAAAATGTAGACCGCTTACATCACAAAGCTGGTTCTGAAAATGTAATAGAACTTCATGGTACTGGATATATTGTGAAATGTTTGAACTGCCCCTATGAGATAAGCAGAGAAGAGCTACAGCTCCAACTCTTGAAGAATAATCCTTATATGGAGAGCACTCTCTCCACGGTGAGACCTGATGGTGATGTGGACTTGCCCAAAGTATGTACCTATGCTTAATAATAGCCTATGACTATGTGAAAAACAATTTAATGATTACTAAAATTCATAATATTTGTACTATGGGATTTTAAAGTGATTTTCATTATTCTAACTAAACAATATTTGATGATGTATCCATAAATCCTTCAAGATATTTAATTTTTTTTAGCTGGTGTCATGTGTTTGCATGTTGTTAATATGATGTCATTGATTATAAAGGCAATACAACATCATATTTCTAAAGATCTTGTTAATAAGACATTTCTAAAGAAGAGAGAACATTTAAATTGGCTCTTTATATTTTTTATTTCTAAGAAATACATACCTGAATCTAAGGAAACCCATTTTAACACCACTAAATGAACTGAGATAGTTTACAGAAACTAGTTAGATAGATTATTGTAATAGAGTTGATTACTTTAAATCTGGGGTGGCCATCTAAATAGTCTTATGTTAATTGATTGTGTTATGGAAACTTATGTTCAATCACTTTTTGTAAAATTTAAGCAGAATAATATTTTGATATAGACTGGGCCCCATCTAAGAGCGATACTTGTACCTAATTCTGTGGTTATCATTTCAGGAACAGGTTGATAAATTCAGATCACCTCTTTGTCCAAAATGTGAAGGCCCAATAAAACCAGACATAGTGTTTTTTGGTGACAATGTACCAAAAGAGAGGGTTGAGCAAGTCAAGAGTCAAGTCAGCTCTAGTGATGCTGTATTTGTACTGGGATCTAGTTTGACAGTTTATTCTAGCTATAGAATAATTTTACAAGCAAAAGAAGAAAATAAGAAAATTGCCTTGGTCAATATAGGACCAACTAGAGCTGATAATATAATAGACATTAAAGTGTCCACCAAGTGTGGTGATATAGTACCAGAATTATGTAGAGTAATAACCAAGAGTCCCAATTAGTAACATGAGAAAAATTGTTCTTGTATAGATAACTAAATGAGGATATTTTTGTTGTGATGTTCTAGCTACCTCAGATAAGTTCTTAGTTAAAAATGTTATCTATTCTTAATAAAAAAAAAACAGAAATGATGGCATTTCATTTTAATAATAATTAATAGTATAAAAAAAGAAGTAGGGATACAAAACTGATTACATTACTTAATAAAGAATGGATAGCAAGTTCATTATATTTTTTGAATTGAATAAGTTTTATTCAATCCAAAAAATAGCAGGTAAGTAAATAATTACTGATTACCAACACCTGGGAGCCACCCAGGTATTGGTATTGGTAAGATGGAGAAAAGGGTTGTTTTGACCATCTGCTGATCCTTGACTTGATTGACTGCAATATATGGACACAAACATGAATTGACATTTTCAGAAATAAGTAAATACTAGGTGGCCCGTGCGAGTACTTGTAATTTTAACGGAAATATCATTTTTTCGTCATTAAAGGGAAAAATAATCTCCAAAATAGCATATAAAACATTAATTTCGATTATTTCATACCAACAACACAACCAAAACATCTTTGAAAAATAGATTGAGGACCATTTGAGATTGTCATTTTTCAGACAGTATAGAGTAAAGATGATGATCACGAAAAAAAAGCGATGTGTAGTTAGTTTTACAATAAACATGTATCCATTCTTTATCACAGCTAACACAAAAGAATATGCCAATTCATGGTGAAAACCATGTAACATAGGTAACCTTGCGCTTATCAGTCATAAGAAGCAATAAAACAATTCTGAGATCACATTATAGCAATTTTTCTAATGTTGCAAAGCTTTCTCTGGTCATTTTAATGCATAGAACCCTACCAAAGAAAACGTTTTATATTGAGGAATTTAAAGGAAGTTTTCCAAACCTAAATAATTATTTTTCTATAGAATTTTAAATTCTAAATGAATCCAAAGTATACAATTATTATTTTAATATGTTTTGAGACATTTGATACAAAAACTTGTTATTTTCCCTAGTACCTATATTAACTTGTAAAGATCATCAACAGTAGTATGTCTAAATTACGAAAACATGTTATCTCTTGCATACAATAGGTAACATTATATAATCTCCTTAATTTATTAATATAATAATTACGGCAGTGTTTAATGATCACAAATCTCATTATGAACCTGATTATTTGATTAATACTATGAACATGGCGGTAGTACGCGCTAGAGGCCGACGTGTTACTGTTTATTCTTAGGTTTATAAATTTATTAAAGAAATACTACACGTTTCTAATTTGACCATACAATAAGATCAGTTACCTATCATCTGACAGTTCTAACATTTAGCGACCCAGGACGCTGGCCGTCCGCGTACGCTATTACAATTTAACACTGATTAGTCTACTCATTGTTCGACACATGTTAACATGTAATTCATACATACAATAATAACATTGATTCAACAAAGTTTTCTTGGTAATTAAAATGAACAAAAATATTAAGTTAATCAATGGCATACATTTAAGGATTGGTAAAATGCCATCAAGCTTTGCCTAGGACTAATACAAATCAATAGTAATGCCTGTTATTCAAATTCTTAATTTCAAAATTTGTTAACAGTAACAAATGGATTAAATTACACAAGTCAAAATTACATTATAAATTAATTGTTTGAGAAAGGGATTTAACTAACACTCAGTTGGGGGACTCGAAAGTTTTGTACTAAACCATTGATTGTAAATTTAAATGTCTTTAAAATGCCATAGTACGTCCACTCGCGAGGTTTTTTGGTATATTGTAATGTGTGATACTAGGCTGTCATATTCGTGTAACAAATTATTTCATATTGCGGACGTCAATATAAACTTGGAAGGTCGACTGAATTAAACACATATACAATGACTTAAAATAAACACATTCAACTTACAGTTCAACACCAGTCTTAAAATCACTATTAAATTTTCTCCACATTGAAATGTTTTGTCACTACAATAAAACCGTACATAATACTAGATGGGTCGCTCATGTGTCAATTGTCTATTGTATGCAACATTATAAGAAGTAGTCAGCCTGCGGCTTCTTAGAAGGCACGCCTCGAGACTCCTGCGGCGCCGCTTCGAATATTGTGAATTCTCTCTGGAGGTTTTCGTTTAGTTCTAATATTGCAGCCACGTTGCCGCATCTGTGTACATAATTAGTATCATTAACCTATATGGTTGTAGCATTATCAATCACAAATAATCATCGGGTTATTATAGTCATCTGCTTGCTAGCTAATTTCGATGAGAACATCTTCAATATGTTGCCATACAAGATACTATCAGAGCTGGAGATCCATAGCTTAATTGCTTAGACTCTCTTTCCTGCAAGAAAAATACCCAAGGCTGTTGCTTATCTTTAAATAGTACACAACAAAGTTGTTGTCCATGTCTCATTATCATTATCATCAGCCTGTATTCGTCTAATGCTGTGTCATACTGTTTCTCAACTATAATTCTTCTAAACTATTTCAAGGAATTTGATAATTTATGTCAGTACATGCATAATATTATCACACTGCACCCGTGGGCAGCCAGGGCGGGTCGTTTGTTGTATTAGAAAAAGGTTTTTAAATCACCTATAACAGTAGTTAGGCGCCGACCACACAGTGAGCACAGTCTCGTTAAAATGCCACTTATAGCCCTCCATGACGAGTTGATGCGCGCGGCAGATCATGTCAATGTCGTTGGACACGTTAAACTGAGCCACCACATCGGAACCAAAGAGGTAGCCCGCGCCGCGAGGGGACACGCCCCAGCCTTGTGTGTCTGAAATAATTGACAAATATATATATATGTATAATATGTGGAACTTGATGGCTTCACAAACGAAGAAGTGATGCAGGATGCTGTCATGTTTTCCAATGAATTAGAAATCAAGCAGTAAGTGGAATCAATATTTGATGCAAAATTTAAGTTTTATACAAATAGAAATAGCTTGATAGCTTAATTCATTCATAAATATGAATTGTTTAATTACTATTTACAGAAATAGGTATAAGCATAGCTAATAGGTATTGAAAATGCATGCTTGCTGATAATTAATTTGAAGATCAAATAATTATATATAGCTAACCTTCAGGGTCACTCCAGAGTAGGTCACACATGGGTCCATCGTGAGGTACCTCTTGCTTGCGGTCGATGGTGCGGATCTGGTCAAGTGTCTGTATGGAAGGACTCAGTCCTCCATGTACACAGAATATCCGCCCGTCAATGATCGCAGACAGGGATAGGTAGTCAAATATCTCTGTGCAATACCTTAGTGGAACATAATGTAGTATGTAACAAAATTAAATCATAACTAAGTTTTTGCTGATGCAATGAATATGGAAGAAAAGTGAAAAAAATATTAAAGTACCTAAACAACTGACTGTCTATGCTTAGTGGAAACTGCCGGATATAGTAACTTGAAATAAGTAATATCACTATCACATAAACAAGGTTACTGTCTGCATCTGTTGTGATGTTTTTCCATTTACTTCCTCTAGGCCATTCAACAGATTTTGATATGGTTCACTGTCATTTAGCCAATATCTTCTGGAAGATTGATATGGATAATAAATGTATGTTATTTAACTATAATAGGCCTGTACATAATATTAGGCCTAATTATTGAATCAATATAATTATTTGTATATTGTGTGCTATTCTTCTGCCATTTGTCTCACAATTTAATGTAGTTTTACTAGTAGCATCAGCTTCATAAAACCAGTCCTTGATGGCAGTCAATTATAGTAAAGTTATATCTTCTTTATAGCATTTACTCTCCTAATGAAAATCAACATAAATTATTATTTTATGAGATTTACCTCCAAACTGTAATAGATCCATATTTCCTAAGACACTCATCGTAGAAACCATACACCTGTGTGATTTGTCGGGATTCATGATTGCCTCTTATAAGGGTAATGCGGTCTGGGTAGCGAACCTAAACAGTAATATTAAATTAACCATTTTATAAAGAAAAGTTGTTTACATTACATTTGGTTGCAGTATGAATATCACTTAAATGAAACTTGATATAGTCAAAGAACAGATTTCTGGAATGTTCATTGTAAAAAAGCAGTTTGTATAAATTTGTTTAGATATCAAATGGAAAATGACTAATTAATATTGTATTAATAAAGTGCAGAGTGTAAGTATGTGGTATGTACAATAATGTTTACCTTTAAAGCAAGTAGTAATAAGAATGTTTCAACAGAATAGAATCCTCTGTCTACAAAGTCACCCATAAATAAATAATTAGTTTCAGGTACATCACCACCCACTTTGAATAGTTCTTTCAGATCATAGAATTGGCCATGAATGTCACCACACACCTGAAACAATAAAATAAATAAACATATTTCAAAGACAAGAATGTAGGAATGCTAATATTATTAGTGTAATATGTCTACCTAAGACTACTCTGTAATCAATTTCTGTAAAATGTATGTTAGGTATTATACTCTCATCTATGATTGTAATTTAAAACAATTTAGTTCTAGAAGTTTATAAAACAAAGATATTATTACATTTGACGGTACGAGTGAAGCAGTAGCTGAGCGATGAGATTGTGCCCTACAGGTCACTAGTTCGATTCCCTCACGGAACAAAAATCAGTATGGCCTACGGATACTGTTGTTCCGGACACGGGTGTTTTTAAATGTGAGAATTTGTAAAAGCACCCCCGATTTAGGAGAAAATCTTGAAGGGGCAATTATTTAATAATAAATAAACAATGAACATGATTTGTTTAATGTATGGAGTGTATGAATTTTATTAATGTCAAATAGATTTTATAAAGCTTGTCGAGCTTTAATTAGGAAAAAAAATGTTAATCGTACCGTGACAGGTGAATCTACCCGCTGAACATTGCTCTCTTCAACAAGAATTTCGCGCGCCTTGGCACATAGGGCTTTAACTTCAGCCTCCATTATTATTTCACACCTCTTTAACTGCTCAATTTGACGATCTAAATCACTCGTGTCAGACATTTTTTTATTAAAACTGACCACGCTATATCTGCAAGTAAAAAATGTTAGTAAGACCAGGATTACATGACTGATGATAACACCTCACATTGTAGGTGGAAAGACTTTGACATAATAATTTTGACCCTACCACATGACTTACAATTGAATAATTACTTCAAATGTTAAGTTTGCGTTTGCTTATTTCGCATCAGCAGTATATATTCTTTCAACAAACAATCACAATGCATCCGCCATTACAACGTTTTAGTATATCTAAATCCATAGGCAACTTTTTGTCGTTTAATTTTTTTTAACGGAACATAGACAATTAGACACAGTTACCACTGTGTCTTAAATTTAAATAATAAAGGAGTAGGCACATTTATAACACACGATGACACCCCACGCGTGTTTATTATTGGCGGATTGTTAAAATCTAGGAATACAACATATAATCTGGCGAATGGACATGTTACATTCGCGTCAAGTGTCGTGGTGTTACAAGTCTGTTCCTACCTTTAAGTATACGCCAGATATTCTCATCTCACAATGCGGGTCTCATACCGCTCCCGTAAGCCGTAAAAAATATTAATACATCTCTCTCTCTTGTACTGAGCTGTGCTGTGCCCCCAACAGGGTTCATAAATTGATCCTTAGTTTTTGACGTAAATTCTGAATCTGAAGGCAAAATTGGCCATGGCGGGTGGGACTCGCGTTGGCTTAGCGGTCATAGCGTCTGGTGTACCTACATAACTAGAAGACGCAGGTTCGAGTCCTGCCCGCGGTTGAATTTTTCCTTCCCTAAATAATGATAATATTTCTTACGCAATATTTTTTAAATCAGAACTACTATTTTCATAATTTTGACGAGTTTTTTTTACTAAACTGGTTGATTTCTGCAAAAAAAAACCAGAAGTATGTACTATAACGGCAGAAGAATACAAAAACATGTACAGCTTTTCAGCTATCCATTGAGTTAGAATAAGATACCAGAACTAAGAAATTGGTTCTACAAACTTAAATAATAAAGAAAAAATATCTTCACATAAAATTTTATGGCAATATTTTTATTACAAGATTAGGCAGAGCCAGCTCATTTCTAGATTATCATCATCATCATCAACAACCCATATACTGTCCCACTTCTGGGCATTGGTCTCCTCTCAGATGGAGAGGGATTAGGCTATAGTCCGCACAGTCACACGCAGGCATGCAGGTTCTCGCCTTATCGCGGGCCGCGGCGGTAGAGGAGTGCCGGTATTACAGTGTGCCGTTCTCGCTGCCTTCCATGGACGCAGGGGGAGAGGAATGTCGGTATTACGATACGCTTTCCCTACCCTCTGCGGCCGAGGTGTGGATGGTGGCGGGGCCACATATCTTTCCTCCCGCAAAGACAGCCATGGGTGGCGGATTCGGGGTCGTCAGTCGTCCATTGCACTGGGCTCTCCGGGTCCATCGGTGGAGGTCCGCGGTGGGATTGCGGATAATGCGAGAGCGATCCTCGTGATCCCACCACTATACGGAAGGTGGTAGTGGTGGTAGTTTTAGTCGGTATGCTGGCTACCTGGCTGGAGAGCCCGACATAACCGTCCGACATAATTGACTGTTTAATTTCTGATTTCTGGTACCTTATTGTATCACTTTGGATAGCTATCCAAAGTGATACATTAACAGCAGCTGCTGTTAAGTTGTATATGTTTTTGAAATGTTCTACCGATAGAGTACTTCTGTGTTCTTCTGTGAAGAAAGTTTTCATATAAAATCTAGTCCAGGTCCAGATGTCATAATGCATTGCATACGTTGTGTACGTGGGATTAGTCTGTTTCTACCTTTAGACAGCCCTTTTAAATATTTTAAGCTGACATAATAACGGTGTCCATACGTTACAAGATTTCATGTGTACAATGACCTCTATAATACAAGTACTCATGTGTATCATTAATCTGTGATTGAATTAATAATTGTTCGTTCTTCTGGCTATTATTTTAGTTTAGTTATCTGTGGTTTGTTCATTTCATTCATTCATTCATTGTTGTTTGTTGAGGTTGTAATTTATTGATTTAGCGACAGTTGTTTTTTTCTAAGTGTAAATTTGTGTAATTTATCTGGATTACGAGGAAAAAATGGGCAACATACACACGGTCGGTCCGAATGAGGCGCTAGTAGTTTCAGGTAAAATATTTTTATTTCCGACTAGAAGAAAGGAGATATTGTTATGTTTTGGTTAATAAACGGCCGATTGAATAGAATCTAACAAGTATTATAATTTTAACTTATTACTATAGCTATGTATGTTTAGTTTTGTCTATATTATCGCATTTCGGCTTAGTGATAACAGGCATAACCTCATAGATAGAGACTAGATAGGTACTTACATATACAGTGTAGTGTGTGTATTTGTATACCTTCCATGTACCATTGTAGAGCAGACTGGTAGATCTACAGTGTATCGAATCATGCAGTCTAAAATAAAAATAATGTCCTAATTTGTACAGAAAACATGATAACACTAAAATAGTGTCCACGCCCAAAATTACACTACTGACCAATTTATAGGCTACATAGTACTTATGTAGGTACTTTGATGTATGTTACTCTATGAGTCTATGGCGGCGCTCGCGCATATTTTTAGAGTACATAGGTACATAGGTGATTATATGTAGGTATAATTGTATAGAACCATAAAATGTACGCTCAAAATAATTGAAGGTCTTATGTAGGTAGTAGGGCTTTCATCCCGGGAGTCTCGGTCTCGAAAATATCGAGTCTCGTCGATTATACTTTCAGTCTCGGGAATAACGAAACTTTTGAGACTCTCAAGTCACATAATATTAAGAGTAGGTATTAAAAAATCTACAAAACTTTTGCTTTACGTTTTTATTTCATTATATTGATATTATTTAATTCTTGATGTTTTGTATCCTTTATAGCATCCGTCATGGGTAGAATGAAATGTAGGACGTTTTAATTAATGTTAAAATTACAACAGGTACCTAGGAGCTCTACTGCTGCACGATTCACGCAGTTTTTTATGCCAAGGGATGAGAGATGAGTATACAAGCTTGATCGGTCTCACATAGATAAGCTAAACTAAAAGACGGGATGGGGATATGTTCTTTTACGCGGGTACTGCACCCACGTAAAAGAACACATCCCCTATGTCAAACACCGCCATTCCGGGAAGTCGGCAGATCGTGATCATACCCTCAAGGCCTAGTATTACATACTGGGTTTTACCACCTGGAATCCCATTATAGATTCCATTAAGTAAATATTAAAGTACATAACGAGTACATAACGAGTACATAACGAGTACATAACGAGTACATAACGAGTACATAACGAGTACATAACGAGTACATAACGAGTACATAACGAGTACATAACGAGTACATAACGAGTACATAACGAGTACATAACGAGTACATAACGAGTACATAACGAGTACATAACGAGTACATAACGAGTACATAACGAGTACATAACGAGTACATAACGAGTACATAACGAGTACATAACGAGTACATAACGAGTACATAACGAGTACATAACGAGTACATAACGAGTACATAACGAGTACATAACGAGTACATAACATATACTTAACACATATCTGAACATCCATTACATCATTAATATCTGAGCAAATGCTTGTGAATAATTTCTTTACGTATAACTAATCATAAATATCTGAACACGTCTTATAACGTCAAGTGTATACAATGTGTACAATGTGTACAATTCTACATGGGTGGTCTTGAATATCTGAGTAACAGTTTAGTTACACAAAATGTTTTAGTTATGTTGTCACAATTATTAATATTATTAACAATAATTTTTGAGTGATTACAAAACCAAGATCTATTTTCTTTCGATATTAACAGTCAGTAGTATCGATCTAGGATTGACAACACTCATACGAACCAACCCGGGAGGATTTTAATACATCGGGGATCGAGAAGTAAGTAGTAATTTTGAAAGAAAATCTCAATATTAGTTAATTTTTATTTTAAAATTTTTATTTACTTTGGCCAAGTCAAAATTTTGAGAAAACCGGAGAATATTACTGGAGTCGCCCGGGTAATCTGGGATGGTTGGAAGCCCTAGTTGCATCCTATACCGATGGTAGTCTAAACCTACTATGCGTTTCAAATAATAATAGGACTGACCTCCAGCCATCTTGTGACGTCATAGCTGTCAATTCAAACCAAATATTTTTTTATGTACTTATTTAAAATATTCCACCGATCGTTATTTAGAAGAAACTTAGATATTTCATTACCCGTGTTTATAGTAAAACTAAAGTTATCATCGTCTTGAAATATTTCCCTTTTTTTGGTATTTGTTTTCGATTGATTTGACGTGGTTAATTTCTTTTTGCCAATCGTCACTGGTAATTGAATCAATAGTTTCCAGTGTTAGATTCTCAGTTCGGCTTTCTAATTGTTGAATGTTATTGTCAGCTACCCCACGCTTATCAAGTGCCAGGTATATTCAATTGGATTTAAATAACAATTATAGGTTTGGCAGCTTCAAAACTACAAAGCCATGGGAGTTTATAGTATAGTTTTTTGGCAGATTGTGCCTTTTTATTAACTCGGAGAGTTCCGGATTTGGTATTACTGTTTATAAACATTTTATAAAGTTTTAAAATTTCATAAGATAAAATTTATTTTCTTTGCAAGCTGTACTTTTTTGACAGATCGGGGTCATTCGAGGTCATTGACGTTCCTATTCTTAATTGAAACGCATATTACATTTTTTATTCCCTTTTCATTTTATTCATACCACAGATAGTTTGGTTCATCCTATATATTACGCAGTAGGAAAATTAGGTGAGCTCAGTTACAAGTGTTCATATTTTTGGTTAGTTATATGTATAGAAATTATTGACAAGCATTTGCTCAGATATTAATAAAGTAATGAACGTTCAGATATTAATGGTCACTTATAGTGTATAGAACTTATTGACATTTTAAAATGTTCAGAAGTATTTGGTCACCTTGTCTGCTACGATATATCTGATGGCGACTGTACCTACTACCATCCTATTGTTATGGGATGTCTTGTTTTTACGGTAAGTATCATAAAATATTCTTAGCTGCTTTTAAACTTTTGAACTAAAAACATGCGAGGAGAAGAAACAATGTATATTGAAGAAAAACTGAGAAAATTGTATTTAGTACTTACCTATACAATTATAAGTAAGTACGTCGACCTAAATTTTAGGTAAGTGAGTACTTATATTGATTTCTCCGACTCTTCCTTTAAAGTAAGCTCTATAAAACGTACTTAGTTTAACACAACTAGTCCCTTCAACTAAAAAAAACAATTGTCATAACAATCTATTGTTAAAACATTGCTGCCATTGCGCGACAACATCCAGTTCACCGCATGATCACACCCCGTAATTCTCAAGTTGTAAGACGTATGCAACAACAATTTCAACAATCTCAACAATCAGCCAATAAACACGCGTGTGGTGGTGTCATCGGGTGTTATAAATGTGCCTTCTTACTAGCCTACCTAGCTTTATTACGAATCGAATACAACGGCGGAAAACACGGACAGAATTTACGTGTAAAGTGTTATAAAAAGATGCTTTTGAACATATTACCTACAAAATTTTACACGTTACAAGTGTAATAATAAGAGCATTCTATAAATGAGGAAAATATAGTGATCAATATAGGTACAGAATAGGTACATAGAGGAAGGAAAATGGAGTCAAGAATATAGTTTGTAACTAACCTGATGGGTACCTACCTATACATACAATACTAGGTGACCCAGCAACGTTGTTTTGCCATATAATATCACTATTAAAAAATTGGGGTTGATGGTAGAAGGGTGAAAATTTAGGGTTGCATGTATTTTTTAATGCCACATCATAAAAAAGAAGTAAAAAAAAAAATTTTTTTTGGGGTGGACCACCCTTATCACTTAGGGGTAGGTATGAAAAATAGATTACGACCGAATCTCAGACCTACCTAATATACATATAAAATTTCATAAAAATCGGTCAAGTCATTTCCGAGGAGTATGGCAACTAACACTGTGACACGAGGATTTTATATAATACTAGCTGACCCAGCAAACGTTGTTTTGCCATAAAAAAAATATTTAGGGGTATGAAAAATAGATGTTGGCCTATTCTCAGACCTCCCCGATAAGCACAAAAAATTTCATCAAAATCGGTCAAGTCGTTTCGGAGGAGTATGGCAACGAAAACTGTGACACGAGAATTTTATATATTAGATACATAATTATAGATTAAAGGTATTGGTCGTACCTATAAAATATACACACAAAATAGTACTGACGAATGTTGCTCTACCGGAACTTTTTATGGGACAAGCCCACCACTATACGCCATGCCACTGTACGTAGATGATTTTCACATTAGTTCTAAAAGTAATTAATAATTATTTTGATCTCCAGTAGCATATAAGTAGAGAAAGATAATTTTTGTCGGCAAGAGTTCAACATTTTTTTGTTTTTCTAGCACGGTTCGTCCCACTGCTGGGTAAAGGCCTCCCTTCGCTCTTTCCAGGCCGTGAGCCAGCTTCTCTGTCTGTTGTTTTAGCAGCCCAATCTATTTCTTAAGACATTAAGTATTATATCTACCCAAAAATAAATCGAAAGAAATTGGAGTTTTCGGATGAGTTCCGCTGCTAGAATACAAATTTAGATTGGGCAACCTGCACTGCAACTATATTTAATTACTTACTGATATAAAAATATATTTTTTCGTAAAAGATGATAGTGCGTCACGGTCACGTGTTGCAATGAAATTCTTTATAATTTGTGATCTGTCTTTCCTTCGAAGTACCAGATTAGATCGCAGCAAAGATACTTTTTCTTGTCTAATACAATTTGTAGTCAAACTGCGCTTGCCTAACATAGAGGCGTTACACATTTATGCGAAATGAATGTAAAAAACACGTTTAGACGGATTTTATTGTATACTATTATTATAGGTAAGTATAATAATGTTAATAAGCATCATAAGTCAAGTACATTACCATATGAAGGTACTATATTATCGGTGGTATAAATACTGATTCACATGTTCGAATTTATTATACGAGTTTTGTACCTAATCAGGAATGATGATAAAGACATCACCATTCTGAACAAAAGCGTTTGGTTAAGACCTAATTAATGAATCAATCATAATATCAATTATAACCTCTCCCAAAACTGTGTATCACTGACTAGTTGATTTAATACAAATTCCAAGTCCTCTTAATCATATCAGCAGCTTTTTCTCCAATCATGATGGCTGGCCCATTTGTATGAGCTACTATCGTTCTCGGTATAACACTGCTATCAACCACTCGCAGATTACCCACTCCATACACTCTTAGCTCTGGGTCTACAACCGCGTTAGGATCTGTCGGTGGACCCATTTTGCACGTTGCTATTTGATGATGAAGCGTAGCCGTCACCGCTCTTACAGCGCACTCCCAATAATCATCGCTGCCAAATTCATATTGTATACAGTTTGGGAACTTCCTGGTATGTAACGTTGCTCCATATTTCTTGAATGGCGGCGTGTCCACAAGCTTAATGATATACCTTATCGCGGCTATCATCGTGTCGACGTCTTTTCTGTGACTTAAATAATTACCTTGTAAGCTTGGCTGTTGATAGGGATCGATAGATTGCAATTTTAAATAGCCCTTTGATTTAGGGTGTAGTAGCATGAAAAGCACTGTAAAGCTTTCGACGTCTTCGATTGGTTTATAAACATCCTTGTAAAGCCAGTCAGCGAGACGAATTCCTTTTGCTACAATGGTTCCCTCGTCTGAAGCTAAAGAAGCGCAAGATCCCAAAAGTTCTATATCAGGGTAGTCACCAATTTCATCGGATATATTAGTTTTGATGTATCCAATTGTTTCCACTCCTGCCAATGATGACATTGGTCCATCACCATAATGATCAAATTGAACTACAGTTGGTATATTAGCTAATTTTCTTTCAACTAATGTTAACCTCGTCTGGTTTAAAGTAAAAGCTAAAGCAGGAAAAGAAATGTGATCATATAAGGATTCACCCACTTTCAAATCCTGAATGACAGGTATACCAAATGATTTTAGTTGTTTCTTAGGTCCTATGCCAGAAAGCAATAACAAATGAGGTGATTCAATGGGGCCAGCCGAGAGAATGACTTCTTTGTTGGCTTTGATTTGGTATACTCGTCCATTTTTATGGAATTCGACCCCAATGGCTGTCTTTGTATTGGGATCAATAATAACTTTAGTTGCTCGGCTCGAAATAAGAATATGAAGGTTTTTCCTTTTTTTATGATTATGAAGGAATGCTTTGGCACTACTGGCACGATGTCCTCGAGTCATGGTTGCTTGGATATAACTGAATCCGAATGCATCGGGGCTATTGTAGTCTACTCTACGGTGACCAAACAGTTTGGCTGCATCCAAAAACGCCTTTGAAAGCTTGGATCTGTAACATATAAGAATTTACTTTAAAATATCAGCTTCACAAATTTTGGATGTACTGTATTTATCTTTTTGTATTTTTTGGCATTTTCCGTGGAGTCGCGGTGGCTTAGTGGTCATAGCGTCTGGTGTGCCTAACCAGAAGTCGCTAGTTCGAATCCTCCCCGCGGTCAAATTTTACCTTGCTAAAATAAAAACTTGCTAACTTTAAAATCTTAGCATGGAAAATGCCAAAAAATAAAAAATATACCTAATTATTAGGCATCGTTCGACATTGAAACTAACTGTAATGTAAGTCATGTCGGTTGAGTAGCAACATTTTACTTTTCAATAGGTGTTACTGGCGTCTCCATAAAAAGACGTAAATTCAGAATGTGAAGGCAAAATTCGACATGGCGGGTGGTAGTCGCGGTGGCTTAGTAGTCATAGCGTCTGGTACACCAGACGCTATGACTACTAAGCCACCGCGAATTTTTTGCTAAATGTACTGTTTATTATTTGTATAATATTTCTATATGATATGATATGATATTTATTTGCGAGAAATGTGGATAAAATAAGGTGTTACAAATATAATTTTAGCGCAGCACATTTCACCATTCCGGTATGCAAAATGCAGTAAATGATAATAAAACTAATTTTAAAGTACACATGCAGTAACTCAAATACTATGCTTAAATTATACATGGCAAAAAAAAAAGAGTAATAACCAATACATGGCGTTCTAAAGGATTACAATTCAAAAAATTCTCTAATACTATAGAACGTGTGTTCTGTTAGCCATAATTTTAGTACTCTTTTCATTCTACCTATTGGTAACTCTCGGATAGATTTAGGCACTTTATTAAATACTTTAATACACATCACATAACAATTATTTTGGAATAGTGATGACTTACAGGTAGGCATGAGTAATCTAGTAGGATCTCTTTTGCCAATAATGGAATTGTCACGAGCATTTATAAACTGATATGAAAACTTTGTTACATGGACACAGATTTCGAAAATATACAATTCTACTAGTGTGAGTAATCGGTTTTGTTTAAAAAGGGGTCTACATGACTCCATTGGTCCGACATTGCACAAAGCCCGTACACATTTTTTCTGATTGATAAAAGCCTTATATACATCAGTCGAATTGCCCCAGAGTAATAACCCATATCTAAGTATAGATTCAACATAACCATAGTAAGCAGTTAGCGCAGCAGACTTACCGGCAATACGTTGTAAGTTACGAAGAGCATATACAAATTTATTTAGTTTAGTGGAGACATTTTGGACATGTACTTTCCAGTTGCAGAATTGATCTACGTGTATCCCCAAGAACTTTATATCTGCTACTTTATTTAAGTGTTCGTTATCATAAATTATGCTTAATTTTTCGTGTATGGTTTTATAATTGGAAAATTGAATATATTTTGTTTTTGAAATATTTGCGCAAAGGTTATTTGATTCCATCCATGTCATTATTGGTTTGATTGCATTATTAACTGTTAGATTGAAATCGCTGGATAAGTCATTTTTAGCTATTATTATTGAGATGTCATCTGCAAATAATATCGAAGGATACGGTGTAACCGTTGGGAGATCGTTTATATAAATGATGAATAGGAGAGGCCCGAGAATGCTGCCCTGAGGCATCTACACATATTATATTATGTGTGACGCTTATAATTGTGCAAAACTTGACACTAATTATAATCTACATGCGCGCTAAAGTACCAATTATAATAATGACCTGAATGGCACGTCCTCCACGGATAATTCACCGTCACGTCCATGCCACGGCGAGTTCTTGAGTCCTTTTAGATTGGCATGTTCTGATTTTATATAATACTGCATAACTTCGTTGTAGGACCTGAAATCATGAATAAATTAATCAACAGACGGGCACTGATTGGCACGAAGTTAATTATTGGGTTTGGCGGTATGATATGAGGTGCGAGGGTGGGACAACACAGTTCATTAATGTGATTGGTGCGGTATGCGGTCATCACGCGTGCGTTATGTCCGCCAGTCGTTTTGGTTTGTAATTGGGTCTCAGTTTCTCTCGTGATCTGCATTCATATCACAAGTTGCCCATATAATCCCTACTTCCCTACAAATATTATAAATTAAAGTAATGTTTGTTGTCTGTCTGTGACGGTATACCGCTGAACTAATTTTGATGAAATTTGGTAGGGACAGAGATAGATTAGATCTGACAGAAAAAGATATGACATGTCTTTCAGGTACCTACGTTACAGATGGCAATCAGTCTATTCACTTGTTCTATTGAAGATCCGTGCGATATAATATTATAGGTACTGTGATGATTGTGTAGTCTCACCATCCATAGTTTCCGTCGGCAGCTATCCTGTCCCAGTCCTCTTGGAAGCCTCTCGTATAGATCATGTAGTTGACCACGCTTGTGCCACCCACCGCCTTGCCTCGTGGCCAGAAGCACTTTCCATCCACCATTCCTGAAAAATAACCCAAAAAATGTTATAGAAGCTAGATGACTTATCCACAATATTTATGTTGATGAGTAGGTAGTTAGAAAATAAGAGCTAGCGTTCTTATCTAATGTCATTTGTAAATATATAGTCGTTTGCAGAAAATAGGAACATAAATACATAGGTCATATTTGTATGTAGTCTAGTTTGGACTAGCCATAAGTACTTTATGTGTGTACTTGTCTTATCTAATCTTACGTATACTTATTGATACGTATATATGTCGCAGCGATATGATAAAAACAGAGATTTGGTCAAATCACGGAGGATGTTAAAATAACTACAAATCCCTAAACAAATCTAGCCTACATCAAGTTGGTTAAACTTAGTAAAAAAGGTTATCAGGTATTTAATCAAATCACTAGATTTGTTTAATTATAAAATAGAGTCAGGTTAACAGACCGTATAAGGAACAGTATGCAGCGCTCCAAGACCCAGATCGCCGACGTTGGTCAGAAAGCCGCAAGTTTAAAATGGAACTGGGCTGGTCACATCTGCCGTATGTCTAACGAACTGTGGGCAAGAGTCACCACCGAGTGGAACCCACACAACATTAGACGACGTCGCGTCGGGCCCAGAAGGAGATGGCGGGACGAGCTAGACCGGTATTGGAAGGATTGGCCGCAGAAGACTCTAAACCGAGATGAGTGGACGGAGGGTAGGGAGGCCTTTGCCCTGCAGTGGGACGATAATGGCTGAATGAAAAAAAAAAGTGTCGTTATTTTAACAACCTCCGTGATGTGATCAAATCACTTAAGGATTGGACCTCTCTGTTTTCATCATATCACTGCGACATAATAATATTATGTATTCCGTTCCTTCTATACTATAGCCTTGCCTATATGGGAAGAATTATTAATGTAATTAATTGCTGTTTGCTGAGCATATCAACGTTCTATCTGCTCCAATATCAGGACTGCTTTTAAAGTTAAACTGAGAACAGAGGATAGTTTACCGGTGCAAACTCCGGGTTGATAATCCATGACGTATGGCCATACGTAGTCAGTTTGTTGGAGCACAGGTGCCAGAATTGGTACGTCTGTTATCAGTGACTCTCCTCGTCCTGCTTCGAGAAGCAGGACCGAAGCCTTCCGACCCTCGCTAAGACGCGAAGCTAAAACGCTGCCTGCTGATCCCGCTCCTACGATGATGAAGTCGTACTCCGACAAGGGTCCTTTGAATCCTGAAATGTTTCGTTATTGTTTCTATAATTACAGATTAGATAAGGCTAGTATTTAACTGTAAATCAAAAAATGTCGTTTTGTATAACAAAAACAATTCCCAATCCTAAGCAAAAATACTTATTGCACAGCAAAAATACTTATTGCACAGCAAAAATACTTATTTGCACAGCAAAATAGTCACCTCAAAATATTGTTATATACACTCAAGACATTCAGATTGGGTTCTGGCACTCGCCGGCCACTGCCGCGGCACGGAAGTATGCAAGAATCGTAGCAAGTGGCGTTCTTTAGTTTCTGCCTACCCCCATGGGAAAAAGGCGTGAGTGTATGTATGTTTATTATATTCCATTAGATAATAGTAGGTACGTATTTACCTATCAAGTATTTTTTTTTAATTTGTTTTTTTTTAGTAAAATATTGATGTGGATTGTCGTTTTTACCGTAAGAGCATGACTAATTAACTATTTAGCTGATTAATCGATCTATCAGGTTAAGCTGGGCTCGCCGCGGTTAGTCTATGGATGGGTGATTTGAGGTTTGAACTGATCAGTGAGGATATTTACGAGTTACTCTGAAACTAGTTTATAAAATAAAGTGTACTAATAAAAAAACCTATGAACAGGACATTAATAATTCATTAAAATCTAATTTATTTGCACATGTTAATTAATACGAATAGTCGTACGAGTGTTATTACGGAAGTCAGAAACAGAGTCGTTGATATAATGTAAAAGCAAAAAACGGCCTATTGCGATAAACGCTTCCGTATTCATTAGGGTCAAAAATGCTGACCTTGCCTTGATATTTGGCAATGCAATATAGAACAGTACTGTAGCGAAGAGGCGAAGGCGGTACCTACATATCCAGTTGTATGGAGTCTTCATAGATAAATTACATATGTATTATGTCAATTAATATCGGCTGAAAAATTAATTAAATTTATATAAATAATTTTGAGCATTCGATAAATTATTTTGAGCATTGGAAAAGGGCACCACATCACTATATAGTGTAGGCCTTTCATCCCGGGAGTCTTTTTTGGTATTTTCGAGACTAACAATTTCAGTCTCGGGAATAACGAGAGTTTCGAGAGTCTCAAGTCACATAGTAACGAGAGAAAAAAAAACTAAAGAACCTTTGCTTTTTACGGGCCCATTATAGAACTGAAAAATAAAACTGGTTTCTGACACTTACGCGAATAAAATACATTAAAAGAAAACTACTTTTTACGGTTTTTATTCCATTAATTTTGTTTTTTAGTACAATACATAGAATATATATATTAATCATTTAATTAATAGTATATGTCACTTATTTCCAATAATTAACTAAAATTATTTTATATTCTGTAGCAACATCTATCGCACTATATTGAACTACGACGAGTAAATCCTGAATCTCGCTATCAACATTCGAAACGCACGTTTTATATATACCGATGACCAACATCCATGGTCGGATCAGGTAACACAACTAGTCCCTTCAAACTGGTGACTCAGACGTGATCCCAGTACGTCTAAAAACACCTACACGATTATTAGATATCAATAAATTCGAAACGTGTTATTATTTAGTCTAAAATTAAACCAACGTCAATTATTTATCTTTCCATTTTAATATAAATGTTTTTCCATACGGTTAATTTGTGTTTAAACAGATTAATGTGAAAGTAGAAGTCAAATTTTATTTCAAATAGAGAATTAAAATAGCACCGTTGTTTTAACACAAGTTAAAACTACCATAGTTACCTTAATTTCTTTTATTTCTTCCGGTAACATACTATTAATATTTTATCAAGCATGGAATTGGCATTCTTCTGTAGTGACTTCTTACAAATTAATAATCTCCACACTTTCCATGCTATCCATCCTTATTCTACCCTCGTGCGGCCCATGTGTTTCGAATTACGAATAAAAGTTCCTTTTATTATTATACAATTTGTTTTATTTAATTCCTTCAGTCAAAGCAAAAGTAATTTAATTTTTCATTACTATTTAAGTACTGTTTTATTTTTTATTTTATTTTACCACCTCATTGTTTATAGAATTGCTTAGAATGAGATTTCTTACCGACAAATTCCGATTTATTACTGCCCACACGTAACCGCTCGTTCAATAATTTTTACCGCCCAAATATTTTCCTGCTCAATTATATATTCACTGATATATTTCATTATTTTTTATTACTCATTTTTGTTTACTTTACTGCTTAGTTTTAACTGCTGAACTAGTTATTAAATGTGCCATTTATAATTGTTAACTTACCAAAACTGCTATTTACAACTGCCTCTTTAAATCAGTGCCTTTTCAAAAATTGATTATGTTTAACGAGTTTCGTTGGTGACCGTACCTACTTCCTAATGTTAATTTCGTCTATGGTCCCATATACAGGGTGTCCCAGAACGTGACGATAAGCCGGCAGCAGTGAAAAGGTCTACTAATGGCGGGCCCAGTAAAAAAAAAATATTGATTTATTTGATACGGTTCCCAAACCATTTAAAAAAAAATCACAAAAATAACATCCTGAGTTAAAATTTTCGGCATAATGACTAGTTTTCAATTATTTGATTTTTTTTCCTGTTGTGGAATCTCAAGTAGCTACGCTAATTATTTTCAAAAACAATAATTAGATAGTTGACATGACATTCATCAATGAAGCTGCCGAAAAATTAAATAGCAAAGGGTGTGCTAGATTAGTAAAAAGATCAATTTTGCGAAGATGTAGACCACGCATTAAGGCTCATGGGCGACGATTTGTTTGAGCAATTGTTGTAATTTAATAAATATTGAGAAACCCAATTTAAAAAAAAAATTAGTCATTATGTCACGTCACGTTCTGGGACACCCTGTATATATATAGGTATACTTATATAGGTATACTTATATATATATAGGTATACTTATATAGGTGGTATTGTGATGGAAAATAATTTGAGTAGTTCTTAGAATAAAATAGTAATATTATTGCTGAACCGTGAAAAAATTATATACCTATTAGGTATGCAGCTGTTTTAAATTTAGCAATATCCACAAAGTACTTCCAAGTCTCCAAGTCCGACGTGATGGACACTGCCAGTGTTTTATTTTTAATACGGATTATAAATTCCGGGGGAATTAACATTAAAACGTTCGCATAATTCCCTTGAAAGTTTAAAAGGTATTGATTTCTGACACTTACACGAATAAATATTAAATATAATAATACGCGATAAAGTCAGTTAATTGTTGTTTTATTTCAAGTTTAAATTTTGGGTTAATTTTAGCAAGAAGTCAAACGAATTACAACATTTTCAATGTCGTACGTTTGTGTATATTTGGGTAAAACACATACGTACATTTATACGAGTTGTGTTCAACAACAAATCGGTTTTTTGAACTTACACAGCACATCTTCCTCCTTAAACTTGATTAGCCTCAACGATAAGTTCAAGTTCATTGACATCACACTCGTTTTCTTTTATGATACCTATATTTTACTGTTACATGACGGAACTTATTATAACGAAGGCTTGTAAGTCAATTTATCTTCATAAAACAGTTAATAGAATGTGTGATAAAACTAAAATATATTACCATAAATTAACCGCAAAATAAAAAAAAAGTATTTTTTTTCAGAAACGACTTTTTTTTCTTTTGTATCACCCTTCGAGCTTTTTCCAAACATTGATAGAATAGGCTTCCAGTCTAACCAGATGCGGCTGAATATCAATATTTTACAAACCACCTCCGCAACCCGATTTCTGGACTGTCAGACTTTAGGGCTTCTGAATACTGACCACTGACGGATTGTCATAGGTGTTCGCATGACAACCAGGACCCACGGTTTACGTCTGTCGGGGCTGGTTATCTCTTACTGTCAATGGCAACCTCTTTTTTTTTCTGTTTATTATATACTAGATTAATTTAATAGTACACATCAAACTGCATTGTTCTCATGAACTATTCAGATTTAGACTGTAATACTGAACACTGTAATGTAAATCATGTTTTTTTTTAAAACAGTGTCTATGGAGTTTCTTGCCGGTTCTTCTCCATAAGACCTACTTTTTGGAACCGTGCAACTAGTTTTGTCTTTTCAAAAGTACTATTTTAATGGTCTAATTCAAAATAAAATATTTAACTTTGACGTGCTTTTATAATCTTTTGAATGTAAGGAATTTATTCTTTTCATACTGATTCGAAGAATATTAATAACACACGTGACTGCAAACCTTTGCAAGTCTACAAAGTTGGTCGGGGTCTTCGAGGAAACGTGATTGTGAATCCGAATCCCTAATACTTTTTTTGTGTGTAATTTTGACACACTGATTTATCACATACAATCTAGAGATATTATTAGTGTAAATAAACAAACATAATGATGACTTTAGAACAATGATTTCTCTAACAAGAATGAGCTTGTATTCTTTGTTTAACATTCGTTTTCATCTGATAAATACTGAGACTAACTGAAAAACTATGAGGATATATAAATTTAGAAAAGTAAATATTATCGACAGTTACTTTCAGACGAGATTCCTGTTCAAGTCGTTATTGATTTGACAATAATTGTTAAATATTTGACGGTGGAATTAATAGAAAATTCGTACTCACCCTTAGGTAGTTCGTATTGATCCCTCAAAACAGAGAACAGATCGGGTTCGTCTGGTTTTAAAGATAACATGTTTGTGCTCAGCATTGCGTCTATTATTCTACTTTTCACTGGAGAATTGGAAAGCCGTTTTTCCCTATAACTAGCTTCACCACAGTAGCCTCTACATGCGCTTGTTGTAGCATATTCTTCTTCATCAACCGACACATATTCGTCGTCATTGACGTATGAACTTGTACTTATTTCAAGTAAATATAAAAATAAAACAAGTATTTTTTGAGCTTTCATTACGCACTTTGTATAACACTGTTCTCGACCGTGATCAAAATTATTCTGGGCTCAGCTTGCGGTTAACAATTTTGAATTAACCGGTTTAAGTGAAGAGTATCATTATTGTTTTTTGTAAACAGGAAATAAGAATTCGAACTTGATTTAGTTTTGTTGGATGAAATTTTTGTGTTACGCATAAATTTTTCATGGTTAAAATTTTTATTAATGAATCCTTGTGTAATAATTTGGCTATGTTCTTTCGAGAACTTTGCCGATTGTAAGTTTACAATCTTGAAAACTGTAGGTAAAGTACCCATTGTAATCCCCTTCCGGAAGTAAACTCTGACCGAATAACCTTGTCCTAAAGAATTTAGCGTAAATACTGGTTACCAAAATCCTTATGTTCGACCAATTTAGCAATGCCTAAGTAAGGCTGACATTGAGCCTTACTTAGGCCAAGCATTAACTAACTGAGAGGCCCCATACATAATTCTAAATTTTTTTACATAGAGATAACACATGTCCTAGGAATTGTTTCCAGCAAGCTTATCGTCGCCAATAACCCTCCTGGCTCTCCTCTCAATAGACTCCAACGCCTCCAGCTGGTAATTGGCAGAACCGTCCGAGAGGAATTTCGTATTTGGATGTTTATAATGACTGTTCGGCAGCTATTATCACCAGCCCATATTCGTCCACTGCTGGACGGACGGAACTGATCTTCGGCTTTCCTCACTCTTTATGACTGACTGGTGGCAAACAGACAATTTCACCTGCACCGTATGTTTATGTGCTACTAATATTTCATTTTTAATCTTTTCAGGTACTGCAACATATCATAGCGAGTAAACGTTCATCGATGTAATATTGTGCATCATTCATAGCTTCCGCGGGCAGTTGTCCTGTTCCGGTCCTCCTGTCTGTCCCTCACGTTGTTCTCTTAACCATGCTTGCATCCAAGAAGCACTTTCCATTCCCCAATCCTGAAACTACCCTGAAAACGGAGAATGCTACAGAACTTTACAAGTATGGTATGTCATTTGTAATATTTTTTTAGTAGGTAATATACTAATCAATTTTAAATTTTTAGTTCAAAATGCACCTGTTTGGTTTAATATTCTTCCTCTTACACAATTATGTATACTAGCTATGACCCGTGTGAATGCTTCGCACCGATTTAAATAAACTAAAACTTATTGAAACTTCTGATGATTAAAGTACCGTCCTTTAGTGTACGGTTGCGAAAGGTTTCTAACTTAGAATACAGTTTATATTTTCTTAAATCAGGTGTGCAATGTAAAACTCTCATAACATCACGGCTGTATTACCTGAAGCGTTAGGCAGAGGTGTACCTTACTGTAGTTCTTCGGTATGTTAAGGTTGCCATTGCCATTAAGCGGGCACAAATCCAAATTCCGAGCTGCTACGGAGAATTTCATAAAAATCAATAATAATTTGAGAAAAATCCAATAAAACTGCTCGACTTGGGAATCGAACCCAGAACCTCTAGCGGGGCACTTGCGCTTATAATCACTGGACTAACGAGGCAGTCAATCTGTCAATCTTAGCAATACGTTCAAGTTCATTGACACCACACATTCTTTGATTAAGTATATTTATTTTACTGTTAGGCCACAGCACTTATTATAATGAAGTCATATGAAATCAAGTTTTGATAATAACGGTTATGCGCGGGAGGATAGTTAAGAACACAATTATATATTATATACTAGCTTCTGGCCGCGACTTCGTCTGTGTCGATTTTAACTGTATAAAAAGTATATAGGCGTTAAGTTTTCTGAAATTTTCTAATTTCCTGCCCAATTTTCTAAAGTTTTCTTCCCCTAAGAACCTTCTACAAAATATTAGAGTATTAGAAAACTTATAAAAAGAAGAAGAATGAAATTGGTAGTCGTTCTTAAGTTATGGCGTAACCAAGGGAAACAGGGATTAATTTATAGACTAACTTCGGCCTGCGACTTCTGCGTGGGTTTTATCTGGATAAAAAGTATCTAGTCGTTAAATTATCTGAAAATTTCCAATTTCCTGAGCAATTTTCTTAATTTCTCTTTCCGTAGGAACTTTTTACTAAGTGTTAGAGCACTTAGAAAATAAAAATAATAAAATATAAATCCAAACTACGCTGGTTCTGAGAATTTCACAAACTGTCACTGTGCTCGGTCTGGGAATCGAACCCAGGACATCTAGCGTAGCAGTCGCGCTTACGACCACTAGGATACCTATTGGCATGATGTAGAATGGCCAGGAATGATTTCAAATTAAAAATGAAAGGCTTTAATAATTTTATACAAAATACGATTCGTTAATAGCTTGCCGCTAGTGAAAATACCAAAATTTCCTCATTAACGACTGACGTCAACACGGTAGTAGACCGTTCTGTTAATTCAAGTATGTTACACGACTACACACCAAGCTATACAGATGTACTGCAAAAATCAGCGGTATTTCAATGGAATACGGGCGGTGTTACACAGTGTGTAGCATGATGACCTAGTGTATGTCACAGTTGGATAGCTTAATAAGTTGTTTTACATAACCGCTAGCCAAAGATATAAACATAAGCGAAAAAAAATTGAACTCGGGCAGGATTCAAACCTGCGTCCCTCTGCTCTGGCACGGTAATATAATCTTATACAGTATTTTGACTCGACGGTATTTTAGAAATAAATGCCTACAGCTGCGCGGTACGTAAACATTTCCATGCCTCCAGCATTTTAATTACATTTGCCTACTTTGTGTTTCTATTTAGTTTTGTGATTGTAAATATACATTTTTTTAATAATAATAATAAGGTTTATTTCATCTCCACAAATATAAACAAATAAAATACTTTGTGAATTGAATAGGAAGTGTTCAATAAAAATGCGTGTTGTAAAAACAAAACGCATTGGTAGATTTAATTAAAAAAACCATATTTATGTTTGAATAACAAATCGGACTGAGACGTACGAAATGCTTTATTATTAAATTTTAAAGTATAAAAAATCCGCATTCTAATATAAATGACTACTCGTCATATTAAATAATATGTAAATATGTACTTGATCGTATTTTTAGTGAAAAAATCGCGCGGTTATTGTTAAAAAAACAACCCACCGTCCGTTCGTCACTGCGGCACAGTCGCGACTGTCTGCATGCCGAGATCGAAGCGCGTAGCTATAGCTCTCGCTTAACCGTTTGTATGAAGATGGAATACTGTACAGATAATAATACCGTGGCTCTGGTAAGGTACACCGGACGCTTTAGCCACTAAGCTACCGAGACCACTGCCTGTGAATTTCGATGTCGAATGATGTCGAATTTCTTTTCCACATTATACGTCTTAGATGCCAGCGACATCTACATACTACGACTCTACTACATTATAATGTCTTTGATAGATGTCGCTGTCGTCTAAGACGTATATGTTCTTTCTTCAACGCAACGGCTAGCTGATTGAAAACAGCTCCGTTATGTAAAACAGCTGAACGACGTTTAGCATTTTTTCATAATTCCTGAACTTATGTATGCATGTATGTTTTGCATTTATCAATGTAGTGGGTCAAAGATTATAGGTTCTGCGAAACAGCCTGATATGTAACGTCGGATCTGAAGACTGAAAGCCTGATGACTGCCTGGCCCACAGTGCAAAGGAGAAGGCTGATCTTTTGGTCCAACTCTTTGCCTCTAACTCGAATTTGGACGATGGGGAAACTATGCCACCCACCATCTTGCCGTGTGGGAGTTCACTCCCTGAAATCCGCATAACGCAGCGCGCGGTACGGCATGAGCTCAGGTCCCTGAACGTCCGTAAGTCGAATGGGCCGGACGGCATCCCCGCAATGGTGCTAAAGACGTGCGCCCCTGAGTTGGCTCCTGTATTAATGCGCCTATATCGTCTTTCGTATGAAGCCAAAAAGGTCCCATCTTCATGGAAGGTTGCTTATGTCCACCCGATCCCTAAAAAGGGTGACCGGTCGGACCCGTCAAACTACAGACCAATAGCGGTAACTTCCTTGCTCTCCAAAGTAATGGAGCGTATTATAAACTGTCAGCTCATTGGTTACCTTGAGGAGCACCAGCTCATAAGCGACTGACAATACGGTTTCCGACACGGTCGCTCAGCTGGTGATCTTCTTGTGTACCTAACACACCGCTGGGCGGAAGCTTTCGAGGGCAGGGGTGAAGCTCTCGCCGTGAGCCTTGATATCGCGAAGGCATTTGACAGGGTCTGGCATAGAGCTCTTCTATCGAAGCTACCATCTTATGGGATACCTGAGAGACTCTGTGGTTGGATCGCCAGCTTTTTGACAGATCGGACTATAAAAGTCGTCATTGACGGCTCCTGTTCCGAGAGCAAAAAAATTAACGCTGGTGTGCCACAAGGCTCGGTGCTCTCCCCGACGTTGTTCATTCTGCATATCAATGATATTTTATCTATTATGAACATGCATTGCTATGCAGATGACAGCACGGTCGATGCACGTTATACCGGCCACCAGAATATCCCCCAGAGCATGGTGCAGGAAAGACGATCACAACTTGTGTCTGAAGTCGAGGATTCTCTAGGTCGGGTCTCCGAATGGGGTGAAAGGAACCTAGTTCAATTCAAAGACACAAGTGTGCGCTTTCACTGCTAAGAAGGACCCATTTGTCATAGCGCCCCAGTTCCAGGGAGTATCTCTCCGTGTTGCCGAGAGTATCGGGATACTCGGCATCGAAATATCGATCAAAGCGCAATTTGGGAAGCATTTAGAGGACAAGACAAAGCTGGCAAGCAAAAAGTTGGGTGTCCTGAACAGAGCCAAGCAGTACTTCACGCCGAGTCAGCGGCTTATGCTCTATAAAGTACAAGTCCGGCCGCACGTGGAGTACTGCTCTCATCTCTGCTCAGGAGCCCCGAAATACCAGCTCGACCCACTTGACTCTCTACAAAGGCGAGCTGTTCGTATTGTCGGAGATCCCACACTTACAAATAGACTGGAATCACTGGAGCGGCGGAGAAACTTTGGTTCTCTCTGTGTGCTCTATTGTCTATTTCACGGGGAGTGCTCCGAAGAACTGTTTGACCTGGTGCTTTCTTCACTATTCTACCACCGCACCACTCGACACCGCAGTAGAGTTCACCCGAATTACCTGGAATCGATCACATCCAGCACAGTTCGCATCAAAAGATCATTCCTACCACGCACCATCAGGCTCTGGAATGAACTACCTGCTGCGGTGTTTCCCTTGCGTTATCCTTCTTTAAACGAGGCCTAAAAGGAGCTCTCTACCATACACAGTAGGCGGCGGCACAGCTCTGTCCCCGACGTTGCTGATGTCCATGGGCGGCGGTAACCACTTACCATCAGGTGGGCCGCCTGCTCGTCTGCCACTGTAGGCAATAAAAAAAAAATATAAATTTTAGTTCTTAATTTTGCCACACGTGGCTTTGTATACAATAACATATGTCGTAAGCAGTGTCGTAAGCAAAGCAGGAAGTAGTTTGGTAAAATTAACGAATAAAACCAATAATATGACTGAAAATAATCCCAACTTTTTTTTTATACTACTTAGGTGGCAAACAAGCCAAACTAAAGTGAAAACAATTATTTTAATAAAACTGCCTCATTAGTCTAGTGGTCCTAAGCGTGACTGCTACGCTAGAGGTCCTGGGTTCGATCCCCAGGTCGAGCAAAGTGTTATTGGGTTTTTCTATGAAATTCTCAGTAGCAGCTCGGAGTCTGGAATTGTGCACGGTTACGGTGGCAATAGGCTAGCCCCCTATTACATGGGACCTAAACATACCGGCAAAATGTGGGTGTACATTAGTACACCTCTGCCTAACCCTTCGGGGAATACAGGCGTGATGGTGTGTACGTACTTTTTAATAAAAAGAAAATTTTACTTCACAAAATGAATTGTCTTCTAAATTGAATTCGCTTTATTTACGGATAGTGAAAATACGGAAAACCGCGCTGGATCATAAACCAGGAGGGAGGTGACAGGGTAGGTCGGACTCCTACGGGCTAAAAACCGCACTTGCCTTATAGTCACGGCTATGGGATACGTGACATTCCCACGACCATGACAGGCTGTAGTCCAACAGTCGCTGGACCCCTTTCGTTGGCGAGGCTATGCCTCACATCCTAATCAAACACACTTACTATGGAGCATTGTCTAGTCGGGCGGCGGAAGACCCACTTCAGTCGTCCGGTTTCATATATCACAACTATGTATTTTAGATGCACGTGTCAGAATGGGGGGGATTAATTAGGTCAGGACAATGACATAACTAAGTTATAAATAAGTTGATGCTAATAAAATAACAACTACAAATATTTGCCAAGGATACTATATTAAGAAAACCACAAATTCCATATCTCACTGTCGAGTCTAGGTGCACGGTTCCAATTAGTCGTTCCCTATGGAGAAGAACCGGCAAGAAACTCCATGGTTACTCTTTTAAATTATAGTTCTGTACAATAATGTTCGATACAATAATTTATAAGTTAGATATTCACTATTACTACTACAATAATATAATTACACTAACTTATACAGTAATATGATTACTTCGATCTAATTAAAGCAGCATAAAAGTATTAAGATAAATACATATCAACACATAAGAAATCACACATTTGAAATCACAATCACATAATAACAATGGCATACTAACACAGCATAATGACAATCATAGTACTTAACTTTAGCATCCAGCGACCAATCCTTGACTAACTGTTTTCGAGGAATACCTCCCATTTTATACTTTATCCAAACAATAGCAACATAGTAGTAATAAGGCGCCATTTTCTACCAATCACAGATCGTCATACATTGAAGCCAAATAACTATAAACATTGATGATAATAATTAGATTCAATTCATTAAAACTGTCTTAAAACATGGTATGATAATTAAGTATGATTTAAAACCAAATAAACTATTTTCTTTAGCTTCAACTCTATAAAACATGTATCAATTGACTTTACTATAATCATTTGAAATAACAAAATAAAACCTGAGGATTATTCCATTAAATTAAATATAATTAATTGGTTTATATTCATCATACATTAATACGAAAATAACTATGTAGTTTAAATTAATTATACAGTACCATAGATCATGATTTTCGTTCGGAAATCATAATCTATGATATAGAACTGCTTCAAAGTAAATTATTACAGAAATACATTAAACAATAATCGAGATATATCTACCTACATAATCTATCACACGCGTATACTTATAAACGACTTTGTAAACTAAAAATTAAAACACCTTGTTTTAGTAAAATTGTTAATGAATGACATATTTATACCTCGCTATAGTAATAATACTATGTTATAGTAATATAAACAAATTTTAATTAAAATTATTAATATACATAGACTCTTAGGAATGTGGACCAGTGATTTTAAGATGAGTTCCAGGTCATGCGGGCCTCATTGCAATTAACGTGCGGAGGCTAGTAGTACGCAGCAGGGACTTGAGCCCTTCGGTGGAATACGAAAAACCCTTGCTCTAACAACCATTGCGGTTGAGGCTGCCATCAAGCTCTGGACAGAATCGCCAGGCACGGTGCCCTCTAAAGGGCACACTAACCTTTCCCTAGCGCTGAATAGGAACAACTTGTGTATTGCGACGAGAGCCTTAACAGCATAAGTACTGCTGCTCAAACAAGCACATGTTCTCACGCGAACCTGCGTTGTGAGGAGGCTGATGAAACCCCACTTCACCTCCAGGAGGAATGCGAGTCCACAAGCTCAGTACTCATCTAGGGAAACACATCATAAGCTCAGATGAAATAAAGGAGCACACCCCTAAGCAAATCCTGCAGTTTATAGTAGCCGCAGGGATTAGCGGTGAGCTCTATCTTTATGAGTGGCGATCACAATAGACTAACTACGGTCGCAGTGATACTGTAAATGAACAATTAAAAAACAAATTAATTAATATACACATGTATTTGTCACAGTAAATTAAATCTCTATCAATCCAGAACCAAAGTTAAAGTATTCGTTGTGATAGAACGTGTACATTACTATTATTTATTGTCATTGTTACACTCGTTAAAACACAGTATTTTGTTTTCTTGCAATCCCTATAGAATTAGAGTTTGTTACAAATTCAGGTCAATAATATTTTTAGTGTTCGTCTTGGTTTCTTCAGATTTATTAGCTATTATTATTATATTATTTTCTTAAATTCTATGGATATTTAAAAGTACTTCCCGGCTTTTACCGATTTTCGCCAGGTTGGTTGATAATTTAATAATCTTAAAACAGAATATTTCTCCTTTCTTATTTTCTATTTTGCAGCAATTTTGACTACAATAAGCTATCATTATAGTGTAATGTATTATTCTAAACCTTGTGAGGTATGTTCCATGTCCATTTTATTAAATCGGCTGCCTTTTCCCCTATCATCATAGCCGGGGCGTGCGTATGTGCAGATATAGTACGTGGTATCACACTAGAGTCCACGACGCGTAGCCTGTGCACGCCATGCACACGTAGCTCGGGGTCCACGACGGCAAGCGGGTCGCCGTGTGGCCCCATACGACACGTGGCGATTTGATGGTGCAGGGTAGCTGTAAGTGTACGCAACGCACACTCCCAGTATTCATCAGAGTCGAAAACCATCGTACGACACAATGGGTAATCTGCTTTGTGTAACTTGGCTCCGAATCGCTGGAATGGCGGTGTGGCTGCGAGCGCTTGTATGTATCGGAATGATGCTATGAATGTTGCGACGTCCTGAGGATCAGTCAAGTAGTTACCAACCATTACAGGGTGGCTGAATGGGTTACTATCCTTCAATTCTATTCGACCTACGGATTTTGGATGTAGTAACATAGGGAACGCACTCCATGTATCTTTTTTCCATCTTTCTAACTCACCAAAAGCTCCATCGAAAACTTCCATTCTGATTCTCATCCCCTGCCTCACAGCCTTACTGCCACTAGATCCTCCATCTGCAGTTATTGATCCGCCAATACTTATTAGTTCTATATCAGGAACAGGTTCAGGGTCATCAGATAACGGTGTTTTAATATATCCAATGCCTTCCACTCCTCCAGGTGAAGATATATCGGTATCACCGTTACGAAGCCATGCGATTGCTTCTCGTATATTAAGGATTTTACGTTCACTTAAGCTTACTCCTGTCGTATTCAATTCAAATATGAGTGCTGGGAAACATATGTGGTCATATAGAGTTTGTCCAACTGGTAAATCTTTTATCACAGAAATTCCCACGGATCTTAAATGTTTTTTAGAACCGATACCAGACAGCATTAGTAATTGTGGTGAAGCAATGGGACCAGCTGAAAGGATAACTTCTTTTCGGGCTTTGACTGTACGTTTAAGCCTGTTTCTAACATATTCTACACCATAAGCTGTGTAAGTATGTGGATCAATCAAGACTTTGGTCACAGTGCTCTCAGGCAATATGTGTAAATTGCGTCTGTTTTTGTGTTTGTGCAAAAAGGCTTTAGCTGCGCTGCATCTGTGACCATAAATTGTTGTTGTCTGCACATAACCGAAACCTAACTCATGTGGTGAGTTGTAATCTATAGTAGGATGTCCGAGGAGTTGACCCGCTTCCAGGAAAGCTTTTATTAATTTTGATCTGAAATTATAAAAGTTTGATTTAATTTGAAACATTTTTATGTTTATTGTTACGTTTGTAAATATTGAGCAATTTTTTTTTATATTTGGTATTACGCATGCTAAGCTACCGAGACCACTGCCTGTGATGTCAAATCTCTCTTCCTCATTCTACCTCTTATAGGTGACGCCCTGCCTGAGATCGATTTTTTCTTTCTATAAAATTGTATACCCTTATTGAGTCATATTTATATTATTTACCTTTTTGGCACGAACTCGACAGAAGCCTCTCCGTCTCGACTTCTAAAGGGACTATTTTCCAAGCCTCCCAATGCTGCGTTCTCAGATTTCATGTAGTATTGCAAAACTTCGTCATATGACCTGAAAGGATTATATCATACTTTTGTGATTGTCGTTGATGATGAAAATTAAAAATATGTAATTAAACACCAACATTCATACTGTGTTGAGGTTATTTTCACTCTACAATCAATTCAATATCAATATATCTATGGTTTCCTCCTAGTCGAGGTTCATATGAGATGAGTTGCCCAATTTATTATCGTATTGACAAATGATTTTGGCAAGTGCGGTGGAGAAATACATTAATCATATAGGCACACAACACGTGGTTTATTTTTTAGATAATTATGATGGTTCGTTGGGTTAGGTACGTACCGTACTCACCTTTTTAGATTATTATTTTAATTTATCAGTGATTGCCCCACTGCAGAGGCCTCTTTTCCTCATTACATTATATTTGCCTTAGCCCGCCTCGGCCCACTGGTCGTCAAAGGCTTCCCTCTTTCCAGGCCAATCTATCCGCTGTTTTAGCGGCCCAATCACTCTCGTAAGAGTTTAGTTAGACGTCGCGCCACCTCCATCTGGACTGTACACGCCGTCGCTTCGCTCCATGTTGGATACAATTTATTTTTAAGAATTTACATTAGGATTAAAAAATGTTAATTACCATCCGTAGTTGCCGTCTGCAGCGATTCGGTTCCAATCTTGAGGCCTCCCTCGGGTGTATATCATGTAGTTGATAACACTGGTCCCGCCGACGGCCTTGCCGCGTGGCCAAAAACAGCGCCCGTTGAGCATGCCTGGAATATCAGATTGATATGTTTTAGACACTGTACGACCTCAAGTTTATTTAGTTTTTTTGTGCAACGTTTGTGTGTGTGTGTGCCGTACGTGAGTTGGGTTATGTATGACGCTTATAAATTCAATGATAAAGATCTTTGTTTAATTATAGCGTGTCAAAAAACTTTTATGCCATAAATAAAATTAATATTTTTTCTCACCAGTGCATACTCCTGGTTGATATTCCATATAATACTGCCATGAGTAGTCGGTTGATTGGAAGTAGGGTGCTAAAGCGGGTATGTCGGTTAGCAGCATCTCTGGCTTACCAGCTTCTAGCAGTAACACCGTCACATTCTTGTCTTCTGATAGTCTCGAAGCGAGGACAGAGCCTGCCGATCCAGCGCCTACTATTATGTAGTCATATTCTTCGTAAGGCGCTCGTAGACCTGAAGAAGAGAAATAATTAAAATGACTAAAAGTAACAGCAACTATGACTTTAACATAATTGATGTATAAATCTCGTAAAATTGTAAATTAAAATATTTTACAAAAGGTGTCACACATTTATGTCAAAAAAACTTGCAAACCTATCATTTCTGACATTCGAGATTGATTACTTTTTCAAAATAATGTAAATACGATTTTAAAACCCAATTAAAATTAAATATAGCATTATTACGGCTATATTATTATCTTCCGAGCCTTTTTCAACTATGTTGGCGTAATTATTACGGCTATTAGCAATTTAGCATAGGATAAATGACTGCCCCAATACCTATAAATTAATTTAACTGAGATTGGCGAATTTACTGCGAAGTCCGTGACACTGAAATCCTTTTTTTAATTACCCACGTCTATGTATTTGATTAGAGAAAGTTGTTGATAATTATCCAATCCAATAAAATGCATACATGCATACCTACTATCACGTCTGTATTTCCGAAAGGGTTAGGCAGAGGTGGCACAGTGGCTGGTATGCTTAAATCACATGTAATAGGGAGAGAGCCTATTGCTATTAATCGGGCACAAACCCGAGCTGCTACTGAGAATTTAATAAAAAAGCCCCAATAACACTGCTTGACTTGGGAATCCAACCCAGAACCTCTGCGCAGTGTGCGTAAGCGCAACTAGCTCACAATCACTAGGCTAATGAAGCAGTGCAATCCAATATAATATTTTTAGTATTAAAGCGTTTATCGTAGGTAATATTAGTTTTCCCACAAGCAACTCTACCAATAATGTGAATTAGTAATTAACGTAACACCTAATATTATGGTACTCAATCTAGAGATGCATAATCAATTTTTTTTAATATAAAATTTAACTCTAGTCTACTTTTAATCACTCTACAAATATATTTTTAATTTAAACAAGCAAAATGTATTAACTATGTTTACCTAACCTCTTTTTTAAGCTAATTATAAATATATCATCATCATCATCAACTCATATACTGTCCCACTGCTAGGCACGGGTCTCCTCTCACAGAACGAGAGGGCTTAGGCTATAGTCCACTACGCTAGCCAAATGCGGGTTGGCAATATATGTATACTACTTCCAAATAATTTACGTACGTTTTTATTCAACCTTTGCTTTTTTTTCAAAGTTTAACAGACTGGTACTTAATGTATTCGTAATATTTGTTTTTAGTATCGTTTTGAAATCAATATTTGAAAGGAAGAAAATTGGTGATACTTTTAATTGTTTTTGTTTGACGAAAATATTCTCAAATCAACGTTTAGGTATACAATATAATTAATTATGCTTTATTGTGTTCACCATAGTAGTAACTAATACTTTGAGATAGTAAGGTAATTATTTATTTAAGGTAAAGATTACAATTTCAGGTTTTTATGTAGGTTTTTGAATTTATACTAGACTGAACTCACCTCCAGGCAAAGGGTAGGAGTCTCTCAGAAAGTCAAAAATATCTTCAGGATGCTTGGGCATGTAGGTAGATGCCGCAGTTTGCATCAGTATGTTTATTAATGGGATTTGACGATTTGAATACAATAATCTTTCTTGTTTGTTTTCTGTATTTTCATCAGTGTAAACAGCATTTCTCGCTTCCTCTATATCATCGACAGTTTCTACAACAACTTCTTCGTCACTGTTTGTTGTACTTCCAATTGATAATATTGTCAATATAAACAATATTTTGTATAACATTTTATTATAACACTTCTTAGCACCAATTTATCTCAACATTCGACTTTTTTTTGAAAAATAACAGTAAAAAATACAACGGAAGCAAGTATACACCGTGGAGTCTTATAACACTATGACAGTGCTGAACTTGTGAGCTCCGAGTGAAGATGTGGTGTGCGTGATGATATTTTATGTAGATACCTGACCGTTAAAGGATAGGTACCAAGTGATGTGGCGCACCGATACTACATAACTTTGTGGCGCAGCACTCCTACGTTAATCATGAGTATTTTTCTTGTCATTAACCTCAAAAAAATGAACTTTGATTGACCGGTGGAGTGCTTGAATTCAAAGGTCCGTTATTGTCTTTCAAATACCTACATAAAAAAAAACCAATGATTGAAGTAGCGTTTTATGGAGTAGTGACACTCACATGAAGACCGAATGATTACATTAGTAAACAGGTAGGTATTACTAATAATAATATATCAGGTCATTGCATTGCCTTCATCTCTCGGTACCTAAGCTTTCCGCTTAGTCGCAATGATATAGTCATAGTTTTTGTAAGACGGATTAGTGTTGCTTTAAATACCCCGGTTGTAGCAGCTATCAATTCATTTCTTATCATTGATTCAGTTTCTCATCATGTAGCTCCAGCAGGGGCGATATAGGCTAACGATGAGACCTAATATCGGAAACAAGATTAGAAAATAGGTACTGTGTATACATATAAAATAAGTACTCTTAATGTCATGTTTTCCGGTTCCTACAACTAAGCAAATAAACAATTTAAGTCCAATTTAGATTTTGATTTAGGAATTCCTATTATCATAATTAAGTAGGTATTATCTATACATATCAGCATTCATAAACGCCGCGTATAGCGCTATCTTAAAATTGTCGACCGACGAAACAAAAAACGGAGGAGGTTCTAAGTCGACGTGTACATACGCATAACTTTTTACAGTGTAGTCCGATTTTGAATTCTTTTTTTATTGGATAGAGTATACCCCGAGCTTGGTCAAATTTTGAAAAAAAAAAAAAAAAATCCACCCTTAAGGGTAGGAAAACAGGGGTTGATTGATTGATTAACTTATTGTAAGATATGACCACGCATAACTATACAGAGTAGTCCGATTTTGATCATTCTTTTTTATTGGATAGTGTATAATATCACGAAGTTGGTCCGATATAAATTTGGGAAAAAAACCTCCTACCCTAAGGGTGAGAATATAGGGTGCTTTCTAGTTCACTCACAGATTTTAATGCTGAGTTGTTGTTTGTAGTGAGTAGTTTAAATTAAAAGTAATCATATATTAAGCACGTAGTGTAAAAAAATTGGCGCCGACTCAAAATTACTTAGTTTAGTTTAAGAACTTATTTATTAGTTTAAGAACTTAGCTATTAAGATTTAATAATAAACGTTTATTATTTTTTGCTTTTCAGTTTTTGGGCGGTTTAATTTATTTGTTAAAAAGTTTTTATAAGGGTCACTGTATAGAGCGTTGGCGATCCATGATTGAAATCTCAGGTCATACAAGTTAAGGTACCTACTACTCGTACCACCTTTTTGTATCAAAGTGGTAATTTCTATGTTGATAGATATATGTATTATGCTATACTTTTTAATTATGTAATAAACTAATATTATGTAACTTATTAGGCTATTATTGTGTCACTTATTAGGTATGATTCTCTTCTCAGAATGATATGAATCAGACTTCCACCGGTATTTACCGTGTTGGTCTAGCGCGGGTTTGTCTACATTGCGTACCTGCCTATCACCAGCGCGGCAAACCAATGAACACTGCTTAGCGCGGTAGGTCGAATGCCGTGAAGCTAAGCTAAGAAGCGAAGCTCAGTGTTGTGCGGAGGGCACAGCACTGACTTTCGGCTGGTCCCTACCAAAATGAGTACAACAGTGTTTTTGACATGAAAAACAAAATAATAAATTAAATTATTATAGACGACGTCTGTGGTCTAGTGGTTCGCGTGTGATCACGAGGTCGTAGGTTCGATTCCCACAGGACACAAATATTCATGTGATGAACATAAGTGTTGGTGTTTGTCTGGGTGTTTCTTATGTATTATAAGTATGTATTTACAAAAAAAAAGTATATCAGTATTATATCCGTGGTCTAGTACCCATAGTACAAGCTCTACTTAGTTTGGGACTAGATGGTGATGATGTAAAATATTGTCCAAGAATATTTATTTATTAACATAAAATTTTCCTTGACAACACATGACTTAGTTCGGATAGTTTATTGCATATAATATATTAGTGGGAATAACCGGAGGGACGCAGACTGCCTGAGATCAAATTTTTCTTTCGCTAAAATTTATATCTTTGATAACATTCTAACATTCGATCTCATGATCGATTCAAAATTTCAAGGTTTTTAGTTCTTTGGGCTTAGTAGGTGATTCGGCCGGTGAGTTTCGCCCGATGCGGTCGAAAGAGGGATTTCATTAATATTAAAATTTTTGTGTGGTGTTTCGGACGATACTTTTTTTTAAGCAGATTCTGTACAGTCAGAATAAAAATCCTTAGGTAGTAACCTACTAAGCCGTTCTTTGTACCAGCTCACACGAACCGGTCTTTAACTGCTTGTCGTAGGTACTCAACATTTTTTAATGTGGGATTCAATCTCGCTCAGTCAGATGTGGACGATTTTTTAAATTATCTCACCTGTGTAACTTCCACGAACCTGAAGTTCAACGAACTATATTATTTTGTTTTGGAAAACAACGAGTAGGTAACAGAAGTGCCGTATAAATCATGTCATTGTTTTTACACACGCAGTTTATAAATTGACGCAGTTTTTTAAATCAATTTGATCAAAATTTATGACGGCACAAATCTTTATTATTCACTAGCTGCTGCTCGAGGTTTCACTCTTTATAGACATAATCCTATTTCCTCATGATGCAGTCTCCTTGTCAAATTTTATCAAAATCTGTTCATTAGTTTATGCGTGAAAAGGTAACAGACAAACATACGAACAGACAGATTTATTTTTAAATTTAGTATGAATAAAGAACAGTTAACTTTAATAAGCTTCAATAATTTGTAACTCAATTTAGCCAATAATATAGTCAGTGTTTTGCATGACCAGAATCTCGTGCAGACTGAAAAAAATGGCCTAATTGTCATGGACAAAGACATTGGACAATGGCCGAAAGCGATACCTACTCCTAGATACGGTGCATTTTTTAGAATATTCCTCTCTAATATTGCTGATTGAGTTTCTTAGAAATAGGCGGTTAAATAAAAGTACACAAAGATTTTTTTTCCATTCTTGGTATTTTTATTAACAGTAACCCTGAACCCCCTTGAGCCCCTGGGTTACTTTTCCAGATTACCTTTCCTGTAAAATGCCATTAGTCTACCTACCATGGAAGCTAACTACAATTTACAATAAAAAAGCTATGAAATTTACAGCAGAAGGCGAGGTTACTAGCAAGATTACATCCCTTATTATTTGGGACCTAAAACAGCTGTGTAATAAAACACACCACATCAGTACACACCTCTGTTTCAGCCTTCGCAGAATACTGACGTGATGGTGTTCGTTTTAAGTAAGCTCAATTGGAAGTAGTGACGATAATATTCATACGTAGTGCTACTCAGTGATACTAAAGCAGTGATAGCCTAGGTATGACCATTGGACTGCCAAGTCGAAGGTCTCGAATCCAAGGTACACACCTCTAACTTTTCGAATTCATGTGCGTATTAATAATTAATTATCACCCGCTTAAACGGTGAAGGAAAGCATCGTGAGGAAACCTGCATATCTTAGAGATTCTTCTCGACGGTTTGTGATGTCTGCCAACTCGCACTAGGCCAGCGTGGTGGACACTAGCCTAATCCCTCTCAATCTAAGAGGATATCCGTGCCCAGCAGTGGGACAGTATATGGGTTGTTGATGTGTGTGCTACTCATTTATGTAAGAGCTCTATTTGCGATCAGGTGACCCTTTAAAAATTACCCCTTTCTGTCCAAACAATCAAGATCAATTAACTAATTATAATTTATCGATATACTGATCGTCGAATTAGATGTCTGTACGTCGGTAAGAACATCACTTGAGTAAATATGTTCAAGTTGAATTTGTTCGTAAGTGAATATGTTCGTAAGTGTCCGAATTTTTTTAGGCAAAATTGGAAATTTCTGGAAAAACTGAAAGTATACTTACATATTTTTAATGGGATTTTGATATGATTTAGTGATATTGGGAAAAGGACGTCTGTCGGGTCAGCTAGTCTATAAATAAAAAACAATTGCAACATATTGTAAGATCATCATTTGAGAACGGCTCGACCGATTTGGCAACTTCTTTTTGTGACGTTTAAGACAAGGTTTGTATGGAAGAAAATTTAGGAATTTCCGACGGGATTGGGAAATTCGAGATCAATGCGAGTGCACTGCGAGGCATAGCTAGTTTAGAATGAAGATATAAAAATCAACAGTTCAGCTCTCAACGCAACTCATTCTTTTGGCTAGGAATAATAATCAAATTTCAATTTTTAATTTTTATCATATCAGCGGCCTTTTCAGCTATCATTACTGCTGGAGCATGTGTATGCGCTGAAATCGTCCGAGGTAAAATACTAGAATCAACGACGCGCAACCGATTTACGCCGTGAACTTTTAATTCTGGATCGACAACCGCAAGGGGGTCGCCTACTGGACCCATGCGACACGTTGCTATTTGATGATGTAAAGTCGCCGTAAGTGTGCGCAGAGCACACTCCCAGTACTCGTCAGAGTCGTAAAGCATTCTAGGACACGTCGAGAATTTGGCTTTATACATCTTTGCTCCGTACTTCTGAAAAGGTGGCGTTGCAATCAACTTTTGCACATATCGTATTGCAGCTATCATCGTTGCTACGTCATCGGGATGCGTAAAATAATTTCCATATAGCTGTGGGTGGCTAAATGGATTAGAATCTTTAAGTTCAAGGTATCCCACTGATTTAGGATGAAGCAGCATCGGAAATGCGCTCCACGCGTCCATATTGTCTATCTTACCAAAAGCTTTGTCAAATATTTCTGGGGAAATCATCATGCCTCGTCGCACTGCCTTGCTCCCTCTTACTCCGCCATCTGATAGAAGAGATGCGCCAATGCTTATTAATTCAATGTCTGGTATTCCATCTAGTCTATTAGGAGATACAGCAGTTTTGATGTATCCGATACCCTCTACGCCACCAGGTGACGCGACGATATTGTCACCGAACTGTATCCACTCTATCATATTTTTAGCATTTCCAGCTCTATTTTCATTGAAGCTTATATTTGTGACGTTAAGAGGGACGATTAATCCTGGATACGTTATGTGATCATAAAGCGTTCGACCTACCGGCAAGTTTTGTATGACGGAGATCCCGTGGCTCGTCAAATGCTCTCGTGGGCCTACTCCGGATAACATGAGTAACTGTGGTGAGGCTATGGGTCCTGCTGAAAGTATAACTTCCCTTCGTGCCTTCACCTTATTTTTCAAACGATTTCTTACATACTCTACACCGAAAGCAGTTTTGGTACTGTTATCTATAAGTACTTTTGTCACGGTGGTTAGTGGTAGTATATGTAAGTTGGGGCGTTTCTTGTTAGGGCGTAAGAAAGCTTTGGCAGAGCTTAGTCTTCTGCCTGCTCTTGTATTAGTTTGCACATATCCAAATCCAAGTTGTTCTGGAGCGTTGTAGTCCACTGTCGGGCTCCCTAATATCCTCCCTCCTTCTAAGAAGGCTTCTACAAGTGGCGTTCTGAAACAAGCTCAAATTAATCAAGTAACTGACTACTTTGATCTTAACAACTTCTAAGTACGAGTATCTCCACGGTTATTTTAACTAACTTAAGTTCTTTCTTCTGGAATCTAAATTAATTATTATTAAGTTAGATGGATTGTCGCAATGTCGACGGTTATTGATATTTGATATTAACATTAAGTTCATTACTGCCTTTTATTAGTCTAGTGGTCATGAACGCGACTATTACGCTAGAGGTACCGGGTTCGATTTCCAGGTCGAGCAAAGTGTTATTGGGTTTACCTATGAAATTCTCAGTAGCAGCTTTTGTTTCTTAAACATACCGGCGAACCGTGAGGGTGGGTACATTAGTACATCTCTGCTCCTTTGGTCTAACTGCTATGTTTTGAATTTGCAGTTTTAATTTTAGTGATGTGTGCAGGTAGTAGATACGTACCTGAGGCTGACGAATTCTATGTCCATTTCACCGTCTCTCCCTCGGTAAGTAGAATTTTCGTATCCTTTTAAATTTGCTCGTTCAGATTTCATATAGTATTTTAGAACTTCTTCGTAGGACCTGTAAATGGGGAGTTATTAAATTATATAAACGTAATTAGCTCTTACGGAAATGGTATATAATTATGATTTAACATGAAGACCGATTTAACATGAAACTTGTGTGAAAATGTTATGACAAGTGTAAGGTACTTAATTTCGGAAAGTCACGTTCAGCGGCTTTTGAAATCTGTTACGTGACAGTGCAACACAAGTAATTTGTACTTGTTTCGGAGACTGCGAATTATGACAGTTGAATATGTGATGTGTACGAGATAAGAGCCATTTTTCTTTAAATTTTGGCTTATATTTAGTCCCTGTTATCCTTTTCATACCATCACGCCTGTATTCCCTGAGAGCATTGTATTCGCAGAGGTGTACTAATGTACCCCCACTTTTCACCGGTTTAAGTCCCATGTAATAGGGGGTGAGCCTATAGCCATTTAACCGAGCCCAAATCCAAGCTCTGAGCTTCTGCTGACATTGTTATTATAATTACCTATCAAATAATTTACTAAACTTTCACTTTACAGTTTTTCTTACTAAAAGAAAGCTATTTGATACGCATTTGTTTTTATTCGATACCCATGTTATGTTATTATTATTTTTATCACCCTATTTTTTGCTGACGCCATATTGAAATATACCCTATATCGTTTCTACCACTGAGACGAATCTAATGACACCTCTTATGGTCAAATCCGTCAAACGGTTTAGTGTGTAGAGCGCTTTGATTATATACTTGTCTAGATGGAGCAATGCAAACAAACGACACGCGAAAACTGGGGCCAAATTGCGTGATATGTGTGAGTACCGCTTGTGTACTTATTGTAGTCAAACTGTCAAGGTGTGCGTGTTTAGGGATGCCTGCTCCAAATTATTAACTTACCTTTTCTCCATTATCTAATGGGATGACAGTTAAACGAAATAGGCTGAATAAAGTAAGTATTTTGTAGATTAGTGTTTTATTTATTTTAATAAAAACAAAAAATACAATGAAAAAATATATACAGCAATTTATAGATCAAAATCCATCTCTTTGTATTTGTTTTAGAAATAGTTTTTTTTTTTATATTTCATTTCGTGTCCAGGCAAGTTATCATTTACTGATCAAATAAATTATGTAGGTAATTATTAAAATAATAAAATTTTCTCATCGAAAGATGATGACTGATATTTGCATTTTATCTCCCATAGTTTCGCCAAATCTCCCTTGTAATAAATTGACAACACCGGCTAATCTGTCGAACCTACAAATTAACGAATTGAAAAATCATGTTTTCATAAAATAATAGAGGTTAAATAACAAAACTTACCGACGTAATGTGATCTTAGTGTAATTATACGGTTTTCCCACATAATTGCGACACAATTTGACAGCACATACCGACATAATTAATTATTTTTCGAGAACTCCACACCCTGAAGTGATCCAAATGACACTGACGTAAGTGAGAAGAGAGTCTACCAATTTTAGTAGACTTTATTTGGGCCGTTCTGTACGTGTCAATGTGGCATCTAGACAAGTATATAATCAAAGGTAGAGCGTCATAAAGAATTAGATATACATACATACTTACGGACGACAAATATTACCCTCCTTTGGCAGTCAGGTAATAATACTGGTGGACCTGGAAATCGAATCCAAGACCTTATCTTTTTCAATACGAATGAAATGTGACAATTTTAAGACAATATTTGTTGTGTCTTCGGTATCCAAACTTATTGAGTACCTACCTACTAAAATAATTCATTACGGAACGCTGGATATATTTGGAGTAGATCAGTGAGTAAGTCTGATGGACCTACTTTGATAAAACTGGTAGATACTGTCTTGCAGTGACGAAAGATCAGTTTGGTAAGACTAAAGCCAAAACTGCATATCTTTACCTGCTTTTGGCAATAGTAGATACTAATAGTTACTTCAAAAGTGAAGCCGGCAATAATCCAGTTTTATGCAGCCTTCGCCATTGCTGTCTTGGCAACTTGTCTGGCTTTTGGTATATTGTTACGCTCAAAGACCGAAAACGCGTTGTGGTCAATTATATTAGTTGAGCTTGAAAATGCAAGGAATTATAAATACTAAATAGTAAAAATATCCTATTTAGGCTAGGTTAGGTTGTTAGGTTTTTTTTTTTAAGAAATACGTAATCTCAATGCCAGTTTAAATTAAAACAAAGGTCACAACTGATTATTAAACTACTACTTTCTAATGTAATTGCTGTTTTTTCGCTTAATGAGAGTCTTCGATCTTTGAGCGTAACATATATACTTATTTTGTTAATTATGTAAGCATAATATTACCAGCCATAGTTTCCGGCGTCTGCAATTCGGTCCCATTCTTCACGTCTTCCTCTGGTATAGATCATATAGTTTATAATGCTGGTGCCACCTACCGCTCTCCCTCTCGGCCAGTAACACCTTTTGTTTAACATGCCTGTTGCAGAAAGCAAACTAAATAAACACTTAAAAAAAAACCGACTTAAAAAATAACATCAGAACTAAAAAAGCGAAAAATAAACTTAATGAAACATTTAATTCACAGGATAGAAATGTGTAACAATTCTCTTTTACAAATTTCCAATTTTGTTTAAAATAACTTACCTACGTAAATACTAAATTATACCCGCTAGATATCTACTGATCTGTTTGGAGTCGGTGCCAAGCCCAAATATAATAGGGTTGTATCGCTCGGCACGAGCCGCCTCCTTCTCACGCGTATTACCTGCCATAGCCCTGCGCTGCGCGAGCAGTGCAGCAGCGCAGGGCTTATCAAGACTATTTGACTTGGCACCGATATCACGGTAATATTATCCTAATATTACCGTGCCGATATCAACAAGTCTCTATACATTATTCTAGAACAAGAAATCACCTAACTCCTAACAGTTAGAGTTGTACCTTCCTTCATCAGCTCAGCGTCATGAGATGATGATGACTATACGCAAATTTCTCAATAGCTTTAGAAAATATACGAAAAAAATTGTTAATACCTATAATATTTGAGGGTTGCCCTCGGTTTACATGGTAGTCCATCATCACAAGATCCTAACTTGTTGACAATGGGACCACCTCAGGAGTAAACTCTTTCAAATAAAAAAATAATTTTGAGAAATTGAAATGGGGAAAAAATACATACAATCGAACAGAATACCTCCTCCTTTTTGAAGTCTTTTAAAAATATACTCGTCTAATAATATGAAGAACAAGATATCTGGTCAAAATTTTCCTTTTAGACGTATGCTCATGTGACGTAAATAATATCATCATCAACCCATATACTGTCCCACTGCTGGGTACCTACGGGTCTCCTCTCATATTGAGAGGGATCAGGCTATAGTTCACCACGGTGGCCTAGTGTGGGTTGGCAGACACAAACCGTCGAGAAATCCTCTAAGGTTTGCAGGTTTCCTCACGATGTTTTCCTTCACCGTTTAAGCGAGTGATAATTAATTGTTAATACGCACATGAATTCGAAAAGTCAGAGGTGCGTGTCAGGGTTCGAACTCGGGACTTTCGACTTGGCAGTCCAATGGTCATACCACTAGGCTATCTTTGCTGGTAAATAATATACTCAAAGTAAATTGACGGGACGAGCTTGAAAAATAAGAAGCCTGCATAATTAACCTGCAATCACGACCTTGTAATTTTGCACTTATTATAACCTACGTTTTAACTTGAATAATAAAAACACTGATTTATAGCACCTGTGCCATTTGCGTTCATTTTTCGTTTTGATACTCTGGCAGTAGCGGAATGAAATTTTCAGGGTATACTTACTATTCATGAGTGTGAGTAGTTCTTAAAAAAAAAAATAGAAAAACATAAATATTTTTTTCACTAGAGGCCTTGAAAGTTTTTAGAAATAATTCGATTTGCAAAACTTTTATGAATAATTATTTTTTTATTACAATGTGATAGGGATAAGACTCAAATAGGTATCGTAATCATTAAGACCCGCTATTGAACTACAGTTACGACTTTTATACTGAATTCTGGATTTATACTCAAATTTCTCAAAAATCTCAATAGCTTTGGAACTGTTGAATATCGCGGAACATACATGGGGTCATATCGATAGGTATTAAGTCCCCCATCGTTTGACTTACGATAATCCACCCCCTGTTACACCCTGTATATTATTAAATAGTTCACTACTATCCCACATTTTCCAGTGGTCCCCTGTATATACATATTTGTTATACATATACTATTGTCACTCCTTTATATTCACCTAAACAGACTCCAGGCTGGGGCTCCATGAAATAGGGCCACGCGTACTCCGTGAGTTGAAAGTAGGGTGCTATGCTTGGGACATCGGTAAAAAAGTTCTCAGGTCTCCCTGCTTCTAGCAGAAGAACGTTCACGTCTGGATCTTCAGTAAGGCGGGCAGCAAGCACGCAGCCTGCAGACCCTGCCCCCACTATGATGTAATCATATTCTGATAATGGGGACTTCAGACCTGAAATTGAAATACAAAAGAAGTTTTTATTAGCTTCATTCGTTGTCGACTCCAACTACTAATACATTGTGAAGATCAGCTCTAAGGTTTTAAGTAGCCAAAGTGACTGGCATTCTAACCAATAATACTTTTTTTCCTTTTTTGTTTACGGAGGGAAACCTTGAAAAGTCTACGGGGGTTAGACCGGGGAGCGTGGGATTCTTACCCACTAAAACCACCCTGGCGGCCACCTACTGACCTCTTCTTTGTATGGGCGCACATACCTATGTATAATAAAGAGCTTGACGTGTACAATTATCTCAAATTCACAACCAGTCGATATATTATTACACTGTGCCAATAAATTAGTCACACTTGCTACTATCTACATATACTTTTTAACTTACCATTAGGCAGAGGATAGCTGTCCCTTAAAATATCGAACGGATCGCTAGGGTTATGTGGCGTGTAACTAGGAACCACTGTCTGCATCAGCGACTTAATTATTGGGTTCTGAATAAACGATACGTTATTCTGACAAGTGATGGAACTTCTGTTGACGATAGATGATAATATCAGGAAACACCATGTCACTTGTACTGCCCGTTGAACCATTATGATTTATGATGCCTGTAAACATTAATAATAAACATAAAATCACATACGACTTAAAATTATCGTGAATGAAAAAAACCTGGCTACCAAAATCAATAGATTTTCTATTGGTTCTGTTATTTTTGTTTATCGGATTTATTTAAATATCTTGTACAACAACTCTTATATTGCCAAACCGCGCTAACATTACATAATATTTATTAACGATAACATTTGAAATAATCTGTACTAAAGAGGGGAACGATACAGGAAAAATAAAACTAAATATCAAACGTGTTTAATTTCCTAAACAACTTTTAAATTCCCTTTTTTATAATATTGTGTGGAACCCACGGTGCGCGAGTCCAACTCGTACTTGACCTGATTATATTTATCTGTATACCTGACACAGTTTTATTTGTCTTGGAAGATGCAATGAAGGTTCAACGCACTTAAAAAATTCAAGGTAAAAATGATGCAAATAAATCTTGTTAGTCATAAAAGAATAGGTATGTTAATTAGAATCATTCGCATCAAATATAATAAATGTGTTTTTTTTATATTTGTGTTCAATGTCAAATAAACGGTATAACGGATTTGGTTTGGCATAGTGTGTGTGGGTACAAATAGACTGACTGGGATTCTTGATTTATTAAGTCTGAGTGATGAGGGCCTAACCTTATCCAAATACAAAGTTTCTATACTACTACTCTAACACTACTTAGATTTCTTTTTTATATTAGTTATACACTATTTTGTTCTTTTTTAAAAAAAAATATTGACAACCGAGAAAAGAGTGTAATTTTTTTATTAAAAATACGAGAGCTGTTTCTTAGAAAAAAGTTAGTATCTTTTTTTTTTTGCACTTCATGGTTGATCAAGAAATTATGAACATACAAGAAATTGTTGATCATTATGAGTAGAAGTATCCTTTCGGCTGTAAGACGACAAAAAAAAACAATACATTCTAAGGATAATTTCACATATCTTGCGGTATCACATTACTTATATTCGAATATCTTGAGTTGACTGTCATTTGCCGTGCTGACTGACAGCATTCCATCGTCATTGCGGCTTAGTTTTTTGGGTTCCGTAGTTAACAAATGACCCTTATTTTCGCCATGTTCGTCTGTCTGTTCGTAGCTTACCTGAAAGACTCTTAGTACTAGAAACTTGTAATTTGGCATGGGTACCTTATAATTAATAATCACGAATTTTTTGATTAAGGGATCCGTTTACGATTTATTCAGCTTTAAATAGTTGTTTTTGGATCTGTGAAAAATCTCACTGCAGTATTATGTTATAACGAAGTTAAAAGGAAAACTGTAATTTTCCTAAGTTGAATATTGTGTGTGTGGCAATTACGGAACGTACTTGGCCGGTTTTTATATCCAAGTTAACCGTCAAACATTGCCTTACTTATTTAAGACCTTCAGTATTTATTTTATTGCGGATAATCCCTATCGAGGCATCTCGCACCGACTCAAATTGCACTTACCATCCCCGGGAATGGATCGTAAACATACTCGGCATGATCCCGACGAAGACCTTATAGGACCTACTTATTATTTCAATTTGTGGGAAGTAGAAAAGTAGTTATAGGTATATTGTAGATATTTCCTTTGTTTGTAATTTTTTATAATTTATGTGACATTTAAGATATATCTATATATCTGACATATTTTTTAATTAGAATTTTTATAATTTTCATTTTATTTTTAAATTGAGTGATCATGTTAAATGCATGTACCGTGTAAGACTAAGTACCCCATCAACTGCCCATTTATTACATGATCCGTGTCTAACATTAGACAATGAAATAAAACTACTTTTTACGGATTTCCCCTCCTCCCTTCCTCTTACTCTCCCTCAGTTAAGGCTGGTCAACCCAAAGCTGTTATGGCTCTTTCTTAAAAAGTCCAGTTTAGATTTCGCCCTACATTGTAAAACACATAACAGGTAAGCGTGAGTAATACTGTTCCTGTCTAGACTTACAAAGACCATGATTCTCTGACTTTGTTTCGGTTCCTAGTTGTTCTCAGAGGTCGTCAGCTAGGAAATGTCGGCGTCAATTAAATATTGATTTGTAAAACTGTCTTTAAAAGATCTATTTACAAATAAATATCATTATTCATTTATATTTGAAACATCATCATCAACCAATATTCTGTCCCACTGCCAGGCATGGGTCTCCCCTCACAGAGTGAGAGGGATTAGGTTATAGACCACCACGTTGGTGTAGTGCGGGTTGGCAGACTTCACACGCTATCCAGAAAATCTTTAAGGCATGCAGGTTGCCTTCAAGATGTTTTCCTACACAGGTTAAGCGAGTAATTAATTTTTCGCATATGATTTCGAAAAGTCTGAGGTGCGTGCCTTGGATTTAAACTTGAGACCTTCGGCAGTCCAATGGTGATGACTAGGCTATCACGGCTATTTGTAACATAAACACTAATTAATAGCTATTTTAAAATCATATTTATTAATATTAGTTAGTGGCGTGTCTACTACACGTGCTCTACATTATTTGACGGTCATACAAATGCTCTTAATACCTTTAATACATATTTCATAATAAAGTCAGAAGACGTAATATTGTAGTCGGGGAAAATAGTGCTGTAGTACAGACGCCAGGTCAAGCTATCCAATACTGTCAAATTTACCCAATTGAAAATGAACCTTATTATTTTGTGTTAAAATTGAATATCTAGTAGTAGCTTGATGTGCCTGTACGGTTTCTCTGTTTGTTTGATCAGGTTTACCGTATATTACATGTATATATCTAGATTGGCCCTTGAGGACATGGACTTTTGTCTCCAAAAGTCCATGCAATGAATCAGCATAATAAGGAATATAATTATAGATACCTGTATCAAGTCTGGGAGCTTGCGCAATTGAGATTAATGTTTGTAATAGTAAGTTCAAGAAAACCTTAAATGAGGCAACTTTTACTAAAAAAGAATTATATGCAATGAATATTTCTATACTCAATTTATATTTCTTTTCACTATCCACTGTCTCTCTATTTATCTATCCATCTTTAGCCTGAGAGATCGATCTCTTCGGAAAGCGTGCATTCAACCCGCCAATGTTCTCTAGTTATAATGTATACTTTAAGTTTTAAAAGTTCATAATTAGCTTTTTACTGTCAAATTATTACAATTATAACATGCAATAAGATAATTGATTGTAATAGTGATGACGAAAGCAGAATAGTATAAGTTAAAAACTTACGTGGTATTTTATGTCTGTAGTGCACAAATACAATTCAGTTTATAGCGGTCCAAGTGCTGCAGTCCGTATCAAATCATGTACTACTATGTTCTATCGACGACTCTGTGTGTACATTGCACAGTGGGGAGTGTGGCGGCAAAGGACACAGTATTACTTTTATTTCCATCAATAATTATTTTACCTTAGATTATTTAAGGTGACTCCTTTAGTCCTTCATATTGTATATTTATATATGATATCACCAGATTACTAAAATTACTCATATCTGCCAAATTATACGTATTTTTATAATTTTTTTTGGTCTTGCAACAACGAACCGAGACGTTAATTTGAAATTCTTCAAAGTTTGGATACCAAAAAGTAGTCAGATAGACAAAATAGCGGTTGCTAAGTCAAAAACTTGTCTATCTGTTTCAAATACATTTAAATATTATTAGCTATAGCGTCCCGTCTCGCTACTGACATTTATACGTATCACGAACAAATTCGTAAGCTATATTTGTTTTTTCCAATTCGCAACAAATCGCTCTGTCTCTGTCATTATGTCAGCCTAAAAACAGAGAAAATAATTCAAATCGGGGCCAACATTTTCGTATGAAAATATTTCCAGTGTCCGCTCTATATGCCTTTTGAATTTCTGATTTGCGATATAGGAATCCTACTAGACAGAACTTTGACTGAAGCCATAGAGCTAATGTTCAATTTGTTGAATATGGGCAAAGCGTTTATGGATTGTTTATCAATGAGACGTTATCTCAATTTAAATTAGGTTTAGCTATGTAATTGTATACATACATACATACAATTACACATTTACACCGTTTCCCATAGGGGTAGGCAGAAACTATAGAGAACAACTTGCATATGTCTAAATTCATATCTTCCATACTGTGTGTATTTCTTTAAAACCAATGGAAAGTATAGCCAACTACATTACAAGGCCCTCCTTGTGAATCGGATGTGATTATTTTAATCTCAAAGAGTTATTGCCAGTTTTCTTTCACAAGATAATATACTTATAATCGAGACTAACAGTGTGTTTCTTTTTTTTTCAGGTACATATCTGAAACGGCAAATGCGAAACAGGAAATATTTCAGTTTAAACCAAAAATAAAATTAAATAGTAGACTATTGTTTATTGAGGCTTTATTTTATTTGGGTGTTAATGATATTCCACATTAATTTGATCATTATGCTAAATTATATTTATTATTTTACCCAATGTTAGAGGCTCTCTAATTAACCGAGGTAAAGGTTACCTCATGAAGATTTTCGGTAAGATAAAAAGAGGATACCTAACTAAACTATTATGTTTGTTATTTAAATTGAAATTAAAAACATGTTTTGGATGCTAGCTAAGTATAATGGATAGGTATTACTTAATGATAGTGTAGCCTAGGTAGTGATAGCCTAGTGGTATGACCATTGGACTGCCAAGTCAAAGGTCTCAAGTTCGAACCCAAGGCACGCACCTCTGACTTTTCGAATTCATGTGCGTATTAATAATTAATTATCACTCGCTTAAACGGTGAAGGAAAACATCGTGAGGAAACCTGCATACCTTAGAGATTTTTCTCGACGGTTTGTGAAGTCTGCCAACCCGCACTAGGCCAGCGTGGTGGACTATAGCCTAATCCCTCTCAATATGAGAGGAGACCCGTGCCCAGTAGTGGGACAGTATATGGGTTGATGATAATGATTACTTAATAAAGCCACCAGAGCGTAACACCTAGATACATAAACATATCAAGCAATAAAAAAGAGAATTGGACCAAGAACACCCAGAATCCCTCATTAGTTTAGTAATCGCAAACGCGTCTGCTAAGCTTAAGGTCCTGGTTTCCATGTCCACATTGGGTTTTTCAATGAAATTCCCAGTTGCAGCTCGGAGTTGTGTCCGATTAATGAGAATAAGTTCACCCCCTATACCGAACACCTAACATACAAGGCGAACTAGTATATGCCTCTACACCTTTGTCCTTTTGTAAACGGTACACAGAGCCTAAATATTCTTCATTTTCTTTTGGAAATACAGACTTGATGGTGATAGGTTAAGAACACCGCCATTCTTTGTCAAAGTAAATTTTTTTACTGGTTTTTTATAGTTTGTAAGTTTTAACGCATTAGTTACTTAAATTAACTTGAAATAATGTGAAAGTGGTAAATTATGGACTTGCATAGCTATGATGATTTTTGAAAAAAGTATTTAGGATAAAGTTGTGAATACGGTTATGTTACCATCCTGAATACTATTGCTATGAACCTACAATGTGTTATGTCTTACAAATTGCGAAAACAACAATAAAAAAATATGAGTTCGGCGGAATTGGCGAGCGCAACTGCATTAAAATTAATTAGGTAGATATTTAATTAATTTTAGCGCTGATGATGTAACTTTTAACTAAAAACAGGATCAGGTAGTATTCGGTCACAACATAGATATCTGCTATTTATATGTAGATACGAAACCAATTATGTATAAAGATTAAAGTTCATGTTGTAATAGAATATATTTATTGATTACTTAGCGACTAGTAGGATCTATGTTAATGTTTCTTCTATAAATGCATAATAAATATATACTTCAGGTCACATCATAGATGTGGTATTGAACTGACGTCGCTTTAATATTGTATACAGGGTCAGATGTTTTAGAGGTCACTCAGAATGAAGTACATATCATGGCGTATACTATATATCATGGCGTAATTAGAAGAAAGAAACGTATTTATTTTCGCGTAAATAACGACGTAACGACTAGTTTGGTGTGTACACTCTGCCAGCACATCAAGCTACCACAATCTGTCAGATTTCTTTGATTGATTTTCAAATTTAAAGTAAAACAATAAGGTTTATATTCAATTTGGAATATTGTTTTACAGTTTTTGATAGGTTGACCTGCTGGCGTCTGTACATAATACATAAACTTTTTAACAAAAAAATTAAACCGCCGAGAAACTGAAAAGAAAAAAATAATAAACGTTTCTTATTTACCAATAATAACTAAGTTCTTAAACTAATGTGTAATTTTGAGTCGGCGCGAAACAATGAACGATGAACAAAGATCACTAAATTACCTTAAAGAAATAGCCAAATCAAATTAACAATTAAACGTGAAATTTCCAGCGTTAAACATTAACATTCCAAAAAAATTGGCGCAGACTCAAAATTACTCAGGTATACTTACATTAGTTTAAGAACTTAGTCATTATGGTTAAATAAGAAACGTTTATTATTTTTTGCTTTTCAGCTTTTCGGCAGTTTAATTTTTTTGTTAAAAAGTTTTTATTTTATAACTTTTTGTGGCTATAATCTACTAATTACTACATGTTTAATTTATCATTACTTTTGATTTAATTGTAATACGCAACTCAGCATTAATATCTGTGGATGAACCATAAATCACCCCTTTTGTCCACTCTTAGCGTAGGATTTTTTTTTCTAAATTTATGGGACCTATAGAATTATCAAAATCGGAATACACTGTAAAAAGTTATGCGTGGTCATACATAAAAAAAATATATTGACGTCGACCAGAGAACCTCCTCCGTATTTTGTTTTTCGTCGGTTGAAAATAAAAAATAAAACAATGACCATGGCACCTCATCACGGGACCACAGCATAAATTTTAATTTTTTCACCTACAGATCAACGTAAAATGATATTAGATAGCGCTGATCTAGTTCTTTTCACAACGCTAAATTAGACACACTGGTTAGCCTTGATACAATTGACATTGACATAATTATAACAAGCTGACCACTTCCCTCGTCTCTCATTATTAATTATAACGATCAGCTCGGAAAGTAGACAATCGCCTAATAGTTTTGCAACTGAAGGATAGGTGTCTCCTATGTTCACCTATTAACTAGTAGCTACTTGGCTTAACAACCTACTCACATTAAATACATCTAACAAACTATATCTGCTTTAGTATTAGCAATCGTACCCAAACAAATGAGAATTTTAATATAAAGGTTCACTTAAGTGAAGACGTTACTAATATACAATATAATTGTTCAAAACATTAAAAAAGTGACACAAAAAAAAAATTTTGAGATCGTAGTTAATCAACGGTTATCCTGGTATCTTCATCTAGAACAGGTCGCAAATAGAGTTAGAAAATTAAGCTGGGTTTTGAATACACTCGGACATATTGTACCAAAAACCATATCCAGTAACCAAAACTCCTGGAAATATACTGAATGAGATGGTGATTTTTGGTTTGTTGCATTGTTGCGATCTGTCTTAGTTTACTGCATCCCCGTTTGAGGTGGTTCTTAAATTGCAACAAAAATTTTTTGCTTTGTGCTTGGAATAGGTTAAATTATTATAGTTTGATACCTACAAGGTCTTTAAATAGTTTATTTAATTTAGGAGCAATATTAGAATCCCTTTTTTCAACAAACTGTAATAATTAAAACTGAAAATATCTTTTAAAAGTTTGTCCCGGTTCACCCCTGCAGCCATATTCACCCCACTTGACTGTATTTTGTAATATTGCGGCAACAAATAAGTTAATAGCAGATAGTTGTATAAAGTATTGTAAATGTGTAAACATCGAGGCGTTTATTCTAAAGAGTTTCTAGTGGTAATTTTGCTACAGCATAACATTTAGGCGTTGTGTCGATCGTTGCTGGTCACAATTACATTATATCTAATATAATAATAGCCATATAAAACATTTCTTTAATTATCACTATGTTTATCTATTGACTAGTCTTTTGTATTTATCTGCCAGCAAATACATTTTAATAACATTTATAATTTACCTTTTGTGTACGAACACAATAAGAAGCAAAAACGCAACCCACATTATGATAACGTTGCATTTATAATCTGTAAGGCGTTCGGTGATGCATAGTTTTGATACGTTATACTTACAAACGTCGAGCCATTGTGTCTATTTATGATTACTCTAGTCTTCGCTCAATCTCCTCGAAGCAGGAAGTCAGCATGTTGTGGCCATGGAATACGCAAGGGCAATGAGGGGTGCAACAAAATTCTAATTACAAAAAAAGAGTCCCTTTCCTTAGTAAGGGCGCGCAACAAGGGATAGTGATAAAAAAAGTTTTATTTTCATCATGACCATTTTATAATTGGCAAATTATAATATTAATAAAATTGGAGTGCCTTCAAATAAGTTGCTACGTCAAGCACGTGTTGCAGCGCTGCGGCCGCGCTGCATGGTAATTTGAAGGCGCTCTTACAAATATGAGAAAATGTATCTAAGTTTCCAAAATATCACAGATGACCTTTATTTATATAACACTGCATATCACGAACACACATGAGATTGTGCATATAAGTATCATAATTCGCCCCAGTCTTGTTTTATCATATCCGCACCTTTTTCAGCTATCATGTAAACTGGAGCATTTGTATGACTTGACACTATTTCTGGCATTATACTTGCGTCTATCACGCGAACACCCTCAATACCATGGACTTTTAACCTGGGATTAACCACAGCAGTATGATCGGTCTCCGTTCCCATTTTACAGGTCCCGCTGAGATGGTATATCGTAAAAGTGAACATTTTAGCTTGACATGTGAAATACTCATCACTACCGAATGGTCCAAATTTTAAGCAATCTTTAATTGGCACATCGTATAACTTGGTTCCGATTTTTCTCATAGCTGGTTGCTTTGATATTTCCACAGCTACTTTTATTCCCTCAACAATTTTCTGTAAGTCTTCGGGGTACTCAAAGTAATTTGGAATTAATAACGGATGTTCTCTTGGATTTTTGCTTTGTAGCATGACTCGGCCCTTTGATTTTGGACGTAATAGCATGGGAAAGATCATAAAGGTGTCAGATTTCCCTAGTGGTCCGTATGTGTCAGCATAAATATGTTCATTGAAACCAAAATTTCGGCGTAACAGGGGATCAGAATTTAACCCTCCACCAATGAAGAGAAGTTCCATGTCTGGCCAGGCTGTAGAATTAAATTTATCGTTTAAATTCATGAAAACCAGACTTTCACATCCGCCGGGGACTGACAGCGGACCTTTGTGTGTCTTCATCCATTTGAAAATCAAATTTAAGTTATTTAATAAGGATTCAGATGAAAAACTTGAATTTTGTTGGTGGACTGTAAATTGCAATCCACCTGCAGCGACGTGATCCATCAGATTATATCCGACAGGTAAATCTTTCACAACATTAATTTGCATTGATTCTAAATGGCTCTTTGGACCTATACCTGTCAGCATCAATAACTGTGGCGAATTAATAGCACCAGCAGACAAAATCACTTCTTTCCTTGCCAATATTTTATATATTTTGTGTTGTTTTTCAAACTCTACACCGATCACTTTTGTATTGGTATCGTCAAGAATAAGTTTAGTCACCATGCTGTCTTTAGTTACGTGAAGGTTATTTCTTCCATTAATTGGATGCAAATAAGCTCTGCTGGAACTGTGACGAGTTCCATTTTTCATTGACAGCTGGAGGAATGATACTCCTGATGGTTCTGCGCCATTGTAATCACCGTATTTAAATCCCATTTCTTGCGCTGCTTTGACCCATGCTTTACCTTTACTTGTTCGAAAAGGGGCGTGCTCTATATTTACATATCCGCCATGTGCATGATACTGCGAATTATTAAATAAAGGTATATTGAAATTTTCAATTTTCTTGAAATATGGAAGTACATCGTCCCAGCCCCAGTCTTCATTACCCATTGCTTCCCAACCATCGTAGTCTGGCTTTGCTCCTCGCGTATATATCATGTAATTCAAAACACTAGAGCCTCCAACTACTTTCCCTCGTGGCCAGTTACACTGTTGATTCTCAAATCCAGCGCAGTACTGGTGGGATGGCATCGTTTTGTAACCCCAGTTAACGGATGTAAATTGCAGATAGCCTGCTAGAATGGGGATGTCCATAATATAGTTCTCGTTTCCTCCAGCTTCTATAAGTAGTACCTTCCAGTCTGGGATTTCTGTTAATCTGTTTGCGAGGACACATCCTGCTGTACCGGCTCCTACGATGATGAAGTCATAGTCTGGCAGTAAATTTGTTTGGTCTGGTGGTTCATTATCGAATTGATCTGCTTCATCACGCATAAAGTTTATAAATGATGATATAGGGTTGGCGTGCTCTGTGTTTTTTGGAAGTAAAAGGGTGAATAGCAGCCAAATTGGAGATGGTAAAATTTGGACGCACTTTAGAAGCCTCATCTGAAATAATGAAACAAAACTTACTCGTGTATACTATAGAATTCAAAACACCTACTTGAATATTGTTAATACTTCTATTCTTCAGTTCCACTTTTATTTTTAAACGCTCAATTTATAATTACACTAACAACGATGATAGTGAGTGTGCAGGTGACAAAACATGTGACCGAATTAGGAAAACTACAGAATTTAACTAGGGATGAAGTTCAAATAATAATTACGCACTTATAATCTTCACTAGCTCGTGCTCACACATAAAAACCACACTTGCACTGCACTGGAATGAATACTGAGAAATCTTTAACTAAAATGATACGTTTAATAAGTCACGTCAATTAGCCAGTTATTGACGCAGTCGATGTGAAGAAAATTACTAATTAATGGAATAATTTAGAACTCATTTATAAAATAAGCCAAGGAAATTTCCTGATTGTGTAGATGATGACGAGTCGATGTCATATTATATTATTATTATTATTGTGAAAGGCTTTTATTTCATATTATGTAGATATCTTGTTTTTATTGTTTGAAAAAAGAAACCTCCCGTACTAGGGAATTAGTCCTGTGTCGTTGGGCACTTCACAAACATACCTAAGTACAGTAAGACACAAAGTAAATACACCCAGACTCGAAACAAATATCCGAGGATCACAGAAGATTTACCTCGGGTGGGAATCGAACCCACGAGTCCCGCGACACCCGGTGCAAGGGTACTACGTTCTAGGACTCGTCTAGGACGCCTAACGTTCAGTCTGATGTGAAAAATAATATCTTCTATGGACGTATTAACTATTACCATCATGTTACAAATGGACTCGCTCCCATTTGCATGGGATCGAAAACATCACTAGTGAATGGTTCTGTGCGCATTATCTACCTACACGTATGCTAAATCAAGCCTTGAGATTATCAGGATCTTCATTGCCGAGGACTTTCAATTATGACCCTACTAGCTTCTGTCCGCGTGGAAAAGTTACTTTTAATTATCGTTGTAATTTGGCTAATTAACTCAAAATCGTTATAAGTTATAGCCTATATGTTATTCTGGTGTATAAATAATAATGCTGTTAAGTTTCATCAAAATCCGTTCAGTAGGTTTAGCGTGAAAGAGTAACAAACATCCATCCATTCATCCATCCATTCATCCATCCATCCTTACAAACTTTCACATTTATAATATTTGTAGGAAAAGAATAGTAGGATAGGATAATACATTCTACAACATGGTCGAGTCGAACGACTTTTATGAACACAGCTTGTACTATGGGTACTGTGGGTACTATGTTTATTAGGTACCTACATTAGGTAATGGTAAGACATTTTATATTGACTACTTGTTGCAGCGTTTTCGATAGTGAAAAGAACAAGCTAAAATTACATTTTCACTTAATAAGTTTTCTCATAGGAAATTGCTATATTTAATAAATATTTTATTACATGTTTGCATAAGTTTAAGACGTTATATTATTTGTCAAACTTAACAGTAAAACAGCAATCGTTTTATGTTATTACCCATACGCTATTTGCATTCGGTTAGTTACCAAAATTCAGTATTATAAAAATTCAACATCCAATAATATAAATATCATGAACCTCAACCTATTTACCATCACTAATAATATAACAGATATTTATGAACTAGTTAGGTAATAAAATCGTAGACCACTAAATTTTTCTTCGTACACTGGTTTGTTGTAACTTATCTCTTAAAATATGCTTTATACAGCGAACCAATAATATAATACCTAAATGAATTATTATAAGTTAAGACAACATGACTATTACTATTAAATAAAAAGTTTTTTTTTGAAATCAGTCCACCAGCTGATGAATGGCGTTAATTTTTTTGTATTTTTATCACGAACTATTGTGTGAAAATATGCACACGAATTGACTTTTATCTAGGATTTCTTTGAAATAGTAAATTGAATTATCCCGATTGAAGTTAAATAACTTGAAAAAATGTACAGAGGCCAGCACATCAAGCTACCCCAATCTGTCAAATTTCTTTGATAGATTTTCAACTTTAATGCAAAATAATAAGGTTCATGTTCAATTGGGAAAATTAGACAGTTTTGATAGCTTGACCTGCTCGCGTCTGTACATCTCGATTTTATGGTCCAAGAACACGTCATGATGATGTTGATGTTGGTTCTTAAAAATAAAATAATATTCTATTTGGTTTGGTACATATTTTGGTCCTAACAATACATTTTCTTTCTGACTTAATCTACTATGATATACCCGCATATGAGAAGATGTGATATTTACTAAATTATGTGATTCTATTTTATCTGAACTTTTTGAAAATGCAATGCAATTAAAGCAAACACATTTTAACTTTGTGTTTGCTTTTATTATGACGAGAGACATTAATCTAGGTATTTATATTATTTCTATACTTATTTTGTCATAAATGTTATAAATATTGTTGCTAACATTACATCACAGATGTGCTTTATTATAAAAAGATATGGCCAGTGTGTGTTATCATAATATACCCCAATCTTTCTTAATCATGTCTGCTCCTTTTTCAGCTATCATGTAAACAGGGGCATTTGTATGGCTTGAAACTATCTCGGGCATTATGCTTGCGTCGATCACTCTTATTCCACCAATGCCATGTACCTTTAACCTAGGATTAACTACTGCCGATGAATCACTCTCTACACCCATTTTGCAAGTTCCGCTCTGATGGTAAATGGTAAAGGTGAACATTTGTGCTTGACATGCGAAGTAAGCATCACTGCCAAACGGTCCATGTGTTAAGCAATCTTCGATCGGTACATCGTAAAGTTTAGTTCCTAGTTTTCTCATAGCCGGCTGCCTTGCTATTTCTATCGATACTTTTATTCCTTCTACAATTTTCTGCAAATCTTCGGCATATTCAAAATAATTAGGAATCAATGCCGGGTGCGCTTTTGGGTTTCTACTTTGTAGCATGACTCTTCCTTTTGATTTAGGACGCATCAACATTGGAAAAACCATGAATGTATCTGCTTTTCCTAAAGGTCCGTAAGTATCTGTAAAAATTTGTTCATCAAATCCAAAATTTCGACGTATCAGCGGATCTGAATTTAATCCACCAGCAATAAAGAGTAGTTCCATGTCTGGCCAACCGGTTGAATTGAATTTATCTTTTAAATCCAAGAATACAAGAGCTTCACATCCTCCTGGCAGCGAAAGGGGGCCCTTATGTGATTTCATCCATTTAAACACTAAATCTAAATGGTTAATTAAATATTCAGTTGATACACTTTGGTTTTGTTGACGAACTAAGAACTGAAGTCCACCAGCAGCTATGTGGTCCATTAAATTATACCCGACAGGTAAATCTTTCACAACATTGATTCTCATCGACTCTAAATGGCTTTTTGGGCCAATACCTGACAACATTAATAACTGTGGCGAATTAATAGCACCGGCGGACAAAATTACTTCTTTCTTTGCTAAAACTTTATATTTCTTGCTTTGTTTTTCAAATTCCACGCCGATGACTTTGGTATTAGTGTCGTCAAAAATAAGTTTAGTAACCATGCTGCTTTTGGACACGTGGAGATTATTTCTTGCATTAATAGGATGTAAATAAGCTCTACTGGAACTGTGACGGGTCCCGTTTTTCATTGACAGTTGGAGAAAAGATACCCCTGATGGTTCCGCTCCATTGTAATCGCCATATTTAAATCCCATTTCCTGCGCCGCTTTGACCCATGCTTTACCCTTGGTAGTACGAAAAGGGGCATGTTCAACATTTAGATGTCCACTGTGTCCGTGATACTTGGGATCGTCGAATGACGGTATATTAAAATTTTCAACTTTCTTGAAATATGGAAGAACATCATCCCAGCTCCAGCCTTCATTACCCATTGCTTCCCAGCCATCGTAGTCCGGCTTGGCTCCTCGCGTATAAATCATGTAATTCAAAACACTAGAGCCCCCAACTACTTTACCGCGCGGCCAGTTGCACCGTTGATTTTCGAATCCTGCGCAATACTTATTGGACGGTACTGTTTTATATCCCCAGTTAGCCGCTGTAAATTGTAGGTAGTTGGCTATAATAGGTATATCCATAACGAAATTCTCGTTGACTCCGGCTTCTAATAATAGAACTTTCCAGTCTGGAATTTCTGTCAATCTGTTTGCGAGCACGCATCCTGCTGTGCCGGCTCCCACGATTATAAAGTCGTATTCAGACAGCATATTACTGTGATCTGGGGGTTCATTATCGAGCTGGTTACTGCCCTCGCGCAAGAAGTTCATGAATGACGTGACGGGATTGAGGAACTGTGTGTTTGTTGGAAGCAGGAGGGTGAATAGCACCCATGCCGTCGCCAAACTCGGCACGCGGCGCGGATATCTCATCTGGAAATATAGAAAAAATCAATTAACACATACATGTGTCATGAAGTTAGAGAATAGAATCTGTAAGTAAGTAATAGAATCTGTATTTTAAACAGAAATGTAACCGTGACATGTCTTTCATTGGTACAGTATCGAATTTTAATGTTGAGGATAATGGTGAAGGAAACAGTAGAGTAGTTTCCTGTCATAGGGTCATGATAGTTTATTTGTATGTATTCTGAATCGGTGCCGACGTTGGTGAACGTGTCCACAACAAAGGAATAGGTACTCGTACATCAATATTTGCGTGACTTAGCATTTAAAGCGATCAGTATTAAGTGGGCCTTCGCATGTCTCTGTATTGAATCAAATAAACCAAGTAGTGCAGGGCTGTACCTGTTTTCCCACAGTCGTATGCACTGTACTGAGAATTTACGTTTACACTTCAGAAATAATCGTATAGGTACATAATCTTATCAATGTCCGATGTTAATTTTTAGAAGTAAGGAAATAGTGTTATATTTATAAAGCGACGGAATAATTTGTATAACAATAGGTTTTTTTTCACTAAATAGTATTAAACTGTTCGCTTCAGATAAATATTATATGCATACCATCGCGCATGTATTCCCCGATGGGTTAGGTGGAAGGGTGTGTGTTTCTATATGTACTGTGAATTTTTTACAGTACGGAGTTTGGGTTTGTACCGGTTAATGGGAATAGGCTCGTCCCCAAGGGATCTAAACATACCGGCGAAGTGTGGGTGTATATTAGGATACCTGTGCTGTGCTGTGATAGAATGTTATTTTTTAAAATAGATTTTTGATCGTTAGTGTTACTTTTAATACAAATTGGGTGACTGAGGCTTTATAGTAACAATGTGATATAAACAAGAGCTTCCACGAGTAACGACATTATAAATAGATTTGTATCGCATCATGAGCCCTTAAACTTGCTACCAACCTGTTGACTGCCACTTATCTTTGTTTGCAACAGTAAGAAGTACGAGTAATAATCACTATCAGTACAGTATGATATACTTAAAACAAAATCGCTATGCAGGTTTGTTTTTTTGGGCGGTAGTGCTTCTAAACTACACAACGGATTGTAGTACAGCTTTTAACTATTATATAAATCATTTCTTCCGGATGGTACGTATATATACGTACCTGTAATACATGCATAATTTTAATATATTGCACCAGTCGCTAATTAATATGTGATTTTCGACTTTTTTTTATACCGGTTGATAATTAACGTCCGGTGCTCTATAATTATAGTGATATTAGTAAGACTGCGAGCCTCAGTGTTGACCTTAGGACCAATATTTTCTATATATCGTAATTGGAATTACGAGTATTATAGTGCCTGGTCTTGAACGGAACGTATCCATTTAATATCCATTCAGTCAAAAAACGTTCTATACGTATTCAATCAATTTGGTTCTTGGAAAATTTTGACACAAAATTGTTTGGATATTGGTCTTTATTTATTTATTTAGTTATTTATATGATACTTTATTGTACACCGATAAAAATACAATACATCAGGACAAAGCTTAATTTTAAATGTACAATGGGCGGCCTTATCGCGAACGACGATTTCTTTCAGGCAACCTTTGGATGGACATATCGGAACAGAACTAGAAATGGGGTTAGCTACGATGCAGAAGTCTTTATTTGGCTGAATGGATATTATTTAATTTATAAATGATATTCATTTCTGTAAATAGATCTTTTAAAGACACTTTTACAAGTCCTTATTTTACATATTTTTTTAAGCTAGATGGTTCCGGCATTTCCTAGCTGACGACCTTTGAGAAGAAACGCCGAAACAAACTCAGATAAAACAATAGTCTTTTTAAAGTCCAGACATAGTATAGTAACAAATATGTGTCTTACAATGTAGGGTAAAGTCTGAAATGGCCTTTTAAAGAAAGAGCCATAGCGGCTTTGAGTAGACCAGTCCTAACTGACGGCACGCATGCATCAGTCATTGTGTAGCTCAACCATAATTTAGGGAGCTCAACAACCCGTCGCATGACGATTACAGATCAGAGGAACATTTGCGTAGGTCACATAAAAAAGGCTTAAAGCCACCAGACTGTTCAAAGCTGAGGACATACAGTGCATAAATTCGTTACAGTAGTAGCGTTTAGTTGTCAGTAATTAGTAAGTAGGTCACGTGTTGGTAAACAAGTCGAAACTATTAAAACTTATAATTTAGTTTACTTTTTGTTCTGGTTATTTTAATCTAGTTTTTATTACTATACTGTTGGAAATGTCCTTGCATGTGCTCCATGCGTAACGACACCTTCACCTTCATACGGAAGAGAACGCTCTTCCGTATGAAGGTGAATAGAATAGACTTATCCTGCACTTATATCAGATTCTCGTGGCACCGAACGTTGAAGATAGTGTAATTCTAAGAGGATTAGCGTTCTGTTTTAATTGTTATATTACATAAATACTAATTATTTCCCGCGGGATAACTCGCAGCCTAAAGGGACTGATTTGTTTATTATTTATATTTTTTTGAGATGGAGTAACTTATGTCCTGCAGAATGCAATCTATATCTAAATTTAATGAAATCTATGCAGCGGTTTTGGAAATTTAACAGATAAACAGACCTAGAGTGAGACTATTGACGCAAATTCAAATTGCTGCTACTGAGAATTTAATAGAAAAAGCTCAATAACATTGCTCGACCAAAATAAATATAATAATATCATATTGCAATTTTTAAGTTATCTCTAATATTAATGCGAAATTATCTCTGTTTGTCTGTCTGTTACGCTATCACGCTTAAACCATTGAACCGATTTTGATGAAATTTTATACATAGGCAGATTAGACCTTGGACATAGACTACCAAAGTGATTTGGTATACGAGTGAAATCGCTTAAACTACTAAACGAATTTTGATGAAATTTGATACATAGATAGATTAGATCTTGCAGAAGAACAGGCTACCAAAAAGCTCTTTGGTATACAGGTAAAACCGTGAAAGTGCTAAGTAGGTAATAAATAAAGATTTAAAAAATTAAACTTACATGTGTGGGTCAGAATCGGATATGGTGACAATTACGATCGTATCGCGAAGACGTTATATTGTTAATGTTATGCAATTTTTTCTATGCAACTCTTTATCTTTTTGATTCAACATCGAAATATTGTCCAATAAGTTACTAATATTATTACGTAATTTGGATAATTATTACTAAACTAGTAGTCAAGGTTGCAATTTTAATACTTCCTGCATTAATTATTTTTTTATATTACGGTATTAACGTGCAAATACGCTAGGCCAACTCAGAATATGTAGTGGTCGATATGCAATATTGTTACTTCCTCGTTAGAGGTCTTGGGATTGATTCAGGTCCAGGTCGAGCAAAGTGTTATTGTGTTTTCCACGAAATTCTCAGTAGCAGTTCGGAGTTTAGATTTGTGCCCGGTTACTGGCAATACGCTCGCCCCCTACTACATTGAGCCTAAACATACCGGTGAAATGTGGGTGTACATTGGTACACCTCTGCCTAAACCTTCGGGGAATACAGGCGTGATGGTATGTTATGTTGTCTTCATTTGTGAGATCTTTTATACACAAACAAATATCTTTTATACAAATTTCAATAAAACATACTTAAGTAAAAATAGTCTTCAAAATTTCCTGTTAAAACGCTCCAAACTTTCACGTGACACAATCTCTAAATAATTTATATTATTGTAGTCTAAAAATAAACTAAAAAATACGCTTTTATATTTCACTATATCCGATGTTAAGTTAGACCATAAGGTACCACTCTATATCTTTCTAACTCTCATCATTTTCCTACCCTCTTCACCAACTATGACGGAGTGGACTTCCAGTCAAACCACATGCGGCAAAATTTCAGTATTTTATACCAAGCAACTGTCATCAGACCTCCGCAACCCAATTTCTAGGCGATACCAATATCCGAAGAACTGGTTGGGAGACCTTTTATGGGATTCAACGATTGTTATAATATGTATTTGTATGACTACCGGAACCGAACGTCTTATGTGTTCTCCTAGGCACGGAGGAGTCACCCATCCGTAGAATTCCCGCGGCAAGCGCTCAGCTTACTTAATACTTTGTCACAATACTTAGTTCTGCTTAGTTTGGGACTAGATGGTGCTATGTAAAATTGTCCAAGAATATTTATATTTTGTCACGAGCCCCTTTTTAAAGTATGGACAATCTTCATGCATCATCTACCACCTGAGGGAGGTGCCAGGGTTTGTCGGACTTGTACCAACTAAAAACCGCACATGACTTCACTCGCCTATAGTCATTGGCTATGGAAACCGTGAAATTCGCCACGATCATGTTAGGCTGTGGCTGGACCACAGTCCAGCAGTCACTGGACAAGCTATCCATAAAGCAACAAGAACCATATTTAAAAATATATATTGTATGTATAAACATTTGTAATGCTTTCTAAATGTTTTGATATTATTACGTAGAAGGTTGCATTCTCTTGCCCTGACTTTGTGGCTTCCGTTCGTGCTTCATGGCCTGTAGAATGTTATATTTTTTTAACCCGATGTTTTCCTCTACCCCTCGTAAGTAGGTATTATAAGCTAACCTTTCCTTGTATCTTCGAGTTTAAGAGTAGTTTAAACACGAAATCCATTCAATTGTCATATAAACAAGTATTAGAAAACGGCTATTTATTTATCCATAATTTATGTCCTAAGTAGATACTTAGGAGATAAATTATGGCTAAATAAATAGCCAATTAATCAATGTGGGTATCTACCTACATTGTTTAATCGGCCATTAGTTGTATGCGTTTAAGTATTTCCTATAGGTACTTATATATTACACTAAAGGCTACAGATAATAGACCGGTGGATTTCTTATATATATGTATATACCATTAGATGAGCACTAATACGTTTTCCTACTCTTACTACTAATAGAATTTCCTGAATCTCTCAGGAAATTCTCCACGGGATTGGAAAAAACCAGATCAATCCGGGTCATAAAAAATAATGTCATATATATATATATATATATATAATTATATATATAAAGTCCTAATGAATTATTTATTCAAATGCTCTCGAAGTGTCTATTTACTTCTCCGGAAAGAGACTGACTATTAAAAAATCGGCTTAAAAGTAAAAGAAAATATGCATGGGCCGACTATACATCACAACGCGGTGTTACTCCTGCTATTATAATGTTTATATATTTATTATCACAATATTATATTAAGTTTTTGTATTTATTATTGTACTAGCTTCTCCCCGCGACTTCGTCAGCGTGGAAAAGTTACTTTTAACTATCGTTGTAATTTTGTAATTAACTCAAAATCATTATAAATTATAGCCTTTATTTATTTCTGATTTATAAATAACTAGCGACCCGCCCCCGCTTCGCACTGGTGCAATGTACTAATAAAATACATGTTTTATACATATAAACCTTCTTCTTCAATCACTCTATCTATTAAAAAAAACCGCATCAAAATCCGTTTCGTAGTTTTAAAGATTTAAGCATACATAGGGATATAGGGACAGAGAAAGCGACTTTGTTTTATACTGTGTAGTGATAATACTGTAAAGTTTTATCAAAATCCGTTCAGTAATTTTAGCGTGAAAGAGTAACAAACATCCATCCATCCATCCTCACAAACTTTCACATTTGACTGACTGACTGTAACATATGAGCTGCATGCAAGCTGTTGCATTTAATTCCTATAATGTACTATACTATGCCTTCCAGTTGCTTACTAGTCGGAGATGTCATGCTCACTAAAAAGTCTTGCTAATGCTGGCGTTGTGTGTCTGGTCGTTATATTCCCTACCAGCTGACACACATGTTATGCTCGTGAACGGGTGTCGTCTATCGGGACTAGGCGGTTGTTACATGCTATGGCAAACGCTGTTTTTATCTAATGGTGCATCCACACCGCAGTTACTTTTTGTGAAGCAACGGAATGCAACACGATAACATTAGGTAAAATTCTTCAACTTTCACGGCAACTAACAACTAATAACTTTTTGTTAGCGGATATTACCCACTAACACTTGGAAACGTTGCTCCACAAAAAGTAACTGCGGGGTGGATGCACCATTATAGAAGACAAATGACGCTAGTGTAAAATTTATTTTGCACTTCAAGCCGCTCACATTACTAGAACATGCTCACGTTACTAGAACAACATTGTAAATACAGAGGAAAACATTGTTATCATAATTATTTAAAGAAGCATCTTGCCAGTTCTTCTCCATAAGACCCGTAACTTGTGATATTTCTAATTGGAATAAAAAAGCTTTAACTAATTTTATTCTTTAAAAAAATATCAAAAAGTTGTCTGTATATTAATAAGTTACGTAGATCGGTTACTCGGCACGAGTATGTAAAAAATGAGTGTCTTTAGATCGTTAAGTATGTAAAAAAGCTTGAAAAAAGGGAGTCCGAGTATGTGTTTGACATTATGTAAGGTCGATAATACGTATCGTTAAATATTGTTTTACCTATCAGCAGATTGAATAATTAATTAATTATATATACATGATAATTTTTAACAAATCTTCTGTTAAATGTTAAGAAGACAAAATCATCACGAAGAATGGATTAATTAGTCAGTTTCGAATTTCGAATTATAATCTAAATGTTTGTTATTTTTTAAAGTTCCATAAATCTAAGAATACGCAACGTTACTAATTTCCTTTTTTTTTTTTAAAAAAATGTATATTCCATGATAATAAATAATTGAAATTGAACAAATTCTAGGTTGTCAATTAATAGCCATTTCACGTTTACGAGTTAATTTATTTAATACCATTTATGATTTTATTCTACAATTAATAATAGTTAAAAAATTGCTTTGTTTGAACGGAGGCGAGACGGACGTGCTGTTTGCTGCGTTGAACCTTCAAGCGGTCACGGAAATGATTAATTAATACTTAAACGTCATAATAATTCGAATATAACGATGCTATGCAAGAAATGACGTTTTTGTTAAGTACTTTGTATTAGAAATCTAGTGGTCAGTATATTTTTTATTTATTTTATGTAATGTTTTATACTGATACCCGTCAATGTAACGGTTTTGATATGCGTCTTGTATGTAACTACTCATTTTTATACAATACTATTGTATACAGTACTGTCCTAAACTGTTTTTCTGTATATTACACTGCATAAAAATGAGGTGTAATATAATTTACCTTTAGTTTAATACTTGGCTTTGAAAAATTACAATTGTATTTTTTTTATAATTTATTTATTTATATTGGCACACCAACAACTTATTCACAATTTCCGTGTAGAATGAATTTACATTACAAGTTTATTCTGTGCGAACTTGTTATTTATAGGTATACACAGCTTTGTCAGTCTAACTCGGTACATTTGTAATTAATATAATGTATTAATAATTAAGAATAATAATTTATAAATTGAGAATAACTGATTTATGATATAAATAAAATAAAATTAAAGTTGAATTAAGATTGAAATGAAAATTAAATCAAATCAAATTGAAATTTGGAAAACATAAAATAAAAACTAAAAATTGAAGGATTAACAAATATGGACAAACCTACAAGCCTGAAAACCTGATAAATTTAAGCAAGTCAATAAATGTTTGACTGATATTGAACTTAAATTTGGGTAGTGTTCGAAAAGACGTCTATATTGTTGCTGTTGGCACAGTTTGAGTTATAGCTGGTCACAATTCTATTCAGCGGTGCAGAGCGGCTTAGATTTGTGCGACCTCCTCTTACTACGAAGGTTTTAACCGTTCTAGCTGACCTCAGCAGACTCTGGCGGGGTACATTTAAGGTTAGCTGTCCCAGTAGTTCAGGGGTGGATGAAATACCGTGAACGACCTTATACAGCAGTGTCATGTCAGTTAACATTCTTCTTTGTTTAAGGGACGGCAGTTTTTAGTCAGAATATAATTAATATATTCTGATATAACCACTGTAACGGAGTAGGAAACGGTTCCTCAGTTTTTTGCTTAGGTAGGTACTGGTTTATTAGTTTAAGAAAGATTTTTAAAAACTAGTTTTGAAGGAGGCCGTATTAAGTATCACGTTATAATAATTTGGCAAAGAATGCTTTAATAAACAGTTCAGTAAAAATTAAGACGAACGTAAAAATGTGCTAACAGTGATTAAATGCTAATTAATAAAATAAGTAACGGTAAACCTAACTAGCAATAGTTACGCGTCGTATCTCAAACAAATGACACTAATGGATGAGAGAATAGTTAAAAAAACATTAGAGATAGTACTTATTCACATTACTAAAAAATATGTATTGGTTGCCAAAGAAAATGAAGATGCAGAAATGAAGTTGCGATATTGTATTGTTTCAATGTCGTGGGTCATTAACAACAGTAGTTAATATATACAGACAGACTGAATTCTGCATCCACCCATTATTTTTACTCTTTGATTTATTTACGAAAGCGCCGGTTATGTTTTAAATCATAACAGACCGGATTTTCAACCTTACGGGCGATTAGTTGTGCCCTTACAAGTGTTGATATAATTTTTCCGGATCCTGTTGTAATTTTCTAAAATTATTTCTTACACCCGATAAGGGCCACTTTCAAATAAAATAAAATTGGTAAAATAAAAAGGCGCTAATAATAACCTAGGTGATTTTCAGTATTATGCCATATTTTTGGCCTCGCACTTTTTGGCTCGAATGTGCGATGTCGCTCATTCAATGTGACCACGTGCATCGCTTGCGGTTATCTCGCGTGCTACTGAAACGAATATGATGCGTAGTATGCATGCGTGATGGGCAATCCCGTGTGCGTAGCCAAACCAAGCCCTTTCATTAAAGCAACATTTTCGAAAATTTAATTGTAGTTTGTCGAGAAACCATTCGCGCTCGCTTTAAAAGTACCTTAAATATTTATACTTGGTTCGTTTTGTTTCTCTTTACAATACATGTGGGTCAGACAGAGGCTTATATTCGCAAAAACGAAGTTGCAACCAACCGCTAGCTAATATCTCATACATATAAAACCCTTCTTATTTCTGTTTCATAATTTTTAATTTATGATAATGTATAAATACTTACAATAATGGAAATAATATTCGATATAATAATACGTGAAGAGGAATGTTGTAACCTTTTTATAAGAATATTGCGCGCACGGACAGGCATAGCTAGTTTTTATGGAGAAGGAGTGCAGGAAGATACAATTTATATGTAATAAGAGTTACAAATACCTACATTAAATTAAACAAGTAAAAATATTAATTGGGCTCTCAATGTCATACCGAAACAAATAAATGTGTATAATATTTCAATTGCATTTAAGTAGACTTTGACCAAAAAAACCTATAACATTCAAATTTTAGGTCGTTTAATTCAAAAGGTTATTTTGACCACCCTAGGACCATTAATATTATCGTAAATCTAAGTAGGAAGAAGCGATTTTCTTTTTGCCTTTATTTTCTATACACATATTTGATTTCATTTTTAAATACCTCCTAATAGTTGTTATTAATTATTATGAATATAAATATAAGTACAAAAAGTAGTATCTTTCACAATAAAATCATTTTTTTACTTACTTTAATAAATAAAGAATTCCAATTTAAAAACAACACAACACGACACAGGTTCAGTCACAGCGTTCTATTAAGCTTGTCAGTATTGCTACAAGACAAGGCAAGCCGCGCACGCGCAGGATCGGCGCTCCTTGCTCACCAATGCTGCGCGAGGGAAGCGCTACCGATGTTTTATTTAGCCGACGGAAAAATGACGCGAACTTACACACCTCTGCGACACTCGCGCCCGTGACCTTTCTTCTGTCGCGTTCAAGTACACATATGTTACGTATACCGCACCTGAATTTTGAAGATGTGCAAAAGTACCTACAGCCCGGAGGCAGTACTTTTGTTTTTGCCGCTCTGTTTTTGGAATTTCTGTACAGAAAAATCTTTACTTTAGGGTTACCATAGACAATGATAATCTTAATTTCTTCCTATTACTAATTTTAAAATTGTTATTATTCTAATTCTATTGCTGGACATCCCGCCCTCTGCTTCTTTTTTGTCTTCTGATAAGCCATTCAACGATTCATTATTCAAAATCGTAGGACATTGCCTTTCTCGCTAAGAAAAACTGTGCGTAGAAAGTTGGCGCTTTTTCAAGGTGCGGAGAATGCCCAGCTAAGGGCTTAGTTTTTACCGAAGAGTGGAAAAAAATGTTTCGTGGAAAAATTGTTGCCACACTATGTAGTAAGTGGCATTTACAATTTTCGGGTCACAATTCTTATTTTTCATTTTGGGGTGATAAAAATTAAAAGTTTATGTGTTTGTCTATTTCTTTTGCTTCTGTGTTGAGTTTATGAGATATTAAGTATAATTTGTGTCCTGCGGTTTCCTCCACTTTAATTTCATCTTGGCTCCTAGGTATAATGCCGTGATGAGAAATAGCCTACCTATATGTAACATGCCTCAAGAATTAGGTTATCATATGCAAGATTTTTTTTAAAAAATCCGAATTGTAGTCCCAGGGTTAGTGCGTCCAAACAAAAAAAAAGTGGAAATTGTTTCTTTTAGAGAGCTTTGTAGATAGCTGTGTACACCGCTGAAGCTGATCTCATTTTTACCAATTTCGTGGGAATACCGTTTACCAATATACTTTAAAAATGTCCCAAATTTCATTTTGTAGCTCTGCAATTTTTTGATCATCACTGGTTATGACATTATCGATTTTGATGTTGTATTTCTCAGTAACTAATGATAGATAGAAACTTGCTCTAGCGAATGTAATCCTTTTCAGAAATAAACATAGATAACGTATCTTTATATAAATAAATATATATTTTTATAACAATGAATATGTGATAGCCTTTATATAGTATTAATCTGGTTACAATTAACCTTGAGTGTAAGTGCGCACACGCGGAGGTATCTATAAAAAGAAGACAAACAAATTAAAAAATATATAAGACAGAAAAATAAGCGACGTAGCTAATAATTTAAAAAAATATATTTGTTGTTAGAATACTACCCGAAGATAATTCTGTTTGATTCTACCATCACCTTAATTATTTTTTTCTTACCTACGTACGTTCTTACGTAGGTAAGAAAAAAATAATTAAGGTGATGGTAGACGAATCAGAATACGTACGTTCTTACGTACGTATTCTGAATATTTGTTTCTGATTAATCCTCCTTCGTCCTGTATTCCCTACTAATATTATAAATGCGAAAGTAACTCGTGTCTGTCTGGATGTCTGTCTGTCTGAAGTAGATCACAGATAGATTTGATATTGGAGAAGGACTTTAGCTACTTTTTGTCTCAAACCGGTACCGGCGCCAATACTGCGCTCACCTTTGAACTGGAGCACCTCAATACCTTCTTCCAATTGACCGTATACAGCGTAGAGCAGCTCGGATAGTCGACGAACCCGAGATTTCTGGTCAAATAGATTCTCTGGTCTTACGGAGAAACATTGCGTCTCTATGCGTCTTCTCCCGATTTTATTATGGGGAGTGCTCTGAGGAATTGTTCGGGCAAATACCAGCCGCTGAGTTTCACCATCGCACAACACGCCATAAAACTAAGTTCCATCGTCACCACCTCGATGGTTGGCAATCCACTACCGTCCGGTTTACATGAAACTTCTTACCGACAACGTGTCGACGACAGCTATGGAGTAAACTTCCTGCGGCAGTATTCCCGAACCAGTACGACATGGGGGCCATCAAGAAAAGAGCATATATAGGCCGACAACGCATTGGTGACAGCTGCTATGTCACTGATGTCCATGGGCGGCGGTAGTCACTTACCATCAGGTGACCAGTACGATCGTTTGCCCCTTCTGTTATAAAAAAAATAATCTTTGGGATTCGAATGAAACCGCGGACAACGACTAGTGAGAAATAAATGACACAGTTTTGGTACAAAATGCCGTGCATTGGTGGTGGTTTGTTTAATATGTATTTACCTCAAGCAGTTCACTCCACTGCAGAATACAAAGAGGACTCTCTTTGTATTCTGCAGTGGAGTGCAAAAGGACTAAAAACAAAAAAAAAGTTTAAAGAAATAAATGAAAGCTGTTGAAATAATACTTCTATATACGGATTTTATCGCGTTTGTTGACATTATTAATCCATGTATTCCGTCAATAGTAGTTTTATTTCAAAGTAATTCAAATAAATTAATAAACGAAAGCTTTTCAATGTGATATAATTGCTTTATACATCTGCAAATAATTTTCTTGATGGACTCGACGCAGATAATTCCCGATGATCGAGAAATTTCTGCGGATCTGCGGATACTTTTAGATTCCTAGACCCTATCCGATCTGAGGATGTCCTGAAATCGCGACATCATAATCACAAATGTGCGAGATATTGTTGTTATGTTGTGAGTTTGGGATAGCGGTAGTCACCCTGTAGCACTATCCCTCTCTATGTAAAAGGATGAGGTCATTCACGATGCACTTTTATTGCATTTCCCAAGCGTTGAAGGTGAAGTTCACGGTAAACATTAGGCATTTCATTATTTGTTCAGGGCTTACCGAATGCTGTGTATATTGTGCATATTTTTTCCTTAAGCTTTTCAAGTATCTAATACAAAAAAAAATCTTCATAAAATTATTGTTTATCAAATCATAATACTGTCAATATTTTGATAACATATTGTATATAATTTTAAGATTTAAGTTTTTCTATGAATTTCTCATTAGCAACTCGCGAGTTTGAATTAGTGCCCGGTTAATGGCAATAGGCTCGTCCCTCATATACACAGGACCTAAACATACCGGCGAAATGAGGGTGGGTGTACATTGGTACACATCTACCCAATCCCTCCTCCATTAAGTACACAATACAGGCCTGATAGTATGTTATACAAAAATACAAACAAACGTTATGTAAGTAGGTATGTTGTTTATAAATATTAGCCAAAGAAAAATTTCTGCCTGTGATCGAATTTTTCTTTCGCTAAAATTTATTTCTTTAAAAATGTTTAGCATGCGTTAATACCAAATATGAAATGAGTGGAAACAGCTGGAAGAGGCTACTTATGTGTCACAGGACACACTGATCACTAAACCGGAAAACCCGATGTGTTACATTTAAGTTTTTTAATACTATTAGTTTATATTGTGTTTAGTCCTTCAGCAATAAAGGCTTAACAATAATAATGCCAAATATAATAATCATAATTTAATTTATGTAAAATTCTTATACGAATAAACGTAATTTAGCGATCCATCCATCCATTATAAAATATAATGATAATAGATGCGTTTTACCTGAAATAAAACGCGTATTAAACTACTTACCTTATTAGAAGCTTAATATATTGAGATAGGCACTTCCGGTTTCCGTCGTATTTTACCTCTCTTTCTACCTTATATATCGATCTCTTTCGCACATCCCCTCCTTTCACCAGGCAGGGCGCGCTGTTGAGCTAGGCGCACAGCGAGCCTTTGTTCGTCATTGCGACGAAATATACACCAGGCAGGCATAAAAGCTAAGCTTCTAATAAGGTAAGTAGTTTAATACGCGTTTTATTTCAGGTAAAACGCATCTATTAAACCACTTGACCGTTATTAGAAGCTTAATATATTGAGACGTGTTTGTTATCGCCTGGTGAAGGAAAATTGAGCCAATGTGACTTGTATGGAGGAAAACTGAAAAGGTAGATGAGCGAAAAACAAGGTTCCAAATACATACGTATGTAGAAAAAGTAATAACAATAATAACTAGACTTGGCTCGCGAGGTTGTCGACATGTGGGATGTGGACACAGCGATCATTGTACCGATAGTCGTGTCGGCCAATGGCTTAATAACCACGAGCCTCGACCTACGCCTTAGGAGGTTCTCGTTAGGCGGTTGGGTCAAGGGCTTGATCCAGAAAGCAGTACTGCTGGACACGGCTCGTATTGTTTGGTGATTCCTTTCTCTGGAGCCCCGACTGCCAGTAGCTTGGACCCTGTTCCCGATACCGGTGGATCTCTTATATATGTATATTTTTAAATGTTTTTGTCTTTTAATTTATATTATAAAAATATAACTTAGGAGACCACTTGAACATACGCTTCCCAGCGTTGATGGGATACCAGCAGCTTTTATGAGGAATTTAATCCACCGAACTGACCGGGATACGTCATTATAGCGCCTTTTATTAAGGGCTGTAATCTTTTGAATCTAATAGACAGGGTTCATTTTAAATTTTCTGAGTTTAACACCCGTTTCCAACGTGATGGTCTATATTCCATAAGACCTGTTTTTCAACCAAAGTGAGGTCATAATATGTATAATAACATTATCAGTGTTGATATTATACTTTTGAGAACGTAAGGTCGTCAATTCTGTAACCTGAACCTTACTTTACTTTTTAAATACAGTTCAATTTAAAAACAAAGTCACTCTCGCTGTCTGTAGGTACGCTTAGACCTTTAAAGGTACGCCATGGATTTTAATACGGTTTTCAGCAATAGATAAGAGTGACTCAAGAGGTAGGTTTATACTATGTATAATATACACATGCATGTTATCAGTAACATTGCACCCGTGAGAAGCGGGGGCAGGTTGCTAGTTAAGTATATAAATATAAGGTAGTAGGCAAGTTCATGTGCCAAACTGGTGCATTTGGAGACTTCGGGTTTTACATAAACATAAGTATATAACCGAACTTCTTCACTTAATTTGCTAGATAGCTTTACTTATTTAACGTATAGAATAACAGACTTAGGAAGGGGAATGATATAGTTATACATATGTATAACTATGCAAAGATGTACATACATCTTTGTATTAAAAATTATCATAATCATCAGCCCCTAAACTGTCCCACTGCTGGGCACGGGTCACCTCTCACAGAATGAGAGAGATTAGGCTATAATCTGCTTGCCTAATGCGGGTTGGGAGACTCCAAACGCTGTCGAGAAAATCTCTATGCAGGTTTCCTCTTCATGATGTATATTAATACATCATGGGATAATATAATAAACCGGGCATCAAACAATACTTATTGATAGACAAAATTACTGACTGAGCAGCAAAATTCTACATACAGATATCGGTTAGGTTAGGTTAGAACTGTGACCACACATCGCACGAGCCGAGCGAGCGAAGCGAGCGGTGCCGCGGTAGCGGCCGGCGAGTGCCAGAACCAAATCAGAATGTTTTGAGACTAAGAGGATAGGTAACTAATGACTAAGGTAGTATCATTCAGACGCTCGTTAATTGTGGCCGACTTACTGATTTAGAAGACAATGTAGATTTTTGAGGCGAATAATGCTATTAAACATAAGTAGGTATGTTTAATTAGCACCCCTGTATAATTAGTATTACGTTACTAGACTCAAGATGCAAGCTCAGATAAAAATTGGGCTATTCTGATCCTTCTAGTCGTATCGGATTTATTATTATTGTTTTGCTTGTGCCAAATACTTTCAGCGCTTGCAACGTATATAAAGAAGTCTTCCATGTAGGACGTAACACGAAAGATTTGTGTAGAGATGTGTTTAGGGTTCCATGACCTAATTTACTTACCCTCAAATGTCGAGAACTCCAGAACCATGTCCTGTACTTTCGGCGGAAGGACCCCAGTGGTAGTCTTCCATTTCCTACTAGCCTTTTCACAACTATGTTGGGGTTGGCTTCCAGTCTAACCAAATGCGGCCGAGCGTAAGCATTTTACACGAAGCGACTGCCATCAGACCTCCGCTCAGAATTTCTTGGTAATACCGATATCCTGAGGATAGACTTTATATAGAATATATTTGTGAGAATACGATAAATTTTGAACAGAATTTGTTGTTGGTCCAACATGCTTAGAATTATGTTTCTGAATTTAGGAGGAACCTGATATTGGACCCTCACCCCTCCCCCCCCCCCCTTCGTTGCGAAGATAAGCTACTGCAGACCGGTTGTCGGTCTATGAGCTTTCGAATCTGTATCTCTGAATTGTAGTTGAAGCTATATTCCAAGGAGAAACATCTTCATTGTGGTGTGCGAATCAGAATTCAAAAAGAGAATTCTGAAGCCACCTTGGTATTTGTACCCGAACGTTGAGGGGCGAGGGGGGGGGGGCAGGGCTGTAAATTTCGACAGAGAATTTAAATAGTTGAGGGTTGCCCTGCGATTTAACTTGCCTTGTCTGATAATGCTCGACACTTCAGCCGACAGATATTTGTAATATGTAGGTCAAAAACTTTATAATGATGTGCAAGGAGAACAATCTCTGCAAGATAAATCTGGGATATAGTGTTGCTTACGGGAGGGGATGAGGCTAAGAGGTATACTACCTTCAAAAACCTTGGTAATTTCATTTGACACAATATTATTTACGACATTTGAATTGATTATATTGTCTGGTGTTCTTACGATGCCTTGGTCGAGAGGGTATGCGATACCCTGATATTATTTTTAAAATAAATCTAGGACTCCCATTCTCCTTCATCGGAGATTTCTATAACTTTTATATTGACCACATTGTTAGATGGTGATTAGGGTGCTTTTGACCTTTAGGTTTTGTCCAGGATCCATGAGATGGAATGGACTTCTGATTTAAAATGTATGATATTTTAAATATAGGTAATTGTACCGTTATGACCCAGACTACCCCGCGAGGGTAGGAATCGATTGCAATGCCCGCAAGAGCTTGGTGCAGACCCACAGTAAGAGGTATGTGGTGCTAGATAATTACAGGCATACCCCTACGAGGGGAACCGTGCAGTATTAGCTGGTTTTTCTCGGAAAGCATATCACTGCTGGACTGCTTAGCAGGCCAAAGCATTTCTTACCTGGTAAAACTTCACGTTTAGAAATATTGAGGAGTTTTAGCACAATTAACCGTGACCACCATGCGAGGGTTCGTCTAGTGTAATGCCCGTAAGTGCTCGGCGCAGTCTTACAGTAAGTAGGTATGGGTACCATGCGGTGGTACATTGTGACAAGATCCCTGCCAGGGCTACCCTGCGAGGGTAGCCGTGCAGTTAGAATTATTCTGGATTACTGGCACAAATGTTCGTGACCACCCTGCGAGGGTTGGTTTCGAGAGCAATTTCTGTAAGTGCTGGGCGCAGGCTTACAGACTGTTCATGGTTAGAATTATTCTGGATTACTGGCACAAATGTCCGTGACCACCCTGCGAGGGTTGGTTTCGAGTGCAATTTCCGTAAGTGCTCGGCGCAGGCTTACAGACTGTTCATGGTTAGAATTATTCTGGATTACTGGCACAAAAATGTCCGTGACCACCCTGCGAGGGTTGGTTTCGAGTGCAATTTCCGTAAGTGCTCGGCGCAGGCTTACAGACTGTTCATGGTTAGAATTATTCTGGATTACTGGCACAAATGTCCGTGACCACCCTGCGAGGGTTGGTTTCGAGTGCAATTTCCGTAAGTGCTCGGCGCAGGCTTACAGACTGTTCATGGTTAGAATTATTCTGGATTACTGGCACAAATGTCCGTGACCACCCTGCGAGGGTTGGTTTCGAGTGCAATTTCTGTAAGTGCTCGCCCTGCGGAGGTAGCATATTAAATGGTTTTGCTCTGGAGCATTACCAATGTGGCAGTAACACAGTGCCTCGGAGGCATTCTTACCTATTATAGCTTGTAGGTACCATGCGTTGGCACATTAAGCATTTATAGCTTACTAGTTCAATTATACCACTCAGACATACTTGAAAAAGTTTATTACACACGATCATAGGTACTGGTATGATTATATTACCATCACTTCGATGGTAAGTGACAGTCGCAGACATGCTACCGCGTTGTCAATTGCGCGTTATTGCTTAACAGCAGAATATTAGCTGATGGTAATTTGATACTAAGCCGGTATCTACATCACAACCATCATCGCAAAAGTTACGAATAATATCAGAAAAATACGTAAAAATGTGGAACGCTACTAAGCCGGTATCTTGTACCTATCGTTCCAATTTTAGTATAAGTACTGCCAAAGCAAGTACTTCATTATAATTTGTCTTACTTGGGTAACACGTTAAAACTAGTTAGTAAAAAGAATTATACTTGTCAGTAAAATAATAAAAAAGCAGTCGAAGCTGACGGTAGGAAAAAACAAAAATAAACCAACAAACGCAAATTAAACATCAGAATAATAAATGGTAGAAAGATTTATAAATATTCTATAAATATTAAATAAAAAATTACCGAACGGTAAAACCGTTAGAAAAATAAAGGAATATTTGTGCAACTTACGTGTACGTACACTTTAAAATATTACACATGTGTGAATTTGGTACACCTGCACGTTTAAATTAGTAACTTAAGTGCTTTGGAGCACAGTTGTTATCACGACGGAAACTTTCAAGCCAATGACGAACAAAGGCTCGCTGTGCGCCTAGCTCAACAGCGCGCCCTGCCTGGTGAAAGGAGGGGATGTGCGAAAGAGATCGATATATAAGGTAGAAAGAGAGGTAAAATACGACGGAAACCGGAAGTGCCTATCTCAATATATTAAGCTTCTAATAACGGTCAAGTGGTTTAATATTCTGTACCATAAGATAAGTATACGACATGATCGATTTAGCCGTTTCAAAATAAAAACAAAGTTCGTGTCGGAGTTTTAAATTTACGCAAATTTTTACATTTATATTTTGATAAACAACAATTTTATGAATGTCAGTTTAATATTCGTACAATGAATTAGCGTTCCACAAGAGGAAGGAATCCGTTCAGGAATCCGGTATTAAACATTATGGCTTAAAGTTATTCATAGTCATGGACCAAGTAGTGTACCTACGGCAATATGTATGATTCACATGATTCGTATCCCCATTCGCTTTTTAATAGTTATTGTATATTCGCGAAGAAATTATTTATTTTCATTTAAGCATTCCAATTTTATGTGACATCACAACGACAGTAATGAGTAATTCCATATGAGTGGGGAACATGAAAAAGGGCCATATTAAACCTTTTTTAATCAGAATGTGAGATGCCGGAAATGAATGCGAATTATCATCTTCGTGTCCTGATCTATAGAAGGAAATAAAAATGCAACATAAGTACCTACAATTCAGAATTAATACAATAACGTGGTCCGAACACAGAGGAATCCTCTCCCGGAAAAGTCGTCTTTTACATTATTACTTATTTATTAGGTTTATTTTTATCCCTTAAGACATGTAATTTTTGTATACTGTGTTGTGTAGTTATTTATTAGCTAGTGATGTTAGTTTTGTCCTTAACCTTTTGACCGCCACGCGAAAAATCCGGGTTCTCTACGCCAAGCGACAAATTCGAGTATCTATTAATAGGTAAAAAAACAACAATATTTATATATATTTTATATAGGTATTTATTTTGAACTAAAAAAAGTGGTATTTTTGACGTGCCGTGCCGTCGTTGGCGTCGTGAGCAAGTTTTCATTTGACGTCGATACACGTCCGTGGCGGTCAAAAAGTTAAATAAGGTTAGTATTGTTAGGTGTAAGGCCCGCTTTTTGCGGTGAAAGCCTTCTCCATACTACTACTAACTACTTCACCCCTCCTAACTACTTTACCTCCCTAACTACATACTTCAAACTTCTTTTAACTGACATTAAATTAAGCTAGCCATGTATACACAAGTATGGTAAGCTTGTAATTATGTTTTCATTTTAACACATTTTTACAGTATAAAGCTGGGCACTCACGGTCACTTCATTTAGTGTGAGTGCAAATTACGTGAGTTGACTTGATGGATTCATACATGGTCAGTCCAATTTGTCGACCTCTGTGGTCTAGTAGGTCCACTCCCGGACTGTTGATCACGAAGTCTTGGGTTCGATTCCCACAGGGCGCAAATATTTATCTGATGAACGTTAGCTTTTGTTTGTCTGGGTGTTTCCTTTGCATAATGTATGTATTTACAAAAAAAGTATATAAGTATTATATCCATACAAGATCTACTTAGTTTGGCACTAGATGGAGCTGTGTAAAATGTCCCAAATATTTATATAGGTACTAAAATATAATTTAAATATATAAAAAAAACTAGAACGATTGGCACTATGTATATTGCTATGAGTTCCGACTCCGAACGATACCTAATAATAATGCTGTGGATTGTATTAGGAAATCCAGGTGATTAGCGTTTTTAAACAAAATGTAGCCTATGTCCTTTTCTAACGTCTAATCTATCTGTCCCAAATTTCATCAAAATCGGTTCAGCGGTTAAGCTGAAAGCGCAACAGACAGTCAGTAACTGTCTATCTGTCAGTTCAGCTTTCGCATTTTATAATATTGCATAGTAGGGGTTATAAGTATGTTCTTGTATTTATGCAACAAATGTATTTGTTTTCTATGTTTTTTTTACACTTACATTGACATGTTATTGTTATTATAATTTATGTTACATTGTTATTAATTTATTAGTCATTTTATGTGATTATTTTATTGAATCAACCTGACATGTTAAGTACATACTTAGACGTACATAAATATTAAAAAATATGTAATTTTTATTATTTAATCAAATGAGTAACTTTAGCATTTATAATATTTTAGGGATTGACGCGAGGGAAACCGTGAATACCCGACCTAATACACTGAAATATCGAATTCATAAAATAATGTTTATTTATAAATACGTAGGTTATTGGGATGCAGGGGTAATAAAACTGGGGTAACATTGTCGTATTGTGTAAACATGTTGGTTTGGCGCATGACAATGTGTCATGGTTTTAAAAGATTTATATCTGAAACGGAGAGTAAAGTGTATTTTTTATGTATTTCTTATAATTTAAACATGCAATTACCCTGCAGGTTTGATTAAATTTACAACGGTAGAACTTGATTGAAATGAACTGCGGTTGATAATTAGGTATAATTAAATAATATGTTTGTTTTCCAACACCTATATGTTTAAAGTATTGTATTCTAGTGAAACGATAGATGCACCATACGCCATGGTAGGAGTTGTCTGCGGCCAGCTACCGTTTCGCATGAAATGGACTGGCAAAATAGTGTCGTGTTTTGTTTTCGATTTGAAACGTTTTATTTTTGTACATTGTAGTCTAATGACATTTTTATTGAAAAATCCCTAGTGTCGGTGTTACATTATTCATCTGAAATAGTCACACAATGTCAATTTCTTATGATCTTGATTATTTTCAAGAACATGTAACCTGTATTTATTTGTGCAGTAATCCTGAAGAATGTTATGTTATATATATATAATAATTGCTTCAGTATTATCATAACTCGGTAAATGCGTTGTGGATCCTGGATCACGTAATTAATCATGTGATTTTCTGATAAATGCATTCCATGTTATAATCCCAAGTTGGCAATCTGCCAGACCAATGAATATAGGCAGAATAATAGCATCATTGTCATAGTAAGTAAATTGAATGGTCACTCACTAATGCCAGAGACAATGCGTAGAAGCATACCGAGGCCGTCTAGTTAGCACTAATGCTTTGTTAGTCTGTATAAAAGGGTAAATTACTGTATAATGTAGTTTGAAACAGTCACATAATTTGCTCCATAAAGACGGAACTACACTAATGACACGTCACGCCACCTCACTAGTAGGTACAGTTAGCAACAAAATTGACAGAGGACTGCTAAATTTTGAAAACATCATAGCACCGTAATTTTCCTTAGATTCACATTAAGTTAAAATATATAATTGTCTAATATGCAGACAACTCGTACTACCTTTTCGGTAACTTATGGGTAAATGTTGATGTTAAAGCGTTTCGAAGATAGCATCGTTTTCAGCGAGTTTTGTTGCTGACTGTACGTCATGGCAAATCCTGTCTAACAAACAAAAGCCGATACAATCGCTACGCGCCAAGTGTCTTTAATGTGTTTGTGTCTTAATTGTTGAACATATTTTTTACTTTAGCCGACGGCTTTTTTTGGCATTGCATGTCGGGTAATTTAACATTGATAAATTATCTGATGTTGACTTTCATGCGACATCTGTTCTCATATAACAATCATTCTGAAAGAAAAAATGCGATTTGTTTGACTTAAAGTATGCATTCATTTAAAAATTAACTTTAAGAGACATTTTTTAAATTCGTTGTTGATACCATATTTTAAATGGAAAATACATCAAACTTATTTCGGTGTTCCCAAGAAGTTATTTTTTCACATAATCCCTTGCAAGACCAGGACTATCAGACGCGCGTTGCCGACCCTTTAAAAATATTTTCACTCCGTTTTTGAAGAAACCCATACTGTACTCTCTTGGGAATAACTTGGCGGGGAACTGATTTCACAGCCACAGAAATCGCATCTTATGAGATCAGAGTGGCTCTAGGGTGTGTGGATATATTCCACGCCGATGGTGAGAAGTAAAAGGTATCCGTTGGCATCATATCAAACAATTCCACAGAAAACTGTCCATTGTACAAGCGGTAGACATAAGTTGCCCGCGGCTTTCCTCGACTTTCGGACGAGGGATGTTATCACGCCCCGTATAATAAGGGTCCCCTGTGCTGTCATCTACATAATAACCAATGCCATCTATACATATATTGCATAATATCATGGATGTGTAGCCAAAACAATGTTGTGTACGGAGCCTTACGGGACGTCAGCGTTAATGTGCCGTCAACAACGGCTCTTATGTTGTACAGAAAGGTGGCAACCCGATTACACGATCCTTTGGCAAACCGTATGATGGTAACATCGATAGAAAACCCCGGTGCCAGACCCGATCAACCGCCTTCGCTAAATCAAGGCTAATAGCAACCTTGAAGATTTTTTATCCAATGTGTTTTTGTGTAATTTTAAACAATAAACTTGTGTAGGTATAAAAATAATCAAGTTCACATACCAATTATACGTTATAATAGAGTAGGTACTATTATGTTGTTCGTAGATCACAGAAGGTTTAGCCGCCAGTTTAGTTTCGGCTTAAATCTATTAAATATTAATAAATAATATATTATAATTATAATAATATTTTTACTAAGAAGTTGCCTTAATTGCCTTGCAGCTCCTAGTAATCATGCATGGTTTTTATTATTTCACCAATATAATTAAATTAAAGAGGAGGCTGGCTACTCCTATAATGACGCTTGAGTATTAACTTCAATGCGTTAACGGCCCAGTGCGAGTTCGCAGACTTTACACACCGTCGAGAAAAATCTCTAGGCATGCGGGATTCCTTGCGATGTTTTCCTTCACCGTTTAAGCGAGTGATAAATAATTATTAATACGCACATGAATTCGAAAAGGCTGAGTTGTGTGCCTTGGATTAAAACTCGAAAACTTTGACTTGGCAGGCCAATGGTCATATCACTAGGCTATCACTGCTGATCCATATTCTAAATAAATAAGTCACTTGGCTGGACATCTTTGGCTAATATTTTTTAAAACGTTCGTTATACTCCGAATAAGGTTAAGATTGGGAAAGGCGCTCGGAAAATTAGGGAAACCTTAAAGTGGTCCATTTGTTTAGCGTTTTTTATTGTTTAAATAAAACACTAGGATTTCCCCTGACTTTCACATACACAAACACCCAGACCCAGACTACTTGTAGGTCATACAAATATTTGTACCGTGCGGGGATCGAACCCACAGCCCGTGGCACAGAAGCCGTCGAAGTCGCTCAGCCGAGCCGGTGCAATGAATAACTTATAAAACGATGAAGTTCGATATCATAACGATGTCGACAGTTCCATGCTGCTGTGTCATTGTTGGTGACTAGTACCACAGATTATATAATAACAGTACACTAAAAACGAGTGGAAAAACCTAATCGATATGACGCATTGTTTGTTTGGCGACTCGATGGTTGACCATCACAGTAGCCCTTGTGTAGGAATAACATACACAGATACATTTCACCAAATCAAATTCATTCAGACATTTTTTTTTCTTATTATGAAAATAGGGAACGTTTATCATATCCGGATAGGATATGATAAACATCCTATCCTCCTAATATTATAAATGTAAAAGTTTGGGAGGATGGATGTTTGTTAATCTTTCACGCTAAAAGTATTGAACGGATTTTGACGAATCTTTACAGTACTATTGTTTATACATCAGAATAACATATAGGCTATAATTTATAAAGATTTTGAATTAATTAGCCAAGTTACAATGATAATTAAAAGTAACTTTTCCACGCAGATGAAGGCGCGGGCAAAAGCTAGTTAATTCATAGTTTACAGAAATTATAGACAAAAATATACAACATACTATCAAGCATGTTTGTGCTATGTTTAAGCTTATGGTTAGGCAGAGGTACACCGTGCACCCCACAGTTCGCCGGTATGTTTAGTCTTCATTTTATAGGGGGCAAGCCTATTGCCATTAACCGACAAATATATCAAAACTCCTAGCTGCTACTGAGATGTTCATAAAAAACACCAACTTTGATCAACCTGGGAATGGAACCCAAGAATTCTAGTGTAGTAGTCGCACTTACGACCATCTTGGTTGTTTACTAATGAGACAATAAAAAATTCTGATTATCTTAGCTGAAAAGACCAACAGGGGTTTTAAACTGAAATAAAAATCTAACACGGAAAGTATTAGTACGAAATAGGTATGTGAAGAACACTCATAATTGTGTACAGAGGCCAGCACGTCAAGCTACCACAATCTGTCAATTTTCTTTGATAGATTTTCAACTTTAACATAACATTATAAGGTTCATTTTCAATTGGGAAAATTTGACAGTTTTGGATACCTTGACCTGCGGGCGTCTGTACATTGTCTTAAACATTCCTTGCTTCAAATTAATGTAAATAATTCAACAATACCTTCCTCTTTCTCCGAGCCTTTTCTCAACCATGTTGGGGTTGCTTCCAGTCTAACCAGATGCGGCTGAATATTAGTTAGGACACGAAGCAGTTGCCATCAGACCATTGACAGAGACAAATTTCTGGACAATACACATATCCTGAGGAGAGACTGTAACTGTACGTTATGTAATTTATACTTACATTTGTGAAAGAGGTATAATAATACCTTTATTATTATTATTATATTCTATCTTCAAATAATAATACAAACAAGATTGAGTAGCACCTAGTTTTGTAGGCGGTGCGCGTTCATGCTAAAGTTCAGTGTTGTTCGTTGATGTACTCACCGCGCATTTCAATGCAGACGTGCTGCTATAAAGGTATCGTAAAACATCAATTTTAAGCTTTGAACTCATCTTTTTTGTAGTAGTGCATAATTTCGCCTCTTTTCTTAGCTTTTTTTTGTTTACGGGGGGAAATTAAAAGGGTGTGGGTCTATGGAGATTAGACCGGGGAGGCCCACTAAAACCATAGCGATGGAGTATCATCAGCACATGGAGGAAGGCACTATGTCCTCTTAATAGACCACCCCAGAACCCCGATACAATGCCTGTTAGGGCACATCCCTGGGGAAACTGGGACCTTACGCACTAATTACTCAAGTCGCACTTTCGCCCAGACCAATGACGCAATTTCAATCATCTATTTTCAGGTAAGTATACAATATCTATCATCATTAAGTGTATTATTATTTATCTTATTATATAATTTATCATCGGTAAGTATAAAAAACATACAAAAACATTTAAAAATAAAAAGTAGTAACCCACCGGCATCGGGAAGCAGCTCCAAGCTACAGGTATTCAGGGCCCAGGGAATAAAACCTCCTAACAGTACGGGTCATGTCTAAGAGTACCTACTGGTTTATACTTCAAGCCATACAACGAGAGCCTCCTGAGATATTATCTTTCATTATTAGCTATCATAACATATAGGTATCGACCACTTTAAAGACCTCGTTGATCCTAATTCTTATTTATTCTGTAAATTGTTGACTTCATACAGTTTTGATAAGGCATTATTAGAAAGTATATTAATTTGAATCGGTAAGCGATTCAAAATTACGTGAATCACAGTCTAGGTTATCGGAGCCTCAATTAATAGGTGTTGTGTGACTAATGCCTACTTTGATAGCTGCACTTACATGCATTACACAGCAGTTACATCATAATATGGAAATCTTCGTCAAAGGGGCGTGCAGTGGAATTGTACGGTGGAAATTAATCATTAGTTAGGCAGGTCATTATAAAGTATGACGGTAAAACCCAAACGTTATGCTTCGGCATGAAATAGGCTTACTTTATACGAAGAAATATCTAGTAAAGTCTCAAATACCAGAACAAGCTATCAAAACATGTCAATGGCAACAAACCTTACTACAGGCACAGGTAGTATTTGAGACTCAAGACAGGAAGAATAGTGTTCCAACCCTTTAAAACTGATTCACCTTATTATAGTGAGAGAGATCAATGGAGAGTCCCTTTATCATTACAGATAAATGAGATACCCAGACTCAGCTAAATGTCGTAAAGAGAGCGCTGTGCTCAGCAGGATTTAAAAACAAATAAACCTTATACAATGTAAGCTAAAGATAGAATAACGACCGATCGGCTTCTGCGCCTCGGGTTGTGTGTTCGATCCCCACACGGAACAAATATTTGTATAAGTTACAGATAGGTGTTCCGGGTCTGGGTGTTTGTGTATGTGAAAATTTGTGTTTGTAAACGCACCCACGATACAGGAGAAAATCCTAGTCTGGGACAACATTAAAAAAAAAATGCTATCATTTTTTCTTCAATATTAATCCATTCCATTTCGCCGGTATATTTTAGGACCCATGTAGTAAATACAACTGAGTGTGCAAGTGCATAAGTACACATCTGCTTAACCCTTCAGGGAATTATGTATGTAGGATAAAAAAAAAAAACAATTGTACAGAGGCCAGCACATCAAGCTACCACAATCTGTCAAATTATTTTGAATTCATTTTCAACTTTAATACAAAAGAGTAAGGTCAAAGTCAAAGTCAAAGTATTTTAATGCTTCATGTGTAAATATACATAGGTGTTTACATTTATAAAGTAACAACATGAAACCCTGTTAGGGCACAGCATAGTATACCTAATATTAATTATAATATTATTAACATAATTATATTATAATTAATAATAATAATTGTTATTAACTAAGGCAATAATAATAATTATAATTATTTTTTTACTATAATAATGTAGGTAACTAATTATTATTTATTTATTTATTTTTTGGCTTTGTATTTTTAAATGTTTTATTTATTTATTTTTGTTGTTTCAAAATATTCATCTAAAGAATAAAAGCATTTTTTTACTAAAAATGCTTTTAATTTTCTATTAAAATGTGTTAATTTGATTTCCTTTTTTATATCTATTGGTAATTTATTATATATCTTTACTGCCATATAGTAGGGACTCTGGTTAAGCATTTTTATTCTAGAATGTGGCAAATAAAGTCTATTTTTATGGCGGGTATTGACATTGTGCGTGTCTTTTACTTTTGTGAAGTAATGTATATTTTTGAACACAAATAAACTAATATCATGTATATATAGGGATGGGAATGTTAATAGGTTGTACTTTGTAAAATAAGGCCTGCAGCTATCTTGGTTATCTATTTGGGCTATTATTCTAATGCACTTTTTTTGTAATATAAATAAATCGTGGCTATTTACACTATTCCCCCATAGCATGACACCATACCTCAGCCATGAATAAGCATAGGCATAGTATGCGGATAGTGCCGTTTTTATATCTGTGCTACATTTCAGTTGGAAAAGAGCGTATGTAAATTTGGATAGTTTGGATTTAATAGATTCAATGTGAGTTTTCCAAAGTCAAAGTCAAGTCAAATGTTTTATTTCAATTAGACCAATAAAGTAGCACTTTTGAAAAGTCAAAACTAGTTGCACGGTTCCAAAAAGTGGGTCATATGGAGAAGAACCGGCAAGAAACTCCATAGACACTCTTTTTTAAAAACAACATGATTACAATGTTAATTCCAGTTTATGTGTGTGTCTATGTTTATTCCAAGTAATTTAAATGTCTCTACAGTTTCTAAGGGAGTACTTTGAAAAGTTGTGTTTATATCTATTGCAGGTTTTTTGTACGATCTAAATTGTATTGTTTTGGTTTTGCTATAGTTTATCTCTAAGTTATGGTCATAAAGCCAACTTGGTTCATATTCAGTTGGAAAAAAATGACAGTTTTGGATAGCTTGACCTGCTAGCGTCTATATCTAGTCTAGTACTCGAACCGTGACTGATTTACCCTGATGACATTAAATGGGACATTAATGTATCATAACTTAATATTTATCACTTGTCTGTGAAAAATTTGACCTCAATGGTATGAAAAACATATTTCCTTTGTTATTATTAAATTAACTACGAAACAGAATCTTAATCTTTAATTTGGACTTTATAATTAAACTAAACTTTTTAATTTGTTACTCAGTCAAATCTGATTAGTCCTTCAAACATTATACTTAAAAAAATAATTAAGAGAATACATTATCTTATCCTTCTAGCCTACCATGCGGGCTTCGAAATAATATTGTCGTCCCGTACTTCGTGCTAAAACTATGGTTAAAGACGAATATTTAGCGACCTGTACAACCAGTATTTAAATCGGAGATGGTGGTCCAGCCAGAACAAGTCACACAAACTTGGATTGTTAATTATAACTTGGTTTAAATTAACAATACAAGTTTGCGAGACTTTTTATGCCTACGTTATTATGAATTTGTGTATTGTTAACTATTCATAAAATATTGTAATAAAACTACTTTTTACGGATTTTATCGCGTATATTGATATTATTAATCCCGACGTTTCGGACCCTTTACAGCGTCCATGGTCACGGGTAGACTGAGGTGGTGGGCGTCTTGATGATATAATTACTGACAGCTACCCTACATTTTTTATTGTTACATGATCAATGACATTTATTACTAATTATTAATTAAAACTAGATGGAGCCGGCATTTCCTAGCTGACGACCTCTGAGAAGAAACGCCGAAACAAACTCAGAGAATCATGGTCTCTTTTAAAGTAAAAATATTCAATGATCATGTTTTAGTTGTTAATTATTGGCAATCCGATTCACGCAGAACGAGCTCACAGTATCCTTTGGTCTTGCAGTTGTAGGCCTGGATTTTGGTTTAATAGAATCTATAACAGGATTCCAAGCAGGTGGTAAGACCCAGCCATCTTCTCTATTGAAATTTGGATGTTTTTTAATTTCAATAGCCTCACGAATCATCCTGGGTAGGTATCGACTTTCCTTCGCAAGTATTTGTGGTTTATCAAATCTGATATAATGCTGGGCCTTGTCAAGAGTATGTTCACAAACTGCTGACTTCTTGGAACGGCGGTGTTTGACATCGGCGATGTGTTCTTTTACGCGGGTCCCTATGCTTCTTTTAGTTTGGCCTATATATGAGAGACCGCAATCACAATCAAGCTTGTATACGCCCGCATCTTGTAGAGGTATATGGCACTTGACAGATGGTAAGAACTGACTGATCTTCTTCAGCGGCTTGAAGTATGTTTTAATTGAAGCACGCTTCAAGATGTAGCCAATTTTGTCGGTGACTCCTCTAACATATGGTAGTACGGCAGGTAAGCGCTCAACTGTGGCACGTTTCACACGGTTTCTGTGGCAAGGGCGCGGTATTCGGAGCTTGTTGTCATGCAGGACTTGCTTGACATGTTGAAGCTCAGCAGCCAGGTGTTGCTCATCACAGATCCCATGTGCTCTCTGAAACAAAGATTTACCGACGGTAGATAACTGTGTTGGGTGGTGGTGCGATTCACCATTTAGGTATTTGTCTGTATGGGTTTTCTTTCGATACACAGTATGACTCAAGGTGTTGTTATGATTACGAATTACTAAAACATCTAAGAAAGGTAAAGAGTTATTAGCCTCTGACTCCATAGTAAATTGAATTTTTGAATGTAAGGAGTTGAGATGATCTAGAAATGCTGTTACTTTGTTAGATGGTAATATGGTGAAAGTATCATCTACATATCGCTTATAGAACCTAGGTGTTACAGGAGCAGATTGTAAGGCAATCTCCTCAAAATCTTCCATAAAGATATCAGCAATAATGGGCGATACCGGAGAGCCCATTGCTACCCCATCTACCTGCGTGTAGAATTGATTATTCCACAACAAATAGCCAGAGGTTAGGCAATGTTTTAATAGTTCAGCATATTCAATAGGCATGTTATTCTCTACTAGTTTCCTAGATACAATTCTGATGCAGTCTTCAACAGATAAGCATGTAAATAATGACTGAACATCAAAACTGACCATAGTTTCATTGTCGGTGAGATGTAGGTGTTTTATTTCACTGACAAAATGGTATGAATCCTTCACATGTGCTGCCGTGTTCCCTCTTAGTGAAGTGAGTACTTTGGCTAAGTGTTGAGCCAATCTATAGGTTGGTGAGTCGATTTGGCTGACTATTGGACGCAACGGAGCATTAGTTTTGTGTATCTTAGGCAGCCCATACAGTTTTGGTGGTTTAGCGCAACTAGGAACTAAATATTTGACATCTAGATTTAATGTGTCGGAGTGCTTTTTTATCAAATCACTAGTTAATTTCAAAGTTTTAGTTGTTGGATCTGTTTTCACTAGTTTGTATGTACTGACATCCGATAAAAGGTCTTGTATTTTATCATTATAATCTGATGTGTCCATTACCACCGTAGCATTACCTTTATCTGCACGTAGAATAGTTAATTCAGGCCTGTTGCGAAGGTCTTTTAGCGCAAGAAATTGGTTTTTAGTTAGATTTAGTTTGGGTGGTTTACTACGACGTACTACTGACGAAATGTCTTGCCGTATCGCTTCTAAATCATGTTTATTTATATTATTTTTATACAGGCACTCTTCCATATTGCAAATTATGCTTTCTACCGGTATTTTACGAGGTGTTATAGCGAAATTTAGGCCTTTTGCTAGCACTTGAACCGTGTTATCATCCAGGTTATGTTTTGACAGATTGACAACTGCGCGTGATTGGCTCGCGGTCGCGGGGGGCGGGTGCGTTCCGTTCCCTTTAGTGACATTGACATTTGATTTTAACCATAGTTTTTCGAATTTGTTTACTTGTCTATGTTTGCATTCGTTATATTTTGATGACTCACGCACATCTAGTAATTTTATGCAATTATTAAAATCAAATGTTGATAAATCTGTTTTTAAGTCCCTGGATGCACTGTCAATATCTATGTTAATGTAATGTAAATCGGATCGCGTGTTTTGAATTTGCTGCAGTAATAACTTTTTACTCGCCTGGTAGAAGATCTTAGCGCTTCCTCGTATGTCTTTTCTTGGAGATATTTTAGCACACGTAGGAATGATGCTGTTGTCTCTGCATCTCTTCAAGAAATTTAAAGATGTGATAAATCTTGCACGCTTCGTCATGAGATCTTCCAACCGACGTATTTTATTTGCAATAGACAGTCCGTACTGGCTAACATATTGATTTCTGACATTTACGCGAATATTATACATTGAAATAAAACTACTTTTTACGGATTTTATCGCGTATATTGATATTATTAATCCCGACGTTTCGGACCCTTTACAGCGTCCATGGTCACGGGTAGACTGAGGTGGTGGGCGTCTTGATGATATAATTACTGACAGCTACCCTACATTTTTTATTGTTACATGATCAATGACATTTATTACTAATTATTAATTAAAACTAGATGGAGCCGGCATTTCCTAGCTGACGACCTCTGAGAAGAAACGCCGAAACAAACTCAGAGAATCATGGTCTCTTTTAAAGTAAAAATATTCAATGATCATGTTTTAGTTGTTAATTATTGGCAATCCGATTCACGCAGAACGAGCTCACAGTATCCTTTGGTCTTGCAGTTGTAGGCCTGGATTTTGGTTTAATAGAATATATAACAGGATTCCAAGCTGGTGGTAAGACCCAGCCATCTTCTCTATTGAAATTTGGATGTTTTTTAATTTCAATAGCCTCACGAATCATCCTGGGTAGGTATCGACTACGCGATAAAATCCGTAAAAAGTAGTTTTATTTCAATGTATAATATTCGCGTAAATGTTAGAAATCAATATATTCATAAAATAGTTCACACACTACATTCGCTTAATTAAAAGAACATAATATATTTATACATTGACGTCAATGAACAAGTCTTATATTTATTAAATTAAAATAAATAACGAATAAACTAGCTATGTATAAAAACTTAGTTCACATACAACATTTTTTAAATCATTTTGTTTAATTCTACTTAAACTAATAGTATATAGATTGTTCACCAAAGGGAGGAAGTGACACAATACTAACGAGTGTGCATTTTGAGGCCCTAGCTCGTGAGGGCCGCAAAACGCAAACCACACGAGTTTGTAATGTGTACTTTTTACTTCACCTACTAGGAAAATAAAAAGAAGTTTAGGTACATATGTGAAAATAATGACAGATGCCTCCATAAGACTTTCAGTTCATGAACCTAAACTCGTACTTACTTTTATTATAAAATGTACAAACTTATTTAGATTTTTCAGTCGTATAGTTATTCTTTTTATGATTTGATTCACTAATAATTACCTACATTAAGTTTTGCAAGTTACAAAAACTTTAAAAGAACTCCGTCAAAAAGTCAAAGCGCGTGCAATTTAATAAATCAATTTTTAAAATATCAATTTGTTGTTATAATTTAAACAATTTGCAATTATTTGGTAAGATTGTATTCGAAATTCTAATTTTGAATTCCTTGGCTTTGTCTAAATTAAATATTTTATCTGTATTAAGAAAAACTAAAACACTTTTGATTTTCATACGACTTTACGGCTCTAGAGCTGTAAAGGCTTAGATTATATACTTGTCTAGATGGAGCAATGCAAACAAACGACACGCGAAAACTGGGGCCAAATTGCGTGATATGTGTGAGTACCGCTTGTGTACTTATTGTAGTCAAACTGTCAAGGTGTGCGTGTTTAGGGATGCCTGCTCCAAATGATTAACTTACCTTTTCTCCATTATTTACTGGGATGACAGTTAAATGAAATAAGCTGAATAAAGTAATTATTTTGTAGATTAGTGTTTTATTTATTTTAATAAAAACAAAAAATACAATGAAAAAATATATACAGCAATTTATAGATCAAAATCCATCTCTTTGTATTTGTTTTCGAAATAGTTTTTTTTTTATATTTCATTTCGTGTCCGCTGTATAATGTCTCTCCAGTCTTAAGAAATCTGAAACCCAAAATATTAGAAAGAACTAACAAAAATACTATTTAGTGAATGACTTCATTTATTTTGTGAAGGCATTCACTTCAAATTTCATTTTTTTATCATTTACTGATCAAATAAATTATGTAAGTATTAAAATAATAAAATTTTCTCCTGATCGAAAGATGATGACTGATATTTGCATTTTATCTCCCATAGTTTCGCCAAATCTCCCTTATAATAAATTGACAACACCGGCTAATCTGTCGAACCTACAAATTAACGAATTGAAAAATCATGTTTTCATAAAATAATAGAGGTTAAATAACAAAACTTACCGATGTAATGTGATCTTAGTGTAATTATACGGTTTTCCCACATAATTGCGACACAATTTGACAGCACATACCGACATAATTAATTATTTTTCGAGAACTCCACACCCTGAAGTGATCCAAATGACACTGACGTAAGTGAGAAGTGAGTCTACCAATTTTAGTAGACTTTATTTGGGCCGTTCTGTACGTGTCAATGTGGCATCTAGACAAGTATATAATCAAAGTGTAAAGGATTACTTTCTCCCCTGGTATTAGAGTAGTAATGTGTCACTTTCTGAGCAGGTGAAGTAAAAATGCTTTGTTAAACCCGACCAGTTTTTTTTTTATACGGTATATTATATGTCATATAAGTAGCACCCGTTAATTTGTTTAGAATATAGGTAAGTAGTTGATATTTTTTTTTTTATTACACATTTTAAATTTAACTTTTACGTAATCTGGAAAAGTTATATTCTAAGTGAGTGAGTAACCTAGTGGACATAGTAGGGTGAGCTTACATTACACGTATAATATTATATTATATTAATATTTATAGTATTATTGGTATTTTTACGGTCGTAACGCCATATTTTCATTCCTCTTGAATCTAATTTACAATAATATTGACATCTAGTCTAGAAACAAGAAATAACGAGATAAATTCAGTCTTTTTTCCGATACTAAATCTAATCGTTGAGAAAAAAGAATTTGATTCATAGCGTAATTAGCAGTGTGCAGCCTTTAATTGACCTAGATAGTAGACATTGAACGTTTGCCCACTGTGCAGAATAGTCCTTTGTGATAATGAAGGGCTTAGTGTATACATTACGTGCAGCACGCAGTATTCATATGAACACTATATATTTTTACGGAATGATACTTAACGTCACGTCATTTAGGAACTAGTGGATCTAATGATATCATATAAGTGATATATAAGTACTTACTTACTTCTTCTTTTTCTATGATTTAAATGCGCTTTGCAATTATACGTAACGAATAAGGACTAATAAAATAGATTGGTCAATAGGTATAATACTGTAACTTCAATAATAGAGATAAATCCTTTTTTTAAGGGGGCATTAATCTAGAATCACGATAACACCGTAAGGTTAAAGCAAATGAAAAAAAAAAACGTAATTTTATTACGATTAAATTCTATAACAAAAAACACCTAATTACTAGTTTAGTTTAAATGTTTTAGCAGTTTTTTTAACTGTTTGTTGGGTTGAGAATGCTCAAGATCATAGGACTTGACTTAATTTAATTAATTAGACCATAATTAGCAGACCAATTGAAAACATTTTTGACTAGCGAAATTTCTGAGGATGGAATATCTTGTTTAATTTATTGGTGATTGTTTCAAACATATTCGCACCTTCGGTTATAAAACGAATGGTTGATTATAGTATAATCAATAAGAAATAAACTGGAATGCTTATTTTGCGGTTACACGACTAATGTTGCGATCTAAAGGCTATTAAAATATTATAAAGGCAACCGGTTATACACATGTATAATAGAAACGAGATTTATTGTGATGTTACCAGTTCTGTAGAAGTCAAAGATCCCGTTTTTGTTCAGATCAAAGACATATTAATGAATGGTTATATTACATCATTTAGCGAAACGCCGAAATATCGAATAATTTTAATAATAGATTCTTTTCCTGCGTCATGAGTCTAGTGGTCGTCAGCGCTACAGCTACGTTTGCGGTCCTGTGAAATTCTCATAAGTATTTTACACGAAGCGATTGCCATCAGACCTCCCCGCAACTCTGTTGGCATGACAACCGGGTACGACAGCGTTACGTGCTCGCCAAGACACGTACGGGATTCGATGTGTTAAATATGGTCGCTTAGTCTTATCCATAAATTGATCATGGCTAGCGCAGCAGATCGGTTGATCATTCAAACTCCGAACCGCTAATGAGAATTTCTTAGAAAAACAAAAGTCCATATTGGCACGGCGACACTTCTATATGGTGGATATTCCACCTACGCCCAAGAAGCGTTATGCTTCCTCCTTTCTCTTCCATACCGCTAGGGAGTGAGTGGAAATCTTTGCCGAAGGTTGTTTCCGGTTACGTATAACCGGGAGTCTTACTCATAAGTCAATAGGTTACTTCTTAGTCAGCGTGCTTTTTTCGCGTAACATAAGCCATGCAAATGTAAAAATAATATTAATGTTTAATCCTGCAAAGTAATGATTTACTTCTCAACTTATTATTATTAACCCGATTGAATGGTTGGTGATGTTGCTCCTTTTATTTATAGTGCAGAAAATCCTCATGTATACATATAATATACACCGGTTTTTTTTTGTCGTCTACAGCCGAAAGGAAACCATTATTTCAATATTATTTCTACTAGATATGGGACTTAGTCTGAAATTTTGAAAAAAAAAAAATAGAGCTGTTCCTTAGAAAAAAGTTCTGGTCTCTCGACAAAATGTAGTTGTTTTTTTTTTTGCACTTTATGGTTGATCCCATACAAGAAATTGTTGATCATGATGAGTAGATAAATCCTTTCCTTAAGACGACAAAAAAAACACGGTGTATATGGTCTAACATAAACACCGTGCCGTCTCCCCGGGTGGCAGGTCATGGCGGACTCGTACCGACTAAAAACCGCACTTGCCATAGGATTTGTGAAATTCGCCATGAACATTTAGTTACTTGCTCAAATAGACATAGTATAGATGTTTCATGAGATACGGAATAGACGAAGAGCCACAATAACATTTACCCATTGTGTCCTTATTAGTGTTATAGTGGTGTCACCATTGAATTATGGATTATAATCGACATTGACGTCAATTAGATGTTGGCAGCATAATAATGTGGTGGTGTTGAACACGTCACACTTATTATACGGAGACTGGTGTCAAGTCGAAGTTGTCACCAGTCTTTCTTGATTGATAGATTTTTTCGAAACGGATAAAAATTGATGAAGAGTTGCACATAAAGCAGACTAACTTTAAAATAAAAGAAAAGAATCTACTTGAAACAGATACTTTGACAAATAAATTTTTCGTATTTTAGTATTTTATTTTGTATGTTATTACTGTGTACATAAACAGAAAAAAAAATAGATAGTACTTAATTATATGCTTATTTTGTACACTGTTCTCAGCTCCAAGGCTTGCGTTTGACCTCGGTCTCACCTGATGTTAAGTGATGCGGTCGACGAAGGAGCACGCTTGCCTAGAAGTAGGTAACCTATGCAAGTATGCACTCGTGAGTTGAAGTCTCCCAGATTGTAACTGGGCGGAAACACAGACACACGTATACACTGGTTTCCTTATTGCATAGGGTTCGTTTACAAAGTATATCGTATTTACGATATACCTATATTTTGTCATTCAAAATTAGCTCGATTTTATAACTGTTGTGATGACTTACGGTCACTGGTCAGTCTCAATAACAAATCGGTCGGTAGATTTGCTTACTAGAGATAGGATTTTGACATTACTTGTATGGACTTTAAGTGAAAATCCTGTCTCTTGTAAGTAAATCTACCGATTGACTTGTTAAACTCAAACTATTTATTTGCATACTAAGGTTAGTAAGGTTCTTAAATATAATTTAGTGTACAGCTTAGAACCTTTTTCAGGCGTTGCAAATTTCAAGGGCTCTACATAATACAATCTTATAAGTACAAACAATTATTATTCTTATTACCTAATACAATTTCGTTTGATAATTTGTAGAACTTGTTTGGTTATTGATAATAGCTGTTAATCAAATTATGGTTAATTTCGATAAAATGACAATTGATTGATGATTGTAATTTCTGCAACGTCATTGTATCTGATGCTTTAACTACATAATAATATAATGTACAGACACCAAAGTTGAAGAATCAAAGAAATTTGACAGATTGTGGTAGCTCGATGTGCTGGCCACTGTACAATAAATTATGTGGAAAAATAATTATCTCCAGGTCATATGGCTTCACTGCAACAATATAATTTCGCCTTCTGGCGATGTCGTATAAATAAAGATGCTACTGTGTACGCCCAATATTTCTTAATGAGGACAAAACGGAAAAGTACGTCATGTAAATAATGATATAGGCTTATACACGCGACTTCGTACCTAATGTGTGCCAAATTACATGGAAATCTTTTAAGCCGTTTTACCGAAATCAGATTCCCGACATTAGAAAGAAAATCCCGGAATTTATGAATATATTAGAGAATTATATAATTAGGTATTCTATTTTGTTGCTTTAAACGTATTAAGGAACTGGTTCCCAAAAAACTTCAAATGACGTTTTTGTAAATTGACATTTAAATATCACAGGCACACTGTTCACTTGATGTATATGTAACATTGTATATGTATGTTATTAATATTATAAAGTTGAAGTTGTTTGTTTGATTGTACGTCCTAATGTCAGGAACTACTACTCCGAATTGATAAAATCTTTTTGTGTTGAATAGTTCATTTATCGAGAAAGGATAAAGGCTATATAACATCACACTACGACCAATAGGAGCAAAAAGGAAAAGTCAAAGCGGGTGAAATTTTAGATGGGTAAAAGTCATAAGAGCGATTAATTTGTTTTTTTTTTTACTCCAAAACGAACTCTACAGCATGAGCATATAATTACATATGCTCATGCTGTAGAGTTCGTTTTGGTATTTTACTTATTTAGTTATTTTTAAGGAAAGCTTATAGACTAGTACCTAACAATTATAGATAAAGAACAATTATGTTGCAAAAATGGCGAATAACAATCTTCCTCATGTATATTACTCATATACACCGTGATTTTTTTGTCGTCTTACAGCCGAAAGGATATACTGCTACTCATCATGATCAACAATTTCTTGTATGGCATTAACCTTGAAGTCCAAAAAAAGAAATAACTACATCCTACATTTTGTCGAGAGACCTTAACTTTTTTCTAAGAAACAGCTCTCTTTTTTTTCAGGAGTTTAGCTCTTGAAAAAAAAAAGAGAGCTATTTCTGCTGTTTCTTACTTAAATAAATAATGGTTTCCTTTCGGCTGTAAGACGACAAAAAAAAACACGGTGTATATAAAAATAGATATTGAATAATATTAAAATAGATAATAATACTAAAACAGATAAGGAAAATTATATGTGCTTTATTAATAGTCGCGCTTACAATGTATCGCGATTTGATTATGTACATTAATTCTGCATACGGTAATAAAACATAATTAATTTTTATACATTGTGTAAGATTGATCTGAACCTGGTTTCAAGGATTCATATCCGGATGAGTACCTATACATATAACAATACTGTTCATGTTTTGCAATACTGCTTAGTCCTGTGACGTAAGAAAACTCTTGATAAAACTATTTATTATTATGCACTAGCTTTTACCCGCGACTTCGTACGCCTAGACTTAGTAACACAATTGTTGTCGGATTTTATTCATGGGATAAGAAGTACTCAATGTTAGGGAAATTCCCGCTTTGTTCCGAAAAAAGAAGTATTCAATATGTCAACGCCAATCACAAACTATTAGTACCAATATTTCATTTAAATCCCGTAAGTAGGTCTCCTACATAAGTTTTCTGGGAATTCTCACATAATTTTGGGGTAAAATATATTCTATTTGTTATTCCCGGTCACATACTATGTGTGTATGAAATTTCATTCAAATCCCGTAAGATATTAGTTTTTCGGGATTTCCGGGATATTCCCACATTTTTCTGGGGTAAAATACATCCTATTTGTTAGTCTCGGTTACATAGGTACTATGTGTGTATGAAATTTCATTCGAATCCCGTAAGCTATTCGTTTTTCGGGATTTCCGGGATATTCCCACATTTTTCTGGGGTAACATATATCCTATTTGTTATTCCCGGTCACATACTATGTGTGTATGAAATTTCATTCGAATACCGTAAGATATTCGTTTTTCGGGATTTCCGGGATATTCCCACATTTTTCTGGGGTAAAATATATTCTATTTGTTATTCCCGGTCACATACTATGTGTGTATGAAATTTCATTCGAATCCCGTAAGCTATTCGTTTTTCGGGATTTCCGGGATATTCCCACATTTTTCTGGGGTAAAATATATTCTATTTGTTATTCCCGGTCACTTACTATGTGTGTATGAAATTTCATGCAAATCCCGTAAGTAGTTCTCCTATATCTGTTTTTCGGGATTTTCATGATATTCCGATATTTTTCCGGATAAAAAGTAGCCTATACTTTATTCCCGGTCACATACTATTACTATACCAAATTTCATGCAAATCGGTTCAGCCGTTTTTGCGTGGTTGAGTAAAAAATAAACAAACAAACATTCAAACATTCACATTTATAATATTAGTATGATTATAATATCAGTATGATATTGATATTCATAGACTCCGACCGCGGTTTTTGAATGTCACAGGTAGACTACGCGGACGCGGAACGTTTGAATTCTTGAAAAGTAGTAGTAATATGATGTTGTTAATCTGATTAAGTCTAAGTAGGTGGTACTGTCGGCACTATTGTTATAAGTATTTTCAAGTAGAATATAGCTAACCATGACACTGCTTGTAATTCATACATCGTCGCACTAGTACGAATGTTTTGTGATTGCAGAATACACATATCTTCATTAAGTCAGTCAGCGTCGCAGAAATAATAAAGCTTTAAAGTAATAATAAAGCTTTAAAGTTTAATTTTAAGGTTAAATAAGAAACAATTAAGGCGTGCTTATCTTATAATATAACCATCTGAAATGGTTGGACAGGTGATTCTATAATATATTTCGTGATCGGTGATTCGAAGCCACCCTCGTCCCGTGTTATTGTGCGGGTGGCACATAATCCATGAGGATACTGTAAGTTTTACCTGACTAACACGACACTCCGTATTTTTCTGAAAAATACGGATCTGTATCGTGTCGTATCCGTATCGTATCGTTGAAAAACGAATCCGTCAAAAAGTCTACGCAGACGAAGTGGTCGCGTCCGGGTTAGGTGATATTTACAAATATGTCCTGCATACTTACGTTATTTTTGTAGATCGCTTCACAATTAACCTTTGACATATTACAGGTATTTGTAGGTACCTATTTTTAAAGTATAAAATCGTCATCTAGACTACCAAATTAAATTAGAATGCCTACTGAATTATGAGGTTCTGTGTGACCAAACAATAATTTAATAGCGTCAAAACAAAAATAATAGAAAGTTTCAATTAAGTACTTATTCAGTTGCATTTAGTGAAGTCCAATATACTTGAGTAAATGCGTGCATCATCTAGTCATTAGCTACTAGATCACGTCTCCGTTGGGTCATGGTAATCACCCTGAAAGCGTATCTGTCACGTATCTCTGCCATATTTTATCCGTAGGAAAACCTTTGACATGTTTTTATATGGATATAGGAAACGGTGCAAGGTGTTCTGAATGTCGCGAAGCTGTGACTGGCTTTACACTGCGGTCTATTCATCCCGTGTTTGGTACAAATGGTTGTATTTTTTTTATATCACTACAACAAGCATACGGCCCATGATGGTAAGCGGTTACCGTAGCCTATAGACGCTAGTAACACCAGTGATACCCCATCACTTGCGCGTTGCCGACCTTGTAAAACGAAAGAGGAATAGTTGGGTTGGCAGTATAAGGGTCAAAGTCCCCCCACTGCCAACACAACGTTTCCTCGCGGAGCACTGGCAACCATGCTCACCGTAAGGAACACAACACAACTCAAAGCAGTGTTATTTCACTTCGATTTTCTGTAAGGTGGAGGTACTTCCCCAGTCATATAGCTCCAATTTGGAATGACTTCCACTGTGCCCTACCTCTCTTTAATTTAATGACCCGTCAGACTCGAGGAGATTTGAGCTCCCCTGGTAATAATATAACTATTTAAATACTAAAGTACGTGGATGACCGGGCTACGCTCATTTTGTCCATTATGCACTGACACGAATTTTCCCAAAAACAAGCCTAGCTAGAACATTTTACGCCACAGCAAACCCTCATATTGTAAATTTCATTGTAATCCTTAGTAGTACCGTTTCCGAGAACGCGATTACAAGCAAACAAATCAATCCACATATTATTATTGTTCATTTAATAGTATAGGCACGGTAATATTATAGGATTTTTTTTCATCATTCGCGTCGTGTACTATAATTCGTTCGGGGCCCGAACTAAGAATGATGAATATGAATGACAACACAATTTGACAGTTGTCCCTACTCTTGACGTGTTTTTACCCGTTCGAAAAATTTAATTTGACACTTGGTTTATCGGACTCCGAAGTTTCGGAGAACTTTCGAACGGCTCGTAACTTCATTGACGGAGATAGGGAGCAGACCCTCAGTTGCTGTCTGCATGCCGAGCGCATGCCGAGATCGAGGCGTGTAGGTATAGCTCGCGCTTCGTCCGTTTGTATGAAGATGGAATACTGTACAGATAATATTACCGTGCTATAAGTGACCATTAATATCTGAACATCCATTATTTCATTAATAGCTGAGCAAATGCTTGTCAATAATTTCTAAACATAGGACTAACCAAAAATAACTAAACACTTATAACGTCATGTGTATACAATGTGTACATAAGGAGTACATAAGGAGTACAGAGGTAGTACATAGGTAGTACATAAGGAGTACATAAGGAGTACATAAGGAGTACAGAAATAAAAGAATAAATATGACCATCTCAGAATATCGATCAATGAAATGGCTGCCCATTTGCCAACGCAGAAACTGGAGAGCGCTGACTACTCTGTATAGTATACTTTTTTCTCCCAATTCTCCATCTTATTTATCTCCTCTTTTTCAGTATATTTCTTCCTTCCACAATAAACATCTTCGATCATCTAATAACCGTCTTCTTCAATGTCCCTCTCATCATTCTGACTTTGTACATTCTACCTTCTTCATTCAATCTATTCTACTGTGGAATGCTATCCTTCAAAACCTGTGTGCGCAAATACTTGCTGGACAAAACTTTATTAGATTCTTCTTGACACTGATTTCTCTTTTTCGCTTAACATTAGTTATTGTATATATTTATTTGTATATATTGGTATTCTGTATTTATATAATGTATATAAATATTTGTGTAATGTTTATGTAAGTTTATGCTTTTTGAGCAATATTTTATAGGTGCTTGTAGTTTCGCATCTTACCTCTCACCTCTAATTTTTGGTGCATCTACCATGACCGTCTCTGCATCACCCTAAGGTTGTCTGGTAGAAAATGTGTCACTTTTCTGTACAATAAGTATAAATAAATAAATAAATACAGAGGTAGTACATAGGTCACCTTGTCTGCTACGATATATCTTATGGTGACTGTACTAGGTATGTAATGCATGATGTGCTTACAAACACTTTAATTAATTAGTGTTGTTGTCCCGCCAAGATTACTTATCTAAATTATGTTATAGACGTTGTATTTTGCAGGTCCGACATCTCCATAAGGGAAACCATAACTTATTCTTTACTTTTTTTTAACTCTTCTCTCAGAATGCCTTCCCATTCTGAAAGGAGACTCGTAACGTGTGTCTATACTCCACCGCTTGGCTTAGTGTGGGTTAGTAGACTGTATAGGTCATTCAGAATAAACAGCAATATTTTAATTACTTGTTTATTAGACAGGTAGAACATTTATCATAAGAACATAATATGAATTTGTCCTTGCTAACACTCAATTCATTTAATCACACTTCCTGTTAGATCTCGTAAATGCATAGCATAATAATTAGATTCAATAATTTGTGTCTTACTATCCTTATGTTTGAGACCATACCAATGTTTTAATTACAATAGATCGTATCGTGTTGGGATTGTATTCTTTCTAGTGTTCCCTGTCTAAGCAATGAAGGTTGTAATTCTCTATAATAGGTACCTATGTCTCCCTATATGCGGTCCGATGATTGTGCCGGTCTCATCAAAGAATGTAAGGATTCCCATGGCCTAACTATGAGGCAAGCGAAGGCAAGTGCAGTTTTTAATCGGTACGAATCCGAAATACCTATAGTGCTGCAGCTACTCCAGTTAGAGAATTTACCGCACTCAAAAAAGGTACCAATGTCTTAAATTTTAAGGTCTGGTTTAATTTACTGGATTAAGAACCTCATTAGGGTGTTGACACTGCGTGACTATTCTACCATTTTAAATTATATCTCATGTATCATATCTACGTGTTCGTATCCTCAGATTTTGATTTTGATTGATTTTGAAGCAACTCTAGTTCGTCGGATTTAAAGCTACGTAGATACACACATGTACCTACAGATGTATGTAAAACTCCTTTTCGACAAATCATTTGCTTATGACGTCAATAATGTTTAATGCCGATATAAAAAATTACATAAAAAAAGAAACGCGGCGAAAACAACAAAAAGTAGCAGCAAAAAGCAATTAAATTTTCAGGGATGTTTAAAACAAAAAAAAGATGATCGTGGTTTTGCCTTGCGAAGAATAACTAGACAAACGCAGACAAGGGATACCGTGGCCTGCTATTAATATGCGGACAGTGCTATTTATAAACACATCGACGCACAAAAAGCCATTGCAATGAGTAAATGGTATCAGATAACCTATTGTTTTTATTAGAATATAAAATAGTCAATTAAAACAACTAACGCAGTACAAACGAAGCAAAGTCGCAGTAAGGAATGAATGTAGGGCCATTTACATACCGGGTACTTATGTTTTTCTTTGCCACGTCAAAGATGGCGGCGTGCCCCGCATCTCCAATGAACCTGGCACAAGGTCCGCGATAAGCCAGCGTGAGCCAGCACATTGTCACCACCGTCCACTGGGACACATCGGAGCTACGCGCCAGCCGTCACGTCTACTAACGTTTTCATTTTCGATCACGTATGATAGTCAACTATCAAGAGGATTTCATAATAGTGTGATAAGCATTTCATAATGGTGATTAACAATGTGCTGCATTATTTTGTTCGGTTATTAGTTATTTTTCTTTTATACCACAGGTGGCGAACAAGCATACGGTCCACCTGATGGTAAGCGGTTACCGCAGCCTATAGATGCTTGCACCAGGGGTATCACTTGCGCGTTGCTGACCCTGTAAAACGATTGGCAGTATAATAGTCAAAGTCCCCATACTACCAACACAACAATTCCCCGCGGAGCACTGGCAACCTTGCCCACCATAAGGCACACATCAAAGTTCAAAGCAGTGTTATTTCACTTCAATTTTCTGAAAGGTTGAGGTACATCCCTAGTCGGGTAGCTTCAAATCTGAGTGGAATTACTTCCACTATGCCTGCCTCTCTTATAAATATAAAACTTATACAATATCTCCCGAAATTTTGTAAAATTAAAATTTAATAACCGGCTGATTAGTCTAATGTGACTGCTATGCTCGAGGACCTGGCTTCAGTTCCCAGGTCGGGCAGAGTGCTATAGGGTGTTTCTGACATTCTTGAGAGTTCCGATTTGTGGTAAATGGGTACAGATCTAAACCTCCGAGCTGCAATTTCAATAGGGTCGCCCTCCATTGCATGGGACCTAAATATACCGGCAAACTGTGTGTGCAATGTGGATTAGTACAACTTTGTCTAAACCTTCGGGGAATACATGATTGATGTATGTTTCAGATAATTTACATAGTTTACTGGCGTATAAAGTAATTACTTATATGAAATAAAAATAGTAATTAGATACGGTAGGTATTTAAAAAAAAATACTGAATATATTAAAATACATACAAATATATTATACGCATAATCAAAATAATAAAAATTAATCAAAATTGCCTAAAGATTATATTTTTTGTTGTTATTTTACTGATTACGTTTCCATGATTTGCTTATAATTGCCGAATGACGTAAACTGGAAAATTTCTGACGTTTAATTGATTATATTAATTAATAGACAACTAGAAACATACAGTATCATTATGGCACCTTATTCTCACTAAAAAGTTAAAACAGTGTTTATAAGGTCCTTATGTACTTAAACAGTGATTTTTGACACTAACTTATGTATAAAATTGGATGTAAGATTTAAACAAATACGCTTATTTTTTCTCTCTTTTCATATTAATAAGGAAACATTACTTTTTTGTATATGATGAACTTATTAGGGTTAAAAAAACAAACGTATAATAAGTCTTGACATAAGCATCAAATAATTTTACTCCGGAGACTTTTCTCAACGGAAATGAATAGTTTTGAAACAAAACCGCAGGCAAGAGCTAGTGATAAATAAATTAAAAAACGATTCAAGGAAAAAATAGGTTGAATGACTTTTATGTAAAATTATATGAATTCCCATCCGCGTGGCCTTCGCGCTCACGATTTGATGTGCGTTGCAATTTTATTCTGTGTGCGCTATCATATATCGCACTTGAATTTTTTAACAACCTTACCTAGCTTATCATTACTTAATTATTACTCGGGTGCTTCCCCGTATTCCTTATTTGTTGTTAGTAATGTGTAATATTTTATCATTACACAAAGAATATGCATAGGTGTGATATTTTTTTTGTACACGCCGTTAAAACAACGCATTTACATAATTTATTTAATGTTGCAATATAAATAACAATGATATTACATTTTCTTGTGACACTTAATCAGATTTATAATTATGCTTATCGTATACTTACATCATACTATAATATTTGTATGTTAATCACTGACGCAAAAAAAAATTGAACCGATTCGCATGAAATTCAGTACACAGATAAGTATGTGACCGGGGATAACATAGGCTACGTTTTTTCTTAACCATTGCTGTCCCAGTGCTGGGAAAAAGCCTCTTCCAGGTCCTTCCAGGTACGCATCTACATCGTCCCGCCTCCTCTTTCTGGGCCGGCCTCGACAACGTTTACCAACCATTTAAAACTGTAAACTGTAACTGAAAAAATACTTGCCTAGCAATCACTATGTATGCGGCTGCCTTGATCAGCCCATTCTCATTTCAGCCTGGCTGCCTTTTGGCACGTCTACTATGCCAGTTTTCTTAGTTGGAAACTGGATAGCCAAATAATGAGGTAAGATTGTCAAGAAATAAAATATCGTTACACTGTATTTGTTTTGAACCAATATTGTGATGTCTAACAACATTTTGTGACGAGAAATCATAAATTATCAGTGGTAAGGTGTTTTTATGAACCCAGGCCAAGACCGGATAGTAGGCGGCGCTTTTAGGAAATAACGCAAGGCCAAGGATCCTTGACGGGGTACAGCGAATGGACCACAGCCTGTTATAGCCGTGGCGAATGTCTCTCACGAACCCCATGGCCGAGCACAGGTGATGGCAAGTGCGTTTTTTAGTTGGAGCTGAGCTAACACCACGTGCAGTGACGATCATTAAATATGTATACACTATCTTTTTTTATTTTTTTGGCATTTTCCATGCTAAGGTTTTAAAGTATTAAGCATAGGCAAGATTCAAACCTGCGTCTTCTGGTTAGGTACACCAGACGCTATGACCACTAAGCCTGAATGAAATATTAAAGTATAAAGATTATTTTTTATACATACTATCATACATACATACCATCACGCCTGTATTCCCCGAAGGGTTAGGCAGAGGTGTACTAATGTACACCCACATTTCGCCGGTATGTTTAGGTCCCATGTAATAGGGGGCGAGCCTATTGCCATTAACCAGGCACAATTAATCCAGACCCCGAGCTGCTACTGAGAATTTCATAGAAAAACCCAATAACACTCTGGGGATCGAACCCAGGACCTCTAGCGTAGCAGTCGCGCTTAGGACCACTAGACTAATG